>JAWZSL010000031.1:3981567-5181567 GCA_034769285.1 Lutjanus argentimaculatus | reverse complement strand
TTCCCGGTTCATCTCTTTCTGCTAAATTTTCCGGTCCATACGAAATTTATGACCGTCTGAGTGATACCGATTACATCATCGGCACCCCTGATAGAAGAAGAAAGAGTCGTGTGTGCCATGTTAATATGTTAAAGTTGTATCACTCCAAAGTTGTGCCCGAATCTGAGTCTGCAAATCCCCTGTTGTCTGACGTGTGTGGCAGCTCCGCGCTGATTGTGTCAGAAACGTCAGACGTCTGCGGTGAAAATGATGGTTTGATGATGCGTCATTCAGCCCATCAAAGTGCTCGGTTACCAAACTCTGAAATGCTGAGAGTGTTGCCGTCTCACCTAGTCCACTTATCAGACGAGCAGCAGCGTGATGTAATAGAGTTGATAAGTCATTTCCCGTGCCTCTTTAGCGATGTCCCGAGCCGTACCAATGTCCTCAAACATGATATTGATGTTAAGAATGCAAAGCCAATCAAGCAACATCCTTATCGTGTTAATCCCACGAAGCGCGCGCTGATGAAAGCTGAAGCCGAGTACCTGTTGCAGCATGGACTAGCCACGCCCAGTTCTAGTCCAAGGAGCTCACCCTGTCTACTAGAGGGTAATTCTGATGGTTCACCTCGATTTATCACTGATTTCCGTAGAGTAAATGCCATCACAGTTCCCGACTCATATCCTCTCCTGCGGATAGAGGACTGTATTGACAATTTGGGATCAGTCAAATATGTGAATAAATTAGACCTGCTCAAAGGCTACTGGCAAGTGCCCTTAACAGACCGCGCCTCCCAAATCTTGGCATTTGTGACTCCAGACTACTTTTTACAGTACACTGTCATGGCTTTCGACATGTGCAACGCTCCAGCCACGTTTCAGCGACTGGTGAACACCATCTTGGCCGGCTTAACTAACTGTAATGCATACTTGGATGATCTTATTGTGTACACCACCACTTGGGAGGAGCACATTCAGATTCTTGAGCAGGTGTTCACTCGACTCGCTGAAGCATCGCTGACGTTGAACCTGGCGAAATGTGACTTTGGACAGGCCACTGTCACCTATTTAGGGAGACAGGTGGGCCAGGGCCAAGTGCGCCCGGTCGAAGCAAAAGTGACTGCGATAGTAGAGTGTCCGGTTCCAACTGCTAGGCGAGCTCTCCGCAGATACCTAGGAATGGCGGGTTATTATAGGAGTTTTTGTCGCAACTTCTCTACCGTGGTTCATTCACTGACAAATCTGCTCAGCCCAAAGGTAGAGTTTGTGTGGACTCCTGAATGCCAGCATGCCTTTGAAAGTGTGAAGTCGCTCCTAAGCCACGCCCCTGTACTCGCCGTGCTTGACCCATCCAAGCCGTTTAAGATAGAGGTGGATGCCAGTGCCGTGGGGGCGGTTGCCGTGCTCTTGCAGGAGGATGGTGATGGGGTTGACCATCCTGTGTGTTACTTTTCGCGCAAGTTCCACAAGCATCAGTTGCATTACTCCACCATTGAAAAGGAGACACTTGCTTTGTTGTTAGCACTGCAGCACTTTGAAGTGTACATGGGTTCCAGCTCTTTACCGGTTGTAATCCTGACAGATCATAACCCTCTCGTCTTTCTGTCCCGCATGTATAATCATAACCAGAGACTCATGCGGTGGGCGTTGATTGTGCAGGATTACAGTCTCGATATTCGTCATAAAAAAGGTTCCGATAAAGTCATAACTGACGCATTGTCCAGGTTGTGGTAAGTAGTACAATGATTATTAGGTTACAATACCTATAGGTTTGTGTTTTATGGGGAGGGGTGTTACGGCCACCGCCATGCCCATCTCGTGTGTGATGCTTTTGCCGTGTAGTTTCATTGTGTTTATTTCAGTCTGTGATATCCGGTCCTGGTTGGCTCCAGCTGAAGGGAGGTGTGGTCACACCCGCCGGCTCCTGCGCTATCTGGTCCGCTGGTTGGTGTCGTCATCCATCCGTCCACCAATCGCTGGGATGCAGCCAGGCCGACGCTATATAAGCTCGACAAGGATGACGTTCGAGGCAGCTGACGTAGACGGCAGCTCGCCACATGTGCCTCTTGGTTGTGCACGTATTGTGATTTGGTTCTGTGTTATACGAGGCACTTAGGTTATGTGTGATTTGGGTCTGGGCCAGGAGTAAGATTTAAAAACTGATAAAGTTCTCACACACCGGGTAGTTTTAACCCTGTTTGATACACTAGGCATAGGGGTGCTGTCTCCCCCTGTATTTAAGTTTTAAGCCGAGTAGGGTAGGATGGAGTTTTGTTTATTAGTTTGGGTTACGTTGAAACCTCTAGCTCTACTTCAGTGAGTCCTCTTTTTTTATATTTATTTCTTTGTATTGAGCAGCACCCGCCAGCCCTGTTACCTGATTAGTTTGTTTCCCCTTGTTCGCTTGTTTGTCAATTATTCAGCTTTGTGTTAAAAAATAACTTTATTTTACCAACTACAACTGGTTTATGTTCCTTCCCTTTTCCACCACGAGCTAAGGGTTGTAACAAAAGGTGGGGCACCATGCCAGAGCTGATGCATCATCAGGGCATCAAACAGTCCTGTCTGCCTCCTCAGGAGCTGTGTGGTGAGCTGCCTGTGATCCTCCAGGGTCATCTCTTCAACAAGTCTCTGAAGAAATAACACAGGAAAAATACAGATAATGTTAATGAGATGTCTGATATTATGATGGTAATATGCTAATATCACTGCAGTTTATGATGTACAGGCTGCTCAGAGTAACACGTGCTGCATGATGCTGTTCCTCTGCAGTATTTATTATCATTCAGTGACGTCCCAGGTAATGATGACTCGCGTTACTCTGAAGTTACACGTTACTCTGAGATTACTCATCAAACTACACACAACAGTAACATCGCCACATGTAGAGCACAGAGCTGTAAATATAATTTATAACTCAGAGTAAATATAACTTATAACACAGAGTAACACGTGCTGCATGGTGCTGTTCCTCTGCAGTATTTATTATCATTCAGTAACGTCCCAGGTAATGATGACTCGTGTTACTCTAAAGTTACATGTTACTCTGAGATTACTCATCAAACTACACACAACAGTAACATTACTACATGCAGAGCATAGAGCTGTAAATATAAGTTTGTGTTGGATTAGTATTATTCATGTCGCTCAGAACAGGAACATAAAGTAATTTTCTAAATACATACCTTCATTACTTCTCTCCGGCTCCTTTGGAAAACTTCAAATTGCTCCTCTTAGTCGTCCCCCTGCACCTCTCCCTCACCTGGGCCTGACTTCACTGTAAAGGTGGGGTATCTGCTGCCTCTTCCTCCTTCTCGCCCTATAACCCCTGACCCGTAACTGAGACTTTGACTCTAAACGTTGAATAAATATGCATCCAGCCGTAACTATCTTACTGTCACACTAAACAACTATAATTACTTTGCCAGTGTCGATGTGTATTACCATGCAAAGCTGCTCGCTAAAATACGACCACATGCAAATAACAGTTATATTTGCTCATTTCACATGAAAGTTTTGACCTATAGAGACTAACAACGAAACACATTTTCTAAAAATATCTGTAAACAAACCTTATCACTTCAAAGACTAGTCGATGCGAGTGTTATGCCAAATTGTCATGTGACAGCCTCCTCACGCTTGAAAAGGGAGTGGCGGTGTGGGGGGAGCTCACACGTTAATCGAATTTATGCGAACGAATTACGGGTCATTTTAAATTTGTTCGACCTTGATTTTTTGAAAAAGTGACAGCCCTAGTAGCTGCCTGTAGTCCCTCCAAGGACGCTGATTCTCGCGTGATCTTGCAAATCCAGCTGCTTTGCAAGGTAAGGTCCCCAGAGTATTAGACAGATTTTAATTGTTCCTAGGTGATGTATCTTAATGACACTGGTTGACATTTGGGATTTTGAGTAAAATGTCTCAGAAGCTGCTTGATGGATTGCTGCAAAAATTGCTACAAACATTCATGTCTTCCTCAGGTGGAATTGTAATGACTTGATCCTCTGACCTCTGACTCATCTGACAACATCATTTGGTTAAAATCAGTTGCTGTGATTCATTAGTAGTTCCACTTCCCATCATTCACTTCCCCTCAGCTTTTAGTATGACATAACAGTGTACGTCACTCAGAGGCCACTTGGAGAGCAGTGGACAGATTTAATGAAACACTTTCACCCTTGTTTACTTTGAGCCCAAACTATGATGGAACGACCACCAGCTGTAGCTTAGTGCAATACTTCTTATTACAAGTCATCAGAAATACCTACGGACTCATGCATGTCTATAGGTCCTGTTTGTGCATGTACGTGTGTGTTTCGGGCCTGTGTGTATGTAAAAAAATAAAAAATAAAAAATACAACAGTAATGTAATTTCCCCTCGGGGATTAATAAAGTATGTCTTCTTCTTCTTCTTCTTCTTCTTCTTCTTCTTCTTCTTCTAACGAAATTCATTAAATCAAGTCATTTGGTGTTATGATATTATCATGATATTGACCCGAAACAGATTCTACATTCTGTTTGCATTCAGAGGCTGCAGCTGAGCGCATCAGAGGGATCACACCATGCACGCTTCAATGTTCAACATAGTCGGCTTATGAAGTATATAATCGCTCAACATTAAAAAGTAAAACTCTAGAACAGTTCCCACTTACTTGGTGTGAGGCTTCAGATGGATTCTTCAGTAGTTTTTGGCGTCTTTCTTCAGTGAGGGAGCTTTTTGCCACAGCCAACTGCTGACGTTAAATCCATCGGATGCTGCGGTATTTCACCCAGATGTGTTTTGGATAAACTATAAATCCAGTGTTCTTGAAATTTTAGGCTTTCACCTGGAATTTTGTCTGATATTTCAAATGTCGCAGCAAACCTCAGTCCAGTGGATTTTATTCCTCCAGTGCAGCACACAATTTACATATCCATTGTTTAACCTAGTATTTCCACACAAAGTTGGTGTCAGACATCGTGTTGTGTGTCTAATTCAGATGGTAGAGCAAAAAGTTACTGTATTAAATGCATTAATGATCCGAGGTGCTTGAATTCATGGCACATTGTGCTTGTTAACTAATTAAAGCACTCAGTGTGCTCGGCCGGTAAGATATGAGAGCAAAACAAAACACATTCCAGCCCACATGAAAATAAAATACTAATATAGCAACATGCTATGACTTTATTTTCCTTTCCTGTCAAATGCCAATTAAACATATTAGACTATGGCTATTTGAAAACTGCATTTCTTCCTGCTTTGTCTCAAGATTGGGGGGTTGCTGCACCCCCAACTTCAACTTTGGGGGGGCATAAAACCCAATGGCCCCGTAGATGGCGCCTATGTCCCTCAGCTCTCCGAGGGTTAAGTTCACTTCAGTTGGAGAAGGAGTCCTAATGTAGGAAGCTAAGCAATGTACTGCTGTGGACAGGGTCAGCAGCAAATTATAAACATTTTTAGGCTTTACCCTGCTGTCAGAAAGCATTTTCAGCCTTTTTAACAGGAAGTCAAATGTCACCCTCTCCAAACCAACCAGAGAGACCTACACAGGGGTTCTTGGTCTACAGCTGCCTCAATTCAGTTTCATTCACCAAAATCGCACAATAGTCCAAACAGCCTAACCAATCGAGGCAGTGATAGACCAACAACTCCTGTGTTCTGTGAGATAAAATGACTTGTTTTTACCAATGGAGTCTGGCTGAGTTAGACAGAGAGACATTTGGCTTACATAATGGCCGTTTCCCATCATAAAAAGTCTGTCTGGCAGCAAGGTAAGGTGGTGGATATTGAGTTTTGATTGACAACAGATAAATACATAGAACCCAACTTAAAATAATCCAAACTCTCCTTTTGACCACCTGAATGCCAAGCTTGTTCCATTAGAGGGTAGCCTTCCTCAGGTGGGTTCTGCTCTCTCGCCTGCCTCATCCTCTTCCATTTTGAATGTATTTGTATTATTAAAACCACTGCAACCCTTGATCATGTGATCATGCAGTCGCTTGTATGTATGTGTGTGTGCATGCAGGATCTGCAGCTTATCTGCAGCTAATCTCACATACTACTGGACCAATCAGCCTAATGTTCTGGTGCACCTTCATGACTATATGGTGAAGGACCTCTGTGAGTCACAGTTTTTGAAAAACTTTGACTGATCAGATTTTGGTGGTCAGAGGTCAAAAGTCACGGTGACCTCATGTCCGTCCTGTTCTTGTGAAGATGATATTTCAAGAATGCTTGGAGAAGAACTTTAAGCAAATCTACATAAAAATAGTTATTTTGTGAATATGACATTTAATAAAGTTGCTAGTTGCTAAGCCCCGACCGGGTGTGCTGGCACAGGTGAAGAGGCCAGATGCTGACTCCTAACAGGCTTGCTAGCTAGCTTAGTAAACATTAAGTCACAGACTCGATTAGCAAACGCCATTGCTAGGTAGCTATAAGTCTTTCCAGCACATGAACAATCCCCGTCTGGACAACAAATTAGTGTTGAATTCGGGAAAGGGTCAGGTAACATTAGTTAGCATTAGCTGTTAGTAGCCGGAGGGCTTTGGTGTTTGTACAGGTTAACTGGCAGCTAACGAAGGGAAGCGCTGGGTTTGTGCCTTTATTTAACACGGCCGGTGTATGAGTTTCTCTTCGGTACTGGTTATGAGTTATTGTTGGTGTCTTTGTACTGAAAGTAAAGCTAATGTCTGCCTCAGGGTGTGTTTGAGTTTAGCGCACCATCTCTGGAAAGCACAAGAGACTCCAGCTGTTTCTGTTTCAGCTGCAGCCTCTGAATACGAACGGAATGTAGAATCTGTTTCAGCTCAATATCATGACTTTGAAAACACCAAATGACTCGATTTAACGAATCTCGTTAGTTAAAAATATGAAGAATTGTAAAATATCACTTCCATGAGGCTGTTCAGTCAGACAGAGACAGATCAAAGGCTGAACTTGGCATTTCATCCTCACATGCAGCCGCAGCGAAGGTCGAGCTGTATGCAGCCTGCACAGTTTATATTTTGTTTGTAATAATGTTGATTAATGTTGAAATGATGTTCTTCTGCCTCAGTAATAATTATAAATACCACCAGATAATCGACTAAAGTGATCATGCAGTCAAAATGTGTCATTTTCGAGAAAATATTAATCCTTAGCCCTCACCTCATCACTCCTTAACATTATATAGACCGATAGTCCCCTCCCCCCCCCCCCCCCCCCCCAACTCAAGTCGGCGCCTATGGCCTGATCTATTGACTTTCTTCATCAGTAGGATGTTTTATAAAGTCACCCCAAAACCCAACTGGCGTTTTGTTTTTTCCATGTAATTCACCCGCAATTCAGTTTTCACAGCAGCAGAGAAGCTGCATGTGGAGGAGAGATTATTAAAACAATCAAAACTAACATGATGCTGAATGACACCAACCAGCTGCACTTATAAGAGTAGACATCTGTATAAGGAGGCTTTTACATTAAACAGGAGAGTCTGTGTTTCTCTGTCAGAAACTGTCAGACCTTCTCACAGCAGAGCGAACAGGTGAGGGAGGAAGAGGAGGGCAGATTGATCACTAATCAATCGCAGATGCCGTCGTCCTCTCGGACTGATTAAAAAAATAAAAATGCCAAAGTTGGTCACAAACTACCTGGGTGTCCGCACAAGTGTGTGTGTGAAGCACTGCAGAGATTAACATAAGGATGTTCTCAGACAGTCCGCTGTCATTAGTTTGACAGAGACACACAGAGCGCCGCGTCTAAAGGGGAACCCTAGACCCACGAAAGATCGCACGAGTTTGATTATTTTATCAGAAACAACAGGAATAAATCCTGCGAGAGTTTTGCAAATAAAGGGTTCCCTTCTAGACGCGACCGAGAGCGGTGCGCTACTCCAAGAATAGACAATCATGTCATGGCACAGATGTAAAGATGGTTGTATGAAACTTCTCTTTTTTTCATTAGCTGTATTCTTTTTCACAGCTTAAAGTTGATGAGCAACCCCGGCTCCCCTTGCAGACTGTGTCTCCCAGCAATCCAGACCCTGCTGCCAGTTTGCATCTCCCGACCTGCCATATGTTTTCTGTACTGTTTATCCTTTTTGTGCTGGGGCTTTTTTGGCTGTGCTGCTGGAAATAAATTTATGATCATGAACTTGAATATCTGTCTCTTTATTTTATCCACACACAATGTTAGGAAGCTATTCAGTGGTCATGCATATTGTTTTTTATTATGATATTGCCATATTCCTATCACACTTTAAGCAAATACATGTTAATTTCGACTATGGATAGAGAGATATTTATACTAAATGAATGATCCGACCTCAATAAAGGTCATAGAAGCTGTAGAGAGGCCACACTGTGCATCTTTGATTCATCGTCCAAACATCGCCTGGAGGGCATTTTTTACCAAATGCCAATGTCTCGGCGACGTATTCCCAGTGAGCAAACGCTCTCCATAATACGTCTCGCCGATGCAACTTTATTCATCGTGACGACGTTGGCGAGACATATGCGTGCTGTCTGGGAAGTATCCATTTGGACTCAAGGACCTCACAAACACAGTCTGGGTCATAACTCAAGACTTCATACACTAATTATGACAAATTGCACACAAATCTCTACATGGGATAAAATGATGAGGTGATGACATTTTATATCAAAAGGTTCAAAAGGTCAACTTCACTGTGACAGCTCTCTGTCAGTCCTCTGTCCCTCATTACATGCATTATATGAGTCTGGACGGACATGGATGTAAACTGTTGGACTGGGTGATAAAATGATAGCGATATCTATTGGTGATAGACATATCAATAGCAGTAAGGAAGTAGTTTGATAAAAGGTTCAATTGTCTCACTTAAATGCATAAACTTCCGACACCGCAGGAAGGAATTCAATGATACTAGACTGGTACTATTATCAAACATTCAAAGTTTGGTGCAGATTGGACCATGGGATTGGCCACACCGTTCAACACTGACCAAATCTTTTGATAACTTTTGATCACAACGTAGTCTAGATGGCACACACTGATTTTCAATTGGATTATTTCTGTAGGAGTTTGTTAAAATATGATGTGTGATGTGTGAAATTCAAAATGGCTGACTTCCTGTTGGGTTTGGCCTATGGGTCCAAGAGACTTTTGTGCATCTGGGTCTGTTACATTTTTGTGCATGTCTGTGAAACATGCTGTGGGGGCTGCTCTTTAAAGTCAAGCGGTCAAGCCATTTGCCCACACCCTTTGACAAAACCTCAAAGTGTAAAACATGTAATTTCCTGTTGCTAGCAGGTGGCATTGTGACAATCATGTAATAATTGTCATGTAAATGTGTTTAGGGCAGGACTATTATCAATCATGTGAAGTTTGGTGCAGATTGGACCATTTATGCTAATGTTATAACAATTTCGTGTTTCATGACATCAAAATTCGATGCCACGCCACAGCCACAGCCATGCACTTCAACTAGCACTAAATCTTTTAATAACTTTTGATCGCAAAGTAGCCTAAATGGCATACAAGTGAAGTTGTTATGATGAATTCTGTAGGAGTTTGTTAAAATACGACCCATGGAAACTGCCAAAACTGACCATGAAATTCAAACTGGCCAACTGACTTTTTTGTGCATCTTGATATGTGCACGCTGATTTTCGTGCATATCAGCGAAACGTGCTGTGGTGGCTCCTGTTAAGGGGGCGTGGCCACGCCATTTGGCCACACCTGCCACAAAAAGCTATATCAGATGAAATTTTTCACCATGACTAATTTGTGTGCCAAGTTTCATTTGCCATTGACCATGTTTAGCCCCTCAGTGCAATTGAAGGGGACGAATCCCTGTGCCAGTTGGTGTGCAGGCAGCTGCGGCCTTGTGGCGGGATTAATGTCTGTACGTCTGTTCGCCTCAAGGTGTCCAATTATTCTCATGTCCTGCCACTCTCTTTCGGCAGCTAAAGAATCCATCCGTATGTTGTACATAAGCTCTGGAGAAAGTTTGCGGCTACAGGACTGTGTCCCACGGAGAGAATTCTCCTTTCTTCTTCCGCAGCATTTGCAGTCAAAGTTATGGATCTTCTCCATTTCTCTGTCTTTATCACCTTCAAATGTTACAGTAGATATAGCTTCTGAAATCTTACGCTCCAGCTCCTCCGCTGCGAGGCCGAGGGATTCTTCCTCGTCTTCATCTTCAGCTAAGGTCAGCTGTGGATTAGGGATGTTCTCCAGTGTGATGCAGTCGCTCTCGTCGATTTCTTCTGTTTCATCTTCTAGTTCAGGTTCAGAATCAGAAGTGAGATCGGCGTTGGCATAACCAGAAGCATCGGTCTTGTTGGAGAAGTACTGCCAAAGATTTGCGCTGTAACAGCCACGATCTAGCTCTTCTGCAATGCGTTTTTCCTGGTCCATCTTCATTCAATGATGAAAACACATGCAGCTTCCAGTAGTACTAGCCTACTTTATATGCAGGAGCGGCTGCATAAGTAGCCATGTGGTTCCCTTTTAACATGCAGCTGATTGGCCGAAACAAGAACAAAAGCACGTGAATAGCCAATGAAAGCCAGTATGCTAATTTACTGTTGTATCACCGCACCCCCAACTATGACCCAGCTACTGGAGAGAATTTCCTCTAAAACAACCCAAATTCAAAGTTTATGGTTTTAAGGCCCCCAATACTGTTATTTGAAACATGGAGTGGCTTCTTCATGATTTCAACTTACATATTCTGCAAAAAAAATGAAAATCACTAATTTTTTAAAAAAATCGATTTTTCTTTGTTTACACAACTTGTGCCGGGCCGACTTGTTGCTGGTTTTCTCGTGGCTGGTCACATTTGTCCTGGTCGAAGAGGCTCAGAATTTTGATGGCCTTCATGTCTCCACTATGTGGTGCTATGACTATGTCTTCAATTTGTCATGTAGATGTGTTCAGGGTGGGACTATTATCAAACGTGAAGTTTGGTGCAGATTGGACCATTTCGTGTTTCATGACGAGACATCAAAACTGGACGCCACGCCACGACTTCACTGTTCATCACTGACCAAACCAACTTTTGATCACAAACTTGTCTAGATGGTACACACCCATTTTTAAGTCAATCAGATTATTTCTTCAGGAGGAGTTTGTTAAAATACAACACGTGGAAAACGCCTAAATTGACCACAAAATTCAAAATGGCCGACTTCCTCCTGGGTTTAGCATTGGGTCCAAAAAGACTTTTTTTGTACATCTGGACATGATACATGTGCCTACTGATTTTCGTGCAAGTTCATAAAACATGCCACGGAGGCTGCTCTTGGTGCCAAATGGCGTGTTGTGTTCAGGGTGGGACTGTTATCAAACGTGAAGTTTGGTGAAGATCAGACTATTTAGACTAAAGTTATAGCAATTTTGTGTTTTATGGCAAGACATCAAAATTCGCTGCCACGGCCTTCAACGAAAGCGATATCTTCAATAGGTTTTGATCACAAAGTAGTCTAGATGGCACACACCAATTCTGAAGTTATTCTGATGAATCCTGTAGGAGTTTGTTAAAATACAACATGTGTAAAATGCCAGAAATTACCACAAAATTCAAAATGGCCGACTTCCTGTTGGGTTTTGCCTGTGGGTCTAAGAGGCTTTTGTTGTGCGTCTGGTTGTGATACATATGTGTACCAAATTTCGTGCATGTCGGTGAAACATGCTGGTGGGGCTGCTGTTTAGAGGGCGTGGCATGGCTTGCCCCACCCACTGCCAACGAAATGTAAATTTTCACCACGACAGACGCAAAAATTGGCATGCTTTCAAGTATGTTAAAGCCCCCCCAAAAGAGTGACATATTACTTATTACTTATTATTATTACATACTTATTACTTACTTATTATTATTATTGTCATAATAATGATAATAATACTTCCTCCAGTTTTAGTGGGGTCCTAGCACAGAGGTTGGTCACAAGCATAATCATGACTTTTCAGCTGTATCGCCGAGACCTAGTAAACTGCAACTTGAATGACTGGTGGAGATATACAACTGCAAGGAAGAAATTCTATTTTTTGACTGCTCTGTTTTATACGACCATTGACAGCTGACTTCTCACTCTTCTTAAATGGCCACTAGGGGCCACAAGTGATCAACAGCTACTTCAGTTTGAAATCTTGTTTCAGCTTGGGACATCAGATGTGGAGGTCATGTTAATGTTGGCAGAACTTTGCAAATCTCTGCTGGTTGCATCTGGCAGTTGTGGTGGCATTGTGGTAGGTGCTTCACCATCTGTTGCTTGGTGAGAATCTGCACTCTGAGTGACCTCTTCTAGTTTGAAAATCATGATTAACAAACAGCTGAAGATTATTACAACAAATTACTTCATGTCAATCCACTCTCTTCACAAGAAAGCCACTGAAAAGTCGTTCTTATTGGATGAATCAAAAATCAGTTTCATGAACCTAGGATTGGAGGAGCAAGGCCCCATCAACACTGCTAATCTTTATCAAATCACACTCTATTGTGTGAGCTGGAGAGGAGTTGGAGAGCAGTGTGTGTGTGGATAATTACACTCACCAGGATCGCTGTTGCACCTCGCTGAGCCCTCCTGTTCCAGAAGACCTAGAAGTCCCACCCCCTTTACCTGAGCAATCACACACCATCTTCAGAGACATTGTATTATAATCACAGCCATTCACAACTTGCTAAAGTTCACATTTACCTCTCTGTATTATCCTCCTGAATCATTCACTTCCTCACTTGATTGCACACTTGAGGGCTTATCAATCAACCGTTAGTCAGTCAGTTAGTCACATCGTCACTTTAGGTCCTGTTAGAACTGCTTTGCAAATGACTGAACCACTTGTATATTTAATCGTAGTGTCTCCTCTTTCCACAAACAGGCACTCACACACACATACACATACTCCTCTAGCTAATGTTGCTAATGTTAATAGCCTGTGCTGCTTTAATTGGTTCCTAAACGCTGTAAGCAGGGTTCCCACTGTGTGTTTAATGAACAGGTAGCACTCCATGATTACAGCAATCTCAACCCACCACCCCGCTGCTACAGACTCCCTTCACACACACACACACACACACAACACGAACAGACACCACACACACTGTCCCCAGCCTCGTATACACAAATGGACAAAGGCAATTTGAGAGGCTCCTGTGCACTGCAGGATGCTGGGTAAATTAGAGATGAGGATGAGAGGGAGAGAGGACCAGGCGAGGGAGACAAAAAAGAAAATGAGGCTAGATGAGCGCAAAAAATGATTACTGGTTTATGAAGGGAAGAAGAGGTGGAATCATTTCATAGCGCACGAGCGTGCTGAACAGTAGGTGATTTGCTCTTGTGTGAGCTTTGCAAGAAGCTTTGCTGATTATAAAATGTGCATCTTCTTTGTCTCGTTTTGTTGTGTTTGACATCCATGGAGTGTCTGTGTGATTTCTTTTTTTTTTTTCTTTTTTTTTTTTGGTGTAAATTTCCAAAATTTCATCAAATTATTGAAACTGTTCTCAAGAGTCACTTGAGAGACAAACTTGTTGACCTCCATTCCAGCGCTCTCCTTTCCTTTTCTTTCCTGTCCTTTCTGTTCCTTTCTGTTCCTTTTGTTCTTTCTATTCTCTCCTTTCCTTTCCTTTCCTTTTCATTTGTTGTTAGGTCTTTTTCCTTTGCCTTCCTTACCTTTTCAGTCCTATAGTTCCCATTCCCTCCTTTCCTTTTCTTTTGTTCTCTCTGTTCTTCCTCTTCTCTCCTTTTAGTGTTCAGTCCTTTCCCTGTCCTTTTTCTTAATTTATTTTACTTTCCTTTTCCTTTCATCTTGTTTACATTTCCTCTCCTCTCCTCTCCTCTCCTCTCCTCTCCTCTCCTCTCCTCTCCTCTCAATCTGTTAGTCCTTGTCTGTCCTGGGGCCACACAGACAGAAGCTCCTCTTCTCCCTCAGCTGATGAAGATGATGAAGATGTGAGGTGACAGCCATCTCTCTCTCACAGAATGAGTAGAAACAGAGGTGGGTCTCGTTGGAGGCCTGTATATATGTACGGCTGGGTGGCAAACCTCATGTTGTATACATATTTGTTCAAACATGTGCAAGTTACTCAGTAATCCTCCCCACTCTGTTTCCCCTCCCACACATGTATATAAACAGGCAGGCTGCTGCCCATCTCAGCTGCCATAGGAGAGATGCGATGGGTGAGGTTATTGAGAAGGGGAGTGGAGGGGGGGTGGGGGTTGGGGGGGGGGGGGGGGAAGGGCTATGCGCAGCCGCTGCCAGATGCCCTTTGTAAATAAGCAGGGAGTCCTTAGAGGGGCGCCGTCGGGCGTCCTGACTCACCCGTCCCGAAGGACGCAATCAGGGTGTCCCCCCCTACCTTGTGTAAGGGGTAAGGAGGGGTGAGGAAAAGAGAAGGTCTGGTCTGTATGTGCCTGGTGCTGACACAGAAGAGCTGTGGGCCTAATTCATTAAACCAGCCTTCTAATATAAACAGTCATTCATTTCGCTGCCTGACACTGGGCCGTCTGGACAATGTGAAGAGCCCCAATAGAACTGCCATACACTGCTGTTTGTGTGTGTGTTGTGTGTGTGTGTGTGTGTGTGAGGAGAGCATGCTGGAGCCCGACTGTTTGTGTGTATGAAGTCTCCGAGAGCCTGTTGGTCCTGAGCAGGTACAGTGAGGCTAACCAGAGGCTTTCATGAGCCTCCACACACTTCACAGAGTAACTGAAATGCAAATCTTACTTTTCAAAAATATCCAGAAACTCAATCAGTAAATAATATGCTCTGTACAGATTTCATGAAAGGGAGGACATTAAGATGTTGCTGACTTTAGTCAGTTGAACTTGAGATATGCAACGTGAGATTTGCAACTGGCATCTCTCTAGCAGGTGAAAGTGAGTGCTGACATGTAAGGATGAATATCCTCTTTAAACTTTTCAAACACAAACGGCCTCACAAATATAAGAATGTAGATGCAGTACACAGGAAAGAAAACAGATAGAATGATAATAAATGATTCACATATTATACCATGGTCTGGGAGAATGCTTGATTCTCCTGCAGGGTGTTCCTTAATTCCTGCTATGACACGACTTTGTTAAATACTTGATTCTGATTGGTCAATTACAGCATTCTAAGGTCTGTTATTTCTGTATAAACAGACAGTTGCTATGGACGCAGACCCTGGAGGAACAATAAAATCACTGTTAAATGACTAAAGTCATTTTAAAAATAATATTTTGTGTCAAATTATTATTATCTCTTGGCACATAACCATGTAACAAGCAGGATAATGTAATGTGACCAGGTCACTATTGTGAAATGAAGCCATAAATTCACTGTAAAATTAATGCATTGTGTTCCACAAATGTGTGCCAATTTTTCTGGCAAGTGACTATGAAGAAAGTGGGATAATGTACAGTGAGCAGGTTGTTATTGTGAAATAAATCTTTGCATTGGGGTCCTGCATTATCCTGTCAGGACTTATTTCATAATAACAACCTGCTCACTGTACATTATCTCTTACATAATGGAAACCTACTAAGTAGCTCCAGATCTGTCAGATCACCGCCTACCATGAGTCATGGATCTGTCCGAGGTTTCTGCCTGTTAAAAGGAAGTTTTTCCTCGCCGCTGTCGCCAAAGTGCTTGCTCATGGGGGAATTGTTTCAATTGTTGGATGTAAATATAATTAATTATTGAGTGTGGTCTAGACCTACTCTATATGTAAAGTGTCTTGAGACAACTTTGTTGTGAATTGGCGCTATATAAATAAAATTTGACTTGACTTGACTTGACTTGACTCCAGTTAAACTGTTGAGGATGTGACAACCTTGATGCAGTGCCACATCCTCTGAACAGCACAGGATGGTGACAGTGACACACAAGCTGCATGAAGTGCATTGCTCCTCTGACTGATATTTTGTATCACGTGTGTGATCATCTCACATCCAGGTTGCTTTACAACTCTCTCCACATGGCCTATCATCATTTGTTGGTGAAAATCGTGATATTGATTGCGGCACAGTGTCACGGCTGATAGTGAGCAAGTCTTGCTGTTAAACACACTGTCAAGTTATATTAACTGTCATTGAGTCTGAATCTTGCTAACATAATGTTAGCTATCTGGCTCATACCTGAGTCAAAGGCTTCTATGAGTTGAGCTGACTAGAAATATCTCTAGTAGCCAAGTTATATATAAGGTTTGTCCTATTTAGTGGAGAAGTGACTGACCACTGCATGAGAACCTTATGGGATGGTAATGATTACTTCAGGTATTGGTCAAACTCTCAGGTGTTACCAGGGAAACAAAGTTTTGGCTGTGAAAAACTAGATTTTCATTGCAAAATGCATGGAAATATAAATTAATGATTTTCTTTCTTTTTTTTTTCTTCTTTTCTTGACCATGACATAGGCAGGATAATGCCCTTCAAGGTGTCTGTATTCAGGAATTAATGGATTCCATGGATGCAATCACCTTCCTTTCATCCATTAATTCCTGATAATAGACACCTTGTCCACATTGATACAAATCCCAGGACAACCTCAAGAAAGTGTGATCCTGTTAATACTAGGCAAAAGACACAGCCCAGTTCTTACAGGATTCTGGGGCCAATGCTGACATAGATATTAGGTAGTATAGAAAGAAAAGAAACATTGATATATTGGCCAATTTTCCTTACACAAATTGTAATATGCAGAATATAGAATAGACACATAATGTTTTGCAGTGATTCCTCAGAAGTGGTTAACACATGTGACGAGATATGTAATGGATGCAGGATACCTTACAGTTTAACAATAAAAATTAAACCAAAATTATATCAAGGCACTGAAACAGTAAACTTTCACAATTATTTTTAATGATTGATAACTGCAAATAAAAAACACAAATCTAGCAAAATATATGTATATATTAAACATATATAAAATGCAGCTTATAAAGTTAACCAATTAAAACAATGTTAATCATGTATATATTCTCATATAGGTGCATATCGGATAACGTATATGCTGATGCTGATATAGCTGTGATAGGCCAATATTGGGACGATAATATCGGTCATCAAATATAACTGGCTAAAGTGACTGCTGTTCAGAGATCTGGCAATAAAATGATGATTGATGCAAGCAAATACACTGTCTGCATGCACAGCCTGCGTGTTCAGATTTCATAGATATTAAAGCAAAGTGAACAGCTTGAGAAGTTAAAGTATATTACTCTACTTCAGCCAAAAAGTTCCAGATCAATATTTTCAACAAGATGTAAATATAATTTGCAATAGGTTGGATTCACTACTTTTAGGTTGCGCTTTGCTAACATAATGGACAAGACGACATAAAAACTTTGATTTTTAGTCTCTGGTTAATTTACAAATAAAAAATAATATTTGTGCACACACACACACGCACGCACGCACGCACACGCACACGTGCACACACACACACACACACACACACACACAACACACACACACACACTCTCACATGCACATCCCACTTTCCAGTCTCATGCAGGGCCAAATTGTCCAGATCAGACCCCCCGTCGAACACACTTAGCTCCATGTCTTCTCTTGTTCTTCTGCTACAAAGTGTTCTCCTTTTGTTAATCTGAGAGAAAAGAATTGCAGAAGAAGCCTCAAAAGACCCGGAGTGCTGAAAGCTGTAGACGCATGTATTTAGCGGTAATGATGTACAATGATGAGTAATCATGAAAACTAACATTTTTTTTTCAGCAAGGTAAGTAGTGGGTTTTTGATATCAAGTAAAGGATTTCTCAATTTAAAATCACCTAAATCATCACAGCTTTACCTAAACTGAGTTTGACGGGTTTTAAAGAAAAGAATTTTACAAAATGAGGAAGAAGTCAGAAGAAGTCAAATTCTCAGTTATACACTGTAAAAAAAATCCTACTGGAACTAACTTTGACATGAAATAATGAATGAATGAATGTACTGTACAGAGTTCACAGGGACGTGTCCAGACTTTTTGGACTGAGGTGGCTCAAGTGGGGCACTGAATCATGTGGTAGCATTAAGTACATGTGTGCATAATGTACATACGTGTATGTGTACGTATATACGTATGCACACACACACACACACAACACACACAACACACACACACACACACCACACACACACACACATTAATATCCCAGTTCCAAAAAAGTTGGGATGTTGTGTAAAACATAAATTAAAACAGAATGTAATGATAACTGACTAACTTTATTTTTGTAAATATAAACATTCTAAGTTCAATCCCTGACCATGTTCCAAAAAAGTTGGGACAGTGACAGATTTTGGCTGTTGGAGGATTCAGTGCCAATTAAAAGTATCTCACACTGAAACAAATTTGGAGTGACATTTACTTAGAAAAAGCTTGGTAACAATTTCCACACAGAAATTCTTAGTAACATTTACTTGGGAAATCCTCAGGTAAAGTTTACTTACACTTAGAGTAGTTAAATCTAAAATACTCAAGTAGATTTTACTAGCAATTTTCTAGTAAATTTTACTCAGGCCACCTTTGTATCTAATTACAAAAACCATGTAAAAATGCTTGGTATTTGAAGGTTATTTAACTACCTTGATTTTCATTTTTTAAGTAACATTTAGATAATATTTCATTTATCTACCACAGCCCTATTCTTATATGGATTTCTTGCATTTTTAATATGGGCTACTTTTTAATTAATAAGATTGTCTTCATATAAGTTTTCTACAAAACATGAAATAACAGATGTCTTTTTTTAACAGCAGCACCTTTATTATGTTTTCCCCAGCACTGATGCAAGAAGTAATTGCTTACACATCAAATATATACAGTCTGGTTGGCATTAAAACATTTCTAAATCAGTGCTGCTATCAGCACTGCCAGTTCAAATCAATACATCAAAAATACAACATTTTGATTACATATTTGTCTGCCTTCTCTGGAATATAATGAAACTCAATGGCACTGGGTTTCTCTCATGCTTTTTATCTCTTGAGACCTTTGCTGGACTTTGCATCGATAGTCCACGAGCACGAGCAGTCCACACATTTACAGTCATCAAAAACCTCTTTTCTCTCAATGGTGATCGACACTTGACCAGGGCTGTGGTCTTCCTGTGCTGCATTTCCATGGATGACAAGGATATTGAAGACACGATGAGCAGAGTCTTCTTCAGAGCTTCTTTTCTGACATCCTGTTAAAAACATGTGAAGCAGTTTTCAGGAGTCCACAACACATATGTTTTTTAAAGTTCCTGGATATGCAGCAGGTGATTTACTGGTGAATTTTTCACGTCTATTTCTCTGGTTTGTGTATTAGTGTACATTTGGGTCACTGAAGTAAGCAGTGTTTTTTCTCAAAGATAATCCACTAACATTGTTTGAAAAACCCAGAACGTTGTTAAAAATGTTCTTTTTAGCCTTTTCAGAAAAATCAAACACTTGAGATAAGCTGTGGGATTTGGATTCAACTTCAAAATAAATCCAGAAACTGAATAAAAATGATAATAATTATAATTCATCAGAATTAATCAATCATAATTTACTAAATAGAAGTTCATTCATGTTAGTTAATGCCTTAAACTTTGTTGAACTGATTTAAAAAGTTAACCAAGATTATTAGGTTGGAAAAAAGACAAGTTTATTATGGTCCAAATAATCATTAGAAAATCACAAATTTTTCAAATTTACTTGGTTGTTTCTCACTCAGAGCCTTCATCAAGCGTTTCATGTTGCTGTTGGACAGAAGTAAAGTTATTTCAGAGAACAATACATCTTCATATCAGAAACATGCTACTGTGAGCCTGCACCAGTGTCGAAAAGGACAAGTTGTGAAAGGTGGTAAAAAAAAAAAAAAAATTAATTTGGGTGCTCATTCGGCTAAACAGCTAAGTAAGCTGCCAATAAGGCAAGTAAGGTGTTTTAGCCTGCAGAAAAAGTATAACATTACATCATAACTGTGACTTTTCAGTAGTTTTAACCACAACATCCTCCTCTACAAATGAAAACCTGGTCACAAGAAGCAGCCTGTGTCTGAAAAGCAGCATGTGTGCCAGCAAGATAACCAGCTAGCAAGCTAAACTAGTGCTAATGTTAAAATATGCAATACTCAAACACTGACTTAAGCTGACAAGCAAACAGGAATATACAAAGTTAATTAAGCTTATAACTTCCCCCTGTGGCTTCACATCCATGATTTTTTTTCATCAAATAAGCAACAAAACCACCATAGTCAGTCTGTTGTCCTCGTCCAGCTCCTGCTGTTTCGGTTGGTGTCTATTTTGAAAAAGCGCAGACTCTCCTCTGACTCTCAGGTTATACAGTTAGTGCAGGAGTTTAATTTTACTTGATGTAAGAGATGAAATTTACTTATGGAAATGAAGATACATAATTACAGACAAACACCAAGTAACATATTAAATAAAAGGTGACATTTTAAAGTAAAAGCACTTAAATAATAATTTCTTGTAGAATTTAAACACATATCAGGATAATAATTACAGGGCCAAGTTGAGTTTTGCTGATGATGTTGATCATTTATGTATAACTTTGAGACTGATAGTTAATGAAAATTCATTCATGTTATTTGGGTTAGAGCTAAAATAAACCTGGGTGTCATCTGCATAAAGCTGGAAACTTATGTGATTTTATGAGATGTCCCAAATGCAGCATGAAAGTACTGAACCCTGAGGAATCCCCCAGTGCAGCCTGGAGGTGGAAGACTTAGCATCAGCAATATCAATACAAAAAGTCCAATTAGGAAGGTAGGACTTCAAGGGACATGCTACTGATGCCCACCCATTACTCCAGACGGGACAAGAGGAAGGTGTGATCAACAGTGTCAAATGCTGCACTGAGATCTAAAATAACTAAAATGGAGGGATGTCTAGCATCAGCAGCTAAAGCAAGTCATTCGCTACCTTAAGCAGGGTGTTGGCGAGATCTAAAAGCTGATTGGAGTGATTTGAACAAAGAATTATCATTCACTAGCAACAGAACCCTTTCCTTTCCTCTTTCCATACAAAGGCACCACAATGTGGTCATTTCAGACATTGAAACAGTGAGGTCTTGCTCAGCATCTGCCTGTAATCACCATGAAGTCAATATCATAAAATCATGTAAGGTTGTTTTTATCTTGGTGCGCCTGCTGCAGTCGCAGGTGCGTGTGACGGTGTAGGGTATTCCTTGCCAGGCACTTTGCTTGCTGCACAGGGCTCTCCTTCTCTACTATGCACCGGTGACATTGACGGTGATGGTTCAGATGCTCCACTTGCATCTTCAACGTTTCTGCTGCCCTCATGTTAGCAATGCATGCAGCATTGCTTGCCAAGCGTGCAGCTCGTACTTCATCTGACTCAGCTGCCCGCACACAACGCTGTACCCTCATGCCTCCACTCCAGCTTAGCATGGCTATGGTTTTGCATTTTGGCATCAGCAATGTAGTCTGCACCAAAGATTAGATATCACAGTTGAGTTGTTTAACTCTGATATCATTCACAGTACTGGCAACTTTCCACAAAACAAAACAATTTTACTTTTTTTTAATAGATTAAAATGATTTTTAAATAGCTGACAGTTACTTCGACATCTTCTACAACTTGCTTTTATAACATCTAACTCATGAATAAAAATGTACTCTCTCACAGAGGCAGAGACCATTAGGTCAGAAAGTATTGAATTATTTTACATAGTACATAGTACATTGCTTAGCTTCCTACACCAGTACTCCTGCTGCTTCTCCACACTGGGTGGTAATACACTGACTATGGATAAGTACCTCATACAAACTCACTTTAAAAAACACTTGTGGTGATTTTTTTTTACTATTAGTCATAGGTAGTTTAACTTCAGAAAGGTTTTGAGTACTTCTCTGCCACTTGCTTAGATAACCATGAATTCATGATTAAATGATTTGAGTCATACACTCTTTGTAACAGGGTAAAAACACACCAAATTAGCAGGTACTCTTTATCAAAAATGCAGATGAAATACACTCTGGTTCATGGTAAAAACAGTCCCAAATAGCAGGTTATCACAATCAGAAACACTGGTAAAATACTCTCTTTCTAACAGGAAAAAACATACCCAAGTTGCAGGCACTCACAGTCAGAAACCCAGATGAAATATGTTCACGGTGCACAGGAAAAACACACCAGTCGCACTTGCTCATGAATATATCCACCGTAGTTAATACGGAAAACTTAACTAGACTCCAGTGAAGCTAAGAAGAGTTTGATTGTAGTCTATCCAGTATCCAAATTGATCTGAGTTAGCCCATGTTAGACATGACAGATGGTTTAACCAATTACCTGCCAACTGGTCCTTTTGAAAGTGCTTGCCCTTTTCCAAACAGTTTGTATGGACAGCTTCCCAGATGGTTCAGTGTAACAAACCATCTGCTGTGTCAGGTTATATGCAATATTCAGTGGAGCCACCACTGGCAAAATGAATGTCTGCATGATTTATAGACTGTAATGTTAAAATAAACAAAATATAAAAGAGCCAAATGACAACATTAGATATATGACCATAACAGCAGCGCTGTATATATCACATTTAATATTGGGGCGGGTGAAGAAACATTTAGAAAATCAATTTTATGTGACCACCGACAGAAACACATTTTGCATGTTGACAGTAATATAATAATAGAATGTGCTTTGATGAAGACAAAAGTAAACAGGTCTCATGGTGCTGTGGTGTCTTTCTGCCATCTGAACAAAGCGCTCCAGCTCATGCAGAGCAGTTGTGCTGCTGTGATGAGCCATTTCAAATTTACACAGCTTAAAGAAAACCACAATGTTGTGTTTCTGTCTAAAGTACTCCCACACTTTGGATCATGGGTGAGGTCTGTATTGCGGCAGCTTATTTTCCAGGGCACAGTCATCTTTGCAACTAGCCATTGTCACAACGATGACATCATTATGTTTATGAGCCCTATCCCCCGCTGCTGCATACATTGCTGCCACTTGTTTATTCAAAATGTATTTGAATACATACATTTGAATTGTGTTGGGGCTGTGCAGCAGCCGTGGGTTCGACTCTCACCTGCAGCCCTTTGCTGCATCATTCCTCCACTCTCTCTCCCCTTCCTGTCATATTTTCAGTGTTATTATAAATTAAAAGCATAAAAAATCCCTTAAAATAATAATAGTAAAAAAGAATGAGTCATGTGTCCAAATTGCACCAGACTCAACACTGCACTTCCTGAGGTCCCCAGTAACGCACCTAAATTATGATGAATGTCAAATGTTAGAAATGTTCACAAGCATGACTGAAGAGTTGTTGGTTCAACTTAATATGTTGAGCTTATTGAACATGTTTTCTCAAGTACAACTGACCATTTGGTAAACCCCACCTCCAAACAGTACCTGTCCAATCATAGGTTATCAACCGTAACTAGTGCTGTCAAGCTTTCCATTTCTCTCCATGTTGAAGGTGTGCAGGAGGCTCTGAGAAGAGCGATACTCTGTGTTTCATGAGTCTTTTTTGTCATCTCTCAAAAACGTGAAACATCAGAGCACACGTGTGGTGAATGGATTAAACTCTATCTTCATCTGCTTTAACATAAGCTACAAATGTTAGCGTGTCTGTACTAACTAACACTAGCTTACTAGCTGCAGTAACTTTACCTCCAGACAAACTTATTAGATACCACTGCATCTGTATTTGTACTGTGGGGGTTTGAGGAGGAGGATGTGGGCTGATGCAGAAGCAAAGTGCATCGACAATGATGCATCTCTCTCTGGCTCACTGTCTCAGGTCTGAGCCACGTTAGCTTAGCTCTTATCCTGGTTGTCTTCTGCAATCGCTGTCCAGCTGGTCTGGCTAGGTGACCCATCTCAAGGTTTGCTGTACTAATCGAGTCCCTGTGCTTCCTTTTCCCATGTTAATGAGTGTATTTCTGTCATCTATCATGTAGATATACCTGCTGCATTTCACCATCCGACCAGTGTTTGCTGAGATGTAAGCTAGCTTTAGCCTCAGTCTTTCCTCCTAGGCAATTTTACATTTACATTTTCACAGGGTTCTTGTTTTAAAATGTGTGAGATGGAAACATTAAAACATCAGTTGGAAACTTCTCAGCTGACTCAAGTTGAGTTAACATTAGCTTACATCAGCGAGCTACACTTATGAAATCTGCTTGTGAGTCATTATTTTAGTCAACAAAATCAACAGTCATCGGCTAGCAAGAAAAATTCTGTTTTGAATCATTACAAAATTACATCAACTTGTCTTCAAATTCAGTCAACTTAAAATTTTAAGGCAGCATGGACACTAGCTTATTTTAGTCAAAACAAATAGTTTATTTTTACAGTGTGTTGTCACATTATGCATAGCTTCAGACTGAATAGGTGGCAGATCTCCACTGACCAACATTCTGGCCAGCTGTTATTCAGGGACACGTTGACAGCACACACTGTTGTCGACAACAGACAGACACACAGACAGTACACACCCACTGAGACTGATACTGAATGTGGAATGTGGGTTTCATGGGCTTACAAATGCACACACACTCTATGCACTCATGCACATGCATGCACGCAGACACACACATGCATACACGCCCATCCATCCAAGCATGCAAGCATCCACCCACCCACACATGCAAACACACACAAACACACACGCACCTAGGTATCTGTGACCACTAATTGTGTCTGGCCAGTGCCGTCCCCAGCAGCCAGGGTCATGAGAGTGCTGCGGTGCAGGACAGGGTAGCCATTGCGGTAGCTTCTTAAACATAGCTTGTCCTGAGGCCTGTTATTACCCTGAGAAACTATCATCTTTTTCTCCTCAAAACCGTCCTGCTCAGTCAATTTAATGAAGCAGGCATTCCAACGGAGGGAAATGAGCAACAACTCCCACAGTCCCACGCAGCACCAGCAATTAATGGTTCTAGACAACAACCTCCGGGAAGGAGACAGGATACAGCAAATAGGTTTATCCTAACAATGTCATTTTGTATTGCATATATTGTTGTTATTATCGCATGTTTCTCTGTTTGTCTTTGTTCAGCCTTTGTCTCCCCATGCGTCAGATATACACTAAAAATCAGAGCACTGTCAGTGTGAAAGGTGCAATCAGAAAAAAAATGTCTGTTCTGTAGCACTATGTGATCATAACATACAGTGTGCAGGTAGCGGCTCTGTACTGCTGGCTTGATGATTTAGGGCTGAAGACAGGTGTCTGGATTTAATCACTATCACTTCATGCCCAGTATTTTGTTTTAGAACAGAAGCTCTCCAGTAGTTTTAAGATGGTCACATTTTCTTTTTCTGTTGCAAAAAGAGAGTGACCAGGATGATACGTGTATTGTTATTTGAGAGGAAAAAAATCTGACAAGCACATATCAGCTAGTAGGCTGTCCCTTTTTGTACAAAAACATTTCTGGCTGTGAATCCTAACATCTAGTTGGTAAATATAAAATATTTTCTAAGGGATGGTATTTTTCAGATGAAAAATAAACTTTACTATCAAAGATGACAGTAAGATGAAGTGTAACAGTGAATGTTGAACGGCGAACAGTGAACATAAAGTCTTTCTAAACAAAAACTATGAAGCTGAAATCCAACAAAAATCAATAAATAAGGAGATCATTTGTGAAAAAGAAAACAGAAAAACGCTATTCTTCAAATGAATAAATACAGCATTCATGAAATTTTAAAGAAATGAAATATCATTTCAACACCTGCCTGTTTGATTGACATTCCAGGAGAAAACAACAACAACAACAACAAAATGATTTGGGGAAAAAAAAACCTTTTGGCAAATGAACTCTTCAGATGTTATCTTACAATATTTTAATGTCAAAATGATGTTAAATAGATCAAATGCAGCCCATGAAACATGAAATGTGCAACTAATTGTAAACCTGCCAACATACAGTATGGTCATATATCTGTGATAGGCCCATAATATTGGCTTGCATCAAAGGGGCAGTTCACTGCAAAATAAAAAATATACATTTTTCCCCTGGCCTGTAGTGCTGTTTATCCATCTGTCTATCCAATATAATGCGACTAGATGGCACTCGGCTCGTGGTGCTCAAAGTGTCTCTCTCTACAAAGCATGACTTGGTTACTCACACCAAAACTATCTAGATGGATAAATAGCACTACAGGCCAGGGGGGAAATATGTATTTTTGATTTTGATGTGAGCTGTCCCTTTAAAGTCACTTGAAAAGCCCAGTGTGTCGCTTTCCATCCGTGTCCGTATGAGTCACAGAGGCAAATTATCTGTATCTGATGAGTTGGGAGTGAGACTGGGCTGAGGCCAGAGGAAAAATATGTATTTTTTGATTTTAGATTGAACTTTCCCCTTACCTAATAAGAACACTGTTGCCAGTTTTTCCAGTGAGAAGTATGAATGCTTTGCCAGAAATTTCTGGGTGACATCTGATTTCCGTCTCTGTTGTAAAAATTTAATTTAATGTTGCCTGTTAGCTGTGTACTTGGCAACAGTAACAATCTGTTAAAAGAACACACTCTACCTCGCACTTTCGTTAAATGTTATGTGATTTCTAGAAACACAAAGAATTCAGAAACTATTATCACAGCAGAAAAAGAAAAAGCAGCAGCAGCCCCTTGTGCTCCCTCAGTGTATGATTCTATTCCATATTTGTCCTGTTAGAATGAATTTCCTGTTTCACTTTCAGGATAAAGAAGGTAGAACTGCGAACTGAGTGACAGCAAAGCCTTTAACTTTTCTTCTCCTCCCAGTGACTCCCCTTCAACTGTTGACTTGAATTAGTCTCCTGCAGCCTTTATTAGCAGCAGCGGTGGAATCAGAGAAGCCTGTCTGCATGGATCGTGGAGGAAGGAAGGGGGGGGTGACCGCTAAGTGCTTCACTTCTGATCTCTGATGGGGGTCATGGGGTCGCCGTTCAGCCTCACCCTGATGACTTCTGACACCGCATGAGCAACCAAAACCACACGTGCGCGCGCACACACACACGCACACACACACACAAACACACTGGATTTGAATTCAAGAGCACAAAAAGCCACATCCTTAGAGCTGGTTGAGCACTGATACAATTAACTCAAGTGCAACTACTCTTGCCTCAAATATCAATTCAAAAGTAAAGGAGCAGCTTCTAAACAAAGCACTCATGTATTCACTTCATGTTCTCACACTGAATGAAACTCTGTCAAAATCTGTGGAAATTTTTACAAAATATGATGTGCTAAGAAGTTATTTTTGAGTAGATGTTGTGTGCAATTAATGGGTCAACATCAGGCTTATGGCTGATGTTTACAGGAAGGTGGCTCTTTAATCATATCATCAAATTAACGGTAATTTGGGGCTCTGAATGAGATTGGTCTCATTTTACTCACTAGTTATGTCCACATGTGCCAATCTCTGACAAGTTGTTTAATTAAAAATGAAATGTAATCATCATATAATGCATGTTTTTAACTGGACTCCAGACTTTTGAATGTCTGATACTTGGTGGCAAAACAGACAAAATAAGGGGAGCAGTTATTGCTTTCAGGAAATATGGAAAGAATTGGGAAAAGTTGCTCAACTTACCTAACAACTGTTTTCTGAAGACAAAAGAGGACTATGAGCAAGAAAAACTGAATTGTTTAAAGGCTATATGGTTAAGAAATATATATCTGATGCTGACTGTAACATTTCAACAACTAATTCAATGAGATTCAACAATAGATGTGTTTCACTTTATCTGCAGATGTTAGATGAACTGTTAGTTCTTCATAATAATAATAATAATAACTTTATTTGTATAGCACTTTTCATACAAAAGGAAATGTAGCACAAAGTGCTTTACAATCAAAGATAAAGAAAATAAAGACCCCCCCCCCCCCCACTTCTACCCCGCCCACATACACATACACAAGATCACACAAACTCACAAACTCAACACTCACGTTAAATCATGATGAACTAAGTACTGAGGAAACGCCATCTTGAGTTAAAAAGAAATGAAATGAAATGAGGAAACACAGGAGATAAATTCTAAATGAAACAATAAGAAGATGTGGTGTTGATCATTTCTGTTCATTTCAAATACTCTGTAACTACTGTAACTATCTATACTTAGACTACCCAAATACCAAGACATCTACTGAAGTTAGCATGCTAACCAGCAGTTTGCTGGGAGGCTTTAGTTCTTTTGCCCATTCTACTGCTGCGCCGTACCACTGAGTCGTGCCCCCCAGTGCCCCTTGCCTAAAAAAAAATTACTCCTCCCAGCGGACCAGGGCTCCTAGAGGTGTAAACACCAACACTTCCCTGGTGCTCTGGACTGCTAGCTGCACAGCTACCTGAGCTAAATAGCTATTGGCAGTTACAGTTAGCAGCAGTTAATGGTTATGCTGATGATATGCTGCCCCATATTTGTTTTGGGTGTGAATTTAACAGGTGGCTATTACATATTGCACCTTTAAATGTTAATGGTCATATCATATGCTTTAAGACACCGTGGATGTTCTCTGTATTAAACTATGCTCTTTCCCTAAACATATCCATGTGCTGCCAATGCCTAAACATAACCATGAACAACTTTAAAGCTACTACAAGGAGTCTTAATTTATTTCTGATGCATGGATATGACCTACATAAGCAAACAAGACGATCAGAGACAAGACGAGTTATTGCTGTATAGTAGTTCTTAACACTTAACACTGGGTTGGATTTTCCAGGAAATCAGATGAAACATGCCTGTTTACATTTAAACGACACAATGTTAGCCAGTCAAAAATAAGCAGAAGGAGATTTTTCTTCAAATAATTTTCATTTTGACATTATTTTGAGTTAATTATGGTGGAAACACTACTGCTTCTGGCCAAAGGGGTCTCTAAATCAACACAATATGAAACTTCCTTGTAGTAGCTTCAATAATGATGTATTTGTAGTATTGTGTTCTAAGTTTGAAAACAAATGAAATATGTTGTTAATGAATACTCAGCTGATACATTCATTACATATTTTGTGACATTAATTAACAATGTTTTCTGTTCATGTAGTCTAGGTAAAATTATGTTTCCTTCAACACGCAATGATTTTACAAATTAGTTGCCTCTAAACATAATTTCTTAAATATTATGTTAATTAAGTTAATTCGAAACCAACTCACCCTCCCCTTCCAAGCATGTAGGAGAAGCATGTCTAGAGCCAGTCTAGTTCTGGACAACTGTGCTGTAGAAACATGGCGGTGCAACATGGCGGACTTCCATGGAAGAGGACCAGTGCCCTCTGTAGATAAAAAAGGGCTCATTCTAAGGTAATGAAAACACAATGATTTCATATTTTCGGGTGATTCTTGAGTGAACAGTAGGAGTGAACAGCTTTAAATTCTTAAATCTTCAGAGTTGATAATAAAAATAGACAAATCAAAATCACTTATTGGTCACTCATTCCTATCCCTTCCTACAAATGGACCAAATATCTATGACTTTGGGAACTGGGATGTGTTTTGTCACCCTTCTAAAATCTATACCCAGCCTGGTCTCACTCCCAACTCGTTAGATACCAACCGATGATGATGATACCACCTCTCTGTGACTGACACAGACACGGACTGTACCCAGTTGTGGCTGGGACGCAACAAGCTTTTCAAATGACTTCAGTGTAAACCTGTCTGTGGTTGTATTAGACACACTGGGCTGTGACGGAGTATAAAGATGGAGAGAGTCCACACGTGGAGGAGGTGGGGTAGATGGATGGCTTTAACAAAAGTTGTAAGTGATTCTGACAATGACATGAAACACAGAGTTCAGGCTGTCATTTTTTGTCTTTTTCAGCAGATAAAATTGTCATTAAGCTGTAGGAGCTTACAAGCTATTTTTTAAGATATTTTTTATCTCAAATTCCTCTGCAGTGGTGGCTGTAGTCCCTGTTATCTGGCTCAAAGAAGGTCAACAATCTGTTATTTATGAAAATCTAATCAGTACAATAGATAAGATAATTATAAATATAGATAATTAGATAATTATCTATTACTGTAGGCCAACAGTTCATTTTCGGGACAAACAGGAGAGGATTTGGGATTCGGGACAACAGTTCAAAATTTGGGACTGTTCTGACGTTTTCAGGATGTCTGGTCACTGTAGTCGAGTTGGGATGAGAATGTGGTGATAAAGCTTCACACCTTTCCCCTGTCAGCTTCTTGCTACTGCTTATTTATTGCTGGAACAAAGTGGAGGATAAAAGCTCAAATCCCTTCTGTCCTTCCCACCTCCCTCCCTCCCTCACTCCCTCCCTCTGCCCAGACTGTCTCCTGTGTGTTTATCTTCTCATCAGGGCTCTTTATTGGTAAATAAGGGTGGCCCGCCCAGCCTGGCCCCTTCTTTCTCTCCTTTTTCTCTCACTCCTTGTGCTCTTACATCTTTCCTTTACTCCATCTCCCCGTCTCCCCCCCCCCTGCGGTGCCCCCCTCCTCATCTCTGTGTGTGGAGTCTAAATGCTGCTGATATGTGTGTGTGTGAGTGTAACTATAGCGGCCAGTGTTTAGGCTATTAGAGCCGTCTATTTACAATCTGGAGTTTCCTATTGATTATGTCTGCCTTCTCTCTGTGTTTACATGGGGGAAATAAATAACACATGTCGCCGACTCGCTCTGACTCGACATCTTCTTTCTCCTCCAGCTCTGTCTCTCCTCTTTCTTTCTCACTGCTCACTCTCTCATACTCTTTCCCTCTCTCCCTTTTTAAAAAAAATCTGTCAGTGCTTTTTAACTGGTTCTTACTTTCCCTTTGATGGTTTTCCTGCTGTTAATGTAGCTTCAAGTTCAAATGAAGATTTTTAGTGCAGTCTGAGTAAAATTTGTAAAAGGAGACACAAAAAGCAAGTGACACACATACGAGGGACACACATTCTTCTACACCCAGAGGCTCTAATATATCATTCAGTCAGATTCACACATGTTCATCCACATAACGTAAAAAAGTAAGTAATAAGTAAAAGTACCAGAGCAACAGAGCAATACTCCATTACAAGTAAAAGTACTGTAGCATTATAAATCCTACTTGAAATCCTACTTGAAAGGATAGCTTGGATTATTTGAGGTGTGGTTCTATGAGGTACTTATCCATAGTCAGTGTGTATCCAACAATAGATGGCAGATGACATGCCCACAATTTGGAGAAGCAGCAAGAGTACCACTGCAGGAAGCTAACTATGTCCTGTTGTGATCAGGGTCAGCAGCAGAATCTATTATAGTGATCTAAAGAGATCAATATCAGTGTGGAGTACATGATATTTAGAATATTTTCACCACTGAGCCTTGGCTGTCAGACTTTTTCCACAAGAAACTGCTGTTATATAAGCCAAATATCACTCTCTCCAAACCAACCAGACTCCTTTGGCAAAACTAGTCATTTTACCTCACAGAACACAGGAGTTGCTGGTCTACTGCTGCGTTGACCAGTTAGTGTGACTTTGATGTTTTAAAGGGATAGTTCAGATTCACACAGTAACGTGAGCAAACTAACTGGTCAAGGCAGCAGTAGACAACTCCCATGTTCTATGAGGTAAAATGACTGTCTTTGCAAATGAAGTCTGGTTGAGCAAGAGAGAGAGCCATATTTGACTTAATGTGATGAAAATATTCCAAATTTAGCGTACAATTAAACTGATATTTATTTTTCTAAGATGGGCCTTTTTTAAGTGGCTAAAATACGTTATGCTGTTCACCCTGTCCACAGCAGTGTATTGCTTCCCTACTAGGGGTGCAACAGATATCCTGCAGTTATCCCTTGTCACTCACAGACTGCCCCCCATGGTTTGGCACACATGTGATCTGCAGATTACATGTAACCATCATACAGTAGTGTGAAAGACAGTTTACTGTCGCTGTTACTTTTCCATAAGTAATAATACCCAAAATCTTATGCAGTGTTGCAGTGACAGACAGGACACATGCTGCTGTGTTTTACTCTGCAGCTCATCTCTGTGAAGAGTGACTGAAGTCCTCACATCACGGTCTTAACTTCCACACATCTCCTCTTTGCTCAGTGGTGTAGTCTGCGTCTGCCTGTCTGTGACTCTGTCTGTGTTGATTGGCTATTTCTCATGACTTCCAACCAATCAGATAGTGCTGTGGGCAGGACATTGAGCCAGACTACAGAGGTTAATAATGTATTATGATGTACAGTGTATAATTATCTATTGTGTGTGCTATTTTATATGCATAGTACAGTACTGTATAATACAGTATAGTATTCTAAGTATAATGTATAGTATTATTATTCTAGTGTAATTTTTATTTTATATACATACTATATATATTTAATATTTTAATTATTTAATATTAACCTATTAACTTGCATGTCTTTGGACTGTGGGAGGATGCCAGAATACCCAGATAGAACCCACGCGGACACAAGGAGAACATGCAAACTCCACACAAAGAGGCCCTACCCAGCCACAAACTCCCCAGCCCCCGAGCTGGCTGGGGGATTCGAACTCAGGACCTTCTTGATGTCCACCACTGCACAACCCAAATAGGGTAATTGGTTAACTGGTAACTCTAAATTGCCCGTAGGTGTGAATGTGAGTGTGAGTGGTTGTCTGTTTCTATGTGTCAGCCCTGTGATGAACTAGCGACTTGTCCACGGTGTAGCCCGCCTCTCACCCAATGTGAGCTGGGATAGGCTCCAGCCCCCCTGCGACCCTTCAAAGATAAGTGGTTACGGACAATGAATGAATGAATGAATATATATTTAATATTATGTTACATTAATATGATGATAACAGACAGAGAGATCAAAGCCAAGTGCATTTTTTAAAATAATTTAACCATAATCCCACCTCTTTTTTCTTTTTTGCTGATCCGAAAAATGACCTGATCCATGACTCAAAACCGTGAGTTAGTAAAAGTACATAAGTATTAGCAGTAAAATGTAGTTAAAGTATAGTAAAGTACTGGTTCGTCTCCTCTGACTTATGGGATTATTAATACTGTAGCATCAGGGGCGCCCGCATCAGGGGCGCCCCTATACCTCAGTTGGTAGGGCGTCTGCCCCATGTACTGAGGCTGTTAGTCCTCTGCAGTGGCCGCTGGTTCCACTCCCACCTGCGGCACATTTGCTGCATGTCATCCCCTCTCTCTACCCTGTTTTGTGTCAACTCTTCAGCTATCACTGTCACAATAAAAGCAAAAGCCCAAAAAAATAAAAAATAAAAAAATAAAAAAATACTGTAGCATCAATGTGTAAGCAGCGTGTTACTGTTTTAGCTGCTGGAGGTGGAACTTCTTTGCATCACTTTATATTAAATTTTATATACAGGGATACCAGATATATCTGAGGGATCATGAGATGATTAATAACAGAGGACACGCAAATCTATTATAAATTTTTAGACTTTAACTCTAATCTTTGATTTTTAGTGAGATATTGGATAATTTAAGGGGCTTTTGGGGTAATTATACTCAGGCACAGTACGAAGCAATCATACCTAATGAGAAAATACTCTTATTGACTGAAACCATGAGAGAAGTGGGAAAAGTTACTATTTGGTTGAAATGTTAACAGCTCGTAGACATCTGAAAAGTGACCTCGACTACACTGCTTTTTGTAAGACATCAGAGGCCAAAAAGGTTGTAAACCACTGGTTTAATCTTGAACAATCACTGTGTCTCAATTTGCATACTTCCATTAGTACACTGTCATGTATACCTTGCACACTATGCACTTACTTAGTAGTGTGCAAATTTCAAATTGATATTATTTGATATATTTGATGTTTGATTCATGGTACCAAATCTTTACAAATTTAACCAAATATATTGTTGGCTTCAGTCTGACAACAGCATAGTGGTACTTATTGATAAAAAATACATGCATGACTTATATCTGTATAATTTGGTCTTTACCACTGCTGCTTTCTCGGCCATGATCACAAGTTTGGTAGCCCTACAGAGACAAATGGCGACTGTTGAGTGTCCAGCGTAACACTTTTGGCTTTTTGGCTTTTTTGAGTACAGCATCCAGGTACTTGCAGTACACTTCATTTTGCCATAAATGTCAATGTAAATGCTCTTGAATGCACTCAAAACAGGAAGTGTTAGTACAGAGGTACACAAATTGAGGCACAGCAAATATAATCTGATTATATTATTCATTAATTGTCATCTTAAATGTTACCAATAACCAAAGGTATCAAATAAATATAGTGGAGTAAAAATACAATATTTTCCTCTGAAACATAGCAGAGTGGGAGAACAAAGTAGCATAAAATGAAAATGGAGAGCAAATTACAAGTACTTCAAAAATGTACTTGAGTAAATGCACATAATTACTTTCCACCACTGCTGCTCAGTGTGCAGGAGATCCGTAATGATGGATGATGCAGCACATACACACACACACACACACAGTCTGCACTCCCATGGTCCCTCCTGCCACCAGCATTGTGTTTTTCTCTCCGTGCCTCTCTTACTGGTAATAGGAGCTGGTGGTCTGGGCTTCAGACCAGGCAGTGTGTCATACCTTCCATCCCCCCCTCCCTGCCTCTTATGCTGGGCATGCAGCACTCAGATAGCCCCTCTGATAAGACTGGAGCTCCATGAACAACAGGCAGGAGCGAAGTCTACTCTCACTGGCGGTGAAAGATTTAGAACCAGAACTACAGGAAATACGCAGCGTTAGAGGTAAAAGTCCTACATTCAAAATGTAATTAAAAGCCTTTAATCAGTTTACAGCAAAATGTACACAGATCAGAAGTATGATAATCCCCTCCAGAAATGTTTTAAGACACAAGAAACTATTCTTTTATTAATAATTTCTGTCTTTTCCACAAAAAGTTCATCTTAAAATTACCACTCCTTATTCTGCCCCACTGAAAAATCTAAAACATAGGAAGATTTAAATGTTGCTGCACTGTTTCATAACAGTGGTAAGTACATTTACTCAAGCACAATTTTGACGTATTTGTACTTTACTTGAATAATTCCTCCTCTCCTTTTACTGCACTACATATATTTCATAACTAAAGGTACTTTGCAGTTCTGGATTAATAATAAAAATATAATCAACAAATGAATTATATGTGATAATAATATAATCATTTTTGATCCCTGGTGGAGATACAAGTTATCCAGCAGTAAGTTAAGTAATTCAGATCAGCCTCTGTGATGAACACATGAATGCACCGATAATTGTAATTCAGTATTATTCTGAAATAGGCCATTCTGCATAATTATACTTTAGATGTATACTTTTAGAACTTTAAGTGCATTTTGCTGATTAATCTTCTGTATTTTTGCACAGTAGCCGGTAGCAGTTTGTACAGGCCTTCAGATTTTGATGTATTATTGTCATCGAGGTGGAGCTGATTTTAAAAACTTTATCAGATAGTTTAATAAAAAACTAGAGCAACTATAGCTGCCAGATAAAAGAAGTGAAGTAAAGTATAAAGTATAAAATAACCTATAACTGAGGCACTCATGTAAAGCACAAGTACCTCAAGACTCAAGATTATATGTAACAGTGGTGGAAGGTATTCAGATGCTTTAATAAAGAAAACTCAGTTTTACCACAATGTAAAAATACTATACAAGTAAAAGATTACTTGAATGGAAGTAAAGAAAAAGAGCACAATATGCAGGGTGTAATATATTTATATGTATATATTATTATTATGTATATATATGTATATTATATTATTATATTATAATGAAGTACTGTAGAACTGCAGAGATGTCCTGTCCTAAAAATCTTGTTCTCCAGAAGTAAGAAAACATGTTTGCTTGGTTCCGACCACAAAAAATGTCACATCATCATGATTTAATAGTTTTTTTTAAAAGTGAAAATTAAAATTATGATACAAAAATGATCATTCCCACTAATCATGAATCATATCACAACCTCAATATCTATCAAAATAATCACATTTTTACCACATTGCACAGCCTTTGTCATGTATATATATGTTCCTACAGTCCTTGAAACAGTTTCAAAAGTTCCGCTGCTAGAGAAGAAAAGATCTAAGTGCTCATTCAAGACCTGAGTTCAGTTCAGGCTTTATTATCCTCCCTGAAATGTGGACTGCAGCAAAACCAAACAGCCAAACAGTGTTCAGTGACTTTGCTGTACCAGCACTGTTTGCATGTTGGGAATTAACAAGAAATACAAGTGTGTGCCTGATGTGTTTTTTTCTTTTTGCTGTGATATTGAAAGAGCTATTGAGTATTGTTTTATTATACCGGTGTTATATCAAAGTTTAAAATTCTTATATTGTGAAAACTTGAACTCTACACAGTTTTTCTTTCTTCTTCATTCACATTCACAGGAAGTTCATTTGACATGGTTCAAGAATCAAGTGTAATTTTTCTGATAGTAATATCAGAGTCAATATCACTTACTTCACCAAATATGCAACACACACAGTAACTTGACTTGGTGATACAGCACAGCGAAACAAGAAAAGAAATATAAATATAATATATAAGAAATATAAATTATAGTGAATATATTGCTTATGTTTCAGGCTGTGTTTGGCATTATGGCAGTATGCTCTATATGAAAGGTAAAAAATAAGACATTCTAATAAATATGCTGCATAATGCAACAATTGTCCAGGCAGGACAGCTTGGGAAAGTGCTACTGTCCATTGTGTGTGTGTGTGTGTGTACATTATATACTGTAGATAATAACTCTTGTCAGGAAATTCTTCAGTTTTTCCCTGGTAGAAGAAACAATTGCTATCTGTTTTCACTAAATTAAAAAAAAAGTAAGATTTTGCTTTAAGACTGTGAGGCTAAAACTCTTAAGAATCTGCCAACACACAATGAGCCCACAGACTCACTAAAAAAAACACTTTTTAAAGCAGTTCCTCTGGTTTTCTTCATCTTTTGCGTGTTTTTGCTCATGTCCACTGCTCATATTTGTGCTGGACCACGTTTGCATGCTCACAAGTGTATATATTTGTGTACTTCTCATCACAAAGAGGGGTAACTGACTCTTACTGCATGTGTGTGTTTGTGTGTGTGTGTGTATATATGTGTCAGGGGGTGGTATCTCAAGAACACCTCTCCACAACAATCAGAAGGAGGATGAGATGAAAGAGAGTGGCGGCAGAGAGACGCAGTGTGTTTACAGGAGAGAGGCTTGAATAACGCGCTGCGGTGGTCAGTGGCTGTAACTCAAGCTGCTTGTGTGGATGCATACGGAGTGTTATGCTGCAGGAGGGTTACAGCCTTTGTTATCCCTCAGTGACACCGCATATTTTGACCAGCAATCAAATAAACTCCGTCTCGGGTTCTGGGCTGCCTTTGAAGAGAAAGCGCTGCAGGTTTTGAGTTAGAGGGCATTTATTTTAACGGGGATACACATGAACATGAACATGAACGTGAACAGACTGGACATAAGAGCACTTAAAAAACCTCAAGGAGTAAACACACACATGCATGACTGAGTGCTATGAGAGGTGGTGGAAGGTTTCCTCTGTGAGACCAGCAGGGGGCAGTAGAGGCCTGGTAAAGCTTGTGGCTCTAACAGCACGAGTCCAACTGTTCTCTTCTCATACTGACCCACAGACCCCCCCCCCCCCCCCCCCCCCCCCACCACACACACACACACACACACACACTTCCACCGGACTCTACTTCTGGCCCCGACACTCACCCTGCCTTACAGCACCCTCCAATCAGGCTGAGGTGTGTGTGTGTGTGGTGTGTGTGTGTGTGTGTGGTGGAGAGAGAGAGAGAGAGAGAGAGAGAGAGAGAGAGAGAGAGAGAGAGAGAGAGAGAGAGAGAGAGGGGTGCTGTGAAATATCTCTCAACAAGACTGCATATACAGTTCCGCTGTGAAACAAATGTGACTGATGGATGTCTGTGTGTGTGTGTGTGTGTGTGTCTGTGTGAGAGAGAGAGAGAGAGAGAGAGAGAGAGAGAGAGAGAGAGAGAGAGAGAAGGTGTGTGAAAGGGACAGAATGTGAGTGACAGTGAGCATTTCTGAATGTGTGTGCGCATGTTCAGGGTTTGCACAAAGTCTGAAAGTTTGGAAAATGCTTCATTTTAACTGTTAGATTTTCAGGCTCAGGAGCAGAGCTGCACCATATGGTAAAAAAAAAAGTCATACTGCGATTATTGGACTGAAATTGTGATTGTGATATGTGATACAGTTCGTGAGAATAATCATTTTTGCATCATAAGTTTCATTTTGACTGTAAAGGAAACAATTAAAATCATGATGATGTGACATTTTTGGGGGTTTTCTCTCACATGATAATTTGATAATTTTGCACTTAATGGTGCAGTCCTACTTAGGAATATGCTTAAATTTGAATTAGGGGTGTTGCAATATACTGATATTGACAATAACTGTGATATTTAAAAATCAAATATTGATATTGTGTTAATAAAACATATAATGATATCCTCTTATATTTTCAAATCCAGAGGTTCTCAACCTTTTGTAACTTGAGTCTAACTTCTGATTGTTTAAAAGATTTCCAAGGACACCTTTCACAAATAAATAAGAAAAAAAAAGCCACATAAAATGACATAAAAGAAGACATACACTTTGGAGATTTTGCGGGATTGTCTCCCACATCACTTTTTAATTTCGAAGACTTTTTTGACAGATCCAAGGGAAAGTTAGTTAGATCAGTGCTTCTCAAAGTGCAGTCCCCAGACCCCGAGAAGTCCTTGAGGAGGTTCCAGGAGGTCCCCAGAAACATGCAGAATAATGTATTTTTACTGTAATTTCATCCATAAGTAACACAATGACACAATGTATGAATATTTTCATCATAGGTTTCATATGTAAAATCTTATCAGACGAGGGACCCTGGACAAAATCATATCAAATCAGAGTCTGTGGCCTAGTTTGTGTCAGTTTAGGGTTATATAACTCTCCACCTAATGATGTAATATTCAGGTTTGGGAGGATTACTTTAAAAATGTATTCTGATACAGTTACTAATTACCTGTTAACAAATGTAGTCAGCAATGTAATCCAAGTATCACAATATTAAAGTAATGTAACCTGATTTCTTTCTATTACTTTTGGATTACCTCAGCACTGTGTATGTTTAATTTGTTTTATGTTCAACGTTAAGTTTATTAATTGTTTGTCCAGGTATTCCTTCCTTTTTTATGTTCAAATGCACGTTTAGATTACTCATCACAGTTATTATCCACATGTAAATGTTGCTTGAACTTCATATTTAAACTCAAAGTAAACTGACAGAAACTTATTCTGGAGCTTTCCTTTTTACCCACATATCATCCCGGTCCCCAGCAGCAGCATTAACAGGTTAGCTAACTATCTGGATTTCTGTGAAGCTAATGTTAGAGACTGATCCTACCTGTAACATTAAATGGTTATTTAAATTACATTGTAGTTATTCATTCTTGAATGATGAGTGTTATTCACAACTGAAGGCAGAACTGTGACTGTACTGTGATTCTGTTCATCTTTTCCGGTTTTAAGACAAATTAATAGTGAAATTTCCTCCCAGTTATTTTTCACTATTGGTTGTGATAATGAATTAAGATTAAGAGACTTGTAAAGTATTGTAATGTGTGCACATTATGCATGGTAGTGTATTGTTCTTTATTTTAAAATATATTTTTAAAATTATAACCCTGATGAATAAGCCCCATTTTTACTGAATGTAACTGTAATCTGATTATATCTTTTTTTTTCTGTAACTGTAATGGATTACAGTTACACTTTTTTTGTATCTTGATTACTTAATCCCATTAGATGTAATCCATTACTCCACAGCCTGGAAATATTCTAACATAACTGGTCAAATTGGTGAAATTATGTGTTTAAATTTTTTGATTTATGTAAATTCATGATCACATTTAGATATAAAAGTGAATCACCCCCACCCCCCACCAAAATGTGAAATATTTCATTTTAATCAACCATTTCACAGTACTTTTTGGTGCTCAGAGGTCCACTTACTGAGAATGGCTGTCTTAAATCATTTCTGTTTCTTTTCGTTTTCGCTTTGTCTCCTAAAAAAAACTTTTATTATTTGAATTGAAACAATCCTGAGCTCTTACTCTGGAAATTAGTGAGCACTAAATGATCATGACCAAAACATACTGGTGAAATAAAGTGGCAATACATTGCCTGCTGTGGATATAAAGGAATTTGCAATTGCATTTAGAGTAATAATTGATGATAAAAGCAGAGTCTGGTACCTTGAAACTGCCTGATTTTTTTCTCCAAAAAGTTGTACAAACCCTGCATGTTGTTTTTCTGTTGTTTTCCATGTGAACTGTATCCGGTGGCCTTGTGGCTGCCGCAGACATCCCTCCAAATGACAGTCTAATCAGAATACATGTCCATGTAAAACAGCACCAGTCATTACTCTGCTAAGTATAGGATCGCCGCTCTGCTCCGCCAAAAGTTTTATGATAACCAGTGTGTGTTAAAATATGTGTCCTGTGGGAATTTATCTGCTGAGGAGCGAGGAGCGTGAGGAGATCATGGTGGCCTGCTTAGCATGCCAGAGTCCTGACAGACAGTCCTGAACGCTATCTGCTGGGGGGTTGAAAGATCTCTTGTATTTAATGCTTTTTGCCATAATCACTGAAGTTGGAAATCATTTCATATGGCTGATTTTAGTGACATAAATAAATTTGAATTTCAAATCTTTGATGCTTCTGGTAGGGTAGGCCTGTGTCATAATCAATTTTTTGTCATAATCGTAGTTGATTAATGAATTAATCAATCAATAGAACATTGACTGACAACAAGTTTGACAACTGATTAATCATTAGAGTAATTTATTAAGAAGAAATGCAAAATATTTTCTGCTGGCTGCATCTTTAGATCTGGACTGTTGGTCAGTAAAAATAAACAATTATATTCTTGACATTTTCTAGATTAAACCACAGGTTTTCAAAGTGGGGCTCCAAAAAATATTCTATTAGTTATAACATTAATTAACAAAAGGAGATCCCATAGAATATCCTAAATGTGTGTGGTTAAATGGTTTGGTTAAATTGATAATTCAGAGTTACAGTTTTGGGGAATTTTATTGTCTTCCCACTTTCCCAGAATCAGAAACTAATAAATGTCTTTGGACAGACCTTTTTATATATTTGGTGCAGTCTGAATTGTGTCACAGCAATAATCTTGGCTCAGTTGTTGAGTGTCCATGGGCTCAAATAACATAAACATAATCCCATAGACATCCAGGGATTTAGTGAAACTAAGCAAATAAACCCACAACGCCACTGTCTCAGACTTTGAAATCCCCTGGATTAAACAATGAATTAATCCATCAAAAACAAAAACAATGGAAACATTCATTAGCAGCCCTAGATACAGTATGATTATATTACTGTAATGTTTTACAAAACTTGGTTGTCCAGATTAATGTTTCTGTGGAAACTGTAGATTACAAAATAACTTACTGAAGTTTTCGATTAACAAGACGAACAAGAGTTTGGAGAGTTCATTGTACTGAACATCACTTGCTTTATCTGTTTAGCTGTTTATCATATTATGATATTTATTCATATATATTGTAAAATATTCTTATTAAAAGACAAGTCTAGATTTTTGCTAGTCTGTCTTCAAACAATAGTCACATGCTTGTTTGCACACTGAAACAGTTTTTGCGTGCTGTGATCATTCCTCCTCTCAGTAAAGGCCTTTAACAGATCCCTCTGTGGTATGATTCCACCATCAGTGATGGGGGACAAAACGCACAGTCCAAGCTCCATGTAACAACGTCCCAAAGTTTATTTGGAGCCAGAATGACACTTTAGTATCCTGACTGAGACAAATCAAGTAGGTATCTTCCAAACTTACTCTAACTAATACAAAATACTCTCTCTGTATGTGCACCTCACTATTGTTTTCAGACACACGCAAAAAGCTGTCTATTCTTTCTTTCTCTTTTATACTTCACTGTTACACTCATTAAAGTGCATCTATAGGGCTTTTCACAATGCATTTAGCCCCAGGCTAAGGGAGCTGTTAGCCTAGCCTAAAACAGCTTTCACACTGGCACAATCCTGGCATGTTCCAAAGTGGGCTAACCCTGACTTTAGCCTTTGAGTTTGCAGGGTTATCCCCTGAAAATTGACTAAACCCAGGGCTAAAAGCTGCCGGCATGAAACAGGGCAAAAAGATTAGAGAAGAAGATAATCAGCCAGGTTAAAGCCAAACAGCTGTGTGGGTATACAGAGGCTTTAACCCAGATCCAGAAGAAGGGCACTGTGAATCATATAACTCTGAGCTTAGCTTTACCCTGGGTTAACAATATGCATGTGAAAAGGGGCTAAGTTACCCCAGAGTTAACTCTAAGGATAGCCCTGGGCTAAGAATATGCCATGTTAAAAGCCCTTTAAATATACAGATAGAGAGATCACACTGTTGAATTTTTGCTGATCATTACATTCCAACTTGTTTTGTCCAATTCCTAATTGAAGATACTTAAATATAATCATATTTTATTTCCACCTAAGTGCAGAGAACATTAAGTCTCTTCCACCCCCATCATGAGGGCCCACTGACAGATGCAGACATATAATACGTAGCTTTTCAAAATGTCCTCATTCGCTGGGCAAAATAAGAAAACTACGGCTGACAAGTTTTTCCACTGGTGCCTGTTTCTCTCTTGTTCCTCACAAATTTGTCATAATGATCAGGAATCAGCTCTTAAGATAGCAATTCAATTTGAAGTGCTGAAGAAATGCTACTCAGCTTCTCCTCACATGACCAACACTTCGGACACTTGACAACACCTCCACACTACAGACATACTTGCATTGTGTGCACATAATTGAAGCATCATTTTATCAGACTGTCATATTGACAGAATGTTTCATTTTGGGCTAATTAATTTTAAAGCCTTTATCGGCCAAGACCAGTGTCATGTGCCAATATTACTGTGCATCCCTGGATGCTACCTCATCAAATTTATCTTGTTTAAATTACTTTTTCGGGGCTTGTATGTCTTCGTTGATATGACAACTGAAGATATGACAGAGAGAGCTAAAAGTATTTACTTCTAGAGAGAAAAACTGTGTGCCTGCAAGCTGACTGAAAACAGAGGCAATCCTGCAGCCATCACCTTTCACTTGTCTGTCTTCACCTACTGAACCAGTCTACCCTTCATGTGCCCCATTTGAATTCAGTATGAATTTTACTATAGCTAGGCTTAGTAGATTGTTTCAGGCACAAGTGATACCTGTAATAGATGAGGCTTGTCATCTGCAGATCATTTTTCTTTTTCAGTTAGCGGAGTTCTGGTCTTGTTTCTTTATTAAGTTTAAAGATTAACTGCTCATGTCAGTTGGTAAAAAGGGGGCATGATAGTGGGAGTGGCCTGCAACATAAACATGCAAAACGCTTAAATGAATTACTATAACATGGCAAAGCTACAGTATAATGAAACAGTTGTGGTGGACTCTTGTGGGAGGCACACTGCACTCAACAGGTTTTCTTTCCCATTAGTGACTCATGATCCGCCCATTATACTTTAGTCACGCCCCCTTTCATAACTCATGTTGTAGGCCCTTGTGAGAGGCGTCACTGGACTCAGGAGAGTTCCTGTTTCATTGGTGATAGTTAGCCTTTACTTTAGCCAACTCTCCTTTCATAACTAATGAACAGGTTGTCATAGAGCCTTGTGGCAGGTGTTACTGGACCTTTTTACATTGGTGTGACCTCCTCCCACTCCTTATACTTAGCCACAGAGGTCAAGTGGTTGTGTGTTTCTGTGTGTGAATTAGGCCTGGCCGATGTAGCTGATGATAGTGAAGTTTGATCTCGGTAATGATAATTATTGATCTTGTAGGTTGTGACTGACAAAATATGTTTGTTGTATTATTGCTGGGCAATAAAGACAATATTTTTGACCAAATACTTCAATATCGATACTGTGACAATATTGTATGGATGACAATTGGTGCTTTTACAAAATGTTAAACAAAATATTAACATGATGAGATTTTTGATAAATAATCATCAGTAATGGGCCAATCACCAGTAATAATGACTAAGTGGATGAATGCAAATAATAGAACAGCTAGAACACTTCAGAAAATAAATGCAGCCTTTAAAATCAGGCAAAGCCAACACTTATGCCATATCACAATATAATGATATCCAAAATTTATCAGGATTTCTAATCTCACAGCACAATACAATACAATATTCATATACTGAACAGCTCTAGTGTGAATGCATGCATGTACATATGTCACAATACACTTTTCTGAGAGTTTGGGGTGAGTGATGGGTTAACAAACCAAAAAGGGGGAAAAGTATTTTGGAACACAGTTTTGTACTTTGTATTTGACACCTGTATAATATCAGTTTCCAATAAAAAAACAAAAAACAAAAAAACAAAAAAACACAAATCAGTCTACCCTGCTACTCCCGACACCTCTCACACTACCATGTCCTGCTGCTGTTGTCTCACCAGCTTTCTGTCCGTGTAGTGACCAGTGGCATTTTGTCCCAGGCTTTTGCCTGACAGGCCCTGGTCACTGCTGAGGCCAGGCTGGTCTGGGCAGGGCTTGAAGCTTGAAGCTGTGGTCAAGATGATGAAGGGGGGACGGGAACCAAAGCTGACCCACACAGGCGCCTTCAGTCCGGGCCAACCGAGGGCCTTTTCTGGACCGTAAACACACTGGACAACAACAGAGAGAGAGAGAGACGGGGGTGAACCACAGCGCTGCTTGGCATCTGCTCACACCCATTCAGAAACGAGCTGTGAGCCGTCCCCCACTACACAAGAACACACGAATCACCAATGTGCCGTGAAAACCTCACATCTTAAACCTTGATAATTTTCATATTTTAACCTCAGCTTTAGCATTATGTGCTCCACTCTGAGCTGAGAGAAAAATCCCCAACCGCTTTCAAATCCCATTGGAAAAACTCTAAAACAAATGGTGGTCACACCAAAGACGCTTTTATTTTTAGTACCTCAAGAGTTGATAGTCATGAGTTGACTTTTGTTGATGATTATCACTGGAAGGCAATGCTATGCCTGCACACACATACACACTCACACACACACATTACAGTAACTAGTTTTATCAGTTGTCATATTGCATCAGTTGACTCTAACTGATGCAATATGTACTCATATTGAGAAAACAAATAATCTGATGGGTTTAATGTACCAAAAACATCATGATTTACTACAATAAATCATTTTATCTGCCAAAGTTTCCCTCTGTTAAATTGATAATATAATTGTGCTATGAAAGATAGTGATCACCTCACTGATCAGTAAAAATCAATCCAGAAAACAACTCAGATCTTCAGACAATCATCAAACAAACCAACCATGATTCACTCATTCTTAAGAATTAGGACAAAAGCCTATTTCAGGGGGGTTTCATTTTTAATCATCAATTATGCTGTCTGTCTGTCTATCTTTCTGTCCTGACAGCAGCAGACACTAATGAGTAGATGGATGTCTGAATGACTGACAGAGAGACTGACTGACTGACTGACTGACTGACTGGTTGACTGACTGACTGACTGACTGAATGACTATAAAAAGTGCCTATAAAGCATATCATGTTTAGTTTAAAGTTGGGTTGGGTCAGTTATATTTGGAGATGTTATTTGCAGTAGAAAAAAGGCAGCTAATGATAGACATTCATAATCATCTATTGGTTTCCTACATTATAAATGAATATGAATTAAATAATAGTGATTAATGCATTCCCTTTGAATTTGACTTTTGATCATTGATGCTTGTCATTAATTCATGTAGATTCTGAGCCACTTATGTGCTACAGTTATTTAAATACTGTATTAACTTTGTAAAATATACATACAAGCATTAATAGAAGCATTAGAAGTTCCTTCATTCCTTTTGAAATTGCTCGCTTGGCCACTTGAGTTATTGACATGCACTTCTCTCTCTGGTACAATAGCAAACATCAAAATGGAGCTCATTTTCTCTAAAAGATACCTGCAAAATTGACGTGAAATGTTTGCATGCTGCTCACATTCAGATCAAAGAGCTCAGTGAATTTTATCCAAACCCCAGTTAATAAAAATTAATCTCTGCATAATAAGAATAAGGTAAAGGTGTCTTACAAAATTCATCAGAAATTGAGCAGATTTTTTCCCCTCAAATAATGGAGTCTGTGGGTGATTAATGATTATATTGATTAAGAAAAGATGCCAGGATAAGGAAGCCCATCCCCTCAAGTGTGATTGAAAAAAATCACAAGTCATTATAATGAGAAACTCATTTTTATGCCTCCGTTGCATTCTTGTGAATAAGATATTTAACGCCTTGACAGAATTTCTTCAAACTTGACATAAATGCTCACTTGGACTAGATTTTGGAGGTCAAAGCTCAAGGTCACAGTGATCTCACAAACACATAGTTTTGGTCATAACTCAAGAATTCACCTGTCAATTCTGACCAGATTTTAAACACATAATAAATAAGATAAAACGATGAGGTGATGCCATTTTATATACAAAAGGTCAAAGGTCACCTTCACTGTGACATCATAATGGTCAGCTCTCTATCTGTCCACTTACTTTACAGCATTTCTTCACACATGCCTAAAACGTTTGCACAGTACTGTATGTAAAAGTTAATACCAGCCAGCTTATTTTACACCATGTATTTGACAGAATATTGACTCTGAGTGTGTGTGTGTGTGTGTGTGTCTGTAAGGAGTGGAATGGATATTGTTTTATTGTTTTCATTGTGTGAAGCACTTTGTGTTGCATTCTGTTTGTATGAAAAGTGCTATATAAATTAAGATTGATTGATTGATTGATCGATCGATTGACAGAACAGGGGTAAATTCATTTCTTTTTGTGGCTTCTGACATTTAATCTGTAACATTATAACCAATTCACAACAGAAGGCATGTGTATTGTCAGCATATAAGTTTTAGTTTAGTTTTTTTTTGCAATAGATATATAACTAAGATTGTGATAGTCAGTTTCGTTTCACAAATGTGTGCACATTTAACAGGCAGAGGCTAAATGCGTTGCCCATCTCATTCTGGCTGCACTTTAAATATTATTAATTTCATTTCTGATGTTGTGAAAGCCATTTCATCTGAAATACTATATACCACTGCACAGTTGTCTGATTATACACATGGAATAAAAGCACTTATTGTTATTGTGGCATTTTAGATGTATTATTATGTGTTACTAATTGTGGTCATCTTTCACCTTTGCATGTGAAAGATATTTTTGTCATTGTAGTCAGTTGTAAAAGGCTCATGGCTATTTTGTTGAATATTCTTTGTCCAAATTCAGTGAGAGAACATCAATCAATAGATTCAATGAAAAGCCACATTTATATCAATTGTTCTGTGTCCCATATCTGCTTTTATTAAAGGAACAAGAACTTCCTTATAAAGAAACTCTCATGAAAATCGACTATTTGATCATTCGACCATTGCACCCCACATATTAGTCAAGCCCCCCTTAGCGCTGGGAGAGAAAAAACCCTGGAGCCAGTCATAGTAACAGGATCTGTTTTTTGTTTGTTTTTTTTTTGTTTTTTTGTTTGTTTGTTTGTTTGGTTTTGTCTTTTTATCACATTGATGGGAATGGGCTTTCATACAAAGAGCTGGATTCTGCACTGAATTTAGTCTGTCTTCAAGTTCCATTAAGTTGTTTAATGAAACAAATGTTGAACTTATTTTCTGGCCACAGACGCCCCAGGTCAGGTCAGGTCAGCTCTGGAGATAGCGTGAGAATCAGTCCCTTTATTATATCTATAACTACCAGATTCTCCATAAAGACGACCCTCATAAAATCTCCATAAAATAGCTCCTCATCTCTATCATTACCCACTGCCTGAAAACAATAATGCTGTAAAACACTTTCATTTTTACTGGAGTTATAAAAAAGTAACTGCTGAACATGTATTTCATTTTAATGGAGATGCTGCTTTATAGGCGGTGGTCATATGAGAGCCATCAATAGGACAGCAAGGCGAGAGTTCACAGGGAATGGATGTGCAAATACACACCCACACACACACACACACACACGCACACACACCACATGCACATCACTGAGGATTGATGGGGGCCGGTACACACAGAACAGACCTGTGTTTGGAACATGACCCAATAGATTCGTATTGCCTTGCTTGCTACTTAACCTGCTGCAATTAGCAAACAGGAAAAGGTCTGGTCACTGAAAATGTAATCACAAAATTAGCTGTGTGATACATCAGCAGAACATATGTCTATTAAGTCCAGGTTATGGATGCAGCATTTGTTCATATCAGCGCTGAGGATGGCAGATAATTGGGCACACTAATCCAGTAATGCTTACAAATGGTCAAATTACATTGAGCAGCGTTGATTAAGGTGCAGTGTTGGACATTAAGGGCACATGTGCACAGCAGTCAGTTGTTCATACATGCTAACACACACACGCACACAATTTCACCAACATTTGTGTCACACCATCAGGGGTCAAAGTGTGGGTTTGGTTACATGCTGCATTGACAAGTGACACCACTCATAAAACAGCACTGTCATTAACTACAATGTCGTTTGCCAATACATCACACTCAACTGTCATAAAAGCATGGAAAACACATTGCCGCAGTGGTTATTATGCACTTTAAACCTTGACCAGCCTATAAAAATGGATGAAATTACAAGAAGAGTATATCAGCCGGATAATTTTTTATGAGATTTTTTTTTGCTTGCCTCCACTAATAAAATTGACTATCTATCTTCTGCTCACCGCAGACAATTCAAGTCAATTATAATGCTGTAATAACACTTGCAGATCTTGCTAGTGCACTGTAAAGATACAAAAGATAGATAGTAGGGTCATGACTAACCGTCATTTCATTATTTCATTGTCGATTAATCTTCCAATTGTTTTCTCAAGTTATCTCAAGTTAACCTATGACATGTTGAAAAAACGTAGAAAGAAAAAAAATCCATTCACAATTTCTAAGAGCCCATGGTGATACCTTCAGTTTGCTTTTCTTTTCCAACCAATACCCCGAAATCTAAAGATATTCAATTAACTGACAAAGAAACATAGCAAATACACATAAATTAAGAAGCCGAAAGCAGAGAGTGTTTGGCTTTAAAAAAAAATTGAATTGAATTATTAGAAGAGTTTGCACTTTTCATCTCTTTTGCATTATTAATTTTTTTTTTCAATTTGAAGTTAGAGATGTTGCGATACCATTTTTTCTCCCCCAATGAACCTAACCTTTGCATCTTGGCCAATACCAAGTACCGATTCGATACCAGTGTGTTACATATATACATACATATATATACTGTATATATATTTATTTGGTGACAGTGCACTGCTGGGAAATACACGATGAAATATTAGATTGGAGCATAGTCTTGTGCACTCATGATAACCAAGGCAGCATTTTAGGGCCCATGTCCACAGAGCGACTGCTCGTGGGTTTGACATTATGATTGACATTAAGTACAAAGCTAACGTAATGCTACCAGAGGGTTGACTACACAGCTAACAATGAGTTTACAAAGCTGATAAAAATGCAACCCTCACCAGCAACATTCAGTCCAGTCTGTTCCCACAAACAGGCTTTTCTGTCTCTGTTATGAGTTTATGTCTGACATGGGCAGAACAGGCTTCTCCTCCATTTTCTTGGTTACCAGGGTGAGGAATCCCCATCTACTGTATGACTGGTTGCCTGAAAAGAAGCCACAGTGACGAAAGAGTGGCTGTCTGAAAAGTTCAGAGATTTTTAACTAGAAGTGCTTGCAGTAGCTGCAGAAGAGCTCAGAAAAAAGATGCTAGGCACGGTGCCTCTTCTGATGGACGCATGCTGCCACACGTGCCACACTCTCTCCTCATTGGGAATGATTGAAAAAATATGCTGGTGCTAAGAAAAAAAAAAAAAACACAGGCCATTTGGGTGTATCGGAGTAATTTCCAATTCTGGTATCTGTAATGGAATAACCAGCCTGGTCTCACTCCCATCTCATCAGAAGACATGAGTTGGGACTTGAATGTTTTTTTAGACGGCCCACACTACTAACATCATATAAAGAGAGAGAAAGTCCCACGCAAACTCAGGACTTTCACCAAGGAGACCAGGGTTCATGTCTCTTTGAAAAAAAAAAAAAAGTTTGAAGGCACATAATGTTACAGTGTAAAAATGAAAAAGTGAAAGAAACTCAAAATTTCAAGGCAATGGACTGAAATTGATTTTAGAGTTTTGAGCCCAACTCAAATTGTCAAAGTTTTACTAACTATTGATCTTTTGTTTAGATATTTTACTTCTCTTCTTTAGGTAGATTTAAAGGTTTGAATTTTAGATACACAAAAGCTATTTAAACAATAATTTTTTTTTTTTTTTTTTTTTTTTTTATAGTTTCTAAAACTCAAAGATTCACGTTTATCTAATGAAAAAAGTAAATTATCTCAACTAAAGACTGTAGTTCAGCAAAATTTTTTTAAGTTTATTTCAAAACTTGAGTGGGCTCAAAACTCAAAAATCTATTGCAGTGCGTTGCCTAGAAATTTTAAGTCGTCCCAACTATTTTTTACTGTGTATGTGCGTCATGTGACTTCTGTCATGTGACTTTCATCAGTGATGTGACCAAGGTGTGTCATGTGACTTTTGTGTTGCAAATTGCTTCAGTGACAGTGACGGGGGTGGGGTGGGGGTGGGGGCGTGGGGGAGGGGGCAGTACAAGTGTACATTTTTTTAAAGTACATTTATTGTAAAAATGCCTCCACTAGCTGCTGCACTGCATCAACCACACTGTGCTTTAATAAGTATCCAACACAGCCGCTGCAACACACCAATCTAATAAAACATGACAGATCAATTTATGACTGAATATGAAATGTCTCATGCACATGACCTTATGGCTGCCTATTTAACCTAATATAACTAATATGAGCCCCATATATCACTTATTACTGATATGGAATCAATACTGGATTCAATTAGCTAATGATGCTGAGAGGTACTTCCTGGATCCATTCGGATTACAGAGTTTTGTCGGTGGATGCACCTTTGACTAGCTGCTGTTTTGAATATTTACTCTAATGTATTTTTTCTTATTGACTTCTTTACTCAAGACAGTTTGATGGCTCCAGGCTCAAAGCTTTCATCCAGCCACAGTTTTCCCCTTAAAGCCGCTGGAAATGAGGCATTAAATAGTAAAAATGCATATATGATATCAAAGTTTATTTCTCATGAAGCATCCACAAAGATCTGAGTGAAAATAAACGTGCAGAACTATTCAAACACCTAGTTACTTTTCTGTCAGACAGCCCTTTCAGATGGGGAACTGACCTGTCTATAGGTCCTGTTGGTACATTTGTGGGTATTTTGGGCTTCTGTGTATAAAATAACAACACACTGAAAACATGTAATTTCCCCAAGGGATAAGGACAAGGGATTAATAATGTCTGCCTACTCTCTTCTTCTTCTTCTTCTTCTTCTTCTTCTTCTTCTTCTTTAAAGCCGCCATCAGACTCCTTTTACAAAAACCCAAATTTTATCTCACAGAACACAGGAGTTGCTGGTCTACTGCTGCTTCCATTGGTTAGTTTATTTATGTTATTATGTGACTTTAGTGTTTTAAACCCACTTATGCTGGGCCAAACTAACAGTACTTGCCACAGATCAAGGCAGTGGTAGACCAGAACTGTGGGGTAAATTTTCCTGACAGCACAGACGACAGCTTCCATGTGGGAAAGGGCTGTCTGACAGCAAAGTAAAGCAGTGAAAATGTTCTAAATTTGGTGTACACTTAAACTGATATGATATTGGATATTGATTTCTCCAAGGTAAAATGCCTGGAACAGTTTCAAACAGTTCCAGCTCCTTGTTGTTGAGTTTCTCAGACTCAGAGTCAGATTAAGCCAGAAGGGAGCAGAAAAGTTTCGTAGTCTGCGAAGATTTTGTCCTAAAGAATCCCCTGTGTATTTTTTTATGAAGTCTTCAAAGTCAATCAATGATCAAACTAGGATGACTATAAATTACAATCAATCAAAACAGACAATCCTATTTCCTCCTTTGTTGTTCCAACTTCCAACACATGTGATAAAAGTTCAAATATTCTGTTCCTTTCCCTACAGCCTGTTCAAGGTCTCCTGTTGGCCCCCGGACCAACTGAAAACCACTGTAAAAGGTTATAGATATGAAGGGAGCAAAGGAGGAAGTCAGTTGACGTAGAATGAAGAGTGAGAAAGTCTGGGAGGAGGTCAGGGTGATGGATCAACAAACAAACACTAGACTAGACCAGGAGACCGTGGTTCATGTCTTATGTAAAAAACAAAAATCAAGACTGACTTATTTTAATTCACGTACTTAAATTAACCTATGAAACATGCTTAAATTTAAGCTTAAGGTTAAGGTTCCTTCATTTGTCTCCATTAGGAGAAATTTGTCCTGGATAAAAGAAAAATGCTACATCAAACCAGACATCACAGTGCAAAAAACAATAAATAAATACTGAAGACGTAACTTGGGCAAAACATTAGCTTCTGGTGATAAAAAAAAAGAAAGCAAAATTAGTCACTCACATTAGTTACAAATCTAACTACAGTATGTAACTAACTTATACGGTGTAACTTCACTTATGTAACCAATGTACTTATTTCAACCCAAACCACAACCTTTTCCTCAACTTAGTTTTGTTGCCTAAACCGAACCAGACTGCATCTGTTTCACAATGTTAACCACATGCTGATGAAAGTATAAATAATTTTAAACCACAATGTCAAGGCAACCATGCATTACTCTTTGATAATACATTCTATCCAACATAGGGAAGGTTAATTTTAATTACCGATTACTAGTTACCCTGTTAAAATGTAATAAGTAATGCAACATTTAATTATGGCATCAAAGTAATGTAACCTATATTTGATATACTTCTTGATAACCTACCTAATAAGGACAATATTGTTGACTTAGAAGCACTAAAAGGCGTTCTTGTCCCACATGACAGCCCCCCGACATGACATGTCAGAAGCCGTGGCAGACTATTCCTGGATGATATAGCTGAAAAGTCTATAACTTCACAATAGTGAAGTTTCATATTGGACGATATCAATAATTATTGATCACATAACTTGTGGCTAACAACATGTTGTGTTCTTCAAAGGTGGAAGCGGCTGAAAGAAGACATTCCTGCATGGTGAAATCATCCAAAGCATCAGAATGAATGTTACATTCTACATGTAAGTTTTTAACTGAAAAGAATATATTTGAATGTAACCCCTTTGTCATCACCAGCATTTTGATTAGTAACAAATGGAAGGTCCAGTGTGTAAGATATTAAGGATTCATTAGCAGAGTATGGCAGAAATGGAGTACAATATTCATAAATATGTTTTCAGTAGTGCATAATCACATGAAAATGAGAGTCATTGGGTGTTTGTTACCTTAGAATGAGCCTTTATATCTACAGAGGCAGCAGGTCCTCTTCTATCAAGTCTGCCATGTTTCTACAGTGGCCCAGAACAGACAGTCCAAACACTGGCCTTTCGCTCTTCTGTGGGTTTCACAGCCACCATAGGTTCACGCTTGGAAGGGGAGGCTGAGACAAGGTGTTTGAAAGCTCACCACTCACTGCTGCTTCTAAATCCTACACAATGGTCTTTTAATTAACTATTTTCTCACTAACTGTAACAGATAACATTTATTTTCTAATTTAATTACAGTTTAAGTTTAAGTTACATGTAACTAGTAACTCACCACTGCTTCTACCTGGTCATACAGAGTGGAGGATTATCCACACAGTATAGTACCCTGACACAGCTTGCTCACATGGTGTTTGCAGAGTCGAGGCTTTTGACTGAAACCGCTCAGACACAAGCATTAGAAGCAGTTGGTGGAAGGTTTTCATTCGATCGTGGCCAAAAGTCTGGATATCATCAGGCCTGCTACATGCTCTGTAAACAGAGTGGGCATTGAATACATTAGTCCCTGCATCGATTTGAACCTTTCCTTCCAAACACTGCCTCTCCATGCTGCCCCCTCCCCACCTCAACTCTGCTTCTAAATTTAATTTCCCCTTTTCTCCTTTTTTCTTTTTCATCTTGTCCTCTTTTGTCTCCCAATGTCAGTCATTCTCCCTCTTTTTCACTTCTTCTCCGGTATCTGAAATACTATACATGATGTAGAGGCAGTAGTGCTTGCAGTAGGACTGTGACTACAGTTTAAAGGAAGCAAATTGCTGTAAATTTAATCTAAAAGAAGGTGGGTGTGATGAGCTGACCTGCATGTAAGGAGGTGCTCCCACTTGGGGGTCCTAGCTGTTTGATGGTGTCAATGCTGATTGCCTGCTTGGCCTAATTGCAGTAATCTTTGTATCGGTGGTGTAAATGGGCTGAATATGTACCACACACACACATACACACACACGCACACATGCACACACATTTATTCTGCAAGAGGCCTATGCAATGACAACATCTACAGGCCTAATGACAATGTGGTGACAGTCAATCCACAGATTACTTTCATCTTTTCTTTGCAACACGGACCTTTTCTCTTGTAACATAGAAGTCAGGAACAGATTAGAGAAAGTACACCTCATTACTGAGTCCACAGCTGAAAATCGGACCTGATCAGTTTTTTCCAGAGTTTAAGTACAAAAATGAATTTTTCACTTGGAAAGCAAAACAAGTGCTTTCTGTTTTTATTTGTTGAAGACTGTAATTTTATATAATCTCTATCTGTGAAGGCTTAATTCATCGTGCAAGCATACACTACATTGCCAAAAGTATCAGGACATCTGCCTTTACACACACATGAACTTTAATAATATCCCATTCTTAATCCGTAGAGTTTAATATGGAGTTGGCCCACCCTTTGCAGCTATGACAGCTTCAACTTTTCTGGGAAGGCTTTCCACAAGGTTTAGGAGTGTGTTTATGGGAATTTTTGACCATTCTTCCAGAAGCGCATGTGTGAGGTCAGGCACCGATGTACGACAAGAAGGCCTGGCTCGCAGTCTCCGCTCTAATTCATCCCAAAGGTGTTCTGTCGGGTTGAGGTCAGGACTCTGTGCAGGCCAGTCAAGTTCCTCCACACCAAACTCACTCATCCATGTCTTTATGGACCTTACTTTGTGCACTGGTGCGCAGTCATGTTGGAACAGAAAGGGGCCATCCCCAAACTGTTACCACAAAGTTGGGAGCATGAAATTGTCCAAAATGTCTTGGTATGCTGAAGCATTAAGAGTTCCTTTCACTGGAACTAAGGGGCCAAGCCCAACCCCTGAAAAACACCCCCACACCATAATCCCCCCTCCACCAAACTTTACACTTGGCACAATGCAGTCAGACAAGTACAGCTCTCCTGGCAACTGCCAAACCCAGACTCGTCCATCAGATTACCAGACAGAGAAGAGTGATTTGTCACTCCAGAGAACACGTCTCATTGCTCCAGAGTCCAGTGGCGGCGTGCTTTACACCACTGCAGCCGACGCTTTGCATTGCACTTGGTGATGTAAGGCTTGGATGCAGCTGCTCGGCCATGGAAACTCAAACCATGAAGCTCTCTACACACTGTTCTTGAGCTAATTTGAAGGCCACATGAAGTTTGGAGGTCTGTAGCTATTGACTCTGCAGAAAGTTGGCGACTTCTGGGCACTGTGCGCCTCAGCGTGCGCTGACCCCGCTCTGTGATTTTATGTGGCCTACCACTTCATGGCTGAGTTGCTGTTGTTCCCAATCACTTCCACTTTGTTATAATACCACTAACAGTTGACTGTGGAATATTTAGTAGCGAGGAAATTTCACAAATGGACTTATTGCACAGGTGGCAACCTATCACGGTACCACGCTTGAATTCTGTGAGCTCCTGAGAGCGACCCATTCTTTCACAAATGTTTGTAGAAGCAGTCTGCATGCCTAGGTGCTTGATTTTATACACCTGTGGCCATGGAAGTGATTGGAACACCTGAATTCAATGATTGGAAGGGGTGTCCTAATACTTTTGGCAATATAGTGTATCTTTGGTGCCACCCCAACCTGTTTTCATCCCAACTCGTCACATACAGACGCTTTGTCACCGCCCTCATCGTCAACCATGAGGTATCCTTCAGCATCTGTATGAGACACTGCCAGAAAGCCTTTTAAAACGTGGTCAACGTTGTGAGGAGGGATGAAAGTAACATGGCAGGTCTTTTTCCCTTTCTTTCCTTTCCTTTTCCTTTCTTTTGTTTCCTTTTCCCTTTCTTCCCTTTTCTTTCCCTTTCCTTTTCTTTCTTTGTGAATGTTCGAAGTTGCAGTGATTTTCTGATTCAGACACTCATACTCTAACCTTGTTTATAGACTGACTTGAGATACCATATTATTTGGTCTTTATGAAATCGGTGAGTCTTTGTTCTTAGTTTATTGAAGAAAATATCCTCTGGTCTCCACCCAACTATTATCTCCAGACGTGGAGCCATGGAGCAGCTTGAGAGGGGGTGTGTAACTTGAAACAAAAACCAAGACAGGCTGGAGGTCTGTTCATTTATTTATGTATTACTGTAAAGCTGTGTTGATTTGTTACTTGGGCTCAGCTTGTGTGTTTATGTGTCTGTGTTTCATATTTATCCATATGTGAAGGTCTGTCAGTTTATGTGACAATTTAAGTGCCTGCATCCTTGTGTGTGGTGTCTGTGTGTGTGAGTGGATGGGGGTTGGGCAGACCAGGCCAGTGGTTGTTGTTTGGCAGTCTGTCCTGTCGCCTCAGCTCTGGTCTGATCAGTACCAACAGACCCGGTTAGCGCTGAGCTGAGAGTGCAAAAGCATGTCAAGCAACACACAGCTGTTTACACACCAGGCCACAAACACTCCACACCAACATGCCTCACTCCTGATGAATAATACACACACCGCCAGACGGACACTGCTGTGTGCATCTACAGTATGTGAGTGAGCATTAAATTTCATATATCGTATTTTTAAGTCAGTTATTGTGGTCTTGAGTTATTGAGTTGGAGAGTGACTGAAAGTTGTTCAGCAGTGCCCCACACCCCAGTCTCAGGTGTCAGTTGTTCCAAAATAATATAGTCTAAAATCTATATTACATTAGTTTCTGAACATTAAAATATGTAAGTTATAAAAACATAACACGAATAACAAATAAAATTAACAGCAAACTCACAATAAATAACAACAATAAATAATTCATGTCCAAAAATGAACAAGAAGAAGTGAATACTAATCAAGTCCAACCCTCTTTTATATTTCATCAATAAAACTTTCTGTCAGTCATGAATATTCCAGCTTTCCACCCCAGTGTTCATCACACACAGCTCAATGAAATCAAACACACCAACACATCCTATATTTCAACCACACAAAGTTGTTTTTGAAATTTTCTCGGATGAGGAGAAGCAATCCTGCATTGCTTTCTTTCAAAGGAATAGTTCGACACTTTGATGAATACCTTACTGGTTTTCTTGGATAGATAATAATAGACAAATAAATTATTTTCCCAAATTGTCAAAGTAATCCTTTACATACTGAGGCAGAAGCTACTCTAGATTTCAAATCATCAACAATAAGGTGAAAGTGTTTCACATGCCAACTGGAGTGTTGGCATATAAAAAGAATGCCACTTTCAAGGACATTTTGTGCGTACTGTCTTCCCATTTTACTGTAAGCTTTTTGTGTGTCATTGGACACTTTTTGAAAGTAGTTCTGGTAGATTCTAAAGTAGTTCTGGTAGATTCTACAGCAGAAAGAAAGTAGTTCCCACATGAAACTGCTCACAACAAAGTATAAAGACTATCTTGTATAACTGGGTTTTGATTTTTGGAAAGAGACACTGGTTTAGAATTTTTCAAAAGCATTTTTTAGTGCTGTAAGCACCTCAACATGAATGCCACTTAGTCCCATTATAATGGAGAGAAGGCAGACATCTCTACAGCCAATGTCTCCAAACCTCTGCGACTCATGGGAAAAAATCTAGATGGTAGATGATAGGAGGAAAATATATGTTTTGGATTTTGGGATGAACTGTCAGTTCAGGTAACTTGCATACTTAAGTTAAAATAAGTCAAAGCTGACTTTTGGTTTCACATGGAACACAAACAGCCGTCTCCTGAGTGAAAGTCCTGTGTGTGTTTGACCCATCAATCCTCCCTGACCTCCTCCACATGCAGACTGTCTCGGTCTTCATGCTACATGGCCTGACTTTATTTTTCTGTATTACATTAATGCATTAAATGACATGCCATCACTACAGACTAAATGGGATGAAATGGCACACATAAAAGGTGCTATGATAACACACAAAATGATTTAAAGGTATAGTTCACCCAAAAATGAAAATTCACTCACTATCTACTCACCCTCATGCAGATTGAAGGTCAGGTTTATTTTGTTAGTCCTCAAAACACTGCTGAAGTTTGACAGGAAAACAGTGTTACAGAATCTCCCAAACAGAATGGTAGTGAATAGTGACCAGTTTTCAAATGGAAAAAATAACTGAAAAAAGAAAAACATAAAATACCTCCATACTGCTTGTCTGGTCCTGACTAAGTCCTGACATGCTGTTTGTACACCATCACACCACACACACACACTTCGGACAGTGTGCATGTGCATGTGCACATAGCTCCAAGCTAAGGATCAACAGTGAAGATTCAGGATAAAGATATGGTGTAAATAACATTTTTTTAGTCAGCTTGGCATGTTGGGGCTTTAGGAGATTTGGATTACAGCAGATGAGCAGTATGAAGGTTAAAATACTACATATTATATATACTAATATTACTTGTATTTTCTTCTATTCTTTCTTATATAGTATTGAAGGATGCAATACAGTTAATCCATTACAATTTAAGGATGCAATTTTACAGATTACATATCATAGTTGTTTATTTTTTCACATCAGCACTACATTTTGATTGGTGTATTGTATGTAAATAAATGCCCATGTATCCGTCTGCACACCTCAACTTTCATAAACAAGTCACATCCATACAGTCTATGGTCACTTCATTGTGAATGGAGAACATTGTCCCCCTGAAGCTGCCGTACATCTGACAGGCCACCGTCCGTCATAGGAAACACTCGCGGAGTTACAACTAGTCTGATTGTCACTGTCACTGACACTGTCAAACCAAGAGTTTAACAGTGTTTTACACTGTCGTGTGTGATCAAACCACCGATTGCAGTGAGTTTTACCCAATCACGGGCAGAGTCGGACAGGTCTTCACCGGGCAGTGGGTGAGATGAAGCTGCATTCAAGACGGAAATACGAGACAAACCCCGTCCCGCCCTGATTCAAAACGGGACGCGCTATTTAATCCTCAAATACAGGACGATTCCGTATTTCAGCAGATGGGTGACAACTCCAGTGGCGACACAGACCACAGACTGTATACACAGACAGACTCTACCGAAGTCACGTGACGCGATTAATCATGCGTTAATTTTTTTTAACACATTATTGTTTCCAGATTAATTTCATGCGTTAACGCGTTAACTTTGACAGCCCTAATACATATATATACATATATATATATATATACATATATATATATACTGACTGGATAGCTCAGTGGTTTAGGCTACTGACTGCCACACGGAGGGGCGGGGTTCGAATCCCGCTTGGGGCGCGGGCCCCCGTCGCCCGGTCCAACAAGGTCCGCGTTAGGTGTTGGGGGACCAGGACACCCTGACGAGAAGTTGGCTACTGGAACACGACATACATGGAGCAGGGCAGAGAACAAGACACTGCTGGAATGCTACTACACCAGCAACCCCAGTGAGAGAGGGTATATGAAGAGGATGTGGGACCTATGGATGCTTCGAAACCCCACATCCACGAAGACTGCAAAGCAACTTGTGACCCAGTGCTCTAATATCCGTAAGAAGAACCTACTGTCGCAATTAGAGATTGATGAGGTACAATGTGCCTCATCCACGGTACAAAGATGCTACGGCAAGGGGGAGCCAGGACGACAGGTCAGTGCGGGGATGTCATCTGCATCCCTGAATAATGAGATTGGGTACCAAGCCCCAAGAAGCACAGACACCCTGAATACAAGGGCAGCTGACCTGAGAGAACAGATTACAGAATCCTGGGGGAACACAACTACCTACCTGCCAAGGCTAAGAGACAAAGTACCAGATGAATCTCTACTGGAAGACGTGAACATGGCACTGATGACTATACCCACAGAAACCATCACTGAGACCAATCAGCTGATGTATGCAGCGGCAACAGTCATCCTAAGCATGCTAGGCTACAAGATGAACAGTAGCCGGAAGGAGCAGGGGAACCCTCCATGGAAGAGGAGACTGGAGAGCAAGATCACGGCAACAAGGAGGGAGGTTAGCTTGCTAACTGAGCTACAGAAAGGTGTAAAGATCAGGAAGAAAGTGCCAAGGAGATACAACAAGCTGTCCATAGATGACGCTCTGGAGACTGCCAAGCAGAGGCTCACAGCCCTGGCTACCCGCCTTAAGAGATACAGCAGAGAAGCTGAGACCAGGAGAATAAATAGACTGTTCTCCAACAATCCAGCTAAGGTCTACTCTCAATGGCAGGGTAGTAAGAACACCCAGATAGACCCACCAAAGGCTGAAACTGAGCTCTACTGGAAGAGTATCTGGGAGAAGGAGGCATCACATAACACCAATGCCCAGTGGTTGCTCGAACTGAAAGCAGACCACAGTAGCCTTCCAGAACAGGAACCAGTAGAAATTACCACCGCAGACATCCAAGAAAGAGTGTCTAAGATGAAGAGCTGGACAGCACCAGGGCCCGACATGATCCATGCCTACTGGCTCAAAAAGCTAACCGCACTCCATGAACGACTGGCAGCACAGATGAACCAGCTGCTAAGATCTGGAACCCACCCAGAGTGGCTGACCCAAGGCCGTACAGTCCTCATCATGAAGGACCCGCAGAAGGGCCCAGTACCATCCAACTACCGGCCTATAACCTGCCTGAGCACAACATGGAAGCTCCTGTCAGGCATCATAGCGGCTAAGATGAGTAGGCACATGGATCAATACATGAGTAGAGCACAGAAAGGAATTGGCAACAACACCAGAGGAGCCAAACACCAGCTACTGGTTGACAGGGCAGTCACCCGGGACTGTAAGACCAGAAGTACCAACCTGTGCACTGCCTGGATTGACTACAAGAAGGCCTATGACTCGATGCCACACGCATGGATACTGGAGTGCCTAGACCTGTATAAGATCAACAGGACACTTAGAGCCTTCATCAAGAACTCGATGGGGCTGTGGAAGACAACTCTGGAAGCCAAGTCAATTGCAGATGTGAGCATCAAATGTGGGATATACCAAGGAGATGCACTGTCCCCCCTGCTGTTCTGCATAGGCCTGAACCCCCTCAGCCAGATCATCACCAAGAGTGGCTTTGGATACCGATTCCGAAGTGGGACAACAATCAGCCACCTCCTCTACATGGATGACATCAAGCTGTATGCCAAGAATGAGCGTGACATTGACTCCCTGATTCACCTCACCAGGATATACAGCAATGACATTGGGATGTCATTCGGACTGGACAAGTGTGGACGGATGGTGTGCAGAAGAGGGAAGATGATCGCCACTGAAGGGGTTGAACTACCTGAAGGCAACATAGCAGATGTTCAGGACAGCTACAAATACCTAGGGATCCCACAGGCAAATGGCAATCATGAGGAGGCAGCACGGAGATCAGCCACAGCCAAATACCTTCAGAGGGTGAGGCAGGTCCTGAAGAGTCAGCTGAATGGCAAGAACAAGATCCAGGCTATAAACACCTACGCCCTGCCAGTGATCAGATACCCTGCTGGTATAATATCCTGGCCACTGGAAGAAATAGAAGCCACTGATATCAAGACAAGGAAGCTCCTTACGATGCATGGAGGGTTTCACCCTAAGTCCAGCGACCTGAGGCTATACGCTAAGCGGAAGACAGGGGGCCGCGGACTCGTGAGCGTCAGAGCCACTATCCAGGAGGAAACGGCAAGCCTCTGGGAGTACATCAGGAAGATGGCGCCCAATGATGACCTGCTGGCTGAATGCCTCACGCAGCAAAAGCCCAGTAAGGAGGAGCCAGAAGGGCTGGCATGGACAGACAAGCCCCTGCATGGCATGTACCATCGACAGCTTGAGGAAGTGGCTGACATAGCGAAAACATACCAGTGGCTGGAAAAGGCTGGACTGAAAGACAGCACAGAGGCACTGATCATGGCTGCACAAGAGCAAGCCTTGAACACAAGGTCAATAGAGGCCGGGATCTACCACATCAGACAAGACCCCAGGTGCAGGCTGTGCAAAGATGCCCCTGAGACAATCCAGCACATAACAGCGGGGTGTAAGATGCTGGCAGGGAAGGCATACATGGAGCGTCATAACCAGGTGGCTAGCATCGTGCACAGGAACATCTGTACTGAGTATGGGCTGGAGGTCCAGGGATCAAGGTGGAAGACACCTCCAAAGGTGATCCAGAATGACCGAGCCAAGATCCTGTGGGACTTCCAGTTCCAGACAGACAAGCTGGTGATGGCAAACCAACCGGACATAGTGGTGGTAGACAAAGAACAGAAGACAGTCACAGTGGTGGATGTAGCGATCCCAAGTGACAGCAACATCAGGAAGAAAGAGCACGAGAAGCTGGAGAAATACCAGGGTCTCAAGGAGGAGTTGGAGAAGATGTGGGGTGTAAAGGCAAAAGTGGTCCCAGTAGTGATCGGGGCACTCGGAGCAGTAACCCCAAAGCTGGGAGAATGGCTCCAGCAGATACCAGGAAGAACATCTGAGATCTCTGTCCAGAAGAGCGCACTCCTGGGAACAGCTAAGATCCTGCGCAGAACCCTCAAGCTCCCAGGCCTCTGGTAGAGGACCCGAGCTTGAAGGAGGCACAATACCGCCCCAGGTGGGGCGAGAAGGGGATTTTTTTTTTTTTTTTTATATATATATATATATATTTACACATGTATATATATGTGTGTATATATATGTGTGTATATATATATGTGTGTATATATATATGTGTGTATATATATATATGTGTATATATATATATGTGTATATATATATATGTGTATATATATATATATATGTGTGTATATATATATATGTGTGTATATATATATATATGTGTGTATATATATGTGTATATATATGTGTATATATATATATGTGTATATATGTACACGTACGCGTACATACATACATACATCACACTTGGTTTGTGATGAAACCAGCCAACCGCGCGGAGGCATCTGGACAAGAGCCGTGCTGCAGCATGGAAGGAGTTAAAATGCAATGGGGGGGAGGGTCTGCTCAGGAAAAAAAATTGCTGTGATCTCCTTTATTGTTGAGTTTAATTAAATTTTCAGCTCTAATTACAATTAAGCCACTTAGTATGTATAATAATGTTTGCATCACAGAGCAGCACAGATGCAGTCCATCAACGCAATTAAATATTAAAATGGCTGTGGCTGTATTAATAGCAACGTGGTGTGCTAGTCACTTTGTGTGTGTGCGTCTGTGTGTGTGTACACAAGCCAAGCCATTGCAGAGGGGACTCCCTTGGTACTGGTGCTGTCGCCTGGAGACCTGCAGCGCCATCCTTAGTGCCACCAGTGAGCCTACTGCATATATGACCTATATTCACCGCAGCGCTCTCTGTGCCAGAAACGCATCACTAAATGGGGAAAAACAGTGTGGTGGATAGAAAAATCCCCACGAGTGTATGAATATTCCTGAGCTGCCGAATCAGTGCACTGTAAGTCTAATGCAAAATTAGTGTTTTGTACAAAATTATTCATGACTGCACATAATGAGTGCATTTTTAAGTCAAAGTGATGATTTGCTTGATTCACCTCTGCTCTCACCCCTCCCTTTCTGACCTTCTCATTTTTTCTCTTTGCTCATTCTTTATCTTCATTACTTGAGTTTGGATGCACACATGCAGTCTTACACGAGAACACCTACACATGCAGAGAAACTCACCTCCACACAAATGCAGAAAAATGCATTCACACACACTCACACACAGAGACACACACACACACACACACACACACACACAGACACACAGTCATTCCCTCACTTCCCTTTCATCCTGCATTATTCAGGGAATCAGCGCCTGCAAACATGGTAAACAAGAGTGTGTTGGGTTGTGTGAGGCGATAATGGGCAGGGCACTGATGCCATGCAGTAACACAGCCACTCTTTAGCAACCAAAGCTGCTCCAAAGTCTTTTTTCCTCAAATGTCATGATGTCCATAACTTTACACACATGAACATGCTACATACAGACATTGTTGTGTTAAGACTTCACCTGCTCTTAACAAACACATACAATAAGTCAAACAGTGGTACTGAAATACAAATAAAGAGATAAAGTGAAAGTTGCACTCCCCCTTGTCTAGACCACAAATGTCACATCAGCATCACGCTCAAGTGACGACTGTAGGACCCGTGTTATCTGCACGTTTCAAAGCATAAAGCAGAAAGCTTTCTGTGCAGTTTTCTTTTTTGATATGTGTGAATATTCCTCATCTATTTTCCCATCAACACAGTGCATAAGATTGTTACATAAACACAGCAGTGTGTGTGGTGTGTGTGTGTGTGTGTGTGTGTGTGTGTGTGTGTGCACAGTGGGTGAGCAAAAGAGAAGGGAAAAAAAGAGAGAGCCTGTGGATGCACTCAGGACAGACAGGTGTCGGCAATCAGAGAAGAGGGATTAAAGTTGTAAAGTTGTCTAGTGGCAGTAAATGCACGGTTTACCCATGAAAACACTGCAGCTTCCCAGTTGCTGGGTGAAATAAAGGGAGAGTCTGTGGGATGAAACCAGAGCTGAGTGAGCTGCTGTGAGCACACTCTGCTCTGCCTCGGCTTCAAAATGTGGCTAAAATATGTTTTCAGTGCCTTTTTACTGGGCAGCAACCCCGTGTGTATTGTTGAAAAAATAAACTTGAAATAAATAAATAATAAAAACACAATGCTTCAGGCCGCGTTTATGCCTGTCTGACGCAGCTGGGATGTGTAACACTCAAAGCTGGTGCAGACAATTAAAATGAAGGCTGTGAGTGAAAAATGCATCTGAGTTGCTTGTGGTCAAGATGGGTGGTTACAGTGTGTAAGAAAAAAAAACTTCCAGCATCCAAAATTTAATATGAGGAAAAAACAACCTGGTCTCTTCAATCTGCAAACAAACAACACAAATTTACTCTTTCATGTAGCGTATAGCACATATGCCAAAGTGCAATTTTGCATGCAGGTGATAATCCACTTCATCACATTAACTTCTGTGGAGAGCAGATCCATCATCAGATAGCCTTTGTCATCATTCATAATCAGGTAACCTTTGTCATCATGCCAACAAAAATAAAAGATAAGGTACATTAAGTTACATTAAGTTACCTTACCTTACCTCACATTACCTTACGTAATGTTATGTTACATAAGTCATGTGACCTGAATTAAGTAAGTGATGCACATAATGTTATGCAACTTAAAATAACATTGACAAGAAGCCCATCCTGGGTTTGACCCATCCATCCACCCCACTTCTTCTGTACATATACTTACACGCTCTTTATACTACATCATATACTACGTTAAGGTCTAAAGTTGTGTTTTTTATATGCAGATTGAAGAAACTGCGCTGGAGAAACACAGAGGTAACAGCAGTAACAGTGACAGTAACAGTAATCTCATGTCATTCTATGACTACTGTACGTGGGCATAGTGTGTTTGAGATCAGTGCAGCCTCTGCTTAATTTACAGACTCAACTCAAGGCATCATAGGATTGCCAGTGGATGGCTAACAGCACACCAACAACTGTTTTCAAGACATAAAAGTTGGATAAATGAAGACATTCTGTGTTGGAATTAAATTTCTGATCTATATCCAATCGAATACTGTACAAAGACAAGACATTTAATGTTTAAAGGGATAAACTTAAAGGGAGGGTGGGTATATGATCATTCTGAATTTGATGCCTGCAACATGTTTTAAAAAAGTTGGGACAGGAGCAACAAAAGGGAAATTTATGTAATGCTCTTTGTACAACCCTGTGTTGCCCAGCATTGAGAACTGTATACCACTGTATGGTTCATTTGTCTGCTGGTACCTAACATCACACCGGCCTAGTTAACTTATATCTAACTGGGCTGATTTACACTCTGGTGTTTTACGTTAAGACATCTTTCAGTGAAATCACCGGCTCCAAAACTTTTTCCATTTGTACCACTTCTTGGTTCCCACACTGTTTTGGCTTGAATGCATATGAAACTGGACTTATTACAGGCTCACACAGTCTTTCCAGTATATATTCCTCCATTTCCAAACAAGCACATGTTCAACCAGCCACGAAGCAACCAACTTCATTACATGTCAGTGGTTCTTGTTATAATCTGTGCTGTAATCACAAGAAGCGTACACAAGCTGTACTGTTTCCACCCAACCGGGCTGTAGACTTTAATCAAAACTTCGGTGTGTCAGGTACATTCAACTCGGTCTGATAACTCAGGTGGTGTCACACAATAAAAAGTCTGTGTGCCAACACGGAACCAAACAATAGTTCCTATTGTTACATCCTTTCTCTTTTGAGTGTTAGAGCTGTTATCTCAAAATCTGACTTGTCCCTGGCTGAAACTAACAAACCAACACTCTTTAATACTAACAGTGCTTATTGCTGAAACATAAACATTTCCATATGTTCTTCACCTTAGCAATAAAATCTTCTCTCAGCAACTGATGAAAATAATAACTAATGAAAATACTGTAAACCTTAACTGTCTATCAAAGTGCTATGCATCTGGTTCACAGTTTGATATTACTCAACTATTAGCTAAGAACCTGAAATGTGCAAACAACCACATAAATATAAACATGTGTAAACCTTAACCTCTTGTGCTCGTTCACTTTCCCAGAGTTCAAAGTGCATGTAAACATCAACATATCCATTCCCCCTTTTCTGTTACAGCAGTTTTCTTTTTTCTCTCTTTTTTTATTATTATTTATTTGTATTTATTTATTTATTTATTTTATTTGAACTAATAAATGAATTACCCCAAATGCAGTCCCCAAAGTCCATCAATGACAGATTTATTTATCTGCGTTATAGTACAAAGTCCTTATGCCACTGTGGTTGCACCACTGTCTGACCAGCTCTGGACGTAGCAGGGGTGTCTTTTGTCACTAGTGTCTCTGGGTGGAGGAGGAGGAGCAGTCTCTGAAAGTCCATGTCCCACAGCCTCTGGCTGACTGGGGATGCTGATCTCAATATCGGTAGGATCTCTAAAGGTCATCCCAGGTGCATGCCTGAGGTGTCTGCAATTTCTCCTAATGACACCCCCAGAGTGCAACTGAACCCCATAGGACCTCCCATCGACTGGCTTCAGCACCTTGCCTAATCTCCAGACAGTGTGGGGTGGGAGTGGCTGTATCCTCACACAGTCACCCGCAGCAAGCATGTCCAAGTCTCTAGCTGATCTGTTGTAGTAGGCACTCTGACGTTGCTGCTTGTTCTTTAGATCACGTCTGACCCAAACAACTTTTGGCTTTAGGAGGCTTGCTTTTGTTGGCAGTAGTGTTTTGGTAGAGCGACTAAACAATCGCTGTGCTGCTTTGGCTGTGAGCAAGAGTCTTTTTGCTGTCTTAACAGCTGATTCCGCTTTGCTGTTGCTTTGTAGGTAGCCTGGTGATGAGGTCACATGCTGAAATCCCCACTGTTTGCTGAATTTTTGGAATTCCTGGGACACATATTGTGGGCCGTTGTCTGAGATAACAGAATCTGGAATGCCTTGGTGGGCAAAATGAGCTTTCAGTTTCTTTATCACTGTGGTAGATTTGGTATCTGCCAGATAGTCTATTTCCCAAAAGTTTGAGAAATAATCCACAGTGATGAGGTAGTCTTTCTTGTCAAACACAAACAAATCGGTGCCCACCTTTGCCCATGGCCTGCTTGGCACTTCATGTGATATCAGTGTTTCTTTTTGTTGTTTATTGTCCATTGATCTGCAGATGTCACACTTGGCTATATACTTCTTGATCTGATCATTCATGCCTAGCCAGTAGACACACTCTCTAGACCTCCGTAGGCATCCTTCTGCACCCAGATGTGATGAGTGTAACTGGGTAGTGATGTCTGTCCTCAGTGCATCAGGAATGACAGCACGCTCACCCCTGAAGACTATTCCATCTTGGTGGCTCAATTCCCCTTGTAATTAGAAGTAAGGCCTGATTTCACTCGGTACCTGTGACTTGTGACCTGTGTCATTGTTTTAATGAGAAGCTGCAATGTTTTGTCTTTCTCTGTGGCAGACCTTATGTCATGTAGTCTGTCTGCTGAGATCGGTAAGTGCTGACAGTCTCTAATTCAGCTTCAACAGGTGTTCTCTTGGGAAGGTAGGCTCTGCTCAGGGTGTCAGCTAGTAACATGTCTCTTCCCTGGCACATAGATGACGTCTAGGTCATATTTTTGTATGCGCAGCATCATGCGCTGCAGTCTTTTGGGCGTGCTCAGTAGGTATTTTCGCACTATGGTTTCTAATGGCTTGTGATCACTTTGCACCATCACTTTGCGGCCATATGTGTACTGGTGGAATTTTTCCATGCTAAAAACCATTGCTAAAAACTCCTTTTCTATTTGTGCATAGCCGCGCTCTGTTTGTGTTAGTGCTGTGCTTGTGAAAGCGACTGGCTTGCCCATCTGCATGAGCGCTGCGCCCAAACCTGTGTCCGAAGCATCACACTGTACCATCAACTCCTCGTCAGGGTTATAATATTTCAATACTGGAGCATTCGCTATTGTCTCTTTCAATTTGAGGAACGCCTCCTCATGCTCTGTTGTCCAGTTCCACTCACTGTCTTTGTGTGTCAGGTCCCTCAACACCTTGCACTGGTCTGAGAGGTGAGGGCAAAACTTGGTTAGGTAATTTACCATGCCTATCAGTCTCTGCACTGCTTTTACATCTGTTGGTGCCGGCATCTGCTAATGGCACGCACTTTTTCTGGATCCGCTTTGAGTCCATCTGCCGTCAGGCGGTGTCCGATGTATGTGGTCTCCTTTTGTCTCAGTCTGAATTTTTCAGCATTCAGTTTTATGTTCTTTTGTCTGCATCTGTCCAGAAACTGTTTCAGTTTTTCATTTTGATCCTGCTCTGCTTCCTCTTGTGTCTCCCCTTGTCCTGTGATCAGGATATCATCAGCAATAATGTACAGACCAGGTACATTGTCCAATGCTTGTGTGAGCTTTCGCTGGAAGATTTCAGGGGCTGGACTTATCCCCATCGGCATCCTCAGCCATCTGTAACGTCTGAATGGAGTGGCAAATGTTGTCAAATAGCTGGACGACTCCTCCAGCGGTACATGCCAGAATCCACTCTTGACGTCACACACTGTGAACACTTTAGCTTTTGACAAGTCTGGTAAGATGTCCTCGATGGTTGGCAGTGGGAAGTGACTGCACTTTAATGCTGTGTTCAAGGGTTTGGGATCAATACATACTCTTGGCTTGCCATTCTGTTTCTGCACTACCACCATAGCACTGATCCAGTCTGTGCTGCATTCTACAGGTGTGATGATTCCTCTGCGTTGCAGGTCTCATAGCTCTTCCTTCAGCGGTTTCATCAGGGCCACTGGGACCCGTCTCTTTGGCAGCTGCACTGGCTTCACTGTGCTGTCCACCTCCATTTTGTATTTTCCTTCAAGACAGCCATCTCCAGTGAACACATCAGCATAACTTGCTTTGATTTGTTCCATTGTCCACTGTTCTGTTGCAGGTTTTTCGGTTGTGACTATACTGTCTATTGCCATAATGTTCTCATAGTGCACTTTAATCAGTTTCATTGCCTCACTGGCTCTCCTACCCAGCAGAGGCACTGCACTGTCCGCATTAACCACTTGGAATTCCAAGCGATTTAGCTTGTGATTTCTTGGATTTCTTATTTTGATTTTGCATTTCCTCATTGGCCTCAGCTTGCTTTTGTTGTACATTACTAGTACGCTTTTAGTGTGTTCTAGCTTGGTGTCCGGGTTCAGCAGGTTAATGGGGATGATGTTGCAGCTGGCACCACAGTCTATCTGGAATTTGACCATGTTTTTGTCCAGCAGCATGCCAGCGTAGAGAAGCTGAGTGTCCCCTTTAACTTTGTCAGTCCCTTTTACATCCCCTCTCTCTGGGTCCACATCCTTGCCTGAGTCTGTCTCCACTGCATCCACTATCTCAGTCTCTGTTACAGTGATACAGGAGATATCTTCATATTCATCACTCACACATTCTGTTGTTATTGTCCTAACATTTTTCTTTCTCCTTTGTTCCAGTTTTGCTTTACATTTGACTGCGAAGTGGTTCTCTCTGCCACACTTTGCACACTTCTTTCCAAACGCTGGACATTTCTGTTTACTTTTTTCACGTGTTTTCCCGCAGAATTTGCACTCCACTGTGTTGTTACCTTTCTTCTGGTACTGTGCTCCTTGCACAGCATGCACCTCTTCTACCATCGGTCCGGTGATGGTTTTGATGTTCTCCTTAGAGAGCTCCGCGGCTCTGCACAGCTGCAAACATGTGTCAAGTGTCAAGTTTTTCTCCTGAAGCAGTCTTTCTCTCATGATTATGTTGTTACCTCAGCACACAATCCTATCACAGATGAGCGAGTCTCTCAAAGTCCCAGTTCAATGACATAGCTGTTTATATTTTCACTGGTGCCCTGGTTTCTTGTAAAGAAACGATAGCGTTCAACAGTTTCGTTCACCCTGGGGTTGCAGTGATCATCAAACTTTTTTATAATGTCCTCTATTTTCCATGCATCCTTATCTGTGTCACCCATCAGTGTATCCAAAAGTTCTCTGCCGCTCTCGCCAACAAGATAGCTGAACAGTTTCACCTTCTGTTTGTCATCCGCTTCAGTCATCGCCAAATCCACATAAAGAGCAAACTCGTCCCTCCAGTTCTTCCATATTTTAGAAGGGTTGCCGGAGTCCAGACACAACGTTTGTGGTGGCTCTAATCTGTCCATGGAGTCGCACGGCAGTCTCACACTAGCGGCTAAAGCTAACATCAATTAGCACACTCCCCTGCACGGAGAAAACTTTTACGCACCTACACTTCAGACTGAGTCCTCTACCGCTGCCACCATGTTATAATCTGTGCTGTAATCACAAGAAGCGTACACATGCTGTACTGTTTCCACCCAACCGGGCTGTAGACTTTAATCAAAACTTCAGCATGTCAGGTACATTCAACTCAGTCTGATAACTCAGGTGGTGTCACACAATAACAAGTCCGTGTGCCAACACGGAGCCAAACAATAGTTCCTATTGTTACAGTTCTCAAACTTATTCTGTTGTGCCCCCCTTCAGATGCTGAAAAAAGTTCAGGCCCCTCATCCCATGATTATCATCAATCATTAACAATAATTTGGGAAGCAACTGATAAAAATGGATTCAAAAGTTGAAGTCAATGAAATAAAGATAGTATCAGGAAACACTAGTTTGTTTATTCCCCTAAATGATTCATATTCATTCAACTTTTTTTCACCCTTTATTTCTCCTTTGCACCCCCCCAAGAGGGGTCTTGTCCCCCAGTTTGGGAACCACTGACATGGCGGAGCATTATGCAGATAGCTGGGTAGAAATTCCAAAAATAAATTTGTCATATCTATGGCTTTAACAACTTTATTTAAATCAGATTTTAAAGGCTTTTTCTGATATATTTGGGCACTATCAGGTCTAAAATAAGCATGTTTCGTGTTTCATATTTAATGAGATAGAAGGACTAATCTCTAAATAATTCTATATTCAGCTGTTCTGGATTCTATATCCAAGATGATTTGCTAAATATTAGTGTACAGCCAAGCCCCCATGATCTCTGGGTATTTATGTCTGAACAGTTCTGTTCTTGGTTTCTTATGATTCCAGTAAAATTAGCTTTTGATAGCACCCAGAGTTTTGAATGATTTTATTATGGCCTGTAATGGTGTCAGTATAACATACTTAGATATCATGTAAAAGTCCTCATTATGTATAATGGCCCTCTCAGAGTGTTAACTGTAATCAGCACTTTACTGTTTTAGTTGTTCCAGGTGGTGTGATTTCAAACTATATTATCGCACTACTATTTTAACAGTCACACCGTCAGAGTTTATTTTATTTTATGTAACATTTTCCTGTAATCTGCAAAGTAACTGGTAACAACAGCTGTTGAAAAATGTAGTGGATTGAAGAGAACAAAATCAATATTACTCTAAAAAGGAGAAGAGCAGAAGTAAAGATGCACAAAAAACTTGAGTAGTTCATCAAAGCTGTACTTGAATAAAGCTACAAATAAAAACTTTCCACACATGTAGTGACACACACAGATTTGTGGAATTGGTGTTCATCTTCAGGCCAGATTTAGACGTGTATCGTGATGGCTGTTGGAATGTGTGGGGAAAGCTCGGCAGTAAAGTTGAGCGAATGGGCCTGCGTCTGGCCCCGGCTAGGCATGCGCTGATAAATATAGATGCCGCTGAGGCAGTCTAAATACAAGGCTCTTCTTTGCTGTAATAGATGGGTGTCGCTAACCTATGGTGCAATCACGCTAGATTCCACAGAAATATTTCTGCACAGTGGCAAACAAACAAAGCAAAAAACAAAAGCATGGAGCAGGCAATGCTAATCATGAGGCATGGCTAGGCGTCTGTGGCCAGGGCGGTGGAGATGGTGTGTGTGTGTGTGTGTGTGTGTGTGTGTGTGTGTGTGTGTGTGTGTGTGTGTGTGTTTGTGTTTGTGTGCAGCAACGACTATGACAACCACTGCTGACCCTTATAGACCACAGGACTTCACAGTAAGACAAAAACCAGTGACTGTGTGTTTGTGTGTCTATGTGAAAATGTGAGTAATTGTATTCCATTACAGTTACACTTTAATTGGTGGTATTCTGAAAATAGATTCCTTGAACTGATAACTGATTTTGTTTGATTTAACAGACAGGCATCTTCCATGAACAGATTAAAAGAAATGTGCAACAATTTGTGCACATGCAGTGCAGCTGCCACAGAGCACATGAGAGGAGACGCCAACCGTTCTCACCCCAATTCATCACATACTGACGATTTTTCACTTGGTGTCTGATACTTAAACACAAGGTACCCTTCAGTGGCTGAGAGGATGTTGCCAGAAAGCCTTTTTAACACATGATTAACGCTGTGAAATGGTTGCAGTTTGGTTACATTCAGGATAGGACCACGTTTGGGGTCACAGTAACTATGTTACATTTGTTAACATGACATCACAAATTGTCAGTATGTGACAAGTTGGGAATGAGACTGAACTGCAGACACACAGCCATGACACTATCAGGAATGTGCTTTTTGATAGAAATATTAAGGATATTTTATCTACACACATGGTCAACAAGGTCACAACATTACGGTGCAGAGCAGCTCAGCCTCATCAACCAGCTGCTTTCTGCCTCAAAAGACTCCAGAAGCACCTTGATGTAACTTTAAGTTCTTTTTTGTGATACTAGTGTGATCTCTCATATGGGGCTTTTCCACTGGCACATTTGGCCACACTGAGTCAAACTGTGCTGTGCTGATTTGCATTTCCATTACCACTTTTATTGAGTCATGCTCCGCCGACCCACACCCAAGATGAACCAACTTTGGAGTGATGCCAAAGCGAGCCCGACCCTCTTCCAAGTGGGCTGCGATGACGTCTCACCGGCCACAGCTAACCTGTGACGATCCTCCTTTCTCCCCCTCAAACAAGCGCGTGTTGTGATACTCAGCTCGTGTGTGTGCAGGAGGGCAGAAAGAAAGACTTTTTTAAAGGTCTCTTTAGGTTCAACTCTCAGTGCTTCTGTAGATTCTAACTGAATCTCTGAGCTTTGAAATGTAGTTTCTCTCCTGTGTTGCTGTTTGAACTTTTAGGTATCTGTACTGTTTTACTATTCGCTTTCAGCTGTGTCAGAGTTGTGTTAAGTTAAAACATTAAAACATTTCTTGATTGTGCTGTTTCATAATAAAAGCATTTAAATGAATTAATTTATTAAATTATTTAAGAAATTATTATTTAAATAACAAAACAAGAGGGGACTTTTATTGTGAAGAATTTAAGTTAACACCATGTTTATCCCAGAAAAGTACACGTATATAAATATATGTCAAATTTGATTTAACTTGCTCTTTAATTTTTGGGCAAACTAGCTGGCTAATTAGCTTGGAATGATTGCTTATATTTATGGCTAATTAGCCACAAATATGATCCATTTATCCAACACATGATTCCTGTTGTATTCTTTGGAAGTGTGTGCCATCCAGAAGCTGCTTTATGTGACCTAGTGAGAACAGTAAAAGGATCTCCTCAGTGAGGTCATTCCCAAAAGCAAGTGTTAACTACATTCAGAGTGACCCAGACAAATGGGCTCAGCAAGAAGAATTAGTATTCCAAAAGCAGTCCAAACTATTTATAATATGTTACTCAGAGCATGTATTAAGTAATCTGCAGTGGAATATGTTTTTAAATTCCAAACACTGTTTGTGTGTGTGTGTGTGTGTGTGTGTGCACTTACTTTATAGTGTACTAGTACATGAATGTGTGTACGTGCAGAGTGAATAGGGTGATATTTATGACCAGGGATTATCCTGAGGACACTGCAGAGTCCAAAGGTTGCTCTGCTGTCTGTCTGTGTTTCTCGGCGCATCATTAACCAACATTTAACTGCTGGCTTATGAGTACAATTTAACAACCTGGGCTGTCATCTTGTGTATAAGTCACACACAACACACCCATCCAACACTGCTGCTTCCCTCCAATATCCGGACTGTTAAACCACTATTTATCAACCAATGAAATGGCAGTAATCCTCCGATAAAAAGTGCACTTGGTCACCTTTGTCAAATAAAACTCACATGTGTTACATGAATCCACACACCTTTGGACAAAAGTGGATGTGCTTATGGAGGCTCTTTTCTTTGTCGCACAAACACAAACACAGACACACACATATGCACGCACACAAAAGTCATCAGCTGCCACAGCCTGTGGTGATTTGCAGGGCAGCTGTTGTAATAGAGTGGGTTGATGTGAAACAGTTTACACACACAATTACTATTAATACCAAAGACACATGTGCCTCCACCATTTATCCGCTCACTCTGTGCCATCTTTTGGACGTGAAGCGCGACTGATTAGGCTGCTCTGTGTTTGTGTGTGTGTATGTGTGTGTGTGTGTGTGTGTGTGTGTATGTTTGAGGGAGAAAGACAGAGCTAAGAGGCAGAAGGCAGTGTAGCGTGAGGGACACACCTGTTAGGGACACACACAAGCATAGGTACAGACACGCACCTTCACAAACACAGAGCACTCACAGGAAGGTTATCACACAATACGAGTATTTAGTGACCCTGTGAGCTCAGTATGAGTGAGCAGTGATGATAAGGATGATTAAAGGGTCAATCCTTGGGATGAGTCTGTTATCACAGTTGTCACACATTTATATATACATACATTGGTGGGCTGTAGTCATTTTGGTATTTTTAAACTTGAGCCCCGTTTTTACATATTATGGTCCAGTAGATTGCCTCAGCCAGCAGCTACAAATCAGACTGCAATGTAATCAGTGCAGCCACTACATATGTGCACATTATGCACCGTGCATAGCGGTGGCAAACTGTGACTATTAGAGCTGGGACATCAGTTTGGCCAGAACTTAGCCAGAAACACCAGAAATGCAGCAAGATGTAAAAAGATTTTGCAGGACTAAGCAGCAGGTAGCAGGTAGCTTGTAACATATGTTTGTAGTGTGTAGTTGCCACATACAAAAAAGTCAGTAGAGGGCAGTAAACACCACAAAATGGAGGATGCCACATAATTTGATGGAAATGAAAATGATCACCCTATAGAGGGGTGAAATCAAAGACACCCCAAAAATGAAAATGAAAAAATGATGCAGCAGACTGGTCCATTTTGCCAAAATGTCATTGTAGCAACTCAAAATGATACTCAGTAGTTTGTGTGGCCCCCACGTGCTTGTATGCATGCCTGACAACGTCGGGGCATGCTCCTAATGAGACGACGGATGGTGTCCTGGGGGATCTCCTCCCAGATCTGGACCACGGCATCACTGAGCTTCTGGACAGTCTGAGGAGCAACCTGGTGGCGCCGGATGGACCGAAACATAATGTCCCAGAGGTGTTCTATTGGGTTTAGGTCAGGTGAATGTGGGGGCCAGTCAATGGTATCAATTCCTTCATCCTCCAGGAACTGCCTGCATACTCTAGCCACATGAGGTCAGGCATTGTCGTGCACCGGGAGGAACCCAGGTCCCACTGCACCAGCGTAGGTTCTGACAATGGGTCCAAGGATTTCACCCCGATACCTAATAGCAGTCAGGGTGCCATTATCTAACCTGAAGAGGTCTGTGCGTCCTTCCAGGGATATGCCTCCCCAGACCATCACTGACCCACCACCAAACCGGTCATGCTGAATGATGTTGCAGGCAGCATAACGTTCTCCACGGCATCTCCAGACCCTTTCACGTCTGTTGCATGTGCTCAGGTTGAACCTGCTCTCATTGGTGAAGAGCACAGGGCGCCAGTGGCGCACTTGCCAATTCTGGTGGACTATGGCAAATGCCAATCGAGCTCTACGGTGCTGGGCAGTGAGCACAGGGCCCACTACAAGATGTCGGGCCCTCAGGCCACCCTCGTGGAGTCTGTTTCTGATTGTTTGGTCAGAAACATTCACACCAGTGGCCTGCTGGAGGTCATTTTGTAGGGCTCTGGCAGTGCTCATCCTGTTCCTCCTTGCACAAAGGAGCAGATATCGATCCTGCAGAGGGTTTAAGGACCTTCTACGGCCCTGTCCAGCTCTCCTGGAGTAACTACCTGTGTCCTCCTCCATGCTCTTGAGACTGTGCTGGGAGACACAGCAAACCTTCTTGCAACGGCATGCATTGATGTGCCATCCTGGAGGAGTTGGACTACCTGAGCGACTTCCGCTGCCTCATGCTACCTCTAGGGGTGAGAGCACTGACAAAATGCAAAAGTGACCAAAACATCAGCCAGAAAGGATGAGAACAGAGAAATGGTCTGTGGTCACCACCTGCAGAACCACTCCTTTATAGGGGTTGTCTTGATAATTGCCTCTCATTTCAACCCGTTGTCTGTTCCATTTGCACAACAGCAGGTGAAATTGATTCACAATCAGTTTTGCTTCCTAACAGGACAGGTTGATTTCACATAAGTGTGACTGACTTGGAGTTTACATTGTGTTATTTAAGTGCTCCCTTTATTTTTTTGAGCACTGTATATGAGTCATTCTGAGTTTCTTATTTCTCTGTTTCAGTACCACACACAGTTACATGTAGCATTGATCTCCAGTTATATTATTTCTGTCTACCAACACAGTTCTGTCTGCTGTGCTGCACTGCTGGGAGAAGTTTTAAAGAAGAAGATTCAAGTGTGGGACGAGTGCAATTTCAGTCTCATAAATATCACTGTTCTTTGCTCCGGTATGCTGTGAAAGTCCACCTTAAAAAAGGCAGCGCTATCAAGTTAGCCACCTAACAAAAGCGTCAGTCTCATCTACTTCGTCTCGAGTGAGATATTGCTGTCCTTCAGGAAGACCTAAGGTCCCACCCACTGTAAATCAAAGTCCTAACGTATGAGTGAGTCAGCTCTAACCTTTTTCTACCTAGAGACGACAACAAAAAAATCTGATTGGATAACTCAGTTTTACTGTTTTTTAGGACAGTGACCCTTTCATTTCTGAAGAAAGGTTGGTGAAAATGAGGTTGAAATTAGAATTAGAAGAGAATAGCCTAATAATTAAATGAAATAAATCAAATACAATCTATTTACATATAACATTTGAAATACAGATGTGTTAGGCCTTCTCTGAAGGTCTAGAGGGCCCTCAGGGTTCCCCTCTGTTGCATAGCACACCAGTCGTCGGAGGGGGCACTAAAACAGCCTCTCACAGCTCAGCCTATTGCATTAATTAACTCCACGGGGATGCCTTCATCCGCATATGCCACTTGTAATGTCCATTTTTAAAACTAATCTTAAAACCCATTTTTATTCCTTGGCTTTTGACCCAGCATGAGACTTTGCTCCTGTTTTATTGTTTTTATTGTTTTTCACTGTTTTTATGGTTTATTTTATGTTTTATGATTATTTATGTACAGCACTTTGTTTTCAGCTGTGGTTGTTTTCAAAGTGCTTTATAAATAAAGTTGAGTTGAGTTGAGTTGAGTAATAAATACAACCTGCTGTGGGGAAATGATAAGCTATCTCAGAAATGAAAATGTTTTTAAAAAGATTTTAAAAGTGTCATAATCAACTAGACGTGCTATTTGCCCTCCACAGTATGATATCCGTTATTTTTGTTAAAGTGAGACTTCCAGTTGGAAACAGTGAAACTTTTGTAATGAAAAGTCCCAGCTAAAGTTACTGTGGCCCATTCAAAATTGAAATCCTGGCGCTGTGCCTGTTTCAGAGTCTGGGTGAAGATACTGATACTCGCATAAAACTAGATGACCTAAGGCATCCATTGGTACCAACCATGTCATGCTGGCTTGTTAGAAGGAGGGTGACATAATGCTTTTTAAATTTAAGTTACATTTTGGTGAGGCAAAAACTGGAATGGCCATTTTCGGTGGGGTCCCTTGACCTCTCACTTCAAGATATCTGAATAAAAATGGGTTCTATGGGTATGTAAGAGTCTCCCCTTTACAGACATGCCCACTTTATGCTAATCCCATGCAGTCTTAGGCAGAAACAATGAACCCAAGTTTTTTTTGCATGCAGCATAAATGTATTATTTTCACCCATACTAAAAATGGTGTTTGAAAATGTATGCATACTGGAGTCCATAAACAGTATTGGAATGTCATAAACTGGGTGTGACCCGAAATCTGAGGCTCTTGTGAATTCAATGAGCCCAATTGTATGCATGTGTGCTGTTGTTAGACATGTCAGAATTTTAATATTAAATCAAAATTTCATCAAAATAAGCTTTCAATTTCAAGAACTGAATCAAAAGGCAAAATTGGCAATGGTCCCAATATTTCTTTCTTTCTCTGCAGTCCTGCCTAATTGCAGCATCTGGTGCTCGTCTGAAGAAAAAAACGACACTTGATGATGAAAAGATCACACAGCGGAGATTACCAGCTGTTGAGATCATATTGGATCATTTTAAAGGAGAAAATGTAATTGGTAGGTGTCAGGGCATAAAACCAATGATCTGTTGATCTTCACAAATCAAAACTCAACAGTCTAACAATAATCTAACACCATAACCATCAATGCAAAATATAAAAATGTTAAAATAAAAACATAAATAAATTTAAAAAAAAAATAAAATCATGACCTTCAAATTAAAAGTCATATTGAATCCTGGATTTGGAGAATTATGACACCCCTTGTTAGTCCCCATAGTAGCCATTTCATTGTATTGAGGTGGTTTCTCTGGGCAGCCGTGGCCTGATGGTGTGGTGTCATGTTTGCAGGTCATTCACACGTCCGTCCTGTATTTGTGAATGTGATATCTTAAGAACACTGTGATGGAATTTGTTCAAATTTAGTACATACATCCATTTGGACCCAATGATGAAGTGATCATATTTTTGTGGTCAAAGGTGACAGATCAGGGACATTGTGACCTCTAGTATATCCTGTTCTCGAGAACATGATATTTCAGGAATGCCTGGAAGGAATTTCTTAACACTAGGTACAAACATCCATTTTGATTCATGGTCGAACCGATTAGAATTTGTTGATGTGTCAAAGGTCAAGGTCACTGTGACCTCACAAAACTAGAAGAGGTCACTTAGTAGAGTGCAGATCCCTGCCAGGCAACAGATGGTGAAGCACCTACTGCAATGTCACCACAACTGTCAGATGCAACTAGCAGAGATTTGCCAACATCTGCCAACATTAACATGACCTCCACATACATTGTCCCAACCTGAAACAAGATTTTAAACTGAAGCGGTTGTTGATCACTTGCAGCTCCTGTGGCTGGTTAAGAGCAGTAAAATATAGAATTACTGCCTCATAGTTGAGTGAAGACTGTGAAGAAATTTAACATAGAAGTTATCACTGTATTGGCCTGTAACTTTGATAAAAGGTATTAAGTATATTTTTTTGGCAAAATGGAAGTTCTCACTATACAATATCAACAATAGCCAAATCTTTTAATAACTTTTAGTGAGGTCACCGTGACTTTTGACTACCAAAATCTAATCAGTTCATCTTGGATGCCATGTGAATATTTCTGTCAAGTTTGAAGAAATCCCCTCAAGGTGCTCTGGAGATGTTCACAAGAGTGGGATGATCAGAAAGCATAATGCCTCTGGCATTTGTTTGTGTCATTGTTTGACTCTGGTGTTTTAACACATTAGTTTGGGTTCAATCCACCAATTCCAAAACATTTTGTTACTATTAGTCCATTAAAAATCTGTCCAGCCCAGGTTTAAAAATACTGTAATTATTTTAAGGCTGGAAAAAATATCTAAATCTATGTTGTCTGATATTTTGATATATATTCTTTGTCAGTTTATTTATTGAGGCCGTATGATGTTTTTCTTTGACTTTGTGTCAACTGTTCCATCCATTATTTTACATGACCTGTGAATTACAATATTGAGCCTGAGAGGAGTGCAGACCAAAAATGAGGTGCTATTAATGGAAGTGACTTTTTTTTTTAAAGATATTTTATTGTATGGCCCATTTTTGACCACAGTTGGTCTTTGTTAAGGCAAGTTTAACTTCATTTAAACAAGTTAAATGCCACGACGTTTATGGACTGAGGTCACGACTACTTTCTGAGAATGGACAAATCAGTCTCTGTAGTACAGAAATCTGCTCTGGAAAGGATTGATGGATCAGCACTGCGCACTATTTGAAAGTATAAAGTCATATTTTTACGCAGATTGAAAAGAATCCAGACATGTCTGTAATAATAGCAGGATCGAGAGGGTTTAATGACAATGGCATTTTTGTACAACAGAGATTGCAGAAAGAAGGTATGTATGTATGTATGTATTCTACAGTCTGTATTTCATATTCTGTAGAAATAATATCTGCCAATATGTAATGTAATGTAATATCTGAATTTGTTTTCTCCCTAATGCAGTATCGGCATCAGCCCCAAAAATCATTTAACATAGGACATGGACAACAAACCCCAGAACATAGTTTCCTGAAAAAATTCTCAGAGTAAGCGATTGCATTGGTTACAGAAGCTAATGGCTTGTCTGGAAACAGCATCAGGACTCTCTGTAGATGTTTGTCACAGCAGAAATTTTGACTAAATGCAGTAGGAAAATCACATGTGTTACCAATAACATTAACAATAGGTCTGTTCTACTCAAGTGTCCCAGTCAGTCATGACAGTGTGACAGTGAGCCAGTATGAACAAAACCAGGACCCTGAAACTGAAACAGCTGCTTTTCCTACTGTGACATAACAAAATGTCTGGCTGTTTGTGGCTAATAAACTCACGATAAACATGCTGACAAACTTCATTAGCCTTACAGTAGTCTAAATGAACTATTACAGATAAAATATGAGGTATACAAGGAGAAAAAAAAGGTACTAAATTTTTATTACAACAGAGGAACTGAGCTACCATGTCCTGTTCCACAACAGCCAATGAGAGTCCATGTTGAAAGGAGGAGCCTGCCTCTCTTCTCCCATGTAAAGACAGAGCCAATTGGAACAGATTGCGTGGATGACTGGTGCTTTGTACAACCAATGAAATCCCCAAAATGAAAAAATGATGGTTTAATCAGCAATATAAAGCTAGAAAAAGGAAATTAGGTATGTTTAGATACTCTTAGTGTGAGTTGCTTCTTGTATGACCACAGCACTTGTTTTGACTCTTTTATATGCACAAAGTTTATTTTTAACCAGGGATAGACAATCATATTGTATTATGCTTCAGTTACTCTCAAGCAGGGGGTTCTTGAAGTTTCCAAATGACCGTTTTTTAGAAAATGTTTGGACATACCCTTAGAGAAACATGCAAATATTAATTTTCTGGTATTGTTATCACATTTGAATAGGCGAAATGCTGTGGCCTCAACTAATATATCACACTTTTAGTGATCTACACACGCAAATGTGTGTGTGTGTGTGTGTGTGTGTGTGTATATACATATAGTTCAGTTGATATATAAAAGGACAGTGTGCAATGAATGACACTGATTATTTGCAAGAAAGATTGTTGAACCAGATTTAGCGAGATGCTAATTTCCATTCATAGTCCTACACATAACAAGTAGATGCAATAAATACAATTTAAAGTGCAATACAGACTACAGTGAATTCAGGTGCCTAACATAATAAAGGAACACACTGCACAGTACAAAATACAATATGAAATACATAATAACTACCTTATAAAGTGACCAGGTTACCAGTGCAGATGCCTTACATATTAAAAACACACCACAAGGCTGTGGATTGTCACGTGTTTTGGACACCGCAGGAAGAAGTTTGATGCAGCTTCCTGTCTCCACTAGGTGGCAGTACAGAACAGCCACTAATTATATGTTATATTCCAGTATATTAAGTGTAGATAACACTGAAAATTTAATCTAAATTAGATGATGACTGTCACACGAAGCTTGCTTCTTGTTGCCAGTAGGTGGCACAATGAGTAGAATTCCTGACTGAAATGTAAATGTGATCATGAAGGTACTCTTATCGAACATGTGAAGGGGTTGATTGGATCATTTATACTCACATTACAGTAACTTCCTGTTTCATGGCGAGACATCAAAACTCGACACCATGCCATGCCTTTCAACAACAGCCAAATCTTTTAATAACTTTTGATCACAAACTAGTCTAGATGGCACACATCAATTCTGAATTCAATCTGATCAACTCTCTAGGAGGAGTTTGTTAAAATACGTGTCAAAGCGCCAAAATTGACCATGGAATTCAAAAATGGCCAACTTCCATGGGGGTTCAGGCTGTGGCTCCAATAGGCTTTTTTGTACACCTGGACATGAAACATGTGCCTGCTGATTTTTGTACATGTTGATAAACCGTACCACGGAGGCTGCTTCTTTGAAATATTGTAGGGAGCGCGATGGAGTCAACACTGACTGATACTGACTAAATTTTATCCTGTAGATGTGTTTAGGACAGGTATCTTATCAAACATATTATGTTTTGGGTGAATTCGACTGTGAAGCACAAACAACTACTTACAACAACTTCCTAAATCTTTTAATAACTTTTAACAGAGGGGTACAGTGACTGATAGAGAACTGAACATTATGATGTCACAATGAAGTTGACCTTTGACCTTTTGGATAAAGATAAATTTAAAAGAGCCACAGTGAGGAGGGTGCCCACCCCCAGGCAGCCACCTCAGGAGGCGCCCTCGAGCTACTTCATTGGTTACTTGATTAGTTACTTCCAACATGATGGAAGAATCTTTCAGATCTCTTTCACAGCAACTGACATAAATTAGGTGCTATTTTAAACAGGCAGTGTTAGAGACACTTATGCAAACAAATTTTGATCACAGTTATATTCCCATTGTTATGTGAAGGCTTTAAATTGGATTTTTTTTTCCCACTTCACCTCACTTTCATTATACATGATCCAAGACTCAGATGTGAAGTTATAAATTTGAGTTAAAATAAAGTTACAATGGAACTATTTACAATTTTATGTTCACAGCGGTGTGTTTAAAAACGGTTCAATTTGCTGAATCCGCCTCAGTCTACAGCATTACATTACTACAGCATTCAAAGGAAAGCAGAAGAAATGAGAGAGGTAGAAAGCAGGACATTTGGTCACACTGGTTTCAACAGGACATTAATGTAGAAACCTGCTACAGGTGATGTGACCTTTGTGAACTACAGGAAATGGTGGAACATGTCATTTTATATTGCCCAAGATAAACATGAGAAACTTAAAATTATACTTAAAATAAACTAAATAACGGAGCACCCCTATAGCTCAGTTGGTAGGGTGTCCGCCCAATGTATGAGGCTGTTAGTCCTCTGCAGTGGCTGCAGGTTCAACTCCTGCCTGCGGCTCATTTGCTGCATGTTGTCCCCTCTTTCTCTGCCCCCCTTCCTGTCATATTTTCAGCTATCCTATCCAAATAAAGGCAAAAAGCCCCAAAACAAAATCTAAAAAAAAACAAACAACAAAATAAATAAACAAATAAATGACACTAAACATTAGAGTCTGATGAAGTCTGTCTTGTGCACACTGGACAAAAGCTTTAAATACACACATGAGTTCAGGCCAGAGAACCAATAACATTTGGGAAAGATACAAAAGTAAAAGAGTTTATCCTCATTTAACTCCTCTAACACTCATAAACATTTCATACAATGAATTAATTATTTAATTAATTCTTGAACGCACCTATGAGTCCATAAAAAGTCTCTCTCATGGAGCAGCTGTCTCTGTGGCCAAGGAAGGAACACACTGCTGCCACTGCTGCCACTGCTGCCGCGCTGCTGCCGCTGCTGCCGCTGCTGCGCCGCCGCCGCCGCCGCCGCCGCCACTGCCACCGCCACTTCTGCTTCTTCTGCTTCTTCTGCTTCTTCTGCTTCGAGATTTAACAGCAGCTGTTGCCACACTGTTGTGGAGCAGCAGTGAACATATATATTGACCAAGTCAAACCAAATAACACACAAGGGGAAAACAAGACGGACGCCAATTACAACTAATACAAGGCAAAAACTAACTAAAGCCTGAACCCCCTCTGACTTGGCAGCAGATGGTTTGGTCTGATGAGCTGGCTTTCAGATTTAAGAGGCTCACCCCTCAGACACACCTTTGCTCAACCAGGAAGTGAACCGCCCCCAACAAGCACAGTAAGTTCAAATACAAAGAAACACATAGTTATGTAACAAAGAACTTGTTTAACCACAGAGTGAGAATGTGTTCACTCCATTTAAACAGAGTGAGAATGTGTTCACCCCATTAAACAGTGTGAGAAGTGTTCACTCATTCAACAGTGTGAGAATGTGTTCACTCCTTTTAAACAGAGTGAGAATGTGTTCACTCCATTTAAACAGAGTGAGAATGTGTTCACTCCTTTCAAACAGAGTGAGAATGTGTTCACTCCATTTAAACAGAGTGAGAATGTGTTCACTCCTTTTAAACAGTTGTAGAATGTGTTCACTCCATTTAAACAGTGTGAGAATGTGTTCACTCATTTAACAGAGTGAGTGTAGGTGTGAGTGTGAATGGCTGTTTGCATGTATGGCTGTTAGCATGTGTGGCTGTTAGCATGGCTTTTAGCATGACTTTTAGCATGTGTGGCTGTTAGCATAGCTGTTAGCAAACTACTGGTGTTAAAATGTTCAAAGGGACATTCATCCCCAAATCCAGTTTGTTTTCCTCTCATCTGTTTATCAATCTAGACAGTTTTGGTGAGTTGCAGAGTTACATATTGTCTAGTCGAGATGGCACACACTGATTTTGAGTTCTTTAAAATACAAATACATACTTCAAAATGGGCAGCTTCCTCTTGGGTTTCATGCTGTGTGTCCCTACAGTCCTTTTGTGCATCTGGGCATGATACGTGTGTCTTCTGATTTTTGTGCATGTTGGTAAAATGTGCCGTGGGGTTTGCTGTTTAGAGGGCGTGGCCAAACAATTTGACCGCATCCTCCACCAAAAGCTATATCAGACAAAATTTTTCACCACGACTAACATGTGTGCCAAGGTTCATGCGCCATTGAGCACATTTAGCCGCTCAAAACTGTGACTGAAGAGGACAATAAAGAAGAAGAATCTGAGCAAAACCAATTCCATTCGGTGCTCAGGCCATAATTATGAAATATATAATTACTATATTTTTTAAGTGACCAAGTTACCAATGCCTATGCCTTACACAATAAAATGGTAGGTAAAGGCTGCACAATACAAATTACTGTAAGAAAAAAACAATAACTACATTATAAGTGGCAAAGTTAGCAGCACATGCACCCACAAGAGTAACATAACATCTATTTACCTGCTATATAACACACTAATATACAAAGCTTCATACAGTAGCTTTTCAGTCCATGTGCAGGAATGAGACTCATTTAAATGGATGCTAATAACCCCATCATAAAAGTCATACCACACTGACAAACATACAGGACATGTACATGCATCCCTGTTTAGTTCAGTAATCAGTCATGTGACAACTTGTTAGTGTCTCCACAGTGAACTCAGCTTGTGTCTTCATCGCTCTGTCATTTTCTCTCCCTTCTAACTTTCTCTACACCCTAGATTCTCAAACTGTGGTATGTGTACCACTGGTGGTATGCAAGTTGCCTCTAGTGGTATGCTGAGGAATGTCAGAAAATGTTTTAAATATGAAGTTAATAAATTTAAAACATAATACTATCAAAATGCTACAAAAAATTGAATAAAATAAAATATGAGATCACAGAAATGCAATTTAAAATAAGTTTAGTCTTTTTTGTCACAATATGAGCCTGATTACCGGTACTTCTGAGATAAACTGTTATGGTAAGATAGTAAGTGGAGGTGAAATTAAGAAAATGAATGCATTAAGAAAACCATAGTTGTGCCTCCAAAGAGAAACTATTATGAAGATAAGTAGAAGAAGAATATTTCAAGCAAGCTTGAGTTGAAAATGAAGTGGATGACAGTGAAGCGAGCACCAATGCTAGTGGCTACTTAAGAAGCACCACTGAAGTGTCCACAGCACTTGCACTGAACAGCACACAACAGTAACTTGGTACTTGGAGAGCTCAGTATTTTCTGAAGTGGTACGCAGTGTAGAATGTTTGCGAAACACTGCTTTACACAATTGTCCTTTTCCAAATAATCCCAATCCTTTCCTCTTGTAGTACCATTTCCTCTCACTTTCATCCTTCATCTCTCTTCTTTTCTTCCTCTCTTTCTGTTGCGGTCTCCCTTCTTCCTCTCTATTCCCTTGTTCCCTGGATGCCAGAGTGGACCAGATGCCAGTTCGAGGGATCCTCAGATCCCCCCATTGCTCCAGACACACACATACACTGTAACATATTGGTTCATAATTAATGAAATTAGCGGCTTTATCTGCTATGAAGAGCCCTGCGTCTGTCTCTGGCTGACTGGAGAGAGACAGATAGGGTGGGGAGACGTTGGGGGAGGAAGAGGTGAGAGGAGGGAGAGATTGATGGGAAAGACATAACTGATTAACAGGAGTGGCAGTAATGAGTAGAGAGAGTTGAGAGCGGGTGTATACATACGATGCTTTAACTGAATTACAAAAACACGATCAGTGAAAAGTTGCTAAAATGTTGCAACCAGAGAAATTGTGTATCCTTCAATATTCAAACACAAAATGCTGCAGCCAGCATGGATTTCAATTAGCTGTTTGAAAGTCTGTCAACTTTACAGATGTGTTGGCAGTCACTTTATTACAAGTATTGAAAAGTACAGATCAATAACTTATATTGCAAAGGCAGTTGCCTGAGTGGCTGTTAGTAGGAGCTGAGTTGCCAGATATTTGATTAATCCCCCATTAGTGTGGACAATGATTTCCCCCAGAGGAGCCTTTGTGATGACAGCGAGTACCTGATGGGTTTCCATACTGAGTAACAGCAAAAAGCATCAAGCCTGTACAGTCACAGCTAAAATCTTAAAGGAGTAGTTTGGATTATTTTAAGCCTGGTTCTTATAATGAAGTACTTATCCACAGTCTGTGTATTACCTACAGTAGATGTTGGTTGACCATACGGGCCTTTTTAAGGTGTCTAAAATATATTTTGTCGCTGACCCTGTCCTGCTGCTTCTCCAAACTGGGGGAGTGCAAACCATCATCCACTTTGGGTAATACACTGACTATGGATAAGTCAGTCCCTCTAGGAAGTTGCCATGTTGCAATCACAATAATTCATGCAAATTCAACGAGTCTCTGTGAATTCTGTGCGACCTTGCAATTTTGTCCAAACTCTGCATACATTACATACATACATGTATGTCTCAATGAACCCAGTCATTGTTTTGTTTCATTATTCACTATTTTTTTCCATATATATTTTTTTTAACTTCGTTCAGATACTGAAAAGAAGAAGACATACTTTATTATTCCGGAGGGGAAATTACATTTTTCACTCTGTTGTAATTTTGTCCATATACACACAGGCCTGAAATACACCCATGCACATACAGGACCTATAGACATGTACGGACTCCATACTTTTGAGTGTGCGAGACCTGGACCGGTGACCCATCAGTTCCCTTATGGACTGAGCTACTGCCAAAAGAACAGAGGGGTTGTCATCGTTATTGACATTTATCAAAGCTCTGTGCACTTCTTCATCTATAGCACAGGCACATCTTGTACTTGTGAACCTTGTTGGTGAGGTTACTGAGAACACTCAGAACAGGGTGCAGATTTGTTCTCCCTGGAACAAGTTGCCTTTGATTTGAATGAATTTCATATAAAAAAAAAAATATTGCAACTTTTCTTTGCAATTTTCATTTGCTCCAGCAATTTCATTGCAAAAAAAAAAAAGCCTAAAAACACTGCAACATGGATTGCAAGTTTTTAGAAAAGCTGCCGTGAAACCAGGCATTTTAGGCCACAACAATCCCAAAAGCAGCAGCCCATGAAATGCTGGAGGGACTGAAAAGTGCCTCATACAACCCGACTTCAGACACTCCAAACTATCCCTTTAACTCTTTCACACGGTTTTAACACTCAGTTCCTAAAATGGGGTTTGCAGATATTTGCTGTTTGAGCTCTCTAATAATCACTTTGTTGTATTAATTTCTGTATTCAACTCATCGAGGAATATTTACACCACAAAGACTCTGCTACCAGTCCTTTGGGTGTCTTTAGTCAGCCTGCGTGGTTCCTGTCCCACCCAGCCTCCGTGTTAACACACACACGCACACACACCAACACACACATCAACTGCAGTTTAGACTAGGTGAGTAAATTGTTTTTTATTCTTGAGGTATTTATCAAGTGCGGCGCTGGCTGTTGGACCAATGGCTTCCGTAATGGATCTGATTAATGGCAACTTATTAACAAAAGCTCTGTTGTTCAGGCCCTGAGGGCTCGGTGAAATTCGAGAGCTTGGTGCTGATATAATGGCCTATTTTAGGAGCTCTGTGATTAAGCACCATTAAGCGGCAAGCAAAGCCAGGCTTTGGACAACTTCAATGGCAGCAAATGTAAACGCAACGGTGTCCCCAGAGTCCCTCCATCCCTCTCTGTCTGTCTCACTCCGTCTCTCTCTGTCTGCTTCTGTTATTGAAATAGAGAGCTGTATTTATATTGAGTTTGGAGAGGGTTCTCAGGGGGGAAAAATTTATCTAAATTCTGTTCAAACAGTGAAGACATATCACGTCACCAGCCATTGGCAAAATGGGAAATCCATGTTGTGGAGGAGTATCAGAAAGCCCGCTCCCACTCTGTGAAATTATAAGACCAAATTAATCTATGCATGCATCTGTTAGTTTGTGCTGTGTGCATCATTTTTTACAGTACATGTTAGTATTAAGTACCGGAGTTTGGCGCTTGTCTGACCATATGCCAATCTGCATTCCCAGACAGATCCCTGCATCAGCATGCTAACCTGGTTCCATATATTCTCCTTACGTGCTAATCTGGTTAGCCTTTAGACTACACACTCAATTCCAATAGAAAAAAGCTTTTTGTTGACAAAGCAACAATTGATAAAACACCCTGCATCCCCAGTTACTGTCTGCTTTTGGTTCTAGCACATAGGCCTACGCAGTTTACAATAAAGAGGTGGACACATTTACAGATCCAAATTCTTAATGATGTTTGAGACAATGAGCAGCTGATTTCAGACAAAAGTAAACAAAACAGTTTCTCATTTCTACTTGGTGACCAATGATTTCACTGGTTGAAACCATACCCTGATGAAGACAATTTATCAAAACATTGGTGAAAGGAACTTAAATGGAGCTAAGAGTGTGCGGTGCTTTTACTTGTCTTTTTCATGTTTGAGCTTTACTTACTGTCAGTGCCAGCACCTTAAAAAGACGTTGGTGTGCATGTGCCTTTACCTTGTAAGGCAGCTGGATTTGCGAGATCACAAGAGCACGCGAGAATCCATCTTACCAGGCTTCAAGTTATCTGTTTGTGTCTGCACCAGAGGTGGTGCGAGCCAATCACAGCCTCGTAGGGACTCCAGGCAGCTACAGGTGTGGTTTAAGGTGCACCGACAACAAGAAGCATCCATGGAAGCGGCTCATCTCAAACAAACAATGGCAGCTACCAGTAGGTTAGCGTAGATACTGTGATAGCATCAGTTATATCAGAACTGCAGAGGATTTCTTCATTGAAAGAAGGGCAAAGAATGGTGCTGAAGGCTTTTATCGATGGAAAAGATGTTTTTGCTCTTCTTCTGGCTGGCTTCGGTTCGGTGAGTTGATCTAATTGGTTGAAGTTAGCTCGTGTTAGACATGACAGATGGTTCATCCAATCACCTGCGAAATGTTTTTACGGAAGTGTCCGCGCTTTTCCAAACCGTTTCTATGGACGGCTTCTCAGATGGTTCTGTGTAACAAGCCATCTGTTGTGTCGGGTATGTTTGCCTACCCTCTCACTGAAACCATGAATGAACCAGGATCTTTCCCTGACCAAGTGTTTTTTGTCCCTAGACCTGTAGCAGTGTTGTCCCACTGTAAAACACAATTTTAGTCACAGTCTGTACAATGTGCACAATGCAGAAACAATGCAAACCTAGGGTTCCCATCAAGACACAGCTTTTAATCAGCTGTAGCTAGCTAGCTAAATATGTGTAGCTCCATATGCTGTCTCTGACTGATGTTTCAATGTTTTAAGAGAACTCATAAAACAATTTGATTCTTGCAAATGGGTCTTAAAATGTACTTGATGGCTATGATATTGTGCTAAAGCTATATCAGACAGAAAGTCAGCACCCTTACGTGTTTATGGTCCATGAAGAAGACGTGGAGCTAGTTAATTCTCAGTAGGTTGTGATATGAACAGTACAAAATAAGACAAAGTGCTTCTAGGATGAAGAATAAGGGGCAGATCAGTGTATTTTTGCAACCAAAGCATCTCCAAAATACTCTCAATTCTCCCAGCGGTGTGTTTTCAGACGCAGTTTCAGCAGGGAAAAAAACACTGTGTGTTTGGTGAAGTTCTCTGGGATAACGGCTTTGACTCAGGTTGCTGGAGTGTAAATTTCCCCAAATACCAAAGGCAGGACAGAGGCTCTGATGTTAGCCTACAGTCTGATAGTGACTCCCACACACTGGATGGATACTGCACAGTGGATTGTTTTCAAGTCAAGTCAAGTTTTATTTATAAAGTCCAATATCACAATTTGCCTCAGGGGGGTTTACAATCTGTCAAGTGTGCATATAGCAGGGAGCTTGCACCTCGTCTCTACCCTGCGTTCCAAACGTGTAGGACAAGGGTCTGGCGGCTCTTTTGCCCCTCTCCAGTGGCTTCCTGTGGCTTTGACAAAAAGAGATACAGAAATATGAATAATGGTTTGTTTAACATTTGAATTCATTTAATTATTATTGTTGTCGGCCTAAAGTCATTCCAACATCCTTCAGTTCTAAAAATGTGTAGTCCATACACTGAAAATACAATAATAAAGAAGGCTAGCCATGGAAATACAAAAAAGGTCACAAAGAAAAATAGAAAATGTATTAGCTTTAGTTTCTTTATGGACCAAAATTCAATAGTAAAGGTTGCTGAGCCCTGGTGTAGGAGAACCTACTGTGGCTGTGAAACTAGTGAAAAACACAAACGTCTGTATGTAGAGGCAGTGTTTGGTTTGTGTGTTCTGGGCTGCTGTAGAAACATTGTAGTGCAAGTTTGTGCCCTCTGTGGAAGAAGACCCACTCCCTCTGTAGATGTAAGCAGCTCATTCTATAGAAACAAAAACTATTCTTATTTTAAACCCAAATAAGTCAGCAATATTTTAAAAAAACTGAGGCAGTTGGTTACCACAATTGTTTTGAGTTGATTAACTTAAAAGTTGGAGGTTATCAGACCTTAAATATAGTTAGTTTTACATGTACTATTTGATTACAGTTAAATTAAAACGTTTGATTAAGCTAATTCCAAATATTTTCAGTAAATGCAACAAGAATTTTTATTCATACCTCTCATCACAACAAGTTAACACAAGAAAAAAGCTGAGAAAACTTAAAATTTCAAGGCAACTCAATTCACTAAATTTACCTAACTCAAGTTTTTAAAAAGTTTGTTGAGAAAAGTTTTAATTTAATTTTCAAGCATCCAAATAAGTCAAATCAGGTTCATAGTTTGCTGTGAACAGTGTTTAAAATACGATTTTTTGGGTGGTTCCTAAACTCACAAGATTCAATTCTATCTAAAGAAGAAAAGAATTATGTCAACAAAAGATTATAGGTGGGCAACACTTGTTTAGTTTATTTCAAAACTTTCAAAGTTTTGAGAGTTTGATTCAAAACTCGAAAATCTAGTGAACTGCCTTGAAATTATTATAGTTTTCTCAGGACAGAACAGTGAATGAAAACATATTTATGAATATTATACTTCATTTCTGCCAATAAATCCCTGAAAATCTTATACACTGGAGCTTGAAGATGATCTGTAACCTACAAAATACTGTTTGGTCAAATAATTTGTCTTCACTGTGTCTTTGCTCATGTCCATAACCTCTCTTTTGGGAAAAGCACACTGACCTCAGTACCTTTCATAGAGTTGTACATATTTTTATATCTCTTATGAATTTGCTCCTCACTTCCATTCTTCCACTGTTTGTCTTCTGTCTCATCTGTCTTTCTCAACAGGAAGACTCTTCACCCTTCCTGCTGTTTTCACTGTCCACCCCTCCTCCCTCCCCCCTTCTATCCCACCCTTCATCTCTCCGCAGACCCTGGCGTTCTCCCCTGGCTCCTCTGGGGAGGGCGGTAATAATTATTATGTAAATAAATACGCCTGCTGTAATCACATTCGTGCCACTGATCCAATTAGAGAGCTGATAGCAGGCGGCTGATTGCGTGGACTGGCGGCTGATGGTCAGGGCCTGTGTGCCTGTCTGACTGGCCAGCCAAGGTAGCTGGGGGAACACGAATTAGCGGGCTAGCTGACTGACGTAATGAAAGCCGTTTGGTGCCGCGCTGTATGCAGTCATGTACTCTGAATAATGCTCTTTGACCAGGACCCTGCACGTCTGCCAGCCTCACAGTCTGTCTCGCTGGGTTGTCTGTCACTGGAGTGTGCAGTGTGTGTGTGTTGGTCTGTATTTGTGCTATCATGATCCCTGGCTCTGGATCACTTTCACCATATATCAGCTTATCACCAATTAGTGCCTCGTTCTGATTCTCATCAGCTTAATGATGCTCCAGTGAGACCATCATCGTCAGCCTCACCCATCACCTCCATCTATACTCGGCTCACTGTCTGCTCGTCACTTTGCTTTGAATGACCTGCTCTTACTTTTGTTTTTCATAAATGTAATGAGTAGGCTATAAGAACTATTGTTGTTCTTTGGGTTTTAGAGGCTATATTTTTCCATCACTGTAAAAAAAAAAAAAAAATTGGAGCCTCAAGATTCCATTGTGGTGCTTGGATTACTCCACACAGTATACTGTAGGGAAAATATACCAGGGACCTCCTCATGGAAGTCCTTCAGAATAGGTTTACGTGGCTTTTTAAAAAAAATTCCACTGGGTTATGTGAAGAACGACACAAGAGAAATGTATTAAAAAGATTTATTTTTTTAATTTTTTTTTTTAAAAAGCACAATGTCAACTCGGGCCGTCACAATCAGACTTTCACTGCATGATTATCGTGGCCAAAAGAATTCACAATTACAATATTATCACAATATCTATAGAAAATCTGCATTGGCCAAATTAATCTTTAACTTTGTGTATTGTGTGTTTTGTCTTCTTTTGCAAATGAATTAAACTCAAAACACAAGTGCAGGGAGGTGGAGAGAGTCCAGAACTGTAAGTGATTTAAGAGATACTCATATCAGTGGTTCCCAAATCAGTGGAGTGTAGAGCCACTGCAGGGAGGACGTGGATGACCAGGGGAGAAATATAGAGTGGAACAAAGTTAAATGAATATAATTTATGTAAGGAAATAAAACACAAAAAGAGTTTGCTGATTCTGTCATGCTGACCTTTATTTCATTAAAATTTATCTTGAATCCTTTTTTATCAGTTGCTTCTCTATTTATTGTTAATGATTGATGATAATTGTGCAGTGGAGGAGTGTGAACCTTGCCAGAAAAAGTTTGGGAACCACTGCTCACATTATGGAAGCCCAGTAAAATAGAAGAACATCTTCCACTAAGTTATAATTATGAGATAAAAAGTTCTAATCTTCATGTCATAATTAGGACTTTCTATCTTATAAATTTACTATTTGTCACATAAGCATGACTTACCATGGGGATATTTTATTCTTTTACTGGCAGAAATGGGCTTTAGTAGTATACAGTAAGTTTAAAAGGTGCTGGATTATTTACACAATACTATATCATGGGTAAACATACATATAGATACATGGATTAACATGATATCAATATGAAATCAATCAATGAATGTTACATTAATATTACATTAATTATCAAAAGGAGGTCAGACAGAATAGCCTGAATGTGTGTGTTTTTCCGGAATTTTACTGTTTTCCCACTTTCCACACGTCTTCTGACATTTTTAATGTATCTGGAGTAGTCTGAAGATGGCAGACAGCAATAGTATTTATCCATCTTGGCTCAATTGTTGAGTCACTACAGGATCAAATAACAATCATGATTGCCAGGGGTGGAAGTAACTAATTACAAATACTCAAGTACGTGTAATTAAGTAGTTTTTTCCAAGAGTACCTGGCTGCAGACCTCCAACCTCCATGGTTGACAGGAAACACGTGACCTCCACAGCTTCTTCTTGTGTTTTTTCTCATGTGAAGGCCACATGTGTTTTCACGGTTTGGTTCTTAAAATTTGCAATTTGCACACGAATAAAAAAAGCATATATCTACAAAATTTATTCAAAACCTCCACAGTTTATAGGAAACACATGACCTCCACAGCGGAAGATGTTCTTGTGTTTTTTCTCATGTGAAGGCCACGGTTTGGTTCTTAAAATTTGCAGTTTACACATGAATTAAAAAAAAGCATATATCCACAAAATTTATTCATTATCTATTTTAAAAGGCTAAATGCTTCACACAATATTTTAAATTGCACCTTTGCCCCGTCCCACTTCCATCATTAACACACATCACTACAATTCACTGTTATTTTTATTCATGAATGGAAATGAAACGAGACAGAGGAGGGAGAGACTGATGATCGAGTCTTGAAGGTAACCCCAGACCCGTGAACAATCTCGCGAGTCTATTAATAACTCTGTGTTCTGTAACATTACATTCAAAAACACACCACAATCTGACGAGTCAACGCAATGCATGGTAAAACGTCAACCTTCTGACTGAGCGACGGGATTTGTGAATCACAGTTTGTGAGCTAAACTAAATCCAGTGCTAACGTTAGCTTAGCCGTTTGTGTAACAGGCCTCTCTATTCCTACCTCACAGTGACCGTTAACTGAGGAGGTGCTTTCTTGCGAGGTCCGTCATGTTGTCTATTTTTATTTATTTTTTTACTTTTATTGGTGTATTCTTCATGTTTAATAAATACGTTTTATGTAAACATTACAGCATTTTAAAGAATAGGTGACATTTTAAAGACATTTTAAATTGAATTAACTTCATATTCTTAATGCAAATTATTGTATGAAGCCTTTAGAGTCAATTGACTTTTAAAATATTTCATGAATAAACCTTGTGTATATATTTTTTTTAAATCTGTGTGCTAATTTTGTAATTTGCCAATTTTAAGAATGAAGTAATGACTATGCAGAATGCGGCCTTCACATGGGAAAAAACAAAAATAAGAATATCTTCCGCTGTGGAGGTGACGTGTTTCCTGTCAACCATGGAGGCTGGAGGTCTGCAGCCAGGTCCCTCTCAGTTTTTTGGGTACTTGTACTTTTATGACTAGATTTTAAAGTCTGTACTTTTACTTGTACTTAAGTATTCATTACACCATATAATCTAATTAGTTACTTTCAAAATCATAATTTAGCACTGAGTACAAGTTGGATTATAATCCAGTCTGCATTTTACTAGCCAATCAGGTGATCTGGTCACAAACGGGTTAATGAGAACCAGAACATGTGGATAAAAAACTAACCAGTGTGGCAGTGGAGTAAGGATGTTCATGATTAATCATTAATTGATTAATCTACATCAAGAATCTAATGAATTAAACTTGCATCCATGAATATTTAATCTATATTCTATAAATGTCAGTAACTGCACCTCATCCAACATAGTTGAATGGTGAATCTGTCGGAGCCATTTGTTGAATAAGGCATCTAAAACTTAAAATGAGAAACAAAAGACAAAACTAAACTAAAAAAAAAAATCTGAAAATGAGAAAAAAGCATGTTTTGTATCTTACACATTATTAATGATTAATTGATTGTTAGTATTTTATTTACTGGTCAAGGAAGAACGAAAATTTGCGACTTTGGTTTGGAGAGGTGACTGTGAGCACTGAGCAGAACAGAGAGGATGCTGGGAGAAATTTAGACTGAAGATTTGAACAAACAGAAACCTCTTTGACTGAATGTCAGCAACAGTTAAACATAACTAATACTCTGAGTAGTTTTTGAGACAAGTACCTTGTACTTTTACTTTTAAGTATTTTTCTCACATGAGTACTTTTACATGTAATTGAGTAATATGTTAGTATTGCAACAGTACTTGTACTTAAGTAGAGATTTTCAGTACTCTGTCCACCACTGATGATCACATAGTCATCCTGGGCTTGAGTGCAATTAAACACGTATACTCTCATTAAAAGTCTCAGACTTAGAAAACCCCAGGATTTGAATGTAATCTATTTTAGATTTTAAAATTTGAGTATTATTTGTTTAACTATGAAGCTTTTTTTTTAAAAAACTGATTTTAATTTCAACTTCAGCATTCCATACAGCAGTACGCTTTTTACATAACTTCACTTTGATCATTGTCTATACAGAACTTCCAGCTGCTGTAACATCTATCCAGGTTCAAGAGGAATACAGTGAGGTGTTCAAGTGCAGTAAGATGTCTCTGAGATTCAAACAGACGAGGCAAAAGAAATAAAATGATAGATACTAATAATGTTAAATAAATAAATATGTATATGTGTACATGCATGCATACATACCAGTTTGACTACATATACATAGAAAGTAAAAAGAAAAACAAAAAGATAGAAAAATGTTAATAAATTAACAAAGTAAACTTATAAATACAAGAGTAGGGTAGGAATAAAAGAGGACATGGATTTCAGAATTCCCTTATTGCATCAACCAACTCATTACAGGATTCCACCTCTTTACATGTTTTGCTCTTTGCAGCCTTAATGCATATGTGATTTATTCCATCTCATACAGTTCCCATATCTTTTTAATCCAAATGTTGGATGTTTGAGGTTCAGGATTCAACCATCTAACTGTGATACTTTTACTCTCAGCCCCCAAAAGTATTTCTGACTATGAAGCCTTTTTTAAAAAAACAAAAAACAAAATTAAAAAGTAACCAGACAGTCACCATTTTGTGACTACTTGGAAATAAAATGGGCCAAGCATCACTTTTGTTGCCCTGTTGCTTCAATTTTGTGAATTAGTCCAAACGAATAAACAAATAATTTAAAAAAGAAAAAAAACCCATAATGATCATTTTGAATGTGAAAACCTGCCCCATTGCAGAGTGCCACAAACCTCTATTCACTGTGGGACACAGAGGATCTTTTTTTTTTCTTTTGACAAACCTTTATATTTCTGATTCTGAATTTGCTTTCAAAGCATTTGCAAATCATCACTTCAGTATTTTTCTTTTTTGGTTAAAGGCTGCGCCGTTTAGAGAGCAGGGGGAAAATCTGTGCAGGAAAAATGGGCAAACTGGTCTGAATATGATAACTCTTTACATTAATGGATACCACAGTCCAGGAGCGTCTATGTGAAATATGTCAGTTTTGTGGCAGTATCATCACACTGCCAACTGTAGCCCATACTTTCCAAGGGTGTGGGCACAAGCGAGTGGTTAAAGGAGGGGGGCATTAGTTCTAACCTCACCATTTGCCCAGGGGCCATACTCCCACCACCATGTGTCGGCTGAGTAGACTACTGTTAATGTTGGGAAGTAATGTATGGGTCCCAGTGCTAACTCCCTGCCTTTTACATCTCAATCAGGTCACTCTAGTTTATTTATATATTGTCAGGGGGCAGGGAGGAGGGAGCACGGGGGCTAAGAGATGAATGTGGCAGTTTTTTTTCTCTTCCTCTCTCCCTCTATTTAGTTAGCAAAAAGCTTTTATAATGAATTTGAAAGGCTGCACAGATCCAAGCGTTTGAAATTCCCAGAGCACTGCTAAGTGAAAGGCAGGGAGGGGGGCAGAGGGTGAAATAGAGATGCCCAAAACGCAAAATGCATTAAGTCACAAAAAGTGGAGCTGATATAAAAAACATCTAAATTAATACATCTTCATTTTTTCCTCTGCTGTTTTCTTTCCTCATTTCTTCATTAGTATTTTCCCTCTGTGCCTCTGTCTCCCCTCCCTCCTGCTCCACATTTTGCTTTTACCAGTTGGTCGCACGCTATTAAACAAACAGTCCTAATATTTTGAGCTGGCTGGCAGTTTGAATTTCATCTCGCCGACGCATCTTGTTTCTCTCAAGCTCTGACTGTTTTGACATGCGCCCCGATTAAATTATAAACAAGCAGGCCTCCTGATGGTGATGCTGGAGCCACTAATTTCCCTAATTGTTTGCAGTTGTCTGGGAGGCGAGGCTCAGAGGCCCGGGCCTGATCCCACTGACTGGCACGGCCGAGTTAAAGGAAAGAGAGGGAGGGAGGTAGGGTGGGAGGAGTGAGGGAAGTAGAAAAGCAGGAAGAGGAGAGGGAGGAGAGGAGAAGAGTGAAGGAGTGAGGAGATAGAGAAGAGAAAGGTAACAAATAAGAGTGGAGGTGTAATTATGACTTCCTCTGCTGGTTCACCCACCAGCCCTCAAACACACCCATTACTGACCAAAATGGCTGACCTGCAGCGACCCAGTGGGAAAAGTGCTTTGCTTCAAGCTACTACAAGGAGTTTTAACTAGTTATGAACAGTCTCAGTTTATTACTGAAGCCTCTATATGACCTACAGAAGCAAACAAGACCATCCACAAGACGATGGACTATTTCTGTATTATTCTTAATTTCTACCAAGTTGGATTTAGATGAAACCAGCCTGTGTTTACATTTTCCCAACCAGACAAACTTACATTTGCCAGTTAAAAAGAAGAGGGAGGAGATTGTTTTGTTTTTGACATTATATATTTTGTGGTTATGGCGGTAGAAACACTACCGCTTTTGTCCACAGGGGCCTCCAAAATCAACACAATATGAAAGTTCCTTTTAGCTGCTTTAAGTAAAAGTACCTATTCCAAAACTCCATTACAAATTGAAGTCATGTTTTAAATGTTTTACTTGCACGGTAAACCCAAATAAGTTGGCAATAACTGACAAAACTGAGGCAATCGGTTGCCACATTTTTTTTTTGAGCTGATAAACCTAAAAGTTATCAGAGCTTATAATATAAAGAGGTTATCAGAGCTTAAATATAGTTAGTGTTACATGTACTCTCACAAATTGAACTCACAAGATTCCATTTTATCTAAAGAAGAAAAGTAAATTATCTCAACATAAGATTATAGGTCAGCAAAACTGTGTTCAGTTTATTTCAAAACTTTCTCAAAGTTTTGAGAGTTTGAGTTTGATTCAAAACTCAAAAATGTAGTGAAGACAACTGCCTTCAAATTATGAGTCTTCTCAAATTTTTGAACTGATTAATTTTAAGAATAGAAAACAATTATTTCATGTTTGCTAAGGCTTAAACTTAAAAGTATTTGTTTAGAATTTGTATTAGAATGAATTAATGTGAGCATTTGGATTTACAGTGTGAGTAGACGGGGACACAAGTATTATTAGCAAAAGTTGCTCAAAGTAACAAAAGTAACAGCATTTATTCCAGAGAAAAATGGTTCTTGTGAGTGTTTATGTATAGTTATTCTTAAATATTTTCATTATTAGGCTCTAAATACTGAGGCATCAATGTGTAAGCAGCATAAATCTGTGGGTCCAGAGATGAGATGATAAAAAGATTTTTTTTTTTTGCTTTTTGGTAAAATAAATAATTTTACATCTTTGGGCCTTCAGCAATTATTTAAAGGGAAAAGTGACCACTTTTCATGTGGATGTCCAGTCAGTTATGATGATAAATGCGGTCAATTGAAGCAGTAATTCCTCAGTGCTGCTATATTGACCAAGAAAACTGAGTTTTCCTGCTCACAGAACTGTACAGCCAGGGCTACATGTACCAGAGTGCATTGCAGGCGAACTTGTGACTCCTACGTGCATGTTGCCATGTTATCACCCCCCTTGCTACCCTACTGGTCTTACTTTGTTAGCTAGAACATAGTGTAAGGCGGCAAAAATACTCACCCGATACAGCCTCTGTCTACCCAGAGGAGGAGACAAAAAGACATCCAAGCCGAAATAACTTGTAGTTCTTCCTTAACACCAACTACATCTCTGTGACATCACTGTGTTTTCTTGGTCAGTAAAGCAGCACTGAGTAATTTATTGCCTCAATTGATGACATCTACATGATAAGTGCCAATTTTTCCCTTTAAATGAAAGCTTTGACAAGTCTTTGCTGGAACTGCAAACTATGCTTAGGCACCAACAAGGATTAATGTTTAAACCTGAGTAAATCATGGTTAATTAATGGTAAATTACATAGCCCCAAACTGTCATACTAGCTTAAAATTAAGGAAGATTAAATCAAAACCTTTTTTAACCTCAGTTTCATTTTTACTCTAAACCTTGATCAAATTTAATTCTGTTGCTCTAAAACTTTACTCCAATTTAAAATGAGATCCAGTATTAATTTTAACATACACGTAAGGAGGTTTACCTTTAAAATGGATGCCTTTTGAGATGGGTTGAGCAAAATCATAAAGTTCCTTGAAGAAAACTGGGGGGCAGACTCAGCTAACTGAGTCTCTTTTTCTTTGCCAAATTGCTCCATTAATTCAGCCAACAAGTTTTTTTTCTCAAAGGAAGAGGAATTAAAGCTTCATGATGAGCCTCCACAAGTAGGCTAACTATAAATGACTTTTTGGCTAGCGAGTAAACAAGGTAACGTTTTCCGACATTTTAGCTAGCCTGCAAACAATGTGACATTTTGTTAAGGAATACAGAGAAGCCAAAGGTTAACAGTTTTCCCCCCTTTTATATAATCAGAGTTAAAAATTAACCCTTTTTGGTGTATCCTTGCTGTAGACATCAGAAACATGACATGGGGCCCCAGAGATCACAAGCCAAAAGGCCTGGGAACCACTGATTTAACCTTTAACAAAGCATTATATTTTCTAAACTCATTTTAATGTAAAATGAATGAAGAGTTCTTGAAAGTGGGAATAAAAGTGCAATATTTCTGAAATGTATAAAGTAGCAATAAATACTCAAGTAAAGTACGAGTACCACAAAATTGTTTTGTGTACAGTTTTTCTGTAAATGTACTTTTACTTTCCACACTGCTGGGAGGTGATAGCAGTAATACGTTAGCATATAAAGAGGTTGGAAAAGTTTGGGAAATGAAAGAAACATATCAGTCCTCTGTTTCTCCTTATCAGTCCTCTTTTTTCCTACTTATCTCATCTCACCTCAGCTCGTATCCAGGTCACAAGTGGCTGAATTCCAGCAGTCACCGATCACAACATGTCACTCCAGGCCATGACATCATCTGGCCCTCAAGTTGATAGTCTTTCCCAGATCTCTGGTGGTGCAGCCCACTCAGACAAGCTGCTATGTGACACAACGAAAAGGGGCATTATTTCAAATAAGCTGCCTTGGGAAGCTTCACTGTGAAACTGCACTGGTATGCCCTTACTGGTTTTAATTCTGGGTCTGTATCATTCCCGTCCCAATGAAATGAGATAAAGGCAAACACTGGAAAAACAAAGTGAGAGGACTGTATGTGTGTTTGTATGTCCTAGCTGTTCCAGATGGGAGTGGATGAAAGACTTCTGAGCGGAGCTGTGAATGTTATCCACGCTGGCATCAACAGACAGGCATGGTTACCTAGCAGACAGGGGTGCAGTCATATCACCGCTGTCATCACCCAATCACTGGTATCGTCTGTGAGTGTGCGCGTGTTTTATGTGTGTACGTGCCCAATGAAGGCTAATTTAGCGTGACAGTGGAGATGGCTGGTATTGTTGCTGAGCAGGTGAGCTAATACACCTTTCTTATGCATAGGTGAAACCTGAGGTGGAACACGTACACAAAACCAAACTTCTCGCAGCTTCAACCGTTGATTCAGAGTAAAGAAGAAACTGGCATTATGGCAATATTTGTAATATGACTAAGGTCAAGTTATGGATGTGATAGAAAAACAAGATTCTTGAGTGTATTTTTTGCCTGGCTGGTTATGCATGGCTAGAGATGGCAGTGTTGGTCTGTCAGTTGCAAGGGCATCACTTTGTGTTAGAAAGTGGTGGGGCCATAAGGGCTCAATGCCTTTCATGAAAAGAACATTTTTTAAACATACACTGCTTTAGGAAATGGAAGGATTGTATGAGATCAAAGTAGATAATTATGGCAGTTCAGGAAAAAAAATGGCACAACAGCGCATCTAAAAGGCATAGCCTTGGCTACTGCAGAGAGGACAGTATGAAAATACTCAGTAGAGACCCTTTTACAGTTTATGAACAATGAGCAATGGAAGCAGTGCGGACAACAACAGCTTGTCACAAGCAGTTTTGATCACGTCCTCAGTCCAGTCCACACGTTAAATAGCTTGCAGCCATAGATGCCGCCTTGAGTCGACCAATGAATTATTGATTCTGAACTGTACATGCAGCAACCAGACATTTTGGTAACTTTTGTGTTTGTAAACCATCTAATTCAATGTTTTCACCCTGATAACTCATCTGGATGACTGTAGGAGAAAGATACCCAGTTACCTAAAGGCACCCACAGCTTTTTGGTCTATAAAATGCAAAACAGCATCAACAGCACAAGTAACATCAATCATCTGTCAATTATCCATCACATCCACAGCTGCAACTGCGTGTCAATAAATAGAACAATGCCAAAATCACATCTACTGTAGAAAGAAACAGAGCATGTCAGTCAGCCCAGCGATATCAATATCCAGTATCACTGTCTTAAAATATGACAACATGGAAACAACTGAAGGAATAATGCTGACAATGTTAGCTAAAGATAAAAAAAACAACCTTACCCAAGTTCAGTTAAACAGCCTTGTTGCTTTGATGCTGTATACTTTAATGTCAAACACAAGAGTTCATGAGTCATGACTCATTGTATATTTACTTATTGTGCAAATAAAAAGTTCTCAAAGTGTTCTTATTTAACATTTTCTGGGTGCAAAATATTTTCCAGAACAAATTATGCTTTTAAAAAGTGATAGGAAAAAAAAATCATCCATTTCAAAAAGCGGTGGGGACATGTTCTCAGCGGCTCTCCAGATCCCATCAAATCAATGTGGGACAAAGAGTATGCGTGTGGGACAATGTGGGACACATTTCTAATGCTGTGAGGTAGTTTTGATATCAAAAGATAAACATTTCTGTTCTGCCCCTCAGCTCATAACCTCTCTGTGCTTTGCCCTCAACAACTATTTGATGAGTTACCATGAAATTGTGTTCAGACATTCAGAAAGAAGGTGACAGGGGAGTAGATTTTTACTCCTGTCTCACCCCAATCCCATGAAAAAGTAGAAAACAACTCTGTGCTCTAATCCACAGTTTTTATTCATTCCATGCATCGTGTCATAATCAGCATCATCATCACGATCAGAATCGTCGTCATGCACTGATCAGCTGCTACCAACCAGCAACCAGCGCAACAGGAGAGAATGAAACAACGGAATCACTGGCTTTATGTTCAAAATAAAGAAAACAGTGTTTATTTATATTAACTTCCTATTTATATATATACAAACCAAGCAATTCAAAATGTGACTTTTTAATGTGTTAACTTCACGGTTTAGCAATTCTGTATTTTTATTAGTTAATATAATTTCCAAAATTATAAACAAAATGACATCATTGCAGCCATTTTCCATACCATAAGAAAAAAAATACTTAGAAAGTTCATGTTAAATATTCTATTAAAGAAATATTGATCTTACTATCTGAGATAAGATAAAATATTTTGGTATGAGCTATGAGTATCTCATAAATACATGTGTGGCATTTGCAGCAAACCAAACCACTTCAAAAATGAAAAACTTCAGGGTGTTCTGATGATTTAACTGTGGACAGACCTCCTGCCTCCATACACTTCCTTACCTGCATTAGGATGAACAACTTCTCTGTATCAATATAATGGCTACTCCCAAGGCATTCTGGGAAATGGTGTTAAATGTATAGACTACGCACCTGGAGAACTGATTTTTAGGCAGACTACCTACAACTATCAAGTAAATGTGCAGTGAAGTATATGCACCATCAATTCACCTCACACACACAGCAAAGTACAGGTGGGGACAAATCAACAGGACAAAGTATCGCCATATTTCATGTTGAGATACTACATCAATACACATATACAAAGGATCAATCTTTTATTATGTAAATAATTAACACTGCAAAAACAAATGAAACGTTTTGTTATTAGAAAAAAATCCACTACATGGTGCTGAGGTTTTTTGTGGTGAGATCAGCAGAGGTTGCAGTCAGTCACTGGTAGGTTTTATGACCGTGTTGGTCAGTCTGTCTGCTTGATAATCCCATTCTGCAGCAATAAACATGACTGACGAGAGATGAACAGAGTGAAAACTTTCTTTTTTAGTAGACAGAACAAATGTTGTTATATTCGCTATATTTTGCAATATACTATGTGTATGCAATGTAAAATGTTTCAAATCTGATGACTGTGGTGATCCTCTTCTTCTCCTCTCACACCATTTATTCAGTGAAATTTCTCAACATCTAATTTATGAATTGGCACCAAGTTCTGTACAGGTATTCATGTTTTACTGAAGACTTTTTGTTAATTCTTAGTTCTTATTTAATCAGGACAATCTTCTCTTTTGTCGTTTACTCCTTGGCAGAGGGGCAGTCTGAGCGTGTGTGTGTGCTGCTCTGTCAGCTGTTTAACTATTTCAACGGAAGGAGCCCATTATGTGACAGCTTGTGGTGATGAATATTGAATACACTGTGTGCCCATGTTAATGTCTGCAAAAGTGTGTGCGTGTGCTTCTATAAAATATGTTATAAGATCTTAATGATAATTTCTTGGGGAGGAAATGCAATGTACAGGCTGCGTGCTCATCTCGATTTTAGTTATATAATCACACAAACACAGACTTTTATTTATCACACAGGCATGCACACATTCACACACACATTCACACACACACACACACACACACACACACAGAGCTCATCTGTGTGCCCACTGCGCTCATTACTTATTTTCACAGTAGTAAATATTTGAATGATTCTTGTTTATCTTTGTTCTGAATGAATAACTGGCAGACAGAGGTGGAAGGACAGCAAAGCTCTGCAAATCTACACAATGATCGTTTGGATGTATTAAGACAAACAGACAGAGAGAATAAGTGACAGATGTCCATTCAACCAGGACATGCTGCTCAATAGGCTACTGATGTAGTTAATACCTAATGAGAATTCACCAAAGGCCGCAAACGCTGAAACAGACAGTTACTGACTGACAGATGTTGCTGCCTTCAGGCTCTGGGTGTTCGATGTAAAGACACTATATGATAAGATCAACTATGAGATGTGTCTAATTTAAAAAATCTAGACCATCACCATGGTCCACATCTCTGGAACAGATGACAACTTTGATATTTTAACTTTATTTATTTTTCTGTTTATTTATACATTTCAGCCCATTTTACTACTTGATATATCCTTTTATTTTATTTTATGGATTGTTTTCCTTTTAATTCCCTACCCTTTATTTCTGGTTTTACTCACTTCAATATATCTCCTTACTTTTAGTATATTATTAATTAATCATAACCTTAGATTTTTTATCTATTGTTTGGAGTTTTTATTCATTTATTTTTATATTGTCTCTGGTACATCCTCACTGCAAAGTTATCAGATTTGTATTGCATTTCCTGAATTCCTCTTAATATTGAGTGCTGCTTTTATTGAGTGCTTTATAATTACATTTGCTGTGTGTGTGTGTGTGTATGTGTGTATGTGTGTGTGAGTGAGTGTATTTGATTGATTGATTGATTGATTGATTGATTGACTGATTGATTTACTACTAAAAGTAAAGTACATCTGTGATGTTTTGACAGGAAGAGCACAGGTGTAAATATTAAAAAGAATGATAGTTGAATTCTTTTTAGCTGCTTCAGGGTCCTGGTACTGAGCATGTTGGCTCACTGTTACAACACCTCCTAACTGGATGTGATGCAAACAAGCGAGTGAGCATCAGATTGTTTCAGTTTTTCCCAGTGAGGATGTCCTAACCTGACCCATGCATCAGCGATATGTTGCTTTTTTGAAAAAAACGCTTGCTCTGGCTCAACTTTAGTGATGTTTTGCACACTTGCTTTGCTGATGTCGTTGACATTGCTGTTTCCCTTCATTGTTGAAGCAGTCAGTAGGGACGACGAGAGACTAATTAACAAGGTTGAGAAGCTGCACATTTCATTTGATCCACAGCACCCTTTCAATATCCTCAAAAAGTACAAGGTTTGGAAGGAAAACGGGAAACTGTTTGGACTTATAAGTATGTACATTGTTCCTGAGTTATGCAGAAACAAGGTTGACTTAAGATAATGGTGTTTATCATTTACTCATTGCAGAGGGAGGAATATTCACTCGCTGTGCGGTTTGCACATTGTCGTATTATATATCTGGACAATTTTTTTGCCCTCCATCTGCTCATGTTCACATCACTTGCTATATTTAGGAAGTGAAGTCATGGCTTTTCTGTGACTCTTGAATTGAACAGACCCATTGTGCTTTCCACCTTGCTTTTCCAACTGTGACAAGTCAAAATGTTCTACTGGAAAACAAAGCAATTTCACTAATTAACCACATCCTAGTTAGCTAATGTCAGCAAAACACTACCTAACTAGCTAGCTAATCTACATCAATCATTAGCAAGCTAGATTTTCCAACATTGCTAACTTACAAGTCTGTGTAAAAAAAAAGTAAGTTTTTTCTCTAAACACATTATACATGTAAGAAAATAATTGCTGAAAACATTAAAAGACTGAGAACTATGTAGTACTGAATTGTGGCGTTAGACTATGTTGTTCACCATTTCTGTGTTCAGGATTTTTTTGGCGACACAACAACCTGACACGGAAGGAAAAAGAATACCATCCTGTCACCGTCCTCTCGCTCTGATGGCTAAAACATGTCTGGACATGTCCAATATAGCTGGTGGACAGAGTGTGAATATTTCATTTCGTTTTCAGGTCGTAGTGGTGTTTGACACTGAGACAGTGGAGCAGTCATGCCCCCAGTATTTCAGAGTGGAGAAAACTGCTCATCTCAAAATTATGGTTCATGGTTAATAACATGTTTCTGTGGTGGTTTAAGATGTGACCATATATATGTTGCTTTTACAACATCTTTTAACTATCTTCAAAATGTGGTTTTATTTTCAAAATAAACGAGTCTTGTACATAGCATATCTAAGTGCAGCAAACAGGAAAGGAGAAAGTTGACCAAGGTTCCACCAGGTAGGCTACCAAGCTAGTTCAACTGTTATTGGAGCACAGAGCAAAGAGGGGTGGGGCTTAGTAAGTGTCAACAAACTTTCCACTGTGGAAAATAATGTCAGCTGCAGTTAACCATGTTAGTTAGTGTTAACAAGCAACTAGTCCTAGCTAGTAGCTGACTGGCTAACAGTCAGGTTACTATCAAACATAAAATGGATTTCAGTCTAGAAAGCCTGGAAAATCTCACCATTAATGAGTTATTTTGTATGCAGGAAATGCAGCAGGCTAGAGAAGTCAAGCAGCCAAAGCAAATATATCCTCTGAATATCAACATATCTGGTCATGAGTTTGTTTTTAAAACAAAAAACAACAACATAAGAACAAATTGGTTCTCACAGTGTTGAGACCAAACCTAAGCTCTTGAGTTTGTTAGCAACAGTCTCTGCTCATCAGGTCTGCTTTACTATTCTCATCGCTGCCTCATTCCAGCAGCTCTGTCAGAGAGCATCAGGGCTGGGCAAAGCTGAGGCTGGCACCCAGGGACAGCCCCAGGCTGCACTGTCCTACACACACCTGCCACACACCTGCCTTGTCAGACCTCCTACCCACCCATCATCACAGCGTGGGGGAGACTGAGCTGTGCCCCCGGGAAGAGGTGAGGGGTATTGGGGAACAGAGGGCTGATCTTGTGACCCCTGATGTTTCACGTTCAATCCTCTACCTGAACTGAACATTTAGATGTGTTCACTGCTGCTGTTTGGCACCTCCTATCAGCTCCTCTGTCCGACGCTGAAACCGCCTCACATTCTCGTATGAATGATGCAGGCACACGGAGACCAATCAGCAGCAAGATGCCTTGCAGAGCAGACCAGCGGTAAAGTTGTTATAACTTGTTAATTATATATTTTGGTGGATATTTTTTCTCACTTTAACAAAATCATCCTCATTAGGGCAGAACATCATGCTCTGAACGTCCAAGCTCCATTTGATGGACACATCTAAGCTATGAACTGACATGTCTCTTTCAGGAGATTAGTAGGCCTGTCAAGCTTACAATTTGAGTGATACTTAGCGTCTCATGAGTTTGGACGGCGGTGTCTTTTTTGTAGTCTTTCTAAGACTATAATATGTGAGGAATGGATTAAACTTTGTCTTTATGTGGTCTAAACGTGATCTGCAAATATCTGGCTAACTAACTTACAATCTATGGTAATATTACCTTATCACCTCCAGCCAAACTGTTAACGTGTTAGATACCACAACATTTACCAAATTCATGACTTGTTCCCAGGGCTAAACTTGGGATTAGTTATGTGGGGTTTTGAGGAGGAGGATGTGAGCTGATGCATAAAAAAAGTGGGCCAACAAAGACACATCCCTGGATTTAGGTGTTCCTATAGAGACTCACAGGAGTGCCATTAAAAAGTTAAAAGATTAAGAAAATGAATGTGGAAATGTAAATAGTTAGTTTGATCTTCTTTATCCCTTTATAGATTTTTTTTTTTAACTTTAAATATGATGCCCCTGAGTGATTTTTTCTTTTTATTTATTTATTTATTTATTTTTTGGCTAAACCTTTCTCTATCTACATTTTATATGGCTTGTTGATCTCTCTCTTGCTGGCTTTACGCAAATGACTGTGATGGTTATTTGGTGATTTTAAAGGACTTTTGGAGCTAGTGCTGACTTCTTTCATTGGAAAATAGTGGGCAAAATCAAATGATGTATGTTAAGTAAGTAACTTTACATATTTCAGACCTGTTGACAGAGTTCTCATTTTAAAATGTGTCAGATAGAAACATTAAAAAATCAGCAAGTTAAGCTTTAGCTTACATTCACTATAGCTACACTTATGAAATCTGCTAGCAAAGGTTATAATTTTAGCCAGCAAAATCCACTGTCGTCAGGTAGAAATGAGAAGCTGCATGTTTCAAAAATTACCACCAGTTTTGATGCTAAATCTGTCACTGCTATCACTGTAACCTGTGCAGTGTGAAAATGGAAACCTTGTCAGGCATAGCAACAGTAACTAAAGAGGGTGGGGCTTAGCGAGGGTCAGTTTCCACCTTTGAGTTAAAAACCAGATACTTATAGTTTACCTACTTCCATAATACATCCACTGATCCACTTAGATCAGTGTTTCCCAAACTTTTTTTTTCTGGTGACCTGCTTTTTAAAAATGACTAACCATTGCGACCAAAATCACAACAGGCCTTATCAATAAATCTTCTGAAGTGTTAATTTGTGCAAAATTAATGTTCCTGACCATTTTTTAATGACATTTCCTTATATTATCTAGAAGCATGCATATACACACATTAAATACTTGTATTTAGGCTAAGTTAACAGACCATTTTTATTTCCTCCCATAAAGAAAACAAATCTTTTAAAAAGTTCAAAAGCTCAAAATTTCAAGGCAATTTACTGTGATACTTTAAGTCTTAAATCAAAAATCTAAAGTTTTGCCAACCTATAATAATATATAAGTTAAGTTTTAATTTTTGAAACACATTTTTTGGGGTTTCTAAAACTCAAAGATTCTAGTTTATCTAAAGAGGAAAAGAATATAGCTGGTAAAACATTTTTTTAAAACTAAAGACTTTGAGTTGGGCTCAAAACTCAAAATCTGTTGAAGTAGGTTGAGTTTTGTCAACTTTTTTGTTTTTATAGTATATCACATTTTATCCTCTGTCATAAATGAGACAAAATAAATTAAATATGTAAAATAATTACAATATGTAAAACAATATTCACATTTTAAATGCTTTATAAAAGGTGTACTACAGATATAAATTTTAAAATTAGCAGAATTTGTTCCATAGTTTTATATTTATTTGGTGACCCAAATAAAATCTCCTGTGACTCTCCTGAGGGTCACAACCCAGTGTTTGGAAATGACTGACTTAGATTGTCTGTTAGGTTTTTAGCAACATAAATGAACCAAAAACAAACACTGATTTCCTCTCCAGGTGACTCTTTAAACTAATATCATCTTCATTATTGCTTGGATGCTGCTCTGGTGAAACAATCCTCTCTCTCAGACTTTGGTTTGAAGTGTTTGAGTAAATCCTTTGATGGATGAAATCATTGCATTTGCCCTCATCTATATTTCATGTCCCAGTCTAGATTAGTTATTCCAGGGTTTAGAGAAATGCTGAGTGTGATTTATTTTTAATCACAGCAGCTGTTTGCCTTCTCGTATTGAAGATCTCTCCTGACAAAGACCCAGATTGGATAAGACAAATCTGACCCCATGTGACCCATGCCATTTTTCATTCACACAGCGACATTTAACATTTTACAGATGAAAATGGCCATGTTTCAGTTTTCAGCAGTCTCAGTCTCAGTCTATACTTCATACCAAATTAATTCACCCCCTCAAACACACATGTCCAATCAAACAAACACAACTGCGGTTTCCAGTCGTACTCGCTCTGCCTACCAAGCAACATCTGAAAGTATTCTGATCAACTTGAAATGTCACAAGCCATATTCGCTGAGGATCCGCTGAAAGGCTCAGCCCTGACAAGCAGTTGTTAATCTCACTGTAACATTTGGCTAATTGAATGTCTGCTGTTGTTTACTGTTTGTTTCCATGTTGCCCCTCGAGTGACTACCACCACTGCCTTCTGTTTCTTCGGTGCATTAGCATTGATGTACAGCGTTGCCATGCCACAAGCCCACCAGCTGCCCCGCCACTCTCCATGGCAAAGCTCCCATGGGAGATCACTCCATAAGAAGTCACATTTCTCCTCTTTACTAGTGTCACATCTGCACCTCCTCCCTCCATCACTCCTTCCAGCTAACAGGACATTATTAGGTTACATGCTGTGAACTCTAGTATGGATTGAAAGAATGATGACAAAATGCTCAATGGGGAAAATGTGGAGTAAAAAAATCTTTGCAGATGATCTTAAATATTAGGTAATATGTATGTTCTTGAGGCACACAGAGTATCTGAAAGTGTATCTACACATACCTCCTGAACACAGTGGGAGGCCACAGGTGTGTTAGCCACTATGCAGACAGCCTCCCCTCTGATGCTGCATTGTGAGTAATAATAGTTAGCAACGACAGCTGTGCCCCCTCTCCCTGCTTCACCTCTAATGTTCTCTCATCATCCCTCTATCAGGCCTAATACCCTGCAGTGATGCCCTCCCAGCTGTCTGAGGGGCCTTGGGTATCGAGACACCTGTCAATCTCTCTCTCCCTAGTACACACACACATGCACATACACACAGAAGCACAGGCCAAAAAAAATTGGAAAAACTTTTCCATTCCATGATCATTCGATTTGATTACATTCTAAGAACAGAAACACACACTTCAAAAATCCCACATTCTGGTGCTTCAAGTGAATACCACGCAGCAAACTGAGACTGAAAAATGAAGCCAACATGGAAGTGCCAAAACCTGCAGTTCCTTGAGTGGCCACTTGAGGCTGGTTCCAACAGTGAGTCAGTCCCCATAGACCACCAAATTAAAATATCCAACTTCACTGCAGAAATGAACATGTTTCCAGCCTGGTATGAAAAAGGGTTTTGGTTTACCTCTAATTTTCCAATTCATGATAACTTTGGGCGGCACGGTGGCGCAGTGGTTAGCACTGCTGCCGCACAGCAAGGAGGTCCTGAATTCAAATCCCCGGGCTGGCAGGACCCCTCTGTGTGGAGTTTGCATGTTCTCCTGTGTCTGCGTGGGTTCTCTCCGGGTACTCCAGCTTCCTCCCACAGTCCAAAGACATGCAGCATCATAGGTTAATTGATAACTCTAAATTGCCCGTAGGTGTGAATGTGAGAGTGAGTGGTTGTTTGTCTCTATGTGTCAGCCCTGTGATGAACTGGAAACTTGTCCAGGGTGTACCCTGCCTCTCACCCAATGTCAGCTGGGATAGGCTCCAGCCCCCCCGCGACCCTCACGGATAAACGGTTACAGAAAATGAATGAATGAATGAATGATAACTGCGCAGGGGTTTAATTTTATGTAACTTACATGTTTAAATTATTTTAAGGCTTAAAATTCAAAATGATTAAGGGCGTGCCTGAATGAGTGACAGGTGGGTATCCTTAAAGATGGCTAGTTGCTTCATTCAGCCACCTCAGCTCCATCTCTTTCCCCAGTTTTGGATTAGCTGGGAGTTAGCCGAGTCAGCCACTGCTGTGACGGCGGTGGCAGAGCCAACACATTGAGAGCTTTACATGGCTCTTCAGAAACCTATGCTGCTGTCCCAAGGCTAACCACCGTAGCTACATTTTTGGTTGAAATTGATTTATTACTAAAAATTAACTTCTTGATATCTGATTTATCTTTTGATAAAGTTTCAGAGTTCAGTTATGTTTCAGAGAGATAAGGCTGTTTAAAAATCACAGTAACTACAAAACTTTAAAGCCATTTTTCTCAGTCTTACCCTCTGTGTAATTACTGCAGGCTTTGTAGACGGAGTCTCTGTCCACTATTCATTAGTGCTGTCCCTGGCTAAGATTTTCCTTACTCAAATCATATTTGGCCGTCCTATATGAATATTCAATGATTCGACCTTTTTCTTTAGAGTGCAGTGTGCCACATTAAATTCCTATATACGCCTACATGAGTATGTTTTACCAGTTGGACTCGCATTTTAATGCCCTTCTTTGTCATTTGTGATGTGAGATTTTCAGATTTAAGTTTGGAGAAATTCCTGTAGTTAAGTTATTTTTATATTGTTTTTATAGGGTTTTTTATAGTTCAGTTATAAAATCAGCAGACCTGCTGAGTTTCTCTCTCGAGGCTGCAGCTGCTGTCCAGCGTCACCTGTCCTAAGCGCTCCTTTACGCCATGAGCGAAGGATTTATTTGGACCAAACCAGAGTTGGTGATTGTTGGGACAGTGGAGAGACGAACAGACTTTTTGATAAGGTTTTTGTTTTTTTTTTAGTTTCGGTAAAGTTTGAATAAAGCTGACAACGATGATGATGATGATGAAGGAGTCTGGGGAGGTTGGTGAGAGCAATTAAACAGCTGTTTCTGGTTAAACAAAACATATCTTATTGTTTAAAATAAGGCCTCTGGGGCGCCCCTATAGCTCAGTTGGTAGAACATGTGCCCCATGTACTGAGGCTGTTACTCTGCAGCGGCCACTGGTTTGACTCCCACCTGCAGCCCATTTGCTGCGTATCATCCCCTCTCTTTCTACCCTCTTTCTTGTCATATCTTCAGCTGTCCCTATAAAAAAAAATAAAGGCAAAAAGTCCAAAATAAGGCCTCAGTAGGGTGTTGAGGGGGCTGCAGTTCCCCCTAAAATCAGGCTTAATAAAAACCATTAGTTCATCTTATGACTTTCTCCTTTTTTACTGAGATCTGTATGCTTGTAGTGCTCTAAGATATGTGGTAGGAAAGATGTTTAACATTGTTTTTTATCCATTCTCTAGAGGTGTTTTTGGGAGTTTAGAATGTCCCAGTGAATTAAAGTAATGAAAGACATCAGGACACATAGTCAAACAGACCCAGAGAGTTAAATCCAGCCAGCTACAGCTAAGTATGTAAGGCAGGCATGTCCAAACTATTCCACAAAGGGCTGAGTGGCTGCAGGTTTTCGCTCCAACCAACCAACAGCACACCTGATTTGACTAATTAGCTGTTTGAAGGCTGAAATTAGTTCATTAAATGAGTCGAGCCTGGTGTGCTCCAGCTTGGTAGAAACAAAAACCTACAGCCACATGGCCCTTTGTGGAATAGTTTGGACATGCCTGACATAAGGTAACTGCAATTCCTGCTACTGTACAGTGACACATATAAGCCATTAATGCAATAGACCTTTTTACAGTTTGTAAACAATGAGAAAACTGCACACGCATTTTGGCAATGGAAGTATGGTGGACCACAGCAGCTTGTCAATGAAAAAACACATGCAGTTTTGATTGTGTCCTCAGTCCAGTCAACACATTTATTAGCTTGCAGCCGTAGACGCCAGTGGCTGCTCTGAAACGGTCATGATCCTGTCGGAATTTTGAACAACTTATATCAACCACTGGAATACCGAATCTGAAGTATCATATACTCAGACAGACATTTTGGTGATTTTGGTGCTGGTAAAATGTTTAATTCAACCTTTGCAGCTTGATAACTCATCTGGATGACTGGGGGAGGCCATTACATCTGTTGCCGAAATGCACACACAGCTTTTCGATGACGTCGGCTGTAAAAGGGTCTATAGGATGTGTGATTTGGTTACAGATCTGGATTATGAAATAAATATGGTAAAAAGAGCTTGATCTGATTTTTTGAGGTTTGAGTATTAGTTTAATGATGTTTAAACATCCTGTTCCCCAGGGAAAGAAAGTGAGAAACTAATTCTTCATGAAAGACACTGCAGACTGAAGTCTCTGTTAACAGCTTTTACTCACTGTTACTCTGTTGAAGTTCATGAAAAGGAAAAAGGAAAAAGAGTTTTTCTTCAAAACACATACATGTTAGAATACAGTCAAAACGTGTGAAAACACTGAGAACTACGTAGTCTTTCACCATTTTTGTGTTCAGGATTTTCTGGGCAGAGCTGAAACGTGGCTTGGTGACATGCTGGAGCCATGGTCCCCCAACACTATATAAGCCCCACGAACCGACACACAAATGACACCACCTCCCCCTCCCCTCCCCCTCCCTATCAGTCAGTTCCAAACGTACCTTCAGTGACTCTCTCAATCCACATCAGCCCAGCACTTCGCTTCAGCTCACTTCAGTCCCAATAACCTGACACAGAAGAAAAAAGAAATACCATCCTGTCACCGTCCTCTGGCTCTGGTGGCTCAAACATGTCTGAACATGTCCAATAAGGCTGCTAGAGGGAGTGTCCATGTGGCAGGTCGTCGGGGTGTTTGACACTGAGACAGTGGAGTGGACAGAGCAGAGAAAACTGCTCATTTTTTCATGATGTATATGTATATACATATATATATGTAACAAAAAACAATGCTATGGGTTAACTTGCATCCATGCATCCTTTCCTTGCATCTTAGTCCCTCCCACTGAGGATCAGTTGTCTGTGTTTTACAGACACCTGCACATGAAAAATAATCTGCATTTAGCATTTATACTGTGACTGTGTCTTCATCAGATGCAGAATGCATGCCAAGTGTGCAATTGTGCATCATTTCTCTCCTGGGGGAGAGACGCTTCCACCCGTGATCCATCCACTACTATTGATCATAAAGTTAATTTTTAGGAACTAATCACCAAATCTGCCTAGTGACAGAAATTTGAGCTTGGGAGTGATACACTTTAGTTTATTCTGTTATTTGTCTTCAATCCACTATGAAACTTCAGTCATGTTGTGATAAATTAGATCAGTCTGATCAGATGTGGCATCCAATCAGTAAATTAGGGGGTGTATTGGCTTGAACTAATACAGCAAAGTAGGCAGCCGCAATGCCAAAACAATGAGCTAAAAGACGCTATAAAGTTCCATCGTGAGTGCTGTTTGTCTGGAGGTTCATCACTATGAGTGGCTCCTTTATACCACATACTCTAGTCATTTGATTCATTGTTAACATGAAAATATCGATTATAGACATTTCAACCAGAGTCAGGTCAAAAGCCAGTTTTATTTGACTAACTGCTTTGTTATGGTTCTGGAAGGCACAGACAAATGATGTTGCTTTGTCCACAGGGGCGTCAGAGCAGAAAACATGTGTTCTGGAGGGCAATGACAAATTACTTTGTTGTTTAATTTTGAGGACTTGTTGTACCAGCTGCAACATTCACTCTGGATTTACTTCATCAACTTTTCAACAGTCTCAAGAAATAGCAAAGCCTGTATTTTACATCTAGAAATGATTGTAAAATAAGTTAAGATGTGTTTGATCTCTTACAGGCTATCACTTGCCTGCAAAATAAAAACAAAACAAAACAATCCTTTCAAAAGAGGGGTCAAATTAGCAGCCTTAGTTTCCCCAGAGACTTCCCAGAAGCCATCATTCAGTCGGATGCTCAGCGCTCACAGACTGCAGCTAGCATCTCTGAGAACCACAGACCTCTGGGTGGTCTTGCCACGTCTAACCGAGCAGACCTGACTCCCATCCAACTTCTGACGGACCCGCTGTTTAACACTGGGAGGCTGATATGTGTTTAACTGCCACGACACCCCGCAGGCTCTTCAGGCACTTTATGACACTGCGTGTGTATGTGTCTGAGAGTTTGGGCCTGCTACCCCCTGCTCCACTCCGTCACAAATCCTGTCTGCTAATGACTACCAGCTCTATAGGACCCGAGGCAGGAGGGGTTAAAGCCCACCAATTGAGCGAATAATGAGTTGAATTAGGAGATTTAGGGATGAGGTGGAAGGAGAAGGGGACTTGTGGTACTGAATGAAAACCAGAGGTGCTTACCACAAAGCTGCAGAGCAGAGCGGCTGCGTGTTATGGTGCAATGGAGGGTGCAGCAGGGCGGTGGTGAGAAAGCAGCAGTGCCATGATAGAAAACATTCTGATATGGAGGTAGAAATCACAAATCGCTGTTCAGTTCAACGATTCAACATCACTCACCATGTAGTTTGGTCACTTTTTTTTAACAGTTTAACAGTCGCAATAATAGTGAACCCACCTCCTTTCTTGGTTCAGGGCTGATTCAGAATTTCTTCAGTTCAGGAGGACAGATGGTTGATTGATTGCTATTCAAAGCTGTCATATTTTGTGCAGTATAAAACAAACCTAGAAGGATTGTAAACTTAATCAGAGGTATATTATTATTTATCCAGATGCTAATATTCCATCAGTGGCGAACCGTGACTATTAGAGCTGGGACTTCAGCTCTTCAAACTAAGCGGCAGGCAGCAGGTAGCTTGTGACATGTGTTTGTAGTGTGTAGTTGCCACATAGAAAAAAGTCAGTAGAGGGCAGTAAACACCACACAATGACAGCAGAATAAGTAATGTTTTTTCTAGAATTTTCTTTACTTAAACTTGTATTAAACAGTAGATAATTGCCATTTACTCTGTTACTATTGTTTGGATAAGTTATAATTAAGTTTGTGTTTGATATTAAGAGCTGTAATCATCTATATGAGTCATTCTGAGTTTCTTATTTCTCTGTTTCAGTACCACACACAGTTACATGTAGCATTGATCTCTAGTTATATTATTTCTGTCTACCAACACAGTTCTGTCTGCTGTGCTGCACTGCTGGGAGTAGTTTTAAAAAAGAAGATTCAAGTGTCTGAAAAATGTTTCCTAAAAGACGCAGGGACGCAGGTCACAACATTACGGTGCAGTTCTACGGTGGCCGACAAATACAAATGCGCTGCATATACAGACAGGCGCTGCAAATACAGAATCACACTGCATATAAGAAAACAGATGCAAAAGGAAAACACTGCAAATACAGAAACGCGCTGCATAAACAGAAACGTGCTGCAAATAAAGAAACGCACTGCATAAACAGAAACGTACTGCAAATACAGAAACGCGCTGCATATAGGGAAACAGATGCAAAAGGAAAACGCTGCAAATACAGAAAACGCGCTGCAAATAAGAAAACAAATGCAAAAAGAAAACGCCGCATATCCAGTCATACAACGGAAGTGCTCCAGGCCTCTAGGGGCAGTGCTGAGCTTCCACCTGAGAGACAGACAACGGACGTATCAACGTGTGGAGCAGATATGTGAATGAGAAGAAGAAAGTTATTGGTGGGAGGAAAATTGGAGTCGGCTGCACTTTCATAATACAATAAAAGATGAGGGCCACATGTGGAAAAAAGAAAGAAAAAGAAAAAAGAATACGTACTTTTTCATGTAGCCTCTCCGACTCCAATTTTCTCGTGGGTGGACGCTCAGCACTGCCCCTAGAGGCCTGGAGCACTTCCTTTGTATGACTGGATATGCGGCGTTTTCTTTTTGCATTTGTTTTCTTATTTGCAGCGCGTGTTTCTGTATTTGCAGCATTTTCCTTTTGCATCTGTTTTCCTACATGCAGCGCGTTTCTGTATTTGCAGCTTTTTCCTTTTGCATCTGTTTTCCTACATGCAGCGCGTTTCTGTATTTGCAGCATTTTCCTTTTGCATCTGTTTTCTTATATGCAGCGTTTTCCTTTTGCATCTGTTTTCCTATATGCAGCGCATTTCTGTATTTGCAGCGTTTTCCTTTTGCATCTGTTTTCCTATATGCAGCGCGTTTCTGTATTTGCAGTACGTTTCTGTTTATGCAGCGCGTTTCTGTATTTGTAGCATTTTCCTTTTGCATCTGTTTTCTTATACGCAGCGCGTTTCTGTATTTGCGGCGCGTTTGTACTGTTGGCCACCGTACAGTTCGGCCCTGCTGCCATCAACCAGCTGCTTTCTGCATCAAAAAACTCCAGAAGCACCTTGATGTAACTTTAGGTTCTTTTTCATCATGTTAGTGTGGTCTGTCCTAACGTGCTCTGTCATGCTAATGTGGGTCTAATGAAGCTGTACTGATTGTAAAGCCCCCTGAGGCAAATTGAGATTTGTGACTTTGGGCTATATATAAGTAAAATTTGACTTGACTTGTTCTTTGGTTTGGTGAGCTAGCTGGCTAATTAGCTCAGCCAAATTGCTGATATCTATCAATAATTAGTCACAAATATGATCCTTTTATTCACCACAAGACTCATGTCATATTCGTGGGAGGTGTGCGGTGTGCAGAAGCTGCAGTCTGTGGCCACCATTATTCAGCAGAGCTGAGTAAATCAATCTTTTAAAGTTAAAAACATTTGTTTTGTATCTATGATTAGCACAACTGCTTTCAATGCATGTTATTATATAAAAATGATGTAGTTATGTTTATGTTTTATGTTTGTCTGTTTTTCCAGAAAGGTGGGGTCTGAACCCCTTTGTCCCCCCTGTAATTTTCACCCTTGAATGTTGATCATTGTTGACAATGATGTACTCGGTCACCAGTGAGAGTTCCACTGCTAGAAGTTACAGTCAGTTCACTCTGAATATTGGTTGATATCTATTCTTTCTGCACATGTGCTAGCCCTTTATTTTGATATTCCCATAATGCTCCCATAAACACATTTGTAGATGTAACCCGCCATGTGAAGGAGTGTGAAGCAGCGACAGGCCCACAAATATTATTACCAGAACAAATGACATCACTGTGATGAAATGACTTCTTATGCAGGTGAGAATAGCATTTCCATTCAGATTAAGTTGTTGCCCTTTAACAGCCTTATTTTGCATAATATTTAGACTGATGAGTTTGGACCATTAGAAGGAAAATATGCGTCTCTGTTTATCAGTTTTGAGGAGGCCAGGCGGCAGTTTGATGAAGTTTATTTTTTAATTTCCCAGAGCATCCATTGAGGCCTCCTTAGTAATGCTATTTTCTATCCAGTTTGCTTGCAGAGAAATTGGCAGCTTTGAATAGCATTTCCACTCGGAGTGAGTTGTTGGCCACTTATTAGCTTTATCTTGCATAATGTTCTCCTTTATTTTGTTTGAGGCTGATTAGTTTGGGCCGTTTAAATGAAACCTCAGCAGACTGACTGTTCTGTTCAAAGTTTACTTTTTTATTTCCTGGAACATCCATAACACTTCTTTGGTAATAGTGTTTTTAAAAGTGTATTTCTTTACTGTATAAACACAGGAAGCTGCATTGTCATCCACAATTTCCAGTAAATTCCACCCAAAACAGCCTCTTGGGTAGTATTTTTTCCATTCCTGGTTTTCTTTGATTGCATACAAATGAAGCAATATTTGGTTCCTGTGGCCACGTAGTTGACTCGGCCCAGCCTGCCCCCCCTCCTCCCTCAAGCCAAGCCATATTTAAGTTTATACACAATGCACAACATTGTTCAAAAGATGAAGCGCTCTGAAACAGTCTGGAAGCCTTTGAACATCATGAAACGAGTCATTCCAAGGTTAACTTGGATGGCTAAACATAAACACTCAGAAAGAATGATTCATGCTCAAAAGCAGAAATAGATGACAGGTTTCTATTTGCTGGATAATTAAAATATCAACTGCACCAATGAAACGAACGGTAAGGAGAACTTGAACAGCTGCTCCACTTCAAGACGCACAAGTAAATTCTTTTCATTTTTGCTTTAATTCTTCTGCTGGCTTGGTTAGCTCAGTTGTAGCCTTGTTAGCCTCCAGAAGCATGCAGCAGGACGCAGGCAGACAGGCTGTAATGGGGGAGCAGGTATAATTGTCGCACCGTGGCAGAGTCACAGCATGAGCTGATTGTCTTCACTCAGAGAAGACAAGCTGAGCGGAAAACGCTTCTGCAGGAAGACCTCAACCCTCCAGCTTATCACCAACACACTTAGGCTCTATTGTTTACTGAGGAATGACACACACACACACACACACACACACACACACACACACACACACACACACACACACAAAGATGCTTGACCCAACCCCTAGTGGCAGGTTAAACACCAAGATTGTTCTGACCTGCCACACCTCATCAGAGCTGAAACTATTTAAAGGGGCAATTGAAGTAAATGTATGTGTGTGTGTGTGTGTGCGCGCGCGTGTGTGTAACTGATTGTTTTGTCAGATGAGCTATTTCATTTTGCTCTTTTACTCAAGTTGATATAAGGGATGACACATGGACCATGCTTGACAGAGAGCTGGTCTGTCTTGTTTAAAATAGAAAACGGCTCATCATTCGGTACCAAATTTTCATATCTGTGGAGTAAATCTCATCAGCGTCACTGAACCATTAAGCATGCAGCATGCTTATACCACGATGTAATAAAGCTAGTCATTGGCTGTCAAACGTTACATGTCATAGAATCATGCAGGACAAAACTTTAACAGTAGGCCCAGAGGCAAGATCATTGTGTTTTTACCATCAGCTGCTTATCTGCACAGATAACGAAGTGAACTTTGTGCTGCTTATTTAATGATCCAGCGCAGCTAACCTGTTAGCTCACTGGTGAGTCCATTCACCACATTGTCCACCCGGATGGAAGCCCTGAGGCACGCTCTCCTCACCACCATGGGGATGGATAACCTGCAGCCGAGGCAAAGAGCATTTCTGACAGCCGGCATGGTGTTGATTACAGTCTGGCTCTGCCACAATCTCCCTGTACCACAAACATGACTCACACATCATTCCCTTATAGTTCAGTACTGTACAGATGTTCCCTCAGTTTCTTCATTTTATTTCAAATGTGGAATAAAAACAGTCAAGCTATCAGTATCTTGTACTGGTATCAAATTTTTGAATGATACTCAGCACTATGCAACAGTTGCAACCGATAAGCCACAGACATGTCTGGAGCCCAAGATGTCTGGTGTATGTCTGATGAGTAGGCTGGGATTCAGAAATATGTTTATGTTACAAATTAATCTACCATGAACATATGCTTGTACGTATTTGACTGGCCAATGCAGCACCCTGCTGCATGGTGTTGTGTTGCAGCAAAAGTTGAGCCAGGTTCAACTTTGTCACTGAATGACCCTGCTGCTGGAGCCCCCACTGCACCAACAGACTGGTCCTTTTAAAATGGATGACAAGTGTTTAACCAAGTTGGAATTTGTAATTTGTATTTTTTTTGCAAATTGCAATTAATTTTTCATTGAACATTGGACGCAAACAAAATTTTACATGATCTTCAGAATGAATAGTGTGAATGTTAGCTGATTCAGGGAATGAATTGATTCTTGGAACATACTTTGTCGTCTTTGGGCTTAGGGAAAGGCATCAAATTATTCACAAGTCAAAAGGCTCAAGTCCAAGTGAAGTCACAAGTCGTTGTTGTTGCAAGTCTTTTTTTTATTTAGTCAAGCACTTTCTTTCTTAGGCTTTTCTGAATGCAAGACAGCCAGTATCATACACAGCTCCATTGTTTGTTTAGGTGACGTTGTTCCTGGATGTCACACACACATTGTGAAAGACAGCAAGCGATGACTGGTCAAAGACTGAAGTGTGTCGTGTCTCTCAGCCAAGTCACGCAACAGACAGACCAACATATTCTTACTTCCAAATACTGTTTTCATGATAGCAAAATTTGACTTTGATACAAGTACCAATACCAGTACAATACTGGTTAGTTATTTGATACCTAATAGATCAGAATCATCCAAGAGGAACAGTAACTAGGGCTGAAATTTTATCAAGATCGCAATGTGATCTACTGTAATTTTCAAATCGCAGGATGTGCAATAATTGTTAAAGGCAAAATGTGTGTAAAAATACCGTTTTAAATTAAATATTGTGGTGCTGTGGAGGTGTACTGGCCAACACATCATTCTCTAGACTTCAGAAAACATCTTTGTTTAGTACAGATCCCTGAAAAAATAACACACCATAATCATTTTAATATATTTTCAATGAAAATGAGAATAATGATCTAATATAGCAAATCACATCACTATTGAAATATCAGTCAAAATAATTGCAATTAGATATGACTTCAAAATCGTTCAGCCCTAACATACACTACGGACAAACCACAAAACGCACAGCGTACAAATATATTTATAATGAAATCTTAACTTTCATTTTAATTTCATACATATGAGGGCAAATTTCTAATCTGTGGATATATTTATTTGACCAAATGTTACTATATTATGTAGTATAGACTTGCCCTGCACAATGCTCATGTATTATTCTATGAATAGTTCCAAAACTACAAACCATAATTTTACTTTCTGCCATATTCTGCCAACAAACCCCTGTAAATCTTAAACACTGGACCTTTAAAAAGAAGTCAACACTGACTATTGGTTTCACATGGAACATGTCTCCAGAAATGGTGCTAGAGGGGTACCTACAGTATCATGGTTTGAAAAAAATGGGCTGAGCTGCTGTATTTGATGCGATTGTTGTTTGAAATAATGAGATGAACTTTAGTGACAGTAAGATTCTCTGGACAGCCTAATTGTTTTTAGCATCTCCAGTGTGAAGTGGGACTCTGTATCTTCCAGATGCTCTAATCTTGTTGGACAGGACAGGAAGATAGACTTTCTGTGTATTTTACTGTCGCTTCTCACACAAACACAGACAGTTTATTGATAGGCTTAGAGGAGGCATTCACCCACCTAAAATATGTGTGTCTTTGTGTATGAGTGCACATGAGAGGATCCATAAAAAGTGTAATGTCATTGAAATAAAAACAGACGATTTTTGAATTCACAAATTTTAATTTACTTCAATGCTGGATGAACTAAGATTTCATTGGATCTGCATTTGAGTCTAACCCTGATTCCTGTCATACAGAAAAGCACAACATCATCATGTGGAGTGATTCGCATAACAATTAAAAGGCAGGCCATCTGTTTGAGTGTAGCAGCCAATCAGGATAGGCAAACAAGACACTATCCATACTGTTTTAAAGATACTGTATACTTGTACACAACTGCACCAGACATCGAACAAAAAGAACAGTTTGAATTATTTTTAAATACTCTTGTGATTGAATTTTTCCAGCACAATGAAATGAAATTGATTTCACTGAGTTGTCCAAAGGAACAAAACAAAACAGAACAGCACTCTTGTGGTACTCCAAACTGGCTCAAACATTTAAAGTCACTCAGCAAAATAAGAAATAAAAGTTTATTGATAACAATTTATCCTGTGTCGGGTATTTACAGACATCAAAAGTGAAGAGTCAAACCTGCCACATTTCTTTAATGGCTCAAAAAAGTAGATTGTCATCAACTGCAGCAACAGTTTCACTTTCTTACTAAAGTATTTCTCTTCTCAGCTTTTTTATCTACTATTTTTGGGAAACAGACCTGTAAAAAAATGGCATAATACAACATGACAAGACTTTTTTTCTACCCATTAAGACTCAGTAACTGCTTCTTTTATTTCATTTCACTCTCCACTCCTTTCTTCCTCTTATTTTAGGGCAGAGCACTCTTAATGTCTCTTGTTCCCCCAAACAACCGCCCAGTTCTGAAAACCATGGAAATAAAAACTAAAAATAGTACATGATGACAGCAATTCTAACCATAATAACAACAATAATAACAATAATGATAATAATAATCATGGATAAAGATAGCAATAAATAGGGTTGGTGAAGTTTAAGTGCGGGTAGGTGTGGTGAAACACGAGACTGTGGGCACCAATTAGAGAGAGGAAAAGGGGAGAGAGTGAGATGGAGGGAGGAGAGGAAGAGAGTGGAAGGAGTGGACTACCGCACATAAAGTGACTGATTGTTTGGTTGCTGAATCTCCTCGCTGTCCTTCCTTTCTTGACATTTTTCTCGCCACACATACGCGGGCGGTGCCAGGAAGGGTTCAGAGCCGTGGGTGCGCAGGCCCGAGTGTCCCTCCACGCCACATCCTCTTGATGTCTGTCCACTGTCCTCCTGCCAAACTGTCCACTGTTCCTCTTTTGAGTCATTTTTTTAAACCTCACAGCATTTGTGAGCCTCGAGAGGAGAGACAGGAGAGGGAGGGAGGCACGAGAACATTTCATCCACAGAAAAACAGTGTCTTTGTGAAGAGTAAGTGCTAGATAGGACTGGAAGTCATTCTGGTGAGGCGAGGATGAGTGGTCGTTTCCTTTTTTTTCCACAATGAAATGAAGCTCATAGGTGAACAGTGAGCGCCGTCTATCCACGTTCTTGGGCAGGCAACAACATTAACATCATCAGTGTGTGTGTCCTGAGGATTCATAGGAATGTAGAGGTCTCGGAAGGCCCGGGATCCAGTCTATAAATGTCAATAAGTGGGTAAAATTCAACCCAGCATGTAGGGAGTATGTCTTATGTGACTGTGCTCAGACTTTAGAGTGGAGGTACAGGAGACATTTCTGGCCAAAGCCAATTCAATCCTGCCTCCTTGGTGTGTCTTTTTTAGCGACTGGCTGATTAAGAGAAGAGTTTGTGATTATTTTCAGTCGTTGACCTGTGAAGATTTGGTTTTGTGTTTGAGTCTGTTTGTCTGTCTGTCTGTAGGTTGGAGGCTTGAGCAGCAATAATCGTACCAAGTCGTAATTTCACTCCACAAATCAGGTTTTCACAGATCATGGTAAAGAGTCTGTCTGGTCGTCTATTTTCACCTCTCACACAGCTTTTTCTGCAGCCATCCTCCATCAGTCCATGACCAGTTCCTCACCTCGTAATCACAGACCATTCCCTCTCTCTTCTTCTCTGTCCTCTCCTGCCTGTGTCAGTCTCTACCTCTGGTAATCAGCCTGCTCTCTAGGACTGGACGAAGAGCTCCCAGGGGCCAGAGGGCCACCGGGCCGGCCATGCCCCTTGTCCTTGCCTTCCTCCTGAGCAACATTGCTCCCTGAGGATGACTGGTTGCTGTTGGATCCGGAGGAGGCCGGAGGCTGGTTCAATCCCCCCGCGCTTGTACCGCCACTTCCCTCTGTGGACTGGAAGATCTCCTCAGCTCCGTCCTCACTCGACTCCGGGTCCTCCGAGCCCGAAAGCAGCTCCTCTTCTCTATATTCACTGACATCCACGCCTCCGCTGGCGGCGGCCCCCTCGCCCAGCTCTTTGAGGCGGCCGTGGTGTTTGACGTGGTAGCGTTGGTTCTGGAAGAACTTGATGATGGTGTGTTTAGGCAGGTCAAGCTGCGCTGACAAGGTGTGGATGGCTCCTGGTCTGGGTACAGTCCAACATCCTGGATGAAGCTCTGCAGGATCCCCAAGGCCTCCAGGGAAATCTAGAATGCACAAATAGATTCAGGATGGATATTAAAACCAACACACCCAGAAGACAAATGCATAATAATCTCTTAAATCACTAAATATAGGTACACTTAAACTCCTATTGATTTTTTTAGGTGGGGCTTTATTTATGTGGCTAAAATACATTTCTCTGCTGACCCCGTCTCCACGTGTATAGTGCTGAGCTCCTTCTCTCTGTTTTTACTAGCTGGGACCATCTGAGCATCTTCTGAAGCTAATGCCCTGACTTCAGTACCTCAAACAACCCCACCTGAAAAAATCCCAACTATCCCTTTAACAAACAGTGAAATGATAATTAATAATGTTTATGAATTAATAGTAATACTATAACTGACATTGTTTGAGTTGTTTTTGTTACGTGTGAAGCAAATTAATTAATTAATTAATTAAATATAATAATTCACTAATGTAATCAGAATGGTACAAAATATAATTTTTATTTTATATTACACTAATGACAAAAAGCCATCATAGCATTATTAATATTTATCAGACATTATGTGAAGGGTGATGTACAGTGAGCTTGTCATTATTACGAAATAAACCCAGACAAGGTAATGCACCCTGAATCCTATGGACACAGTTGTAATCATAGACCCTGGAGGAACAATAAAATCATTGTTAAATCATTAACATCATTTTAATTCATGTTTTGTGTAAAATTATTGATATTTTTGCTATATAACCATGTAACAAGCAGGATAATGTGAGCATGTTGTTATTGTGATATTAATCCCAACAGAATGATGCAGGACCCTGATGCACAGTCGAGGGGTCTTGAATAATCCTATAACATTAACAGTCCTTAGAATGCTGTAATGGTCCAATCAGAATTGAGTATTTAATAAAGTGATGTGATAATTATAATAATTACATTATTTGTTAACAGTAAAATAAACTAATTAACTAAGTTAACTAACCATCAATTTACCATTCATTAATGTTGGTGATTACTGAGTGTTACAGAAAGCAGAAGAACATTCTGTACCTTAGTGCGTGATCGTGGCTTCTTGTTGCTCCCAGCACTGCTAGCGGGGCCAGGTGGACATCCGCCTGCAGCTCCTGCTGCTGCCACGTTCTGTGAGCTCTCCTCATTCACCGGGGTGGATAACTGTTCTTCTCGCATCGGAGACAGGTGATGCTCCTTCATCGGGGCTGGGGGTGGCCTGTGAAGCGCCTGACGTGAAAGAGAAAAGAGCTGATTAATGGGGCACAGTGACCCCTGATCAAGACTACAGCCAGGAATTCATATAAAGTAACATAATGAAGGATGACAACTGTGTTAATTTTTATTTTTTAGATTTATGCAACATCTGGATCTATTTGTACCACAATGTATCATGCATACACAATTACTTCTGTATCTTACATCAAAAAATAAAATATTATATTCTATAATCTCAGCATAATCTCAGTGTGTGCTGGAACATATTTTATAAAACAAGCAGTGACCTGCCCCCCCCCCCCCCCCCCAGCACACAGTAGCCAGGGCTGCGGGGTGAACAGAGGGTGAGAACAAGTGTTTCACAGCTCACAGAATGTCACGGTCTATTAACCAGCTCCACAGCTGGCATTCAAACCATTTGTGTCCAGTATACCTTTGACCTAATGTGTGTAAGAGTGGCTCTAGTAAAACGCCAACCAGCTGTCTGCCAGGAAGTCTCTTATTTACAAATTTATGACACCTCATCACTATATAACCAGCCTGTCCAAACCCTCTGAGGGACAGAGGGAGTGTAGGGACAGAGGACAAAGTAACGTCATTATTTTAGATGCACCTTTCATTTTAAAAAAAGGCCAATTTGAAATGTTTCATATAAGGCATAAAATTCACTAAAACCACTTCTACAAGGCAATGAAAATGAAGAATATGATCAAATAGGATAATTAAATTAATAAGACAATAACCACAAATGTATTCAAAACCAGTAAACAGAATAATCATGAAACCAGATCAGAACCATTCAGTGCTTTCTAAACAACTAATAAAATGTCAGAGTTAATCATCTGACATACCAGTAGTAGTGCAGCTCCACAACAACCAAACCGCCAAAACAACAAAACAATTACTTCAGTTTTAGCTTTTAAACATTTTTAAAGGAAATTTCAGCACATCAAGTTAGTGATTTACACAATGTGTTTGTTTAACAGTTCTTCACTTGATAACATATGGGGGTGGGAGAAAAATGTGATTTTTTTAAGTATTAAAATTCTTTTTATCACGATTCCTGAATCAATTTTTAAATGTTAAATCCATTTTTTTATATGTATAAATAACTAGCGCTTATTCCATTAGCTCAGTACTAACATATAACAGGAATTCCCATTGACGTGATGTTGGAAATTAGCATTGCAGTTGGGGTAATATTTTCTCAACAAACGGATCAATTTCACTTCTCATGCTTAACATTGTACTTTCAGGCATGTATTTCCTTTGCTCTGTGAAAACTAATTGTTTCTGACTCAGTCTGTTACTCTGGCTTCAACACACCACACTGAGCAGCTACAGCAACCTCAAAGGGTCAAAACTCAAACTCAAAATTCACTGTTTCAAAGTTCAATTTCATATGTGAATAATGTTAATCTAAAGGCTCTTTTGTGCTGTGTGCAGTTTTCAGGGGCTCTGGTCTTTTTGGCCAAGCATCTTGTTATATTTATTTATTTTCCCATGGCACTTGCTTAATTTATTTACTACTTTTATAAGCAGTATAGCAACTCAGAAAGACTGACTGACATGTGATGTGCATCGTTTTTGGAAATAGAAAACAAAAATTGCAATAGATCATCATCTTAAATCCCAATAATTAAGAATCACAATACATATTGAATCAGTACCGAAGTATTGTCTCAAATCAGGATATATATCCACCCCTCATAACATAGCAATGTAGATTTTAGTATTGTTTGCATAGCTATAAGAATCTCATTTGTGCTACTGAGAGTATGTAATATGTATTGAACAGAAGAGGCTCAAGAATGGATCCTTGGGGAACCAGTCATTTTGTTTGGTTAGACATGTCCCTCTGTTAGAGACAACAGTCAGTTCAGCCCTTGTCATTTAAGGCAAAGACTAACCTGGCGAGTACACTTCAGTGATTGTAATCTTGTGACAAATCTTGAGAAACAGCCTTTGTTTTCTTGAGATTAATTGACCATTTATCATGAGAAAACAAACTAATGCAAACACTAATTCATGCTTGTTTGTTAGTTTGTGTATTATTCATGTTAATACTGCACATCAAATTTAGTTTTATAGACAGTCTTCAAGAAGTAAGACAAATTTGTTGAGAAAATCAAATCATTCAACCAACCAATAACCAACTTTGAAATGTTTTACCAAGAGCCTTTTCCCTCCTTTGTCTTTCACAGTAGATCGAAAGAATTTTAGGCTTGTTTTATACATTGTTACCTGTAAAACAAATCACAGCTTTCTTTAAAGTCCTTGCCAGTGGAGCTTTCTGACTAACTGCCGGATTATTGATTTGTCTTGGTCTTTTAGTTTCAGCAGAGTTAAAGTTAAAATCAATAAAGAAATGTGTTTGTGATTGTGATAGGTGGAGCCCCCACAAACAGAGAGGAGCAGCTGGCTGTCAGGAACAGTGTGAAGGCTCTTTGACAGCAGTGAGGAGGGCAGGATGAAGTGTTGGGAGGGAAAGTGGGGACTTTGGTTGTTTGTCAGAAGGTAGTGGCTGTTGTGAGAGCGTTGCGGTCGTGTCCCGCCCGCTCGCTTTAAGAGCAGGGAGGGGCCTCCCCACTGGAATGCCCAGCTATAAATCTGTGGCGCATTAAAATTAAAGGACCCACATAAAGATAATAGTCTTTCGCTTTTCTGTCCCTCTCTTCAATAATAACAGGGTATTACTTAAATAATATTGAGGGCAGGCCAGACCATGAAACTGCCTCGATTTCATTCACAGGGGCTTTATTTTCAGGGGGGTTAGGGAATGACCAATTTACAGGAATTCAGGAGGTTTTTCCTTTTTTGTCATTTTCTCTCTCCCTCCCCCAATCTTCTGTTTCTTTCACGCAAAATGATAGTTTTAGATATGGAGAAAAGACTGAAAGAATGCTACAAAACCAACAACAAAGAGAGTGACAGACAAAAAAAAGATATGTAGGCCTGTCCTAATGAGGACCACACAGCAACAAACATCCCCCATACAAACTTACTGAGACACTTAATAACTAAATTGAGGGTAAATCATGGAGCGGATTACGAAACCTACTCCCCCCTCACATACCTTCATCATTTCTACGCTTATTTGGGCTGACAGCAAAGACTCTTGGATCAATCGCCACACACACATGCATGCACCAGTGGTGGGGCCTGGTCTCCCTCATGCACTAATGATGATGTTAGAGAGCAGATCCAAACACACACACACGGCTGCTTGGCTCCTTCAAAGTTTATCTCCTTGTCTCTCTTTTCCTTCAACTGGCCATCCTCTTTCTTAGTGCTCCACACCCCTCTTTTGTTTCTCTGTCTCTTCCCTCTCTTTTACTATCCTACTACACTTTCTCCTTCCTCCTCCTCCCTCTCCCCTCAGTTCTAATGCACCGGGACACTAATGAAGTGGGCCCCTGCCAAGCCAACATGACTCCACATCCAAATCAGTCCTGAACTGCTGGATGCCAGGAGCCCTCACCCCCCACCTCCTTACGTCCTCCACCTCCAGCTCCCTCCATCTCATTCTACCTCCACCCCTTCCCACCGCTGTTCCTCCCATTGTCACACCACACTTTTTACACCTCCAGTTAGAAGGTGATTTGTTCATTTTTAATTTGGGATTTTCATTGATAATCCTTTAATACAGATAATCCTTTAATACAGTGGTCAGTCAGTTAAAGGATCAGTGAGTCAGTAAGATTAGAATCTAGTCTAGATTCTACCTGTCCAGTCACTAGACGAACATATTCAACTAAACAACCTCTCTGTGCCTACACTCTTTCTGCTCGGAGGGGGTGGGCGGGTGGGTGCGGTGGAAGGTTAACAAGGAGGATGCTTTTTAGTCATTTTGCTAACAAGGGGAATGGCACTCCCATCAAATCACCCCCTGCCTCCCGTCCCATTTGACTGAAGCTCCTTCCACCTCCTGTATCTATTTGCCTTGTGCTCTTCGACCTCTACCGTCTGTCAGTTAGTCTGTAAATCAGTAGACCAAAGATACCTGCCTGTTACAGTCTAGGGTATTTCTTCAAAACATTAAGCAAAACATTTAAGTTAAGATGAGACTTATATTCCATTTATATGAGAAAATCTTCTGAATTCTTCAGAATGCGTGATTTTAAAAATCAATATTTCAAAGTCTGGACTCAGCCACATAAAGCTGGAATGAATTGCTACAATCATAATGGTACAAAAAGTCTCAATTGTAATATTTAAATTGTAATATATTTAAATTTACAACACTTTCTTACTTGAACCATTTTCTTAACACTCAACATGGCTTGATTTTGTGGTCCTGGTTGAAAAGCAAATTAATTGTGAACCATTTTGATAACCAATTAAATGTCAGTTTTCAAGCAAAAAGGTCAGACATTTGCTGGTTTCAGCTTCTTGTCTCTCCATGAAGCGTTGCTGCAGCCATGAGTGGGCAGCGTGGCTCATGCTGAAATAAAAACCAACAGGTAACATCATACACACACGCTGCTCAAGCATGTAGTGTGAACTGGCAGTTAGTTATATGTCATGCAGAGGAGACTTACACTCCAGGGACAGTTACCTAAAAAAGTAGCCTCACCCTGCATTTCCCTGCCAACAAGCCCTACAGACTAAATGACAAAAAAAGTCAATTGTCATTGCCTTCCAGAATGACCTTTCTCTGATCCTGTGCAGCCATCAGCAGGACAACATTGTTCTTCAGTGCCTACCAAGTGCTTATGATTGTCACAGAATGATTCACATGACCTGCTGTCTCTGTGGTTAGGCTTAGGGATAAAAACTACTTGTTTAAGGTTAGGGAAAAGATCATGGTCATTGCTAAAAGAAAACACTGACTGTTTTAAGCAGAAACATACGAACGGTGGTCTCCCCTTTCACAGCTGCACACTTTGTTGACCTAAGAAACCAATCCCACCTCCACCTTTTTTGAGTGGCAAGAATAATGTCAAGCACCATCCTCCTTTGCTTGGTCAAATTTCACAATTCATACGCCCACAAGAAGTTCTTGTCAGGTAAATGTAAACATACTTTACTCTTTTTTAGGAATTTGAACGACCAGTGCTGTTTTCTGTTTGACAGACACTTTAATGTAATGATGTTTGAGATGTTTCCAGTATTCTACTATACTTTACTACTCTAGTACCTTTTTGTAATTATTGTACTTGAATATTTCCAGTTTATACTGTTATTATCCACGATATTTATTTGGCACTTACACCTACTTTGCAGTTGAAGACTTCATATACAAACCATCAAAGCTTATGAAATATGATGCACGTCAAACTATTTGATATCCAATACATGAATACAGTTAAAATTAGCTCTACTTCGACAAACTACAATGGTAAAATGCTGCTTGTACATTATTACAACAGTAGCGGAGGGTGATATGGCCCTAAAATAATATCACAATATTGTTGACGATATGAAAAATACTGAACAATATTTTTAGGTTTAGAGCTCATTATAGCTGTTGAGGTTTCCTCGAGCGACTTTTGACACATCAACTGGGTGATTCTGCTTGAGGTGGGGAAATTAGTTTGTTGTATTTCCACCTTTTGCTGTTACAGTCTTCTTGCTCTTCTTTATACATTTCTGTGGTTTGTTGTACATGTGGTCATTTGTAACCAAACCGCTTCCACACTACTGAAGTCGCTTCACTTTTTGGAACCGCCCCCTCTACCGTAATACTGCCATTATCACAATATGAATTCCTAATATTGGAATATTGCCATTATTATGATTTTTTTTATCATGAAAAACACTCTAATGATATATTGTGATTGATACAATGTGGCAGACCTCTATACATCAGTAATAATAATACAACACATTATATAAACATCCAAGGGATCTTTTTTCATAATTAGTACTTTTACTTTTAAGTATATTTAGCTGATAATACTTTTGTACCTTTACTTTGGACTTTTGGATGTAGCAGCATAATAATGTGATGTTTAAAGTGAAAAAATGTGCCCTCTCTGGCTGAAAGTCACACTTAAAATATGATCAACTATATATGTTTGTTTGTTTTTAAATTCTATTTGACCAGGGCAATGCAATTCAACATTGTTCTAAAACAAAGCATGAAACTAATGTGCTGTGCAGAGAGTTTATAGCTATTGCTAATTTTCAACTCTTGTCCCTATCTGGACTATATGGGCTACATGTACAGTAATCTAATTAAAATGTACAGCTTCCAGTATCTTACACTACAGATGTGGAAAATACAGTACAATACACATGCAACACACAAACTCCTTAATAATTTAAAATACAGTTGGCTAAACAGGATACAGCTCTGGTTTGCTTTCAGCCAGCACTTAATCTTTGTTGCAGAGGATTTTATATGTAGAATCCAACATATGTAGAACCCTTCAGGATGATCTAGGCCTTCCTGCATCATCCTCTCAGGGTTTATTTTGCAATACTGACCATCTGACTGTATATTGTCCCATTTATTACACAGCTACTTACAAAAAAAATCATCATTTGACACAAAATATGTCCTCCAGAGTGTACGATCAGGTCTGAATCCATAGCAACGATATGATATTCATAGAGGCGGTCTGCTATTCAGAAATAGACCAATGCTCTTATTAATCAGAATCAAGTAATAAATAAAACTGTAAAATAACTAGAAATAATTATGTCAGACATTGGCAGCCCTTTATGGAGAAAGCGGATTGTCTAAAATTAGATCTACAACGTGGCATTTTCCTCTGTGTCTGTCTTGTCTTTGGATTTAGAGGCTCTGGGGCTGGACTGTTGATACATTTCTTCAGTTCTTCAAAAACTTTCATGTATTTTATTTTTTGCACAAGTTAAAACTTAGTAGCTCATGTCAATGGAAGCTCACAGTATATTTGGCCTTTTTCACCTTCATCCCTCCCTCCCTGCCTTTTACTCCTCCCATCTCTGACCATTACACTTTGGAAGAGACTACATGTCACTTCAGAGCAACACAATACAGCCCTGCTCTCCCAAAACCACAAGCACTGGAGCCCCACGGCCAGACCAGCTCTTCTCATGGCATGATTCAATATTCCTGAAAAACTTCTCATTTTTTTCCTCCTCTCCGTCTCACTCTTTCCTTCTCTCTCTTTGCCTCTCTCTCTCTCTCTCTTCTGGCAGTGCTGTGAGTGCACTGCAGTAAAATGAAAAAGTTTTCTTTTAAACGTAAATCAAGGCAAATTACAGTGCAGAACTATGAAAGAATTATAGAACATGAAATATTCATCTTCTCCTTAATGAGCTCTGGTCCTCCAGGGCCCCTAACTCTCTGTGTATGTGTGTGTTTTGGCGGGGGGGGGTGTGAGGCAGTGTGTGACCACCAGAGACACCATTAACACATAGATAAATATGTAATGAAGGAAAAATCACTTTTCTGTTAGTTTTGTGCATGACTTCACCTTTCCTGTTAATCAGTGTGTTTTTTTAAATTTTCTTTTTCTCTCCATCTGTCTGTGTGTCTGCCTGTCTCTGTCTCTCACTCTCACTCATGTATTTGAATAAATGTGTGTGTGGTAGCGATTCATGAAGACTGGATCCAGGCTAGGGGAGTAGATGAGTCACTGCACATTTCCTTTTTTTTAATAAAATAATGTTTCTTTGATGAAAAAGTGTACACACGTAATGTTATTGAGGCTAACTGAGAGTGCAGTTTGTGTGTGTGGTTATATGTGTGTGTGTATGCATCCACACATTTGTGTTGTTGCGTAGTTTTTATCGTTCAAACTGTGTGTGGTATTCATTCCATTTATCAGCAATTAAACAATTAACTTAATTGTGGTTTGCCAAAAAAACCAAACTCCACCCTGCAACAGTGAATAATTGGCCACCGCGATGCACTGGAGACAGACGCAGATATCTCCTCTTAGACTGAATAAATGAAGAACACAAACCAATTCTTGTAGCTAACAATCCCATCACAAATGTAAAAAAGAAAGTCAAATTATATTTTGTGAGAAACAGTAGCTACTCTTTTTATCACAATGACAGAGAAAATAAAAAAAGCATTTGTGTGGTATGACCTTTCAAAATGACTAAAAGCCAACAGTGTCCTAGTCTGCCTCAGTAATTCTCTGTGGAACTCTGTCCTGAGCCCACTGAGCTCCTACTAAAAATGTTTCACAAACAGTTTGTAAAAAGGTAAAAAATTTGCTGAAACAGCTGGGCATTGTAGTTTTTAGCAAATGTTACTCAAACAGGAGTAATAGTGCATTTGTTTGGGACAATTTTGTGCTGCAGATTTATACACATTGGGTGTTCTGTTATTAAAGATAGCAAGACAGTGTGATCGTGAGTTCCAGTGACAGACCTTTAACGTAATGTAACTTTGCTTCGCTCTGCTCAGCTCAGCTCGGCTCAGCTCAGCATTGCTCTATCCTACTCTACTCTACTCTACTCTATACCTAGGTTAAAGTAAGAACTACTCTTTACACAGACTTTCTTGCTCTTTATACCATGTCACTTGACATCCTCCTTTTCTCCAATCATATTTGGCCACTAGTGGTTGATCTAGCATGAACAATACCAGGAACATGAAATTGAAGCAGCTAAATGGAATTCAGCCATCATTATTGTCATTATTTACACCTGTGCTTTTCCTACAACATGTCCTCTGTGAATAATTGTTGGAATTCAATTACTGAGGTTTTTAAATTTTTGCTTCTAAGAGGTCAGGTCTATAACAAATCATGTGATCCTTTAAAGGGGCGCTCCACTGATTTTACACATCAAGGTCAGTTTAAAGTGATAGTTTAGATGATTTGACCTGGGGTGTATTACCTACAGTAGCTGGCAGTTAGCACACTTCCAGTTTGCAGAAGCAGAGAGTGGTACCATCACAGAAACTAAGCAATGTGCTGCTGTGGACAGGGTCAGCAGCAAGATTTTTTAGACTTATTTTAGACTTAAAAAAAGACTCACTTAGAGAAATCAATATCAGTTTAAGTGTAAGCTATATTTCAGATATTTTCTCAGCTTTACTTTGCTGTCAGACAGACTTTTCTGATGGGAAAAGGGACGGGAAGTCTGATGAGAATTCCCACTCTCTCTTGTTCAACCAGACTCCAGTGGTGAAATCAGTCATTTTACCTCACAAAACCAGGAGTTGCTGGTCTACTACTACCTTGATCACATCACAGTTAAGTTTGTGTTATTGTGTGACTTTGGTGAATCCAAACTAAGCTTTTAAAACACAGAAGTCTCACAATAACACAAACAAACTAACCAATCATAGCAGCAGTAAACCAGCAACTCCTGTGTTCTGTGTGGTAAAATGACTGATTTCATCACTGCAGTCTGGTTGAGTAAGAGAATGCCTCCGAAGTTTTTTAAATACATTTTGCTGCTGACCCTTTCCACAGCAGAACCTTGCTTAGCCTCCATGCTGGTGCTCCTGCTGCTTCTCCAAACTGACTTCCATCTACTGTTGTCAATTTTTTTTATTTTCATTGTGCAAGCATAACAAAAGTGCAATTGTGTCATCCTCAGATGATCAAATGGTGCATTGTATTTACTCATCACGGGAAACACTACTCCACTGGTTGTGTGATGGCTCTGGTGGGAACTTTCCAAAATCATGATGTCAGGGGTTTTTTTTTTTCTTGGGCTTAGAGATTTCACATTTTTAACAGAAAGTCTGCATTACAAATCTGGGGTGTGGTGTTAAAAAGACATAGGCATTTACCACGTTTTTTTCATTGTCCTGACAGGAGCGATTTGTTTCTGCTTTGGCAATAAGCACTTTTGTATGTGATGCCAGTAAAGCACCTTTGGATTAAAGTGAGACACAAAGAGAGAAGAGGAAGGACACAGTGGATGTTACTTCTTGTTCTAGTCCACCACTCCTGGGGTCTCAGCCATGGTGAGTGGTCATACACACACACACACACACACACCCTTAGACTTGCAGAAGAAATCAATTTAGCAAAAACAATAAAGAAATTATTTATAAGGGCAGACTGTGCCAAATTAGCTGTGGGATGCACTTAACTGCTAAAGCCGTATGAATAAGAGCTGTGGAGCGAGCACCAGGACCATGTCACTCATGAAGAAATGTGATGCTGCTGAGGTTACTGACATGCACACACACACACACACACACACACACGTAACACCTGCAGACTTAACAGACACACTGTGACAGTCAGAGATCTCCCACAGCCCCCTAACATGCAGACATGGCTCATGCTACTGTACATGCAGTCCAGTCCGCACGCACACACATACACACACACACACACCACTGGTGTGTGGATTAACTGTACAGCTATGCCTCAGCATTGCATTCATTTTTCATGTGTATTGTGTGGTTGGTTGTTACAGTTTTAGAGACCCTCTTATTGTCCACAACACAAAGGAGTACTCATATTACCAACTATCAATGTAAGATTGTGTGTGTGTGTGTGTGTGTGTGTGTGTGTATGTGTGTGTGTGCATGTGTGGCAGATGGGACACATGTGTGGTCTGTGGTGGCAGGCTGGCTGGAGCCTGAGGTTGGTGGGGGCTTCATCTGGGACAAGGGGGGTCTGAAGACAACAACATGAACACACACACACCTCATTTCCCATTAATAAATCACCAGTGCTTCACCACAGTTCATCTCCCTGGGTCTCTCGAGGTGGGTGGGGGGTTACAACATGAGGGTAAACTTTATTTTTAGGCTTTGCTGAGAGTGTGAGAGGAGCAGAGGAATGTGTTAATGGTGCCACCACAGTTTCCTCCCCGTATTCCCATCAGCCTTTAATACACAGCTCTGAATGGGAAGAGAAAAAAATTGCGTGGTGGTGGGGTGGAGGTGGGTGGAGCCGCAAAACAACCCATAGGATTCGTGTCGCGATGCTAAATGGGAAGTTTCAGCATTTGCCTGTTTTTGATTTATGGCATATGGTATATGCTATATGTGGTATATAATAGCTTTGCATTAGGGGGGCGAGGGGGGCTGGTGGTTAGACAGACTATCTCTAAGCCGGAGGACCTGTGCTCAGCCCCGCCCTGCTGCTGAAGTATATTTGAAAAAATTCCCTTTGTGTGGCTGACCTTGACCTTTGACCTTTTCACAGTGCAAACGCACAGAATGGAATTTCTGTCACTAGGGGTCTCTCAATCAAAGCAAAATCAAAAGACTTATTTAAATGATGTCATTGTAGCAAGGGATCATGGGAGTTGTTGTCATCACTGTTATCTCCAATGCGACCCAGGCAGAGACCGCATTCACAGACGAGGTAATGTATTATGTAGGGCTGGGTATCGATCCAGATTTCCCAAATTGGTTTGATTTGATTCAATTCAGTATCAATTTGATTGGGGATATTTCAGTTACAATATCAATTTTGCTTGGATATTAAAGAGATTTTTAAAGAACTAATATTATAAATTGTACAAGGAAACTTCTAACCTGGTGCATTATTTAAAACATTAACATTTACATTAAGAATTGACCCCAAAGTAGTTACATCATGTACTTTTTATTAAACATGACCTGACCAACACACTAAAATCAGCAAAATCTCATGCCACAAGATCTCGCACCAAAGGCTGGTCACACTAGACTAACAGGGTTAAAACGGCAGGCTGTACTACACATCCGCAGGAGAAAAGATAGATATTAAAAGGTCGATTTTGGGATTTTATGAATCAACATCAGACCAGGCAAAGGAAAATCAGTTCAAATCAATTAAGCAATTTGTTTTTACCCCAGCCTTAGTATTACGTTTTATTCATATTACATTTAGTCATGTTCACCAACTTCCTTTCTCACACAATCCTGCTAATGTGACAAAATGAGCAATGAGTGTTTAAGTGGGCTACTGGAGGCTATAACATTAGCATTCATTCACAATAGCTAGCCAGTGTGAGCTGGCACATATTTAAATAGCGTAACATATTAGCTAACCCTGGGTTAGCTATTTGCTAAAAACATTAAAATGCTTAATTCTCAGGCAAAATAATGTGCCAGACAGTCGTAAATGTAAGACGTAGCTCCTCGACATCCACTTTTAACAGTCACCATCAGAAACCCCAATGAATGAATTGGTAACACTGGCTAGCAAGTTAGCTACCTATCTCTAATGGATGTGTCTGGGTAAGTTAATTCACTTGAGCTGGTATACACAGTCTGGTTACATCTTTAAAACTTGATGTCTGTTGATGGGTAGACTTTATCTATGTTGGAACAAAATTTAATTACAAGAAATCTGTCACAGGCCTAACCTAGAGTCGAACAGTCACCAGCCACTAGACTGACTTAAGGGGACTTCACATGATAAGAAATTTGTCCCAGACTCACCACGAGGTATGACTGATTCACAGATCTTATAGTCTGATCTGACTGTTCACATTTCAACATACATTATGTTTATTAGTGAGATTGTAGTCTGTTTTTTATGCTGTGTTATAGAGTGTGAGGAACCCTGAAACACTTCTGGCAGGGAATCCTTGATTTGCATAACTCTCACAAAATTTGTATATGTTGTTCCTTCATTGCAACATTGCACAAATGTTAAAATGTTCACTCTCACATCATCTTCTGTGGGTCTGGGGTTCCCTTCAAGGCTCAGCCAGTAGTCTCTCCCTCCTCTGCTTGTGTCACTTCCATACATGTATGGTCTCTTCTGTCTGCATCCTCACATACAGCTGTTATCTCAAATCATTTGAAATTTTAGTGCAGTGTGGGGGCCTTCACTGAAGACACAACTCACGTGCTACAGAGATGCTACAGAGATGAAATCTGGAAAACATTACATCCTATAGCAAGCAAAGTTGTCAGAATGAAGTAAGCTGTTAACTTCATTTCCCAGAATCCCACATAGTTTAGTATATGCACCGGTTCAGACTACTGAGCAGGATGCTTACATCAAAATAGTAAACATGAAGTTTATTTTAACTTGACTGACTTAATTTGATCTCTAAAACTGGAAGCCTGTGGGTAAAAAAATTGAAATTAAATTAAACTACACTGTTTATTGGATCTGAATGTAAACTTCCTCAAATGAAAGCTGAATGTCAGCACTTAAACCTCAAACCATCCAATGCACTGGCATACAGAGACAACAAAACAAAAAAATGCATATGTAGACTGGTAAATGATTACATTTAGTGCTTTTATCCAAAGTGCTTTAAAAGGACTGAACAGCCAACCCTATCATCAGTGGACAACTCCGAAAAATTTTAATATTCATATTTCTGTGGTGCTTCTTGAATCAATAGCAGACAACGTATTATCTATCCAACCTCTAAGTGATAAAAAGCCAAAGAGAGACATGCTGGCAGACAGACAGGGTTCAGGGTGTGTGTCAGAGTGGGAGGGTTACAGTAATGACAGAGGCCAACATGTCGGTGTGTCTCCCGCATCGATCTCCCTCAGCCCTCCTTCAGCCTCTGCCTCCCTCCTCAAAAACTAATGGGGCATTTCCTCCAGTGCCCACACCACCAGCAACACTGTTTACTCTTCATTCCACTGGGGCACGCACAGACACACAAACACATGTGCACACACAGCTAGATCAAACAGTACAGTACAAAATGAGTATAATAAGGAATTAATAACAACAGGTGTGGTCTCCGAGGGTGGAGGAATACAGTTTCATCCTTTTTTGACTGACAATGTGTGTGTCCACACCATTGGTGACGGCATTTTAGTCTGTATGTATACTGTATATGCTTGAGTTTATATATTTATACCTGACCTAAGATATGCTCCATGTGGTACAATCATGTTCAAAAAGAACAGATATGTTTAATAGAATAGTTCAGCATTATGGGCGATACAGTTGACCCTTTGTGAAGTCTCTCCTCCAAACAGCAACTGTCCAATCATTGTTTACCAATGTTACCAGGCACTGCAGGTCAAGCTTTGTATTTCTCTTCATTTCATGTTAAGGTGGTGTGTATGGAGCTCTGAGAAGAGCGATACTCAGTATCTCATGAGGGTAGCTTCTTTGTTTTCATTTTTCAGAAACATAAAAACACAAGAGCACATGTGTGAAGAATGGATAAACTTTGTCTTTATCTGCTCTAATGTAAGCTGCAAACGTTAGCATGTCCAGCTAACTAGCTTAGTTACTTAATGACTATATTTCTGTTGTCTGTCCTATACATTCATGGCGTATTTTACCATTCGACCAGTGTTTGCTGGGGTGTAAGCTAGCTTTAGCCTCTGTCTTTCAGCAATAATGTTCTATTATGTAAGCAGCCATTAAATAATTTGACTTATTTCAGGCCTTTTTACAGGGTTCTTGTTTTAAAATATTTCAGATGGAGACAGACATCTGAGCTGTCTTGAGGACTTTAAGAATTAGCATTAGCTTACATTAGCTAGCTACACTTATGAAATCTGCTAACAAGAGTCAGCATTTGAGCTGAAAAAATCCTCAATCATCAGCTAGGGATGAGAGGCTGCATTTTTTACCAGGTGTTTAGACCAAGTGTTTCAAAAATTTCTATGTTAAATCTGCGTATGTGCAGCGTGAGAATGGAAAGCTCGACAGATGTAGCAACAGTAACCAAGGAGGGTGGGGCTTAGTGAGGGGTCTATCATTGGCTTTCTGTGGGAGATGCAGATGAGAAGACTGATACCATTGTCTGTTCAGTACAAACATGGTTAGCTTTGCTTAGCACAAAGACAAGAAAATAGCTGGCCTATCTCTGTCCATTGTCTTTGTCTCTCAGGACATGGAGATATGAGATGCATATTTAAAAACAGCTGTACACATTTTCATGTGGTTCTTACCTGCGTGTCCTGTGGCAGGTGAAGGACGGTGTGAAGCCTCTCGGTGTGATGGTGCCTGGATTCCTCTTCATATGCCAGGTCTCTGTCGGCCTGCGGCAGGGACAGAAACCTCCGAATGGTGCACAGGTTTTCCCACAGAGTGCGGTTCTCTGGGCTAGGGTTCTCCTTCCACCGAAGCAGCTCACACAGCCAACCCTGGCGAAGAGATAAAACCAGACATGAGGACTGATACCACTGTCATGCCTGTATAGTAAATATGAGGCTACAGCCAGCAGCATGTTGGCTAGCATAGCATAAAGACTGGCTCCCCTGTTTCCAGTCTTTATTCTTAGCTAAGCTAACATGCTGCTGGATGCAGCTGCTTCTCATCTAACCATCTGCAACAAAGCAAATACAAACATTTCACAAAATGTCAGACTATTTCCTTAAACCCGTCCTATAGGGATGTAACACGATATTATATTACATTATATTATATTATATTGCTGTGATATTAAAAAACTAAAACAATGGAAAAAAAAATTATTAAATGATCAATCTGATGTGTACAGCACTTTTTCCCATAGAATTTATTTTGTCTTTTAACTTAAAGTTCCTCTGCTTTTCTAATTTAATTAACTGAAATAGCCATGATCTAAGTTTGTGCAAAAAAATGGCATGAACTATCTTTGACAATGAATGTTTGAATTATGTATTTGAAAAACAGAAACAAGGCAGCAGTCAGTAGCAGTCCTTTTATAAAATAAAATAAAATAATTAACCATGTAATATCATGGTAGATATTGTCACACTTTGGCACAGTATTGACACATTTTTTAATTGTGATATTACTTTGGCATATTGTTACATCCCTACTGCTTTATAAATACATTTTGAAGAAGGGAGGTCCTGTTCCCCTTGACCATGGCTGTAGGCCATCCTTGTGTTTTCTGCTTCATTAACCATTTTATGGATCCTCTCCAGCTGTGGAGCCCAAGAATCAACATTTTTCACCCACTAGAAATGATGCTGGGTAAGAAAGAAGGATAAAAAGAAGATGAGAAAAGACTGACAAAGATGGAGAGAAATGTGAAAGACTCAGGACATTAAAAAAGTGAGATTTAAATTTAGCAAAAAAGTTGTGAATGTACAGGTGTGTGTGAGGTAAATGCAGAAAAGGAAGATGGAGAAGAAGGAGAGATGGAGAAGATTCAATTATATCTGCTAGACTGGTTCAGTTTGTGACACCAGCTGTTGTGTTCAACCAGCCACCTCGGGCAGCATGCACCGCTAATAGCCTGATCATCTCTCTCTTCCTCTCTCTCTGTCCTTGTGGCCAGCTGCAGCAGATGGGTGCGCTGAGCCGTGACCCTCAGCCACCCCAGACCCACCAACCTGGGGGACCTCTCTAACCGCACACAAACACACAACCACACACATGCATTCACATACTGTATACACTATGCATACATCTCTACATATTACCATTCTCATGCTTTCACCTGGCAGCTCATGACAACATGTGACTGTTTGCGTGCATTCAAACTATATTCATGATGATGGGATTTAGCTCCACTGCCTCTGTTTAAAAATTAGTCCTGTGTGTTTTATTTGTTTTGTTTTGTTTTGCTTTGTTTTTCCATATTTTCTCTCCTGGTCCCTGTCTCCACCAACCTCTCCTTGCAGGTATCTCTTCTCCCCAAGTTTAGAGAGAGGATGTTTATATAACTAAATAACTATATAAGGACATAAATGCTCAAAGGGTAAAAAAAAAAAAAAAGGGGGGGGGGGGGGGTTAAAAAAAAGTCAAAATGACTAATAGGTAAAGGTTTTGGAACTGGTCCAATAGTTCACTCCAGTTGGCAGCAGTGAAACAGGCTGCAACATAATGTTTGGGGGCAAAAGGATGTCCACTAAAAGTGACAGTCATTGAAAGTGTGACTTTGGTGTTTTGGTGTGTTTTACACATGTTAAAACACCAGAATTACACAGCAAGCCAAACAAACTAACACTGGGCTCAGACTAGCGCTTTATCGTGCCTGTAAAGTTGAGCCCGTCTAGGCCCGATGCTGACACAAAACTCTGTCTAAAACCGACTCGAACCAAACCCTCATTAGCATATTTCAGCCTGAACCTGATTACAGCTCGACATTTTTCTTAACAAGCTTCCCTCTATGAACCAAACAGTGGGAGTTTTCAGTGACAGGGAAAAAAAATTGGCAACGACTAAATTAGGGTTTTCACCCTAATTTAGTCGTGAAAATAAATAAATAAATAAATGAATAGAGTACAGTGCTTTCATCACTACACTTAGTAAAAAAAACAAAAGCAGAAGGTTAAAGGAGTCTGGATGAGAAAATGTTTGGAGGTCAACACAACTTGTCTATTCTTCAGCAAGAACTGGAATTGAAGTTTTAAATGTCTATTTTAAAATATGTCAACAGTAGTATGCTAACTAACGTTAGCCTCAAGGGCCAGAAATTTTACCATTGTTTGGCACCCTCAGCTGCACAACTGCTACTTGTAGACTTGTCCATCTCATTGTATATTGTGGTGACCTCATAAAGTAGCAATCCAGATTTTTGTTCAGAAATATTAAACATGATGAAGTTATCAGGGTGGCCCGATGAGCCGTTCAGGAGGTTTAAGACTGGATCTGTAAAATCTGTCACATTGTCAATTGTTGGGAGGAGTGAATCAGAGGTAAAATGAAATTCTTGTAATCTGAGCCCATCTTAACCAATGGAGACAGCACTAGACCAGCTCACATGTTCTGTCAGGGAAAATGACTGGTGGCCTTGAAGGGAGCCATGTATTGGCTGTTTGAACAAAAAGAATCTTACTCTTTAACATTTACGTCTGTCTCTGTGGGGATCCTTTCCGTAATGTAGTCAAACTCTTAGTAGAATAAAAATAAGAGCAGAATAAGCATAGAATAAGAGTCTGAGCCTGCCAGTGCTAAAAAAACAAGCACTTTTAATGGATGCACTTTGATGGCTGCATTTGTCCCCGACGATTATTTTATGCTGAAGCCCCGTTTTGCAGCTGCCAGTGGATCTAATGGACCAATTCAAAAAAAAATTGTGTAGCTATTAGTCATTTAGACCAAAATATGTACAAAAAAATATCTCCCAAATTTAAAAATACTGTAAGGGTGGTTGCAAGCCATGCATTGTGGTTATATCCTCCTCCTTCACTTGCTAACACACTAGATACATTGGATAAAGATTTTTTTACTCATTGAATGCAGTTAAATTACTGCTAGCTAAATTAGCCTCAGCACCTTGTGCTTGCAGAAAGTGTGCATGACCATTTATCTCACCAAGCCTAGTGTGCCTGTGCCTGGAACTGATTCATTCAGGTCTGTCAGTTGTGGGTCTGTGCTGTTGTGCATGCTGACTCACTTGTGTTACTTCCTGGGACACTTTAATGGAACTAAGCCTTTATTCATGTTATTAATTACACCAGTGTGTGTCCTGCTGTGACAAAAGTCCAAATCAGATCAGCCTCTTGGTTTGTTTTGTTTTTACATCATAGGAAATGAAATGTAATATAATAATGAATTATTGTTTTTCTGGTCAATTCATTAAAATTGATATCAATCATTCAGCTGATCTTTTCTGTGACAGGACTGTAAATGATCTATAGAACTAACAAAATAACTCTTTTTAATGTGCTTGGAGTGAAATTATGATAACACTTTATATTAAGGTGCTTGCAATAACCCTTAATTAATAGGTAGGTAAGATGTATATTGACATTAATGAGACTCATTAAGTGTTTATAATAGCATAATAAACATGTTTATTGTTAGATTATGAAATTGTTTGTAATTCTTTTATAAACAATAAAAGAAACTCATAAGGCTTTTATAACAAGGTTCTTACAAGTGCTTTCTTAAATGTCTTATAATCTAAACAAGAAAAGTATTCTCACTTGTATAGTATTATTAGTACATATTAATGTTAGAATGGCCTTACTATCCATTAACTAATGTTTATGACAAGCACCTTAATATAAAGTGTTACCAAAATGACAATTTAGAAAGTCCACTAATAAACAGAGGGAACTTGGTGTAAAATATTTTAACAATGAGAACATGAAGTAGAGTTACAAATTATATAAAAAATAGGTTGATTGACTATTAATTATCTGATACAGCAGTTATTGAGTCACTTTCTATGTGTGGCTCTTTGTGATACTGTACATGAAAAAGTAAAGTTTCAAGGCATAATTTGCACAGAATTTCAGATTAATTCATTAAAAATAAAGATGCATGCATATACTTGTAGTGCTGCGGTACATCATGCTTTCAGAGCTCTAAACATACAAATCGCTGATCATGTGCTAAGTGACAGGTGATACAGCTGATGACTGACTGTGTACTCTGTGTCACTGCTCCAACTGTTTTGCCAAGTTTTTTAGTTTTTATGAACTTTTTAAAGTTGTTTTGATTTACACATTTATCAAGAAGTAAATATCTTTTTATCCTGACTTCCTCCAGGGATTAAAAGAAATGCATCTTCATTCTTAAATTCCCATTGGCCCAAAAGTAAGATGTTACATTTGACCTTCTCTGTCCTCCTTTTTCCCATTGATTCCCTCACCTGGCTCTTGTTGGCAGCCACCTTTGCAAACAGAGCTTGGGACACCTTGGCTCTCTTCATCTCCTGCTGAATTTCCTCATAGATGCCCGACGTAATGTTAACCAGTGACTCCAGCTTCAGCGGGAGGTCAGGGGCCGGGCCAGACGGCTTTGGCTGGGAGAGAGGATCAGCACATGATATAACACACGGTGAGTCCAGATGAAACCCTTCGGATGGTTAATGTTTTACAAGGAGAAGATATCAGATAAGTTAGGATGGAAGGAAATATCATAAAGGCATCTAGTACTTAAGGATTCTGCTGCAATTCTAAAGGCCTCATATACATTCTAAAACTACTAAGAGACTTATCCACAAAAACAAATATTGTATACATGAGGAAAGGTTATCAGCTGATGATCAGGCCAAGTTGCTCTGAGAACAGACATACAGTGTTCCCTGTATGAACATCAGCTGCACATCTGCAGCGCACGTCTCCACATGAATTCTGTTTACAGATCAAAGTCATTAAGTTCTTCTCTTTTGTCTTTCTTTGTTGTTTCTGTTTGAATGAACATGTATTGGCTCTCAGAGAGCTTGTATACACAGTGTTTGAAGTCATCCGCAAGACATGTACAGACCAGCTAGCTTACATTCCCCCAGTGTAAACGATGCTGAGATAATTTTACATAGACATAATAAGAATAGCACACAAATTCACCCAGAGCCATGAATGGCCATTTGCCCTGACATCAGAGAGAATTTCTTATCGCTGATGTCGCTAACTTGTTTTGCGCAGATGGAACGAAACGTCCAAATACTTTATAATGTTCTTTATGTTTACAGTATGCTCGTATGATAGCTTTGAAGCTATTTTTTCCATTATAAATGGAATTTGTTGCAGATAAAAACATTCAAATCCCAGCATAGGTTTTAAGACACAATACGTGACGTGCTGCAGTCTACTCTGTGAGGGCAAGTTACAGATTGCAGATAACTTACCGAGTTGGAGATCTTAGTCTTGTTCTTCCAGATGGAAGCCCAGGTATCAGGGGTTATCTGGTCATCCAAACTCCTCTCCCACACTTTCTATGCACACACACACAAAGAGACATGGCATGTTACAATCAAATGTTTGCATCACTGTGATTACACATGCAGCCGTCATACAGACCTCACTCTTTCCTATTCTGCTATCGCTCCCATAAAAGCAACCATATTGTAGAGACATCTAATTCTGGAGGCACTAGTGACTGCAGTGCACACTAACCTGTGAGAGGCGTGGAGCACCAGGGTTGGAGGAGTTGGAAGCAGGAAGGCCGACTGAAGGGTTCATGGTGCGCTCTCTCTCCTCCTGGTAGATTCGGTCTCTCTCGCTCTCTGGTAGGTTCAGGAAGTTCTGCATCGCTTTCAGATTCACCAGCAGGGACTGTGAGGCCGTGCGAGGGTCCTCCTCCTTCCGCAGAATCTCTGACAGCAAGCCCTGGGTAAAGACAATGCACAACTGCACTATGAACTCTGCAAAAAGATTGTGTTATTGCTTTACAATGTCAACCTCTATTCCTAAAATACAAACTAATGTGCAGTGAAGTGGATTATGTTTTCTTCCAAATGTGGGATGATGGCTATTTGCTGTTGTAAATTCCATTATTTGCATTATTTTCTCCCACTTCCCATCATTAGATGCTGCAAATATTGAAAAAGCTCTTTTACCTAAAATAAAGTATTCTGATCCTTTAATTAGAGGACCAGTGTGTTGGAGTTAGTGAGATATAGTAGTAACAAAGATAGAACAATTCTTTCAGGTGATTATACACTAATGAAAACATATTATATTCAGTTTTTGCCATATTCCGCCAATAAATGCCCCAAAATCTTAAACACTGGACCTTTAAGTAAAAGTACTAATATCACACTGTAAGAATACTAAATAACAGATAAAAGTCCTACATTGAAAATGTTACGTAAGTATGTAAGTATAATCAGGGAAATGTTAATCTCACAAGGCCTGTTTTGTCCATCTTTATATAATTAAAATAATAAAAATTAAATGCAGCAAATCCTGAGAAGCTGGAAACATGAACTTCTGGGCAACTGCCCATTAAAAATGGCTCGAATGATTTCAAAAATTGTTGCCAACTGTTTGTCAATCAACTAATTATCAATTGATCGACTTATCATTTTAGCTCTACTTGTATACTCTGTTGAGTAATTTGATTTATTTCTACTATTTCATAAAATAGGTTAAAAAGTATTAACCTGTAAAATAACTGGTAGCTAAAGTTGTCAAATAAATGTAACAATGTAAAAAAAAGTACAATATTTCTTTCTAAAATCTAAAGAGCCAGAAGAATAAATTGGTATGAAAGTGGTAAGAAAACATTCAAGTATCTCAAATTTGTACTTAAGTACATTACTTAAGTAAATTTACTCAGTTAAGTTCCACCACAGCTTAAAATCCTGGTGAAAATCAGTTTCTATCTATTTCAACCTTCACACAGTTTTTTAGTAAAAACTGAAAGTGATGAATCTTAGATATACAGTGTCAGCATATGGGTTGGATGTTCTCAAAAAATACATTCACATATACACAGACACACACCTGGCCTCTATACCAGGTCTATGAACCACCTCCCATTACATTGATCTAATGAGGCGTGTGGTAACCAGTTTAGCACAGCCTGAATGCATCAGGTGTTTGTGCTGCTGTGAGGGCGGGGAAGGAGACTCAATGACCCAGCAAGCTACACTGCCGTGCTTCCGCTAATCCCGCTGAAAATACCACAAGGTGGGTGACCACAGAATTAGTCAAACCCTGTTTGAAAAAAACATAGTCCCAGTGACGTCAATTTCCATTTATTTCCATCAAATACGGCAATTATCTCCTCTCACCGGATATGTTGAGGAGGACGAGAATTACAATATGATCATTTTAGGCTGTGTTGCACCAACAAGAATTCATTTTTTAACCTGAACTTAAATTATGTTTCCCCAAACTTGAAAAATACCTTGAAATTAAGAAAGATTCAATTTACACCTCTCTTTAACCCTCAGTTCCGTTTTTACCTAGATTAAATTTAATTCTGTTGTACCAAAACTTTGAAGTCCAGTTTAACATGTGATCCAGTATCAACTTTACAGTTACAGTTGAGGAGGTTTAAATTTTAAAATGGCTGCCTTTTTGAAATGGATTGAGCATAATAATAAAGTTCTTTAAAGAAAGAATGAAAGAAAGAAAGAAAGTTTTATGATGCGTCTCTTCTTTCTTTCTATATATTTTTATTTGTTTGTTATTATTTAGCCATATTTCTTCATAGTTTTTCTCAAGGAGAAGAAATTAGAGTTTCATCATCATATGTTGGCTAACCAGGCTAACTGATGTTTTAGCTAGCTAGCAACTGGAATACAGAGCAGCCAAAAGTTAACAGTTTCCCTCCTCCTCTTCCACCCCCTCCTCTTTCTTCCCTTTCTCCTCTTTCCCTCTCAACCCGACCGGTGCCGTCAGATCACCGCCTACCATGAGTCATGGATCTGTCCGAGGTTTCTGCCTGTTAAAAGGAAGTTTTTCCTCGCCGCTGTCACCAAAGTGCTTGCTCATGGGGGAATTGTTTCAATTATTGGATGTAAATATAATTAATTATTGAGTGTGGTCTAGACCTACTCTATATGTAAAGTGTCTTGAGACAACTTTGTTGTGAATTGGCGCTATATAAATAAAATTTGACTTGACTTGACTTGATCTTTTATACCTGCTAGGTCCTGGCAGCATGCATTTTTGTGTATTTATTTATTTTAATTTGGGTAAGAAAGCCTCTCCATATTGATTAAACTGTTTAATTTTGGTTTGCATCACTAAACTTGAATTTAGCTACTAATCTGAGACTAGTTTTAATTGTGCAACAGAGCTCTGCTTCATGTTAAATCTGGATTTATTCATTTTAAACCTAGCTTTGCTAAACACTGATTAGCACTAATCTTAGATTAAATTAGTCTTTGTTGGTTCAACCCAGTGTTAGTCGATGTAGCTCTATAAGCAGTAGGTAGACATTTTGATCATGCTTGACACAAAGGATGCAATACATTCATTTTTAGATTTTGTCTGTCTCCGTTCTTGACTTATTATTTATGCCATCTTGAAGCTACTCTCATCACCTTCCTCCTCCTCTTCCTCTGATCATTTTGCCCCCTCTCTGTCACACCTGTCCCCTAGCCTTCTTGACCTCAATCTGTCCTGTTTTCCTACCTGTGTGCGGTTGAAAGCCACACGGGCGAACACGGCCTGGGAGACACTAGCTCTCTTCAGCTCGTCTCTGACCTGCTGATAGATTTCGGAGGAGACCTCAGCGGCCGAGGGGTTGCTCCCGGGTGGTCGCCAGCTTTAGATGAACCCCGAGGGATGGGCGGGTGGTTGAGGAACTGTTGGTTGAGGGCCTGGGGGTGCTGATGGGCCAGCAGACGGCTGACGGCTAGCTGCTGGTTGATGAGGTGGGCCATGGCGAGCTGCTGACGTACCAGCTGCGGGGAGAGTTGGGGGGAGAGCAGGCCACCTGGCCCCAGCAGGGGTTGCAGGGCACCAGGCGGGGGTGGGGGCGGAGGAGGCACCTGCCCAGTACGGAGAGGAGGGCTGTGGTGGAGGGGGCCATGGGGTGAGGGCTGTTGTTGGGGTGGTGGAGGCTGCTGCGGTGGCTGGGAGGGTGCTTGCTGATCTCCAGATCCCGCCTTGAGGAGGGGGCTGCCGGCTCCCAGGTGACTGAGCTGGGCCAGGCCAGCTAAGTGAGGAGGAGGTCTCTGACTCAGCACACAGAAGTCTGCCATGTTGTCTCTCTCTACTGGAGAGGAGAAGGGCCAGTCAGTGTGGCCAAACAAATGCCTTTACATTTTTACCGTGTCAGAAAGTTTAAGATCTCTTACTTTTGATGTCAGTAGCATCTCGTCCAGACCACATCTTCTCCAAGTAATCCACTGCTCAACAAAACAAACAGAGAAAATCAGTCAGAAGGGAGGCTCCTGATGTGAGTATGCATACATGATCAAAACAGCTCGCGTTAAGGTCCATATGATGAACGAATGAAAGAACGAACTACAGGTGAATAGGGTAAAAAAATGTAAATATTAGATTTCACCATGAACCAGTTGATTACTTACATTAAGACAGCTGTTTTTTTGTATTACAAGTTTTCTGAAATGTTATGTTTACATGTGCAAATGAGGCATTATCTAATTACATCTGTGCTAATTTTCCCAAATTTCCGGGGGATTCAAAACAAACAACATACAAAACAAATAACATACAAAAACAAATACAAACATTTAACCCCACACCCACCACTGGCAGCAACCCAATCCCCTACCTATTTGGCCTTAGCAGATTGAAATCGAGAATAAAATAATTCAGAGAGGGAAAAGAAGAGATAAAATTAATAAATAAATACACAGAAAATATATTATTAATAAATTAAAGAGTGAGAAATAAATAAAAAACTACATCATGGCAGCATGTCTGTGAAGGTTCTCAGTCATCCAGGTCATGGTATTCGTAGCAAAGTTTGTCGTAGGCAACTGGACTTGATAGAGTTCTTGAAGACGTTTCTCCTCTCATCCAAGAGGCTTCTTCAGTTCTGACTGACTGGTTTGGGAGTTCAGGTATTAAACCTCTGTGTGGTCGTTAACACCTTGAGGGGCATGTGGCTCAGTACCCACCCTTCCATTGTGTGGACCTTGGGTTTCACGTGGGGGGAGGTGTGAATGAGAGTCGTTAAGGTCCCTGCCACCATGTGACTTGTTGGAGTCACATGATTTCAGGTGGGTATCAAACTGTCTGGGGAGTGATCTTAAAACTGCATTGTATGTAGCAGATAAATTATGTCTTAGACCACCTCCTCTGTTGAGAGATGGCCTTTCCAGGTTAACAAAAATGGCTTCTTTTACTCCTCTCTCAAACCATCTGTCTTCCCTGGCCAGAATATGGACATTGTTGTCTTCAAAGGAGTGTCCTTTCTCCTTCAAGTGTAGATGGACTGCTGAGTCCTGACCTGAGGAGGTGGCTCTCCTGTGTTGAGCCATGCGCTTGTGCAGCGGTTGTTTTGTCTCCCCAATGTACAGGTCTGTGCACTCCTCACTACACTGAACGGCATACACTACATTTTCCCGCTTGTGTCTGGGTGTTCTGTCCTTGGGGTGGACAAGCTTTTGTCTCAGGGTGTTGCTTGGCTTGAAATGCACAGGGATGTGATGTTTGTTAAAATCCTCCTGAGTTTTTCTGAAACGCCAGCGACATAAGGAATAACAATGTTTTTCCTTTTGATGTTGTTTTCCTCTCTTTCAGGCCTGTTTCTTTTACTGGTTTTGACAAAGGCCCAATTTGGGTATCCACAGGTTTTGAGGGATGCCCTGATGTGTTTCTGTTCCTTATACTTATGCTTACACTTGTGCAACAATAATCATATATGGTCTATGAATCCAAAAGCTCTTTCAGATTGTCAGTAAAGGAGATCCATGCACTGATGGTTGATTGTTTTGTACTATGCATTTGCTTGCATTGCTACTGACAACTCCATATATGCAACGTCCGACAGAGATTGTAGTCAGTGATACCAGGACAGACAATGAGGAGGCTGCCAGTGGAGGGCTAACATTTTTTTTGCCACTGTCAGACCAACTAAAAGTCCCAGCATTTAATGAGACAGGAGACCTAGAGAGGAGGTATCATTCAATAGGAGCAGCTTAGGACAATATGACACTTTAATATCAAGGAGATTAGATAAGGTTGTAGATACCATTATCCAAAAATGCACCACCCCTGGGCAATTCCAATACATGTGCAGAAGAGACCCTGTTTCCCCACTGGGGCAGGGCTCGCAGTTGGGAGAGGGTATGAGCTTCATCAAATGGAGTTTTCTGGGAGTCAAGTACATCCTATGCAGAAATTTGAAGTGTATCAGTTTATGGTTGGGAAGTATCATCCAAATTGTTCCAAACTGCTGAATAGCAAATGTTATCTACAGAGCAACTAAGATCCCTACAGGGATCCTATTTTAACTGTTTGGTTAGGACCTAAACATTACAAATGAGCAGTCCCTAAGTCAGTGTTCCTATCCTAACTCAAAATCATGAATGTGTATTACATTGCACTTTAACACCTCTAACTTATCTGTCTTAAATAAGTGCCCATTGTTGTTTTTCCTCCATTTTTTGTATGAAAAGGAAAACCAGTGGTTACAGAGGTATTTAGCTTGCGAGATGGGAAAAGTGTCACTTGTTAGGTGACAGACACAAAAGTTGATAAGCAATGTTGGATTAAGTATTAAGGATTTCCTAACCTGAGATGAGATAGGATGAAGTAAGATGAGATAAGATCCTTAAAGTTTGATTTGATTTGTTTCTGTAATACCAAATTGGATCCTATCCTATCTTAGACTCATCCTACATTAACTCAACATTTAAGATAAGATGTTTCTGTAATATGGCCCCAGAACAGAAATCTGAACATTTGATAAAGCTAGGTTCAAAATTCTTGTTTCATTTTGTAAACATATTAGAGTATAAGCTTTTTACAAAGGGAATTTTATATATCCTTTATCCCTGCACAAACCAGAAAATACTGTCAACAGACTTATGTTTTAAGGAATAACATGTAAAAAATCTTCAGAATAATAGGTAGGATAAAACAGTATGTCTGTGTATGTAAGTGTTATGTGGGCTAAGAGTCTGAGAAAAACCTCATTTTGAGAAAATGGACTTTAAACATATGTATTGTTAAATTCCATACATTTTATGTTAGACACTACGGATGAATAGGGTAAAAAATAGTTTTTAGCAGTTCAGTTGAAAGGGTATTTTCACGTCTTCATTTCCTTCATTTGAAAACTTTGAAAAGCAAATTGTATTATTCCAGCCCCCATAATCATTTTGTGACCCTCTGTTGGGGCCCAACTTGGGTGCTGGGAACCAATAAGAGCATTCAAGGAAGTTCGACAAATATTTAGTGCACAGCTCACCTTTGATTTTCTTATACTTCTTGTACCAACGACCAAACTCCTGGCATTTGGCAGTGGAGACATTGGCATAGTAGGAGCTATTTACTATGGAGGAAATCATACTCTGAGAGAGAACAAGAGGGGAAAGATCATTAATAACCAACATAATATGAAATGCTCACACTCACGCAACAACCACATAGCACGCTCACATAAACACACACGCATACACAAACACAACAATAGAAACTAGACTTATCTATTAATCGGCAATGCTCGGAATCGGGCCACGTCACAGTTTTCACGTGATCGGCCATGACCTGCGACTGGCCGGTCAGTCTAAAATTTGCCATCTAAAGCGCCAGTCAAATTCCCACCGCGCTGCAGCAGCAAAAAAAAAAAACAAAAAAAACAAAAAAAAACATACACTAAGCAAACGCATTGACTCTTCTTTTCGGTTATGCCTCGTGGGATACGTCAGCCCTTATGTCAGCCTGCCCAGATCAATAACATCAGCAGCGCACAAACACGCACATGTGCAACTCACGGCTTTGGCGACCTACACCATGTTGGTCATATGGAAATTTTTTAAAGTGTGTGAGGAGGATCACAAGTTTGCAGTATGCAACACCTGCGAGGCTAAAATAGGGCATGGAGGAACAACACCGAAAACGTTTGGTACGACTAATCCAGAGGTGTCCAAACTACGGCCCGCGGGCCAACTGCGGCTGTATTTGAAACCACATACATACTGCTTACTGCGTACGACACCAGTATACACTGTATTCTGCATGTTGTTTTCAGTAGTGCTCAGTATGTGACAATTAATGATTACATTTATAGCTATAACATGCTTTGCCCCAGGTCTTTGGTACCGCTGCGCTCTCTCAAGGCGCTGATGCCGCGGTGCTTTCCAAGGTGCTGATCCCGACTTTGTTCATTTGTTTGTTTGTTCGGTACTGTTTTACTGTTATTTTCTGTAGTTATTTTTGCATAGTTTCGTACTTCGTAGTTTGACAGAGCCCATAAATAGCCTTTTGGGGGCGTAGGGATTAATATTTTCTATCCTGGAAACAGAGGCGCTCTATCCCGATGTATGTAGGTTCCAACCTGACCACTTTAGTGTATTTTCTGCTGGTATTAATAATTATTATTGAGGAAGAAGAACACCATTTCAATATTAATCAACATTATTATAAACATTAAATAAACTGTGCAGGCTGCGTAGCAACTTGACCTTCTCTGCGGCTGCACAGGAGGATGAAATGCCAAGTTCAGCCTGTGATCTGTTACTGTCTGACTGAACAACCTCATGGAAGTGATATTTTACAGTTCTACATATTTTAATCTAACGAAATTCATTTGAAAAAGTCAGTTGGTGTTTTCAAAGTCATGATATTGAGCTGAAACAGGTTCCAGACTTCGTTCAACATCGTAGACTTAATAAAGTTAATTATCACTGAAAGTCACTTGGTCTAGGGCTTTGTATGCATTCCCTAGGAGATTTTGGCGTCTTTCTTCAGTGAGGGGCGCTTTTGCCACACCAGCTGCTGATGGTAAATCCATCACATGCAGTATTTCACCCCGACGTGTTTTGGATAAAGTATAAATCCAGTGATCTTGAAGCTTCGAGCTTCACCTGGAATTTTATCTGAGATTCTAAAAGTTGCAGCAAACATAAGTCCAGCGGATTTTATCCATCCAGCGCAGCGCACAGTTTGCATCTTCATTGTTTAATATTTTGAAGTATTTCCACACAAAGCTGGTAGCAGACAGCGTGTTGTGTCTCATTAAGATGGTAGAGTCAAAAGTATTGTATTAAGTGCATTCATAATCAGACATGCTTGAATTCATGGTGATTTGTGATCGTTAACCAATGAATAAAAGCACCCTGTGTACTCAGCTGGTAGCAAATAGGAGCCAGAAAACACACACTACCCTGAATGAAAATTAAATCTAAAGAATAATATAGCACATGCTATGATAAGATGATGATATAGTAGACAAAAGTTATTATTATTTATTAATGTAGAGTGTGTTTTAGCAAAGACATGATTATTGAAAAGCTGGTTGCATCTTGGTTAAAATGTTCTAATAAAGGAAAGTTAGAACATTTTGCAATATCTTGTGTGCTGTAAAGTGGTTTGGAAAAAATGAAATCGGAATCGGCCAAAATCGGTATCGGCCTTCCAAGCACTCTGCAAATCGGAAATCGGGATCGGCCCAAAAAATTGTAATCGGTGCAAGTCTAATAGAAACATACAATCATTTATCATGACTGGAAGCCACCCATGGAAACTGGAGCCAGTGAAGTGCACAGAGGAAAACTCCAGCCACACACACACACATTATGCACACACATAACACACACATACACATAGACATAAATCCAGGGGTAGAAGTAACTCATTACAAATATTCAAATTACTGATATTACATAGTTTTTTGGGTACTTGGCAGATTTTCAAGTCTGTACTTTTACTTGTACTTAAGTATGCATTACAAGCTGTAATTTACTTAGTTACTTTTAAAATCATAGTTGAGTACTGAGTACAATTTGAATTAACATCCAAACCTTTCATCTGCATTTTAGTAGCCAATCAGGTGATCTGATCACCTGATTGGCCAGTGAAAACAAGGACATACAGACGAAAAACAAAACAAAATGCTGTGGCAGCACATGTTTGGAGTATTGGATGTTAATGATTAATCATTAATTCATTAATTGCTGTTAAGAATTTAATCAACAATAAATGTATCCATGGATATTTAATCAATAGACATGGCGGTAATTTACACCACCCCCCCCCCCCCTATTTTAGCAATGTAGCAGTACTTGTACTTAGGTACAAGATTTTTCAGTACTCTTATCCACTGGAAAAATTTCGCATGCCAGTCATTTTAAGACAAGGATAGAGGGCTAAACATGCAGCTGGAGAGTTTAACACAACTGAGGAGGCAGTTCTTCATTAGGAAAACACCTTAGAATAGGAATTCAGCTATTACAGAGCCACCTTAACTGAAGAGTTTCCCAATTTTAGAAATCCTAAGTTGGCATAGACCCTGTCCTAAATTCATGACATGAACACCAAAATATCATGACTATAATGTTACTCAAACCAAATGAGGAGGCTTTAAATTTCTCAGACCAGGAATAAATGGGTGTATATATCAACAGCCGACAATTGATTTTGATTGGCATTCCCATGACATCATAGGCCAATGAGGTGATGGTGTTTCTGCTCCTCCATCACACAATTAATTCCTCTTCCTCATCAAAGCTAAAACTTAACTCCTGTCTTTTCTTGTCCAGTATAGGAAACAAGCAACTAAGTGACAAGTAAAGTGAGTCAGTCGTTGTCATGGATACGAGCAGTCTCGTGTTCATTCTAAAGAAGACACAGGCATGACAGGATGAGTACAGACTGAAGTTTACAACTGTAGTTAAGATTTCATAAGTTAGGATAAGATAGGAGGTCTGAGATAGAACAAGACACAGACATCAGTTTGGGAACTGCTTTATGTTAAGGAAGGAAAAGCACTTAGGAAACGTTTCTGTACTGAGGCCCCAGTTCTCTAATGAGAACCATTTCATTTTGATGTGAGGGTGAGGTTGAGGAACATGAAGTATGATGTGTTGCTGTGTAGGAGTAGCCAGACATTACCTGTGACAGAGGACACTCTTTGGCCAGAGTGCTTTGGTTCATTTCCTTCAGCAGCTCTTTGAGAGCGTTCCTGACAGTTGCATGGTTCCACTGTTCACAGGGCAGATCCTCCAGCTTTGAAAAACTACAACAAGCCAAAACCACACACAGGACTCAGGCAATGCTTTGAGAAACAAAAGAACTAAATATAGAATTAAAATGAAATAAATAGAAATGAAACTTTAAAATAGTATTATACTGGATGTTTTGGATTAACTGCTACACAACAGGGCATCTGGGACCCCTAGAGGATCCTCAGAGTTACTGCGAGGAGTTATTGGGATATTAGGAAATTATTGCTCAATAATTTCAAAAGTTTCTTCTTCTTTAAGAAAAAAAAAACAATTTACACAACCCTGACAAAAGGCTACCCATGAATTCTGAAGCAATCATGTGAGCTAGCTAACCAGCTATGTATTGTGCAGCTTGCTGCAGGTTTGAGAGCAAGGTGGATAAAAACAGGGTCGTTTTTCAAAGGCACATCAGGTTTCTGAAAAACGTTGCTGGAGTGCCGTAACAAGACCTGACCACATCTCACAAAAAATGTACAGCCATTCACAGTGAACTCCAGAGCGACTGCTCTTCAACAGGAGAACAGGATTGACCTGGATTATGCAGGACACCAACATGGCATGTCAAAGGCATCATTTGATAAGGGGGAAACAGCTAGCCTGGTCCAAAGTTAGTTATAATCTCTTACAACATCCCAAGAACTAAATTTAAAAAAGAGTTTTCCCCAAAGGGGGAATAATAAAGTACATTCTTCTTCTTTTTAGTTAATCAGACCTGCCTAAAACCACAACTTGTTGTCTTTACACCTAGATTTTTGTACATATTAAACAACTGAGACATGATGTATTAATTATTGAGCTTTAGAGGTGCCGGTAGACAAACAGAGCCAGGCTAGTTGTTTCCACCCATTCCCAGTCTTGATGCTAGGCTAAGCTAATCATCTGGTTGGCTGTAGCTTCATATTTACGGTCCAGACATGGTATCAAGCTTTTAATCAAACTCTCAGCAAGAAAGCGAATATGTGCAGCTCCCAATGTCAAACGATTCCTTTAATCATAAATCGATCCCTAACCCCACTGATCTTTCAAACATCCTGTATTAAACTCAAACCCACTTCCTGTATAGGCCTACAGTATCTGTCTGGAATCTTTCTGTTTTTATTTCACTTTAACCTCAAATAAATCATTTTGACTCTTGAGCACATAAGTGTGCCGATGCGCTGCCATTGCTATGGATACACACGTAAACATGCAAACAAACCTGGCTGGTATGTGCCAAGACAATAACAATAATAACCCTCTCATCTGGAGTTTATCTGTTTTTATCTGTCCATCAGGATCCTGCTTCATTTCTTCAAGGGAACTAGAAGTTCCTGGCACACAGTCTCTCCCAGACGGAGACAGATAATAGATAAATCCCCACTGGGTTGTTTAACTGGAGCTTTCGTGTTTCAATATTGCAGCTTTTAAATTTGATAGATATGGTAAATTCTTGAACTGCAACAAGCTGCAATGACACAAGCAGCCTGGTGGACCAAGTGTCTGACTCAGTGCAGCCGTGCACAGTGTATGGTCTAAAAGCCCCACTGTGTCCAAAAAATATGGACACAGAATCTTTCCAATGTTGTTTTTCATATTCAATAGAGGAGTGTTGGTGAGTGGAAAGTCACTGATTTAGAATGTAAACATTTCCATTTTCTCACTCTGAAATGCCACAGACAATTCCTTGTGAACTCTAATAAGTACGGCTTGGAATTGGTACTCAAACTCCTCAAGGTATGGATTGAAATAACACAGTACCAAGTAGTATCAAAACTTCTGCCCAGATCTAAAAAAAATGACTGTGTGTTTTTGCTCACAGCCAATCACTGCAAGTGTTCTTCGGAAAGAAGAATCTTTAAAAGAGGTGTCAAATCAAGTTGTATCTGTATCACTTTAAAGGGATCGTTCACACAAAAATGAAAATTCAGTCATTATCTACTCACCCTCATGTTGATTGAGGGTTTATGAGTTTCACAGGAAAACAGTGTTGCAGAATTTCAGAAGTTTTTTTTTTTTTTTACATTTCAACATAAAAAAACAACTGAAACACATAAACATAAAATGCCTCCATACTACTTGTCTGGAATAATCCAAGTCTCTTAAAGTCCCAACATGCCGTTTGCACACTGTCACAACACACACCCCAGTTCAGACAGTGTGGATGTGCATGTGAATGTGGCTCCAAGCTAAGGATCTACAGTGAAGATTCAGGCTAAAAACATGGTGTAAATGATATTTGTTTGTTTTTTCAGTCACACCCGACAAGCAGTATGGGAGTATTTTATGTGTTTTTCTGTTGTGTGGTCACCATTCATTTCCATTGTTTGGGAGATTCTGCAATGTTGTTTTCCTGCAAAACTCCAGCAGTGTTTTGTGGACTAAAAAACTAAACCCGACCTTGAATCGGCATGAGGGTGAGTAGATAATTACTGAATTTTAATTTTTTTTGGTGAACTATCCCTTTAACTATCCCTTTAAGGTAACTTTTTAAAGACTTAGACTCCAAATAAGTCTGGAAAACTCTGACCTGTGACATCTCACATCTCTCAAAACTCAGTCTGACCTTTGTAGCTGGATGCGTAGTGTGACCATGTGGTAGACCTCCAACAACATGTCAGCAACTGTAGCTTCTGGTGCGTCAGTCAGAAAGTGGATGGGCAGAGGGTTCCACCTCCCCACCTTGATGATGCCTGGGCAGAGACATGAAAGAGTCCTGTCAATTAAGTTTTTAAACAGTTTGACTTCACACAAAAATACAGATAGAACAAATATGACATAGCAAACTAAAAAGGGAGGAAAAGAGAAAAGAATATTGCTTTATATTGTGTTGTAAAGTACAATGACCTCTCAAAGATAACAGTTTTTCAGAGGAAAAGCCATGTCTTTCATGTAGCCACCTTTTTATTTAAATATGCTATAAAATCAGCTTACAAAGACTTCACTGCGAACCACTTATTACTAATATTTCACTGTCAAAGTTATGTTACCCTGAAAAAAGAAAACAACCTGAAAAATAGCCTCTCCAGAGTGTATCAGTAACTTCACTTCTATACTGTGTTATTATTCTGAAAGCTATAGCAGCGTTTTACTTTATTTAGCCCAAACCCAGCAAACATTTTGAGGATGATACATGTTTATACAATAGAAAAAGACAGACAATGAAATATGACTTTAATGCATCTATAAGTACACATCCTTATTCTCTGTTCTAATTACCAGTTGTTAGCCAGAGGAAGCTGTCTGGTCACTAAGAACAATTTACTTCAGCATGGAGCTATAAAGCATTATAAATGCTGAACTTACAATACATTATTTCCACCACTTATAAATACTTTATAAGCTTTGTTATAAGTTATCATGCATAATTATAAACATGTATAAGTGTTTTCATTGAAGAATTACATTTTAAAATCTAAACACACACTAAACACTTTTCTTTGCTGAAGAAAGTTGTTATGACTACATTATCATTGGGATTATTACACAACTGAAGGCTTGTGATGGACACAATATTATGAACATAGTCCTGCAATAAATGCTACCCATGGTGGTGTGTGTGTGTGTATGTGTGTGTGTGTTTGTTTTTGTGAATAAGTTGGTGTTTGTACTGTCATCATATCTCTCACTTGATTTAAACAATTTAGTTGAATTTCTTAGACTATACCCACAAGACACGACACACACAAACACACTTCACCTACTCATTCACTCACCTCCACACACTCAAACATACACACACACAATCACAAAGGTTTTTCATGGGGACTGGCTGGAGCTGTGAAAACTAAACAAAGCTAATCGCATTACTATCCTCCAAATGAGATCCAGACGCCCCCCCCCCCCCCCCCCCCCACACACACACACACACACACATCTCTCCTCTCTCCTTTTTTCTTCAACCTCTCTTCAGATTTCTCTTCTCCACGGACCCCTCTGATCTCTCTCTTCATCCCCTCTTTTTGTTCTCCTCCACTGTGTTTATATCTCAGTTATATCTTTGATTACAGTCAGGCCGAGCTGTGTTCCTAATTATCTGGTCACACAGGGAGAGCATCATTTAATCCACTATGAACAGAATGGACTGGACCCCTCAGGGCACAGAGGAACCCCAAAGGATCCTAAGACCACCATGACAATGTTTAAGAACCCAAATGATATATATACATATTAATCATATGTGGAGCACCATTTCACATGTGAAAAATGTGATGTAGTTTTTGTAGTTAGTACACATTTCATAATTTCACATGATACAGGCAATGATTTTTAAATATTTTGCATATTAAATTTAAGTTGCTGTATGTAAAAACTACAGATGTTCCCATACCTGAACTTTGTGACGCTGTTGTAGTCAAGACCACCTAAACCACACATGGGCAAAATGTGGCCCAGGAGCCTGATGCAGCCCACTGAAAGGTTTCATGTAGCCCACAAGGCCATCGTGAAAATATCAAAAATGAAATTCTTGCATTGTGCTTACCATTAAACTCTTATCAGACCTTTATTTTGAAAGGTGTCAGTGCTGTGTTCATTGTAGACTTGTAGTCAAGACCGCCTAAACCGAGACCAAGACACTACCAAGACCAGAGAGTATCAAGACCAAGACAAGACCAAGACCAAGACCAAGACAGACCAAGTCAAGACCAAGACTAGTTCAGCTCAAGACCGAGACCGAGACCGAGACAAAAAAAAACCCCAGTTTTTTGTCATCTTGCATGAGTTGTAGAACATAAGCACCATACTGGGTTCAGCTGCTTAGTGTGCTATTAAGGACTGACATGACTATTAACTAGTCCCAAAGTCATCTAACAAAAAAACAACAACACCACCCTGCACCTCAAAAAAAGTCTAATGAATGGTAAATATGCTACTGATTTAAATTGTACTTAATTTGTAGATGAAACGTGAATTTTAAATATTAAAGATACACACAACTATCAACTTGAAATTGCATTATTTACCATTATAGTAGCCAAATTACACTGTATAATATCAGCATCACTGAAATGGCATAGGTCTAATGCTTAATCAATCACAACGATATGCAAATATTATTCAAAGGCCAATGATGCCATATATTTATTCAAAGAAGGCCATTATAAGCACAATACTGTAATTAAATACAAGACACACATGCAGGTGCACCAAAAAATGCATTAAATCAAATGCAAAATACAAATAAAAAACTGTACTTCAAATTGTACAAATCCCTTCGAGACCACTCGGCCAGTCCGAGACATTGCGAGACCGAGAGACCCGAGACCGAGACAAGACCGAGACCAAAGACTGTCGAGGCCGTGACAAGACCAAGACCACAAAAAAATGGTCTTGAGACCGGTCTTGAGACCAAGACCGGTCTCAAGAACTACAAGTCTAGTTCATTGGTAATGATAATGAACTCTGTCTTTTATATGAAACTGTAACTTTATTCACTCAGTGCTGTACATCCATGTTGTTTATGTTCTTCTTCTGCTTTTACTGCTACAATCGTTACAACCTGTATGCAGCCTGCATGGTTCACTGTGAAACTTTGGACAAGCTTTGGACATTGCCAGCAAAGTATTAGCCCACAATTCAACATTACAATTCAGATAGGGTGACCAATAGTAGAAGTGCCCTATACAGAACACTTCTGACCATTACATTATTGGAGATTTGGACATTATTAGGACCTTATATCATTTGTTTCCGGCTCACGGCAGCCTGATCAATTTCTCATGTGGCCCCCCATAAAAAATGATTATTAAATAATGAAAAAGGAGAATTCTATGTGTGGGAATTCCTCTGTTTTTTTTTTATGAACAATCAAATACAAACAAAAAGAGGAATCAACTTAATCATCTTTATTCAATTCTCCCTCTCCATGTTGGACTGTAAACAAGACCGAGTAAAAATGTGGTGGACCCTGAAAAGAGACATGACCTTCAAAAAGTGGCCTTAAGATCAAGCGATCTTGAGTACTACAACACTACTGTGTGTATCAGCTGATACATGATAACGTGTTTATACAATTAATATTATTATTATTGCTACTATTATAATTTTCTTTCAAATAGCTGGATACTACTTATCCTGTATGAATGTGATATGATTGCTATCATCTGCTATCATGATTGTATCAAATTTTTTGCATTTTCCTTAACCGATAGTTGAACAGCAACAACATCAATCAGATGCAAAACCCATGGGGTTTTTTTTTCTCATTTTTCCACCTCATTTTTGTTTTTTTCCCCTGTTGTTTTCTTATTAAAAGTGTAAATTTCCTTATTCAGTAAATGGTTCCAAAAAAAAAGTCAAATGAGGCACAATTACTGCCATTTATGGACCTTAAATTCAGCACTGATTAATACATTTTTAAACAGTTATATTCTTAATTGCAATTTAATATAAACAAATACAAATACTTTACCATCTTGTGGGGAAAGAAAGGCGTATAGGATCCTGCTAATTTCAGGAGCGCCATGTTTTATGGTTAATAAATTCAGTTAATCAGATCCGTGTTTTTTCCAATACTTGCATCGGTATCAGGATTAGATTTAAATTAGATTTAGTAGCAATTCCTGGGGTCGTGCGAATCTTCGACTATCAGGGGGCAGCCATAGAAGTTACATGTGGTTTTCTTGCTAGTCACTGCCTATATATGTGAAATAAAATATTGCACACGTGACACAATGAATTTCACATGCGACCAAGTTTTGTTTATGTTTTTTAAGATGTAATGAAATGCATTTTTAAGGAACGGAATAAAACACTCAGATCATTTTATGACATAAAGGAAAACACTGAGCCCATCCTCCTCTCTGTTTTCTTTTTTTCTGTCTCTTTCTCTTTCATACACACAGACACAAACACACAAAGAAACTCTTTCTACTGGCTATCGTCAGCATGCAGCATCCGCACATCTGAAAACAAGCCATGACAACGTCGCTAATGCCAAGTTGGGTGGAAGCAAACGCGTGAATAAGCAGACAAACACAAACTCACAAAGGACACATGACAGCACACGGAGAAGTGGACATGTACATGTACCAGCTTGCATGCGAGCTCCCACCCGCCCACACACACAATCACACGCTCACAGTGTGATGGTAAATGCATTAATAATTGATCCATCATTTTTTGGTCTGCTTTTCAATGGGCTCTGCTTCTTGTCCACATTTAAAAGTAGAAATCATTGTTCCCATTTCCACATTAAAATTCCACCTCCCAGAGACATGCTTTTATGTGGCCGGCTGGTGGCTTGGCTCATGTCTGAGTGTGCCCATCCGCACAAACGCAAATCCATACACAAACACACACTGATGTCTCTGACTCCTCTCATCAACACTCGTGCAGGCCTGCACGCATGGATGCCTGTGCGCACACACACTAACAAACACACATGTACACACAGTAATCCCATTGTCCCATGCTAGAATTAGTCTTAATGGTCGCAGCAGCTTTGCACACGCATGCAGGGCTTCTTCCAAACTGGTTCCAGGTTCCACCCCTGGCACACACTGAGGTAAACCCCATACTCCTTACTCGCCCCTATCATCCGTCATTCCACCCTGAGGAACTCCCTGTGATGAAAATCTGTCACGCTGTCATTTCAGGGAGTGCTCTTCTCTGCTGACAAACGGATCTGAAATGCTCCAAGTAACATGTAAGAGGTCGAGCCCTCCGTGAAGCTCAGAAAATAGCAGCAAAGCCTTTTAGTCTTATTCGTAAGTAATAACTCACTTGATCCAAAATAATTAAAAACAGGTCTGCAATGTTCTTATAAGGCTCAATGAAGTGTTTGTAAGTTTGTCTTCATTAACAGTTAATTCATCATTTTTAATGATTCGCTGAGCAGTAATAAGCCATAAATAAGAACAGCTTTTCAGCTGTCACATTGTTAAAAACCCTCAGCTCTGTATGTTTATTTGGAACTCATGGTTTGTTGCACTACAACAAAGTGTGAAGGGACAAAATCTGTCTTCCAGTGTCCCCCATGGGACCTTGGTGGCAGTCATCATGAGAGACAAATAAGTTTTTGATCCCTTTTGAATTGTGCCATGAATTACACAGATGATGTTTTTCAGTTTAAAGGATAGTTTTTACAAGTCAAGATGTTTGATTCAGCTGCATTATGGGAATTGTAGGATCTAGCGTTTTTGGATCTGCAGCTTCAGTTTCAACATGATCTCATGGGATGGCAGATACCTTGACATTTTTATGACATAACATTTCATGTGTCATATCTACACATTTTAAGTTTGCCGTGTATCATTTGACAATATTTAGTCTGGTTCCTTTTATGAGTTTTGGATGTGGTAACAATAGTCAAGTCAGAATTTCATTGTCTTGGTGATCTTCGTTGTGGTTAACATTGTGAAACAGTCACTGTTTGGTTAGGTTTGGGCAAGAAAACTACTTGCTTAGGTTTAGAAAAAGGTTGTGGTTTGGGTTAACATAAGTGTGTAAGTAAATTAATTTATGCGATATAAGTTAACTTACATACTAAAGTTACCTTTGAGTTTACACAAACGGCAGTCTTCTGGATGAAAGTCCTTTGTTTGTTTGACCCATCCATCCTTGTCCTCCTTCATACAAGGACTTTGTTGCTCTTTATAGTATGTCACCTGACATTTTTTTTCTGTAACATTCATGCATGAAATGGTGTGCCGTCTCTGCTAAGCTGTCAAGACGAAATGGTCTGTAATGAGACGTGAGAAATGGTGTTCCAATAACACATGAAATGACATTGGCATGTTATTTATATATTTATATATATTTGGTGAGACCAGGCTGTCAATTTTGACCACCTATCCATCACCAAATTACCCCTCATATGACTCCTTTTCAGCCAAGTCACCGTGCTCTCAGATCTCAGCAGTCACCTTGTCGAGTACAACATTGTCATTATTGATAAAAATAAACGCAAAAACTTTGAAAATAAGGCCCAGGTTTTTGATAAACCAGAATTAAGAATCCTTCAAAGGGTAGTTTCACTTAGCCAGACATCCACAGCGCTCAGAGCTGGAGAAAGGTTTGGCTCCACACACCTGCCTTGTTTTTATTTCTCTAAACCAATCACAATCATATTGGACAGTGCTAAGCCCAGGATGCAGGAAACTCCCTAAAAACTTTTCACCTAGGAGTGGTGCTCTGCATCACACAGAGTGTTGTGTGCCTGATGTGTGTTCTTGCACTTTGGGTCGTCTTGTCACTTTCTGGACACTACCAGCAAATAGCAAAACCATAACAAAAAAGTTGTTTGTCAACCTAATCTTTACCTGACCTTTACCCCAAGTACCCCAAGATTAAACACACAGGAGACCTCATGCTTAACTATATGTTCATACAGAGATTTTTTTTTTTTTTTTTTTTAATTTGTGATCATCAGTTTACAAAGATACAATTTTGGCTCCTTGGACTACTGGCACAACTGCAACCCCAATTAATATTAGACTTCCCTGCAGATTTTCACAGACTTTTACCTGACTGCTGATTCATTCTTACACTGACCATCATAACTTAATACTGGAAAATAGAACTAAATCAGGCATGTGATTGTAAGTACAGTAATATAATATTTGTTTTCTCTCATTGATTAATGCACTTGATTTAAAATAGAGGAGTAAACTCTCAGCATCATTTCAAAGAGGTGGATAAACTAAGTTTACGTGGGTTTACCCCCCACTATGCCCCTGAGCTAAACATGTCTAAAATGTATTTACAACAAAAATATACTAAGATGTGGGGTCTTGTATTCTGATATCAGTGTGGTATCTTGCCCAAACAGGCTTATAAAACATCAAATAAACTTTTTTCATATTTTTTGCATGTATTATTCACTCTATTTTGCACAATTTTCCAAGTTTTAGAAATAAAATTAGCCTATACTGCCACCCAGTCCAACTTTTTCTCATGTACTCGAGAGAAGAAGCTGAGACTGTCATGGAGCACATCATAACTATGCGTTGATGTGTGCACTGCTATGTTGTGTAAAACCACGCCCATTTCAAAGTGTTAGCTTGTTTACATTTGTAACATTAGCGTCCCAGGTGCTAATTTGCCATTTTCAGTGTGCAGGTTGCAGCTCAGAGGCTGTTGTTGTTTCCCTGGGACACAGATATTGGATACCACAATGCTGTAAGAAACAAGTTGTCCAATGGCATGTTTATACCTGCAGAATGCATCCAGTGAGTCAGACTTTTTAAAGGGCCACTCCATCTGCGTTCTTTTCCAGGTTTTTCAAATGGAAACTCACAATCAGCCGTTAGTAAAAAGCAGTGATGTAAGTTAGAGTGCTAATGCCCTAACCTATAGGGTTTATATGTTGCAAAGACATCATGCAGAAATCTATATATGGTCACGTGGGAAAATGTTTGTAGAAGTGTTTGGGGAGATATTGTTGGGACGTTAAAACATACAAACTTTGACTAAAATTTGACCGTTCTGATTGACTGATATTGATATTCCCACGGCCAACTGGGACACCCAAAATATGTTCTTAATAATTACTGATTTATAAATGTATTAATACATAAGTAAAGTATGCCTTGAATAAACAGCGTATGAGTAAGTAATGCCCAAAATGTTCCAGTAGAAAAACAATTCACAACAGGTCTAATCTGATCACATGTGCAGTAGGTTGCTGACATGGTTTGCAGCAGTGACCCTTTGTGGCATGTTAGACGTGGCACTGCAGCGATGTTGTCTCTGCCCCCTGTCCCTCTGTGTCTCTGTGACTGACCACTGTTAACTGTTCACTGACTAAAGCCGTAAAGTACAGGTCTGCTCCCATCCATTCTATAAAAGCCTTCAGACCCTTATAATTGAAATAAACAATATCTCCCAGTTAATTACTGGGCTAAGCTAATTAAAGAAAGGCCGTGGTCCTCGGCGGGGACTTTAAATACACCGCTGGGACACAAGAATGCAGGACACAATTCAAACAGGGAGAAAATAGCTGGGACTCTGTGTAATTTTGGTCGTGGACCGCAGGGGAAAAAATGTATAATTTAAGCCAGAAATTATTCATTTAACATAAACGCTTGTTTTAAAAAACAAAAAGTATTCATTTGAGAGAAGCTAGGGGGAGGTGTGTGTGTGTGTGTGTGTGTGTGTGTGTGTGTGTGTGTGTGTGTGCGTGGTGTGTGGTGGTGCGTGCGTGCGTGCGTGCGTGCGTGCGTGTGTGCGTGCGTGTGTGTGTGTGTTGTCTGTAATACTGCATGACTACACAGTATTCATATGTGTATATGAATGTGAGCATGTGCATCCTTGCATGGGTTAAATAGAGTTTACAAGTGCGTGGTGTGTGTGTGTGTGTGTGTGTGTGTGTTTTGTGCACAGACACAGTGCTCAAGTCAATTGTCAGAGTTTTGTTTGTGTTTAGTTGTGATGTCCCGTTTAGTCTCGCCTTTGAAGCCCCTGGTGTGGTGCTTTCAGACGGGGGTACATTGATGTGGACAGGGGACCAGTGTTCCAGGCTCGCTGTTTTCCATACACACTGATGAGACAGACAGAGACAGACACAGAGACCTCCCCTGATACTTGGCAAAAACACTGAGGCTAAAAGTGCTACTAATGGCATTCATCTGCAAACCGAAGCTAACACTGGCCATAGACTTTGGTGGGCTATTTTAGGTCATCACCGTAAAATAATGTGTGCCTGTGTGTTGCTTATTTTTCTTACTCACTTTAACAGATCTACAACATAACAAGCTCACAAGACTGAGTTAATAAGCAGTTATGCTGGAAGGATTACAAGATAGATAGATAGATTGAAGCTCTATTAGTATCCTTTTAAAGAGCCATTTTATAGCAATCAAATATTCTACGGTCTACAGGTTCCCAAATTGGGTGTCCCAACCCCAACTAGGGGTCACCAAAGTTTTACTGGAGGTTGATTTTGAGGAGTGTAAGAAAACTTTAAAGAAAAGTTCATACAGGAGGCCTTACCTCTGCATTTCATTCATTTCTGCGAAGAAAACTAAATGAAATCGATATTTTTAAAGTTTAGATTATTATTTAAGATATACACTAAAAGAAAAAAAGACCTCACAGGATAAAAGCACAGTGAAGACATGAACACAAATTATATTCAGAGAGCCTTCACTCTCTGCTACACAGCCTTGTCCCAACAGAAAAGAACAGTTAAAATAATAATAAAGAGCTGATAGAAAAATGGCCACGTGTGAAGGGTGAAAAAAAAATTTGTCAAATGAATTTGTCAAAAGAGAAGTCTAATAAGTATGTATTTAAAAAAATCATAATACAGACTGAGAATTGTACAAATATACCAGGAAAACTCTGTGTAAAACAAGCGATTTGGATGAATTCTTTCCTGTGAATGTTGCATCAGAGTTCCTGCAGTTATTGTGTTCACTATTTGGTTGATTTGTACAGTTTATCAGCTGCTCTGAGAACCACTGCTTCAGTCTCTCAGGTTTTTGTATGTCTGTATGTGATTTCATCTTATGCGTTACCTAAGTCTTGAATGTCATTTCCAATCCCAATAATCTGGTAACAACAGTGGTACTTGTAATATTAAGACTGGACAGAAGACAAAAGTTTTTTGTTTGTTTGTTTGTTTGTTTTTTGTTTTGTTTTTTACAATGTGGGTCAAATTTTTGATATTTTGGCTATAAATACAGAAATCTTGACATATGGACATATGTTCAGTTGTTAACAAGCAAACTGTTAAACCAGATTATCCAAACCACGATATTTGTGTTATTGTGTGACTTCGGTGAATCTGAACTAACTTTTTGGAACACCGAAGTCACACAATAACACAAACTAACCGACTGAGGCAGCGGTAGACCAGTTCTGCATGGTAAAATTACTGGTTTTGCCGATGGAGTCATGTTGAGCAAAAGAGAGTGATATCTGGTTTATATAACAGAGGTTTCCAGTCAGAAAAGTGAAGTGGTGAAAATATTGTAAATACGGTGTACACTTAAACTGATACTGATTTCTCCTGCTGCTTCTCCACACTGGAGGCATGCCAACCTCCACCTACTGTAGGTAATACACTGACTATAGTGACCTCATACAACTGCACAATCCAGAGGATCTGCAACCTGGACTCTGATTTTCACACACACGTCTCAAAAAAAGCTTTTTGGACTGATCATACATAAAGACCACTATCTCCATGGCTCAGAATAAAGCAGCTTCTATCAAATGTCACCACCTGCTACAACGATCTAACAGACATGTCTGTGAAGATTCTCAGTCATTCAGATCATGGTTTTCAGTGTGAGTTGTAGCCTACAACAACTCCAGCAAATCAAACCGACAGAGAAAAAACACCTCTGATACCCATTTTGCCACACACTTTAACAAACAGGCTCAGAAAATCAGGCAGGTCATTTTGTCTAATTGTGATATTCTCAAGAGTGACCCCTCCCTTAAGGAGGCGTTCCAACATCCTTCCACCTTCCCTCCATTAACAACACACTTACACACAGATCATCTGCCAGCCAGGAGAGGAGACCTACAGACACTTTCAAATGTATGCAAATCACTTGTAACCACTGGACCAACATTACAGAACAGAAAGAATCTGTAGATCTGAAGACAAGGAGAAAAAAATACACATCTTATCAATTATAACTTGGCTTATGATGTGTATGGCCACATTGGGTGCACCAAGAGGTGTTTGAAAGATATAGTGTCAGAGCATAAATACACCATAAAAACTAACTATGTAGATTATCCTATGGAACGCCATTTCCATAAATGTCACAACAGTAATGATGGCCTTTTAAGAATGAAGGCGATTGAGTTTGTGGAGCAGCCTATCAGAGGTGGCAATCATCTCCATAAAGTACTTCAGAGACAGACTTCTGGATTTTTAATTTTGATGCTCAGTTGTATCCAGGTCTTAATGAGGACATAGATTAGATAGAGCTGATCTGTAAACTGGTTTAACCCTTTCATTGTTGTTGGTGTTATTCATTATTGTTGTGGGTATTATTGTGAATATGAACTTTTTTGCCACATAGCTTATTTATCAGAGGTTTATTGTGTGATATGTTGGTGTGATTTAGCCACCTGGCCACTAATTATCTATATAATCACAACATTCCACTCCGGTTGACTCATGCCCTGAAGAAATCCAGGGTCAGAATTGGTCTGTGTCTTTTTGTGACTTTTAACTGTGATATGCCATCTCATTAATGGTGTTAACTATCTTCTTGTCTTGCTGCAAGCAGCCTGGTGTGAGCCCTGTGGCTTTCCTTTTTTTAAGTTGATCAGTTTCACCTGATGTTTACTCCTTTACAACCCTGAGCACCCAGTGTAGATTTTTTTTTCTTGTGGAATCCAAACTATCTATAAATTTTATTTCTGAAAGTGAACTTTTAAGTTTAAGTTCAGGATATCTTGAGCCAGAATCCTCTCTTTCTTGAGTTCTAAAATAAAGTATTAATCTCTTGATTGTTAAAAAATTCCTTTAAAACATTTCTCCAACTAGTGGGAACCCTGATATATTATTTTTAAAATCTCAAGATGCAACAGGCTGAAACGTATGACTTGTTTGAGATGGGGCCGCTGTTCAGCAGGCACGCTGCTCTGCTGGATGTGAGCTGAGAAAACAGAAGAGAGGTGGAGGTCGAGAGTACACGGCCTGCTGCAGGTGGGCTGGAGGACTGATAAGAGCTGTTGGCCTTGAGGCAGTAAAGGGATTACCTGTGGCAGTGTGTTTATGAGATGGGGAGAACACACACACACATTCACACACGCATGCAATCTCATACACATTAGAACCATGTCTGTGTACTCGTAGGTCTGCAGACTTAATTCAAACTAGAGCTGATGGGAGTGACACACACAAACACTGGATCAAGATCTCAAACAGATGGGGATCTCCCACCGTTTTCAGTCTATTGCAATAGTCATGTTGCTTACTGTCGCTCTGTTGTTACCATTTCATATCCATGTGAGGCAACTTCCCCAGATGGAATTTTCTGCATACTTGAGAAAAGACAGCAGTAAATGACACTGTCCTGCAGCAGATGACTACCATGTGTGCAACAATAAATTACAGAGTTTTTCTTTTCCTCTGCTTCATAAACATTCTCACACATACTGTACGTATACACACACACACACACACACACACACACACACACACACACAACACACACACACGCTTGCTCACACTCCAAAACACATAATGTATTTTTGTCTTGTGGAGACATTCCTGTCCAGCTCTTTGTTGTGTCTTTAATGAGTTTTACAGGCGCTGTCTGTGTCTTAGTTGTGTTTTTGAAACATTCTTGTGCTTATTGCCACTGTACCAGTACACTGTCTGCTCTAAATAGACAATCTCACATCCAATTTTCTTCTCAGCCCGCTGATTAGAGGGAGAGGAGAGTCTCCTGTCAAACATCATTCTTGTCTTGACCCCTAAGATACATGCTGTTAAATTTAGAGTCCCACAGTTTACACAGTGAGACACTTGGTGGTTGGAAAATCAAGACTATTATTAATGGCCTTGATGAAACAAAAGGAGGCAACTTGACCTCAGATATTTAAATGATAGTAGAGTACCAGGATTTAAAGAATATTGCTATTCTTTATTTCTCTGATAAGCCTAAATTCTGTTTGTATTAGTACTTTTGCTACACACTTAGGCTACCATTTACAAGTGATGTATTTTTCCTCTTACCTGTAGTTTTTCCATCCAGATAGTTATGGTGTGAATTGCAGTATTTTGGCGATATCAGTCATAAAGATGTCTGCCTTCTCTTGAATATAAGGGAACTAGATGACACTCGGCTTGAACTGCTCAAAGCGCCAAAAATACAATTGAAAAACTCAACAGCAACATCTCTGTCCAGAAATCATGTACTGGTTACTCAAGATAATCCACTCCTTACTGTGAGCAGCTTCATATAACCCTTTCTACCATCCACCAGCCACATCACCACAAAGAAAATGTGTATTTACTCATGAATGAGGCTCATGCTCCTGACAGCACAGGATGTAAACATTGGTGGCATCCTTTTCACCTGATCTGTAAGCCAAATATTGCTCTCTCCAAAGCAACTGTAAATGGTAACTTTACCTCACAGAACTCAGCAGTTGCTGGTCTACCGCTGCCTTGATCAGTTTTAAAAGTTTAATTAGATTCACCAACATCTCACAAATGTCACAAACTAACTAACCGATCAACGCAGGAGACCAGGAACTCCCATGTTCTGTGAGTTTTGTCCAAAAGAGTCTGGTTAAGTGAGAGAGAGCAATACTTGGCATATAAAACCATGGATTCCTGCTGGAGAAGGTTGTCTGACAGCATAGTAGAGTGGTGGAAATATTCTAAATATAGTGTTCACTAATCCTGATACTGATTAAAGTGTTGTAACATGTTTTGCTGCTGACCCTGTCCACAGCAGGACATTGCTTAGCTTCCGTGCTGGTACTCCTGCTGCTTCTCCAAATTGGGAACGTGCTGATCACCACCTACTGTAAGTAATACATTGACTATTGATAAGTACCTTGTACAATCCCAGTTCAAATGATCCAAATGATCCCTTTAAGGAATTCTGAATCAGAATTTTGGGCTAATTCTTCCGCTTCTTGGCAAACAAAATAACTAAGGACTGTAAACAATCTGAAAGATTCATTTCAGATTTCTCTCAAAATATGGGAAGAATAATGAGATACAACAGTGCTGGTGTTCTGGTGTGTGTGGTGTCTGTCTGACTGACCGTGGGCTTGTGCGGCTGAGCTGTGGGAGTAGCCAAGGGCCAGCAGAGCCGTCTCCACCAGCTGAGAGAAGAGAATATCCTTCCTGACCAGGACAAACTCTGCATGCTCCTCTCTTCCCTCACATCCGTCTGTCTGAATCCCTCCATCCGACTGCTCCACCACGCAGAAGACTGGGATCATCAGACCTGTCGCAGAGGACGAGGAGGAAAAGGAGAAAACAACACAAGATTCTTTTCATGTCTGGCTTTTATTGTCTGCGATCACAACACAGTTTATCCCCCCATAGACAGCACACATGTGGATTGTATTTATTGTGGGTCAAGCTTGTAATCACTTCATCCTTTTGTTTTACACTGTTGAATATTGCAACACCTGAAATTCTCAATACAATCAAGCAAGGATGTAAGACAAATGACATGCATTCCTGAATTGTCTGTAACAGTGCTGTTCACTGTCCACTGGACGTTTCAGGCATTTAATCTAACGGCTATTAGATAGGCGGTCGTAAGAATGGCTAGCATAACAGATATGCAAAAACTATACAAAAGACCCAATACACTGACAACAAGTGCTGCTTTCATTAGAGTATTAAAAGATAAAAACAGTGGGGCATTTAAAGCAAAAGTGCTGTAAAATATGAATTTTAATAGTTAAATGTGCATTAAATGTTAATGCAGAGGTATCTGGGCAAGAGAAAACCTGAATTAAGCATTTTGGTTCTGCTGACTGGCAGTAAGTATCAATGCACTGCACCAGTGCCCAGAGGCTGTCAGACGACCATACATGCTGCCTCCCGTGGCAGAAATGAGAATAATGGAACTTAGCTCACTTCAAAGGGTCAACTTTATTATGACATATGCTACCATACAATAAACAATTATATAGTTAAATTGATTCTCTGCATTTAACTCATCCTAGTACAACCCCAATACCAAAAAGTTGTTTAAAATGAAAATAAAAGCTAAAGGGAAGAATTTGCGAGAAGGATTCAGCCAATATTCAGTTGACTACTGTACAAAGACAAAATGTTCAAACTGCTTAACTTTATAGTTTTTTGTAAATATACACTAATTCTGAGTTTTATTCCTGCAACACGTTCTAAAAAAGTTGTGACAGGAGCATGTTTACCACTGTGATACATCAGCTTTCTTGTAACAGCACTGCTGTTTTGAGGACATTCATTTTTCAAGTTTTCAAGTGAAATTCTTTCTCATTCTTGCTTGCTATACGACTTCAGGTGCTCAACAGTCCGGGGTCTCTCATACCTGAACTCTTGATGACGAAGCCATGCTGTTTGAACATGTGCATAATGTGTCTTGGCATGCTAACTTTAGAGGATATCTCTACAACACGATATCAACATCTTCACATTATTTCTGCACATTCTGTTGGTATTTTCAATACATTTTTTAATGTTTTAAATTAAAATGATTACGTATTGCACCTTTAAACATTTAAATTAAGACAAACACTTGTTCCTCCTCAATATTTTGAGTGTCTGGTTACATTAAGTATCCAATTCCAACACATTCTCTGACCATCCGTGTCCTTCCGGCTCCCTGCACTAATATCAATCCTTCCCCTCCAATATCAGTTTTTTTCCTAAAAGCCTTTTGGTTTTGGGCCACCTGTCAGCTGGCAATTAATTAAAGCTCTCTGAAGAAATGATGGAGTGAGAGCATTAGGCAGCGTCCCAGCACTAATAATACAGGGCATGGCAGTGTGTTGTACCGCGTGGACACCACACAATACCAAACACACACACCTCCTTTTCCCAGTGCGCACACACACTCCTCCATACAACACCCACCCCCTCCCACACACACAAGCCAGATCCATCCCACCCGTTGTTTTAATCAGTCAATTCCTATATTTCTATTTCCTCCTCATTAATCACTCTGCTCCCAGTCCTCCAGGCTCTCATGGAGTGAATTACACACTGGAGCACCGTGCCAATTCAAGTAAGTGAATTTCCCCCAACAGGGAAATATAACTGTCAACACGGAGCAGCTCCCTCCGACCAGCACTTCTCCCTCTCTCTCCCATTCTCTCTCACCCTCTCTCTCTCTCTTTCTCTCTGCCTCTCTGGCTCTATCTCGCTCACTCCTCTGTCTCCACCTCAGTCTGTCTTCTCTTATATCCAGTGTCCTGTGATTTGCCCACTGACTGTATGATCTGGTTTGGATGATATGATGTTGCCTCAAACCTCTAATCCCTTTAATATGTATGGGGATGAGTGAACGGGGACATTAAAATAAGATATGTGTGCTGTGTGTGTGTGTGGAGTGTGTGTGGAGTGTAAGTGGGTGTGTGTTTTGGCAGCATTTCTTGGGTGTGAGTGTCACAGTGTGGAAGTTTGTGAATGTGGACATATGGTGTGTGTGAGCATTAAATGTGTGTGTTTCTATTTGATTACTGCTGCTGGTGTGTGTGTGTGTGTGTGTGTGTGTGGCCCCCTCCTCGTAGCAGTGGTGTGGTTTGGAAGAGACACGTTGAGTTTCCTGTCTTCAAAGACAACCCGTCATTATTACAGGCCAACCATCCGTTCAGCACAGGAAACCCCTTCCTCTTTCCTCCTTCCTCTCTCTGTCCCTCCCTCAATCCCTCGTCACTTTTCTCACACACAAATGTCTTCTTCTTCTTCTTCTTCTTCTTCTTCTTCTTCTTCTTCTTCTTCTTCTTCTTCACATTTAACATTTGATCATTCTCTCACTTCAACACATGGGTTCCTCTTCTCTTCTTACTGTGGTCAAATCTGAGCTCCTCATTGATTTGTTAAAAGGATAGTTCAGATTATTTGATGTGGAGCTGTATGGGGTGCTGCAGAGTACCAGCATGGAAGTTGGGTGGGTGATATGGCCTTAAAATAATATCACAATAATTTAGGGTATTTTGCGATAACAATATTGTTGACAATATGACAAAATACTATAATATTTTTGGTTTAGAAATTCCATTGCTGTTTAGGTTTCCTCATGGGATATTTGTCTCTCCTTGTACACAACCAGGTGAAATTAATTTGTTGCACCGTCCCCTTCTCCTGTTACAGTCTTCTGGTTTATTGTCCATCTGATCTTTTGTAACCAAACCACTTCAGTCAGTGATTTTACCTCACAGAACATGGGAGTTGCTGACCTATCACAGCCTTGATCTGTTAGTTTGTTTGCATTATTGTGTGGCTTTGGTGACTCCAAACTATCCTGTTAAAACATAGAAGTCATACAGTGACACACACAAACTAACAGATCGAGACAGCTTTAGACCAGCAACTCCTGTGTTCTGTGTGGTAAAATGACTGATTTTGGAGTTTGGTTGATATGGAGAGAGTGATATTTGGTTTATATAACGGTTGCTTTTTGTCAGAAAAAGCTGTCTGACTGCAAGGTAAAGCAGTGAAAATATTCTGAATATAGCATACTCTTAAACTGATATTCATTGTTTTCATTGCAACTATTTAAAATCTTTTCTTCTCTATGTGGTGATGCATCAAGTAAATTGTAAAAAATGTCATTTTCATCAAACAGTGTAGAGTCTTGTTTTCTACATTTAAGTAAAGTTAAAGGAAAATATCAGGAAAAAAAGAGTTTAAGAGATTACCTGAGACGTTTCTGCAAATATATGGCACACAAACACCCAGACAGAGAGATAAGTGCATACACACATGCACACACACACACATAAACAAGAAACAACTTTCACAATGAGTGCAGGGATCGATAACCCAGAGTGAGTTGTATAAATCTTGTTTATATGGAGCAATCTCCTTCATTTGGTAAGCCTGTATTATACAGTTCCCCCCAGACTTATAGATTAACAGTTCAGAAACAGCTTGAGTTCTCCCAGCAGTGCGGCCACATGACAACATGGCGCACTGAGCCAACTACTTTACATTAAAGGAGCAGTGTGTAGGATTTAGTGGCAACTAGCGGTGAGCTTACAGATTGCAAACCTCATCTCTCCCTCCCCTTCCAAGCCTGTAGGAGAACATACGGTCGGTATGAAACTAGCACAGAATATGAAAGGCTGTATATAGAGCCAGTGTTTGGTTTGTCTGTTCTGGGCTACTGTAGTAACATGGCTGTGCAATATGGTGGAATATATGGAAGAAGAGCCACGTCCTCTGCACATATAAAGAGTTCATTCTAAGGTAATGAAACAGTGGTGGAAAGAGTACTGAAAATCTGTACTCAAGTACAATAGTGTTACATAAGAAAGTATTACTCAATTACAAGTAAAACTTCTGGTGTTACGTAACTTCAGTAAAAGTACAAAGTATTTGTCGCAAAAGTTATTCAGAAAATTAGTTACTTTTATCTGCTGATGTCACAGTCACCTCTCCAAACTAGTGTTGCAAATGTGTGTTTTTCTTAACCAGTAGTTGAAACTGACTGAAACAATTGAAAAAAACTGATTAATCATTGATGATTTCTCAGTTACAAAACATTTGTTTATTTTCTCATTTTCTTTTTTTCCCTTTTTTTCTCATTTTAAGTCTAAGTTAAGTTTCATTATCCAACAAATGGCTCCCCTAGAAAGAAACAATGTCTAGACTATTGATTAAATATCAATGAATACATTTTTAATAGGTTAAATTCTTAATAGTAATTAATCGATTCATGATTTATCATTAACATCCTTACTGTGTGTGCTTACTATGTGTTCTGCTGCAGTGTTTTGTTTTGTTTTTCATTTGTATCTCATTGTTTTCATTGGCCTGTTTGTGATCAGATCACCTGATTGGCTACTAAAACGCAGATGAAAGGTTTGGATAATAATTCAAAACGTACTCAATACTCAACTATGATTGTAAAAGTAACTAGGTACTAGGTAGATTACATCTTGTATGAGTAAAAGTACAGACTTGAAAATCTACTCAGAAAAGTATAAGTGCCTAAAAAACTACTTAATCACAGTAATTTGAGTATTTGTAATTAGTGACTTCCATCGCTGATGAAAACAAAAAAAAAAACTATTCTTATTTTTAAGTGATTATACACTAATGAAAACATGCTTATGAATATTATATTCCTTTTCGGACACATTCTGCCAATTAATATCTGTAGATCTCACAAAATGGACCTTTAAGTCACATCACGTAACTAACGGGACTCAAGTAACATTATGTAACTTACAGTTGTAAAACTTTAGGTAATGTAGAGTTTTGGTTTCACAAAGGACAAAAACTCCACTCTCCTGGGTGAAAGTCCTGTGTTTGTTTGACCCATCTGTCCACCCAACTTCCTCCATACGCAGACTTTCTCACTCTTTATACTGCGTCACCTAATGCACATGGGTTTGATGTTACTAAAAGCCCGGTGCATCTCAAAAATCAAATGAACAAAAACGATATGGAAATGTGACATTTGTTTGTTTCATGTATTAATTTGAGAAATGTTACCGTTAACGTCTCCTCATCACCTCACACAGATCTGATGTTTTTATATGTTGCACTTTTTGCACTTCTTGTTTTTTGCACATCACAAATCACAAAAAAGCAGGGAAAATCAGTTTGTGGCTTTAAAATGAATCTTTTCCTAGAATAAATAAACAACAGAACATTTTTGCTCTTTTGCTCTCTTCTGTTCTTACCTCCTAGGGGTCTTGGTGGGGCTCCGTTGTGGCGTATGCGTGGTCCAGTGGGGCTCCCATTAAGCTCCAACCGCCCCTTCTTCCCTGGTGGTGGGAGGCCGCTGAGATCCGGGCTGCCCCCCCTCCGCTCAGGGCTGTCCTGAGTGATGGGACTCTCCCCTCCTCGCTCCATCCTCCTCCAGACCCCCAGAGGAGCTCCAGCCAGAGAGAACGAGTCTGAAAACATTTTGGAAAGTGGTTAGAGGAATACAATCTTACTATATGTGGCAAATAGATTTTTTTGTGGACTAGAAATTGTTCAGATGGGTGGAATGAATAGAATTTATTTACTGTCAACAAATAAACTGAAAAAAACAGAAGTAACAATTAATAGACTGACAAATATTGCCTGTGTAGCAAAATATATCCTCTTCCTCTGTGCCACTGAACTCTTACATGCACATTAATTTTCCACTATCATTCTGTATATGACGATATTCTGAATTTGATACAGGTCATTTGGATATTCTTAATTAGGCTTTATTCTGAATGTAGAATCTTTGTATTAAGACATCTGGGAAATGCTTGTTTTATTCAAGTTTTAGGGATTTTTTTTTTTTTTTTTTTTTTGAGTTATATACAGTTCAGTCAGAATATGCTTCTCAAATAAGGTCTGCAATACACAACCTCTTGCCTGTTCACAGTCACAAACAAGCAGTTTTCAAGGCATGAGTAGAGAAAGAAAAGTCCACATTTCTGGTCTGACAGAGAAACACATCTGCTTTTAAACGCAGATATCAACAGGTTTTTGGATATGTACAGTTATAAATAAATAAATACATAGTAAGACTGATGTCATTACAGTTATCCTTGTTTGCAGGGCTGCATGTAAACAGGAATATCAGTGGACATTTCATTTTCATCAAACACATGAACAGCTTAGTAGGAATACTGTCCTTCAGAATGAGGGCAAAAACAGAAATATTTGTAATGTAACTGTAGCTGTACTGGGTGACATGTTCCTTCATGAACACACACTGCACTCCTTTGAGTCAAACCTCCTACTGCTGATAATACTCATCAAAGCATCAAATGTGTATTAATACGCAGCTGAAAATAGTCCCAAACAAATGTGATCTTTAAGCTACTACTGCTTGAGTAATGCTGAAAACTACAGCTGTTTTGGACATAATTTGGCCACTTTATTAGGTACACTTTGACAATCTGATGTCATACAATATAATAGGTCTGCCTTTTCAAATATAATAATGTTCAGTTTTGTCTGACACTGTCAGAGAGGTATTTGTTTCACTACATGTTTATTAAGACTTTGGCCACCATGTTTACATTCATCAATACAATATTTAATGTGCGTCAGTATCAAACCACCCACACACTACAAACTCAAGATACAAAACACATTTTTTCCTCATTTTCAGCTCTTTTCCTTATTCAACAAATAGCTCCGCCAGACAAAACAATGTCAAATGAAGTGGAATTACTGCCATGACTACTGATTACATATCCATGAATACATTTTTAATTGGTTAAATTCTTAATAGTAATTCATCGATTAATGATTAATCATTAATTATTAACATCCTTATTCCGAATGTGTGCTTACACAGCATTTTGTTTTGTTTTTCATTTGTTTGTCTTTATTTTCATTGGCCCATTTGTGATCAGATCACCTGATTGGCTACTAAAATGCAGAAGAGGGGTTTGGATATTAATGCAAATTGTACTCAGTACTCAACTATGATTGTAAAAGCTACTGAGTAGATTACATCTTGTAATGCATACTCAAGTATGAGTAAAAGTACAGACTTGAAAATCTACTCCTAAAAGTACAAGTACCCCCAAAAACTACTTAATTACAGTAATTTGAGTATTTGTAATTAGTTACTTCCAACTGTGGTGTTTGTGACCCATTTTTGAAGTTTTATGTCTTCAATAACAAGCACTATAGACCAGGAAGAAAAGTAATAAAGTATTGAGAGACAGACTGACTCATTGTTGGTTTTGGTCTTTTCATGGAATTTGCTGACAATAAGACAAATATAACACCAGCCTCATCAGTTTAAGTGTGAACAATGGCAAGTGTATCAGAAATAACTGGCAGGATTTGATTTGAAGACAAACAGAGGCCAAAAAGACAACAGAGAGACCATCCGTTATCAGTGTTTGTTGAGACTGTAAACTAGGCAGTGACAGTGCAGGATGTGTGTGTGTTTAATATGTATGAGTACATATATATCATAACATGCGTGGCTTCAACCCCCAACATGTACACACACATTCATGAGAGTGTGAGCCACGTGGGTTGGTGTTCCCTGATAAGGGAGCGTCAGCCAAACGTTTAATATAGGGTAATGCCATTAGAAACGCTGCCAGGCCAGACAGAGCAGAGCAGCCAGCTCACTCACGCCAAGTGGACTGCTTTTATTTACATACGAGCCCCTGGACAATATCTGCCAGCATGTGTGACCCTAAATGAAGAGCGACAGATTAGAAACTGTCAGTGGAAAAATGGAGAAGAGAGAGAAGAGAGCAAGCATGGGGAAGTTCTTATATTGGAGTATGGAAATCCAGTTAGTGACCAGATTTGAGAGTGTGAAAACACAGAGGGTCTCCGTGCTGATTGACACTGGCCAGCAATTCACCAGAACAAATGAGGGGAATCTATGGTTATTGTTTGAGAACGGCATATTCCACAGTACTTGATTAGAAACTGCACCCCCACCCGAGGACGCAGATCTACATTTTTAACAGACACAGACATTAATAGCAGAGGTGGCAAGAATGAACACTTTACTACTATTCTTTACTCAAGTAGAAGTACAGACTGTGCTAAAAGTGGAAGCCTGATTCAATTTCTTTACTGCAGTAAAAGTGAAAAATTACAGGCGCTGAAATGTACTCAAAGAATAAAAGTAAAAAGTGAAGGACCTTTTCTACTAGCTGTTTCTGTGCAAAGCTAAATGAACCTCACCTTTCTCCAGAGAGTCCCCCTCTCTTGTTTATTTTGTCTTGTTTGGTCTTTTACATCGGTGTATTCTGTGTATGTCAGTTGTGTGTGACATGCACTGATGGATGTACCAAGGAATCGTCTTTTCTATGTGTTAAACCTATTTAGGCTGAGATCAGAATCAGAATCAGTCTTGATGTTGGGAAGGCAGTGTGCAATGATGCAAAATAAAAATAATCAATAATTTCCCTCAAATGCATTAAAACTATGGTAACAGGCTTGTATGAGATAAGTGTGTTACAAAATAAAAAGTTGTCAGGAAAATAAATACTCAGTAAAGTGTCTCATTACTTCCCACCTCTGGTCTCAGAGGTGGGAAGTAACCTTCCAGAATACCTGAAACTGTCAGCTCATTTAAATCAGGGCTTAAAACATGACTGTTTACTGCAGCTTTCCAGTGAAGTACATATAGAACTGTAGCTATTGTTTTTATATTTGTTTGCTTTCACTTTTAGCTTTATGTCTTTTGAGTGCAATTTCTGTAATATTTTAACTATGTATTGGCTTGCTTTGAGCTTTTATTTTTATGATCTTAATTTTAATGTTATTTTAACATTTTATTTTAATGTATTTCTATTCGCCGATGTTTTCTGTTTAGTTTTGTTTTAATTAATTATTTGATGTTATAAAAAGGGGGTTTCATACCATGACTGACAGCTGGGCTGTGTGGGCGGGACCTCGATACCACAGCTGAACCCTGATCACTACTGCACAGACTCTGTCTCCAAATGATGTCACTGGCTAAAGGTGGCAGCACTTGTATCCAGGATACTTTGGCTTCATTTTTGTATAGTAGGAGGAAGAAGAGCTGCAGTTTCCATCTTTGTTAACAGTCAATGGCTGGCACACATTTAAAAACCTCAGTATCTCCTCCACGTCCGCTTTAAACACTGGATCAGAAACTGGAATGAGGTTGTATGAGAATTTCTAAATTAATATAACTAATAGTTTACTGTACATATTTTTTTAACATCTTGTTATTTTTTTTATATATATTTTTTTTTCTCCTCTAATTGTACTATGCAATATATTTTTTTTCTGTTCTTATAAGGAGCATCTGTAATGTGAACAATTTCCCCCCAGGGAGTTTTTCTGATTCTGATTCTGATTCTAAAATGTATGTAAGCACCTCTTACAATTATTTCAAATGTGAAGTTGGCTTCTATTAAATAATTAAATATATCTTTGTATTTACACAATTTTTTGAAATAATTTATTGGGAGGGGGCAGCTTAATGTTTTTCAGAAGTGATTCGTCCCCTCAAACCGCCCTGGGTTGTGTGCTCAGGCCCCCCACCCTTCACTTTTTAATATTTCTGCAGCTTTTAATGCTCCAGCTGTCGTAACTCTGAACAAAAGACAATGTTTGTGTGGTGGTGTTTCTCTGTCGTCTTTTCTCCTCCTCTTCTCCTTCTCCTCCTCTTCTTTCCCTCTCGCCTTTTGTCTACCTTCTATACCAACTCTCATTCTTACACAACAACAACACAACTGAAAAACACCATCCACCACAGAAAGAAAAAAAACAACAACTCTCGACTCAACTTGCTTGGGCAAAATTTCAAAATGAATAATAAATTAAAAACATTAGCTTTGGCATGATTAAAAAGTGTGGGAGACAAAGAGGCCAAAAATGTAAGTGGCAGAGTTTAATAAAAGCGGCTTTAAAAAAAGAAAACAACTTCAAAGAGTTACACTGAGTGGAAAGCAATGGCTTTAAATGTGAGTAGAGTGGTAGCAATAATTCACAATGTGAGGCTTGCTGAGAAAAAGGGAGGCTTTGCAAATAAATCTAACCGCTAACAATGTTGTAGCTACAATAAAGAACAACTGAATAGAATAGAACATTGAAAGAAACTCACTGGCTGCTGTCAGCTGCACTTTACAGCCAGTGCTGCTCTTCAGGGTGACAATCAGTGTAAATTTACCTGCCCTGTGAAAGTGACTGCAAGAAGAAGGGACAGAAACTAAGACATGTTTATTTTTGCATTTTCACATCTTCTTTAAAAATAATCCTCCAGAGAATCTGCTGTTATCACACACAGGTCCTAACCTGCTGCAGCTCCGCTGCTACTGACGATCCCTATCAAGACCTGGCCTTGCCGACATCTCACCATCTAACCTGGGACACACATGTGCACACACACACACACACACACACACACACACACACACACACACACACACTATAACAGATCCTTACAGTTTCCCAGCATCATCTTATCTTCGAACACATCCTGCACCAATTACACTTCATTTGGTATTTGACCCAAGAGATAAAGAATTTTATCATACTATGCTTTTTTTTGTCCACCCTCGCTCACTTGGTACCTGCCCAAAGATAAGATGTCAAATGATAAACAGGTCATGTCGAGTCAGATGAAGCATGTTTTAAGTGTATGTATGTGTTTATTAAAGGCTCAGTTCACCCTAAAATCAAAAACACATATCTTTCCTCTTACCTGTGGTGCTGTTTATCCATCTAGATAGGTTTGGAGTGAATTACAGAGTTTTCAAGATATCAGCCATAGAGCTGTCTGCCTTCTCTCCAATATAATGGAACTAGATGGCACTTGGCTTGTGGTGCTCAAAGTGCCAAGGAATTCCATTTGAAAACCTGAACAGCAGTGTCTCTTTCCAGAAATCATGACCTGGTTACTTAAGATAATCCGCAGACCTTGTTGTAAGCAGTTTCATGCAGGAACTATTTTCTGTCTACCAAACTACACCCACAAACCATATTACTGTGCAGAAGGAAGCATGCATCTACTCGTGGACAAGAGGCCTGTGTCCTCCTTGGCTGAGCACAGTGATACGGTGTATTTCAGGAGAATATATGTATATATATATGTACACACACACACACACACACATATATGTATATATATCAAACACTGCTGAATTATGGGCACATTGTAATGTAACTAACAACTAACTTGACAATCAAATCACATATTGAAAACCCTTGTTTCCAAGCTGAAACTTCAATTAAAGCTACCACAAAGAAATTTCAGAGTGTTGACTTTGGAGACCCCTGTGGACAAAAGTGATAGTGTTTCCATGACCATAATCACAAAATACAACATTAAAGATACAGTTGTCTAAAGAATAATCTCCTCCCACTTCTTTTTAATTGGCTAATGTCCAACTCACTGTAACTTTGTCTGTGAGAATGGAAACAGGGGCTCTTCCAGTCTGCATGCCACCTGGCGGCAGGCATTAAGAATAACTATAAAAATAGCCAGTATGCTTGCTGATGGTCTTGTTTGCTTTTATAGGTCATATAGAGGCATCAGTATTAAATAGAGCTGGTTTTATGACCAGTTCAAAACTTCTTGTTGTACGTTTAAGTTTATTTTCTTGAAATAAATCCAGTTTCTTCCTCCAGACACACCTGATTTTGGTAACTTCTTTGCTTTTACCTTTATGGGATTACATGGATCTGCTCTTCATGACCAGTACCTAAAGAACGCTGACTGTATACCATTGTGCTTTACATTTTATTACTCTCAATGGAAATCTCATTCACCACATACTATGTATGCTGCTGATAAATGGCCATTTCTGTTTGTCCGCAGACTTCCACACTGGTTCTCTTTTTATTGATAAATCTCTCCTTGGGCTGGTCACATAACTTATTTGTGGAGATACATGTGTGAAAATCAATATGACCTGTGTTCTGATAATATTCTACAGATGTTGGTCCCTGAGATTTAAATTTACAGAGGGACCTGAGCTTGTCAGAGCTGATCACTATGGGGAAACTGAAGCTTCTTTTAAAGGACAGAGAAAATAGTATGCTTGGCCAATGTGAATGCTCCTATTTTTTAATAAATTTGTTTTAGGGATTTACCATGTATGTCATCACAAATAATAAGGTGAGTGAATGTGTCTGAACTAAACTTTCTGTGTTTTTTTTTTGTTTGTTTTTTTTACCAAAAGACAATCTGTCCTTCAAACATAATATAAAGTTGATTTTCTATTATAGACACAAAGGCTGTTTTTTCCTAGAGGAAGAAAAAAAAATTCAAGCAACGTTTTGTGTATGATGAGATTTTTTCTATTTTTTATATGCGTTGAATATTCATCTTCTTTGAAAATGTTAGATTCAGTGTACCACACTGCATTTTGATTGGTCTACAGGTTTTCACACACATCATCCTAGTCTGTATGAGAAAGCTAGTTTGTCTTCCTTGAACAACAGAACGACAGGATTTTTTTTTTCAAGTTTTTGGTGTGAGAGTCGCCTGAAAATAGATTATTTTAATAGCATGAAGGATTTTAAAACCATGATAAAGGAATATTTGGCCACTGATTGTACTGTTACTGAATACTGTTTGCTGTAATTTGCTGTTTGTTTGAAGTCTGTTACTTGTTCTTTTATGTAAAACCTGTCAGACTCATGCAAAAGAGAGTCTGAATCTCAGTGGGAATATTCCTGGTAAGATAAAGGTTAAAATTTCTTAATTTAACCTTGATGAAAAATAATAAATAGACATGATGACTGAACTGTATACTGTGTTTACTCATTTGTGACAGTTGTATTTGTATTGTTTTGTGTTTCTTGTTGTAACAAGAAGGTGGCTCATTATAAAGTTTCTATATGTACAGTATGTAAATAATAACTTGGGTGTGGACGTGCGTGTCTGACATCACAGCACCACAGGCACATCCACAGTCACAGACTGATAAATGCTAATCTATTTTATACAATTATTATGGGTGTGTTGAGCAATAACCTTTTGTTCTAAAGAGCGTCTTTAAACAAATGTGGGCCCGACGTGATAACTGCACAGCACTGTACATCGCATGTTAATGGCTCTGACTGACACTAAAATCGTGGATTTAGCAACGCTGATATCAGTCCGGTGATTGTTATCATCTATTTCCTAAATCCATCTGCACTGCATTGTTTGATAAGGTGTGTGATATTAACTATCACAAGTCTTATCAAACAGTTAATAAAGAAGCGATAAGAGGAGCTGTTACTTATCTGCTATGGAAACCGTACCAAATGTAATGTCTTTTTGATAAGGAGAGGGTCATGACACATGGCCCAGTTTATTGCTAGGGCAACTGTCACACCACTCGGAGAAACTGCTCAATCATTTTTTAAGAATTTTCTTTTAAACATGTTAAAGCTGCAGTAGGCAATTTAAGCAAATCACTCTGCTGAGTCCTTCCCACCAAATGACGCAACATAGATGCAGGCGCATTGTGCTGGACTTGAAGCAGAGCATCGTGGTTGCCAAGAAGAGTCCAGCTGCAATCGTCCCTCCATAGGCCCCAAGTTCTGTGAGCCAATTGGGTTTGAGCATAAGAAGTAGGGATGTATTTCATGATGAAGGCTCTGTAAACTTTCACTTATTTCACCTCATCAATCCACTAAAGTCTGCTTCTGAACAAATCTGAGGTGAATATTATAGATCTACTAACCCTAATTTAAAAGTTTGTACTGACTTTCATAAAGCAATGGCACTACTGCACTGCTGGTGTTAGCAGAGCAACACAGAAATTCAGTACTAACATTATTGTTCGGGTGAATTGTTTGAATCTGTCCACTTACAGTGTGTGTCCCACGTTTTAAGAAAATAACAAGAGGCAAATGAGACTTGTTGAGTACAATTTATCTTACGTAAGCTAAATGTTTAGTATAGATATTAAACACAGGTAAGTATGTATTTTAAATTAATCAAAGTCAATTAAAGGCTTTAAGGAGAACATGTACATCATCACTACAAGCAACCATTGGGCCGAAAGACACGTAATATATTTATTCTATTATATTTTGTGAATTATGACCTGGCTATGGTCTGTCTGCTGAAAGAAAACACAATTATGTCACATCGATCTGAGGGAGGTCTGAGGTGCTGCAGTTGGACCCATAGACATATGTACATATAGGCCGCAATGACAGCTGCCTGTTGCTGCAATCCATCAACATCAACGTCATATTGGTCCAGTCAAGACTAACCTGTAAACAAATACATGTAAACAGCAGAGTTGCTGTTTTTGGGGATAAACAGCACTATAATGTTTAAATTTCTTATCTGATTTCAATGAATCATGCTATATTCAGGGCTCTATGATCTACATAGAGTAAAAAAATGTTTTTCTACTTTAGTCCACATGGCTCATGAACCCTTAAATATATAAATGAGTAATTAAAATCATTGAGAATTGCAGACATTACAGGGCTACAGCTAACAATTATTTTCAGTGTCGCTAAATCTGTTGATTATTTTCTTGGTTAATCAATTAGTTGTTTGGTCTTTAAAATGTCAGAAAATGTTGAAAAATGCCAACCAGTGTTTCCTGAAGATGACGTCCTCAAATGTCTTGTTTTGTCCACAACCCAAAGATATTCAGTTTACTGTCATAGAAGAGTAAAAAAAATCACATTTAAGAAGCTGAAATCTGATCAGAGAATTTTGACTTTTTTCTTTTTAAAATATTACTCAAACTTATTGATTATCAAGATAGTTGATGATGACTTTAATAGTTTTAAGACAGCTCTAAGACGTACAACGTCACCGGTTGTAACTAACTAGCAAACTAATGTCTAGTTATGTCTGACTTAGAGGTAAGAAAGACACCAGGACACATAGAACCCAGATGATTCTTATTTGTGCAGAGTTGTGGTAATTGGCTAGTTATGTGCTCGCTAATCCCTGATTGGTTGTTTGATTCAGACCAGTTTAAATAAAACTAAATACAAAGGGGCAGCGCTCACAGACTCTCTTTTTTTTAATGTGCCCTTAAATTAAATATTGTAAGTGACATGCAATGATCAAAATGAGTTATTTCAACCAAAATTATAATGAAATAATATTTAAAAAATACTTGCTATGAGACTGTCAGATATAAAGAAAGAACGCACCCTGCTCTGTCTGTCCCACATTGTGTTTGATACTGGGACGACCTCATGTTTTGATGATAAGCCACTATCAAATTCCACATTATTACACGTTCTAGACATAACAAATACACACTGAGGGCCAAAGACAAGATTGCAGAGCAAAAATGTAGACACACCCAAAGAAATAGAGGAGTAGGACACGACAACAAACACACCTATAAACAATATGTCCAGCTCAAAGACGTAAACACACACAAACAGAGGCTAACATGTAATTCAAAGCCAGTCTAAACTCTACAAATCAGACGGCTGACAAACACTGATTGGTAGTCCCATCCATTTGAAAGACATATGGTGTAATGAGGGTGTAAAGAAGTGTAAAGTGGGATCTGCAGCAGGGGAACTTTTAAAGCTGACTCCCAGCTTTTAGTTTATTTTTTATTTCCGTCACTCTGTCTTGTGCTTTTATTTTTGCCTCACCTGGATTAAGTATGGAACAACACTTTTAGTTGTATCCAGCTGTGTTAATGTCAGGCCTCTGATGTGTACAAAATGTAAAAATTTCAGCGAAAGAAGTAACAGCAAAAAATGCACTTCAGTCGATGTGTGTTTTTAAGATGCAATAAAGAGGAAATTTGTTGCCTCCTGCCTTCCAACTCCACCCCCTGCACACACACACAGACACACACACACCTCTTCACCGTAATCCCATTGTGATAAGTTCAGGAAACAGAGCAATAAACACTGCAGCTCAGAAACTCACTCCAATTTTTACAGAAGAGAAAAGTATGAACAGGGATAAATGTGGGTGAAAAGTTAATGCAGTCAGCCTGACAGCAGAATAACATGTTCAGTCGGAACATTCATGAAACCAGTAGATCCCAAAGAAGAGTAAGAAATACAACTAACCTCTAACACCGCAGAGCCGAATAGCCAAACCTACATCGAGTCTTTCCTGCTCTAACTGCCTCTCTGGTATCTCTTTTACCGTTATGATATGTGTCTGCTAATGAAGGCTTGTGCCTCTGACATGCAAACCAGACTGAGAGAGAGAGTGAGCATTATTAGCACTGATAGCTGGGGAGAATGGGAGAGGCGTCACCTATAGGAAAATATTCAGATACGACCGTTCTTCCCGCTCGAGATCCACTTTTATAGCAGGGTTATCCAAGCTATTGGTTAATGCTTGGCTCTGCAGCACAGATAAAAGAAGGCAGGAGGAGGAGGAGGCAGGGGAGCGATATTAAAAGCCCTGCTGTTACTGAATGCACATGTACATGTGTGTATGCACAGGGAGGGACGCACATAATGAAGCTGGAAAAGTTTTCAAAATGCCTGCTGTTACACTTCCATCACAATTAATGTGCAGAAAACCACTCAGCACCAAAAATAATTATTCTGAGAATGTGTTTTTTAAAGTCTGAAAACAAAATGGGAACAACATGAAACTTTTTTATGTGGCTGTTTATGAGAAATGATTGCTGTTAGGGAAGGTTACATTATTGTGGAATTTGCCGTTTATGGCCATCAGATGTGTTACTGACTGAGAGTGTGTGATGTGGGGACAGTTGGTGCGAGGGGAAGAGGGACCTTCACACTGTAAAAAATCATAGTGGAATCAACTAATCTTTTCTCATTAACTTAAAACAAATAAACAAGTTTTATTTCTGCAAGTTAATTCAACTTAAAATGTGTAGTATTTATTTTTGAAATTTATAAATGTGAGTTCTTCTAACTTGAAGGCTTTTGACTTGAAATGATAAGTTGACTGACTGTACTGTACAGAGTTCAATCAACACATTCAATTAAGTTTCTAAAGAAATATATTCAGCATATTAGCAGACTTCCCAGCATGCCTTATTGAGAGTTAAAAACTTTTAAAAAACTCTGCTGAGACAGTTCTTTTTTATAATTTGAAGAAAACATATATGATGGGAACTTTCCGTGTGTCTCTGATACAATAAGATAAAGGCTTTTCACAATAATGAGTACACTGCAAACCATGATGAAGTTCAGGATTAAACTCAGTCCCTACATTTCATATTCTATAAATTCACATGTTGTCTTTGCGCCGATGCTGCAACAGGAGCAGCTACAGCTGCAAGTTCTGTGAAATGAAGAGACTGGCTCTTCAAACTCAGGAACTCTAATTTGTTTATAATGTCCATCAATGTGACTGAACTGTTGTTGGTTCAACATAATATTTTAAGCTTACTGAACATGTTTTCTTAAATATAACTGAATTAATATTAAGTTTATTTCTCTGTTTTGAATCATTACAACATTACCTCAACTTGACTTTTCAGATTAAGTCGACTTAGGATGTTAAGGCAGCCCAGATACTGTATATTTTTTTTAATTAAAACAAATTCTTTATTTTCACAAATTATCACACACACACACTCAGAGAGAAAATAACCAGGGTGAGGGGGCGAGATGAAGGCCTCCTGGCAAACATGTTTGGCTCTCTTGTAAACATCTCATTTGATAATACGGGATGAAGAGTTAACAGCGAGCATTTGTAGCCTCGCCCTTCCAGCTAGAGGATGCACATGCATGCTTAAACACACTCGCACACACACAATCACACACAGACAGACACTAAGCCACACAAACCACAGCCAGCATGCTACACAGACTCTCTGCTTTAACACTTCCAGGGACCACACACTGACTCAGAATACAGCCACACACAGCAGGGACGAATGAGAGTGTGATGTGCAAACACACATGCGTGTATACAATACAGGGTGGACAAAATAATAGTGCTGTGGAGCCACCAAATGTTTGACTTTTTGCTTGAAAAATGACTTATTGTAGCTCAGGTTCAGTTATATAAAAACATGTATTGATTTTGTAAATATAGTTGATGCACAAAGATTGAGCTTGATGTTCACATAATATGAGACATTTAGATGAGTTAGTTACCTGGACAGCCTGGACATGACATAAACTTAAGGTTTCTAAGAGTTCCTCTCAGTGTACAGTTTCTTATTTATTTGAGAGAGTTTAATCAAAATTTATAATGTGGTCATTTGTTTTATTTATTTTTGCTCCTATATGCATTACTGGATGGTACAGGTACGTGTTTGGTAATATGGTGGTGTCCTGTAATCCAGTGACACAGGAATAAATACAGACTAACTAAACTAACTAACTAACTAACTAACCAATACCAGTACCCTTAATGTGATACCTATGCCAACAGAATACTTCATTTGATACCTATTGTTTAGAAGTTGATTGAATACCCATGATGTGAATGGAAGCATTCAATTACAGAAAAAAAATTCAAATTCAAACCACGTCAAATACAACGCGCTCAGCTTTAACACCACAGACTGTATCAGTTGTAGCTGCAGCTGCAACGATTAATAGATAAATCGATCAGTTGTCAACTATTAAATTAATCACCTACTATTTTGATAATTGTTTAATGGGTTTGAATTTTTTTCAAAAGAAAAATATGTCTCAGTTATTTGATTCCAGCTACTCAGTGTGAGTATTTTCTGGTTTCTTTACTCCTCTCTGACAGTAAACTGAATATCTTTTGGTTGTGGACAAAACAAGATATTTGAAGACATTATCTTAGGTTTTGGGAAACACTAATCGACATTTCTCACAATTGTTTTGATATTTTACAGATCAAACAATCCAGAAAATAATCCAAAGATTAACTGACAATGAAAATTATTGTTGGTTGCAGCCCTAGTTGTAGCTGCTGCGATAGTGGGCCAGTGATGGAATTAAACTGAAAAACGCTTGCGGTGATTGGCTGCAAGAAAAACCATACAAACGGTCTTTTTTTTATAGGTGAGGGTATTAAAAGGATCAAATGCAGGTATCATTTGACTGGAGAAATTTCAATACTACTTGGCACTGGGTTATTTTGACTGATACCTTAAAGGTATTGAGTACTGATAGACAGACACTGATGCAGTTTTTGTGAGACTTGTAAGGAACGCATAACCATTACATCATTACTGTTTTTTCATATTTTCAGTCTAACCCATGATAACATTTCTGATGATTAGTATCATTGTTTCAGATTTTAATCATTCACTAAAATCATGTTTGATTACCATGCTTTGAGACACTCATGGTAAATTCTGTCCAACATCAACCAAAGTTAGCAACCGTCTCTCAGACGTAGGAGCAGCAGCAGTGTGGGTTTATTTTGTCTCAACAAAAACACGGACATCACAAAGGAAATGATGCCACTTTAAATTGTTTTCAATATAAAACTCAATGAAATGAATTTAGTGTGTGTATCAGTATGTTTTGAATATTATGAGCACGTTTTAACAGAAACACTTTAATACTGATAAGGCTGATCATTTTTGGTCTCTATAATCATGATATAAAATTCTTGTATCATTTCATCTCGTCATTATTATTTTTTGTACCCAAGTACATGTATGAACACAGACATACATGCAGAGAGAAGCCTGTCAGACATTTAGAAGCCCAGTGCTGCTCACTGCCATACATGCACACACCGATGCCAAACCCATCCACCACAGCTCACACCAGCCTCACCAGAATGGGAATAACTGTGGAGGGAGGGTTGGAAAAACATGGAGCTCAGGTCCACATGCTGGAGAGTTCTCAGTTACTTTAAGAGACATGAATTTATCAACAATCATCATGAGCCAATGATGAATAAGAGACATTGTAGTGATCTGTGAATGTCAAGCGGCAGTGACGGAGCCGCAGAGAGGAGCATCATTAGTGAAGCTCCTCTCTGCCCACAGAGCTTCTCTACGATCTAATCTGCACTTTAATAGTGCAGACACACCCTGTGTTACGTGTGAACAGATAGCTGGCTTCATGCAGAAAGGCACTACAAGACTGGAGAAAGAGACTTAGACTGAAATGGAGGATTTTAAGTTAGATTATTAAAGGTAGAAAACGCAGGATTTATCAGTTGCTCTTCAGAAAGATAGTTGTTTGTTCAGTCCCATCTCCAAATCGTCAATACCAGCACTTTGGGCTGGTAAAGCATTCTGAATACAGCAAAATAATGATAAAATAAGAAAAGACAGACAGAGGGCATGGGAGTCTCCGCAGATACAGACACCACCTCACACTCCTAGTGGGTCATAAGTGATGACTGAGAGGCATTATTTTTATGAGTCTAGATAGGGCTGGGCAATATGGCAATATTCCACAATATACAATACACAATATATGACATACGCATTGTTGCCAAAATAACACACCAGAAATTTTCAAACAGTGCAAATTAGGGCTGGGTGATATGGACAAAATCAGATATCACAATATTTTTGACCAAATGCCTTGATATCAAATTTGCGACAATATTCTGGGGATGACTGTTTCATAAAATATTAACACAACACAGATTTTTGATAAATAATCATCAGTATAGTGGATATAATGACTACATGAGTAAAGACAAATCATACAACAGCTTGAACAGTCTCATAGGTTCATTACAATGCAGTCTTTAAAACTAGGAAAAGACAACACTTAAATCACTGTATCACAATATGATATACAAAATTTAAAACAATATCTAGTCTCATAAAACAATATTAATATAATATCAATATCAACATATTGAGCAGCCCTGAGACTATATATTTCTATATATTGTTTTTGAAAATCCTGCATACAATACTTTTAATTTATTGTTCACAATTAATTGTGATTCAGTTAAACTGTTATTCAATATTATTAGGCGATAAAGAAGTTACAGTAGCATACAATGACAAATTAAATAAAATATCAGCAAGTGAAAAAATTGCAAAGACAGGCTAAAAAACGTCATTATATGCATGAAACTGCAGACTATAGCCTAAATAATTCTGCGCAGCGCATCAGTGTCTCAAATCTGCTCTCCATCATTTTGCGGCAGAATGAAAAAAGCCTCGCACGTTTGCACACATATTAAGCTTGTACGGTTCAAGCCAAAGAAAATATGAGTTGCCCTCTTTTTGATACGCAAACTCTTTACACACTAACTCCCCCAACCGAGGAAACTTTATACAGACAGACAGGCAGAAAGTCTCCGTCACATCAGCTGAGACGAATTCGTTTTTCCTCGCGGTTGCCTCGAAAAATCTTGGATTTTTAATCATTTCTCTCTTTTTTTGACATTATTTTTCTAATGTGACGGACGCCTCACGCGAACGAGAAAATGTTTGGCAGTGGTGCGCTGTTACCGTGCCACGGTTCTGTCATTATATTTCAATTAATTATTGGACCAATTCTAATTATATCCGTCCTATTATAATGACTTTTTTGTGTAAAACATTGCTTTTCTGCCATTAAAGTTCCTATATTATCCACACTTTATCTGCTCAGGTGAAAAATCCGCTCTAACGTGACATTTCTGCGAACAGGAGCTGTCGTTTCACGCGTCCTTCGTTCTGTGAGGAGAAACAGGCTGCAAACATATCAGCTCTTTTTAGATTCCTGGAGAAGTCCTGCGTCAGTCAGCCTGCTGCTTTTTAAAGGTCAGAGAGGACGGAGAGGCTTCAGCTCGGGCTCAAAGCAGCTGGAACGACTGTCTCTTGTTTCTTGTTAGAAAGACGCAATAAACGAATTAAACACGTGTAAAACGAGAAACGGGATAAAAACACACTTTTCATTCTTATCTGCCACCTTGACGTGACAAATATATCTGACCTGTGTGTGACAGACTTTTATTCAAAATTCACAATCAATATTAAATTGTAGCCTATGTTATTTATTTTATGTTTAGTGTAGGACAGACTATTGCTCTTGACATGAAGGACTGTTTTTCATTTGGCTCCGGTTTCTTCTGACTCCACCGAGCAGACTGGAGGCCTTTTAGTCCCAAACTTGTTCTGACCTGAGCTTTGTGATCTCTTCACATTTCTTGATGTTTCTGGAATATTTTCTCCTGTAAGATATATTTGCTGTGAGCTGCTGCTGCTGGAGTGTTTACTGTCCCGTGTGTCGCAGAGGTTAAAGGCCCTTGTAGCTGCCGAAAACACTTGGACCGTGTTCTACACCTCTCTGTTCCCCCGCGCTATGTTTTATTCATCATTTGTCCCGTTGACTGCGCGGTGAATGTGCAGTTCCAAGCTGATGACATGATGCAATTTTTGAAACTCTGCACGTGTTAAACAGTAACATCAGTAACACCTCTCACAGTAACTCATTAATTATTTTTTTTAAAGTTAAAATGTCGCAAAGTGGCGGAAGTGATGTTGTGACGCATTTTAAGACATTGTTTTCCCTGAAAAGATTTATTTTGATCTTATCCGTGTTTTAATCTACACACACACGCACACACACACACGCACACACACACACGACACACACACACACACACACACACACACACACACACACACACACACACACACACCACACACCACGACAGTAACAGTGAATTATTCTGATAATCTGTCTGCGATAAATCACAACACTGTCTGATAATTGAGGCACCAAATAGCTTGAAAAGGGAGCAAAACATAACCTTAAATATTTAATTCACTATAATCACATAGACTGGCCCAGTTCTTTAATAACTTAAATGTAATTTCACTGGCATATTTGCATTTTGTTGTATATTTAAAATACTTAGTTACAACTAATATGTTGTTTCAAAAATCTACAAATACTACTGCTAATAATAGTTTTAAAAAATTGCATTTTACCAACGTGCAAAGAGGCTGAAATGTATCATGCATGGACAAATTCAATAATTAAATATGACTCAATTTGTAAAAACAATATGAACGTATTATTATTATTAGCTAATTTTGAAAATAACTATTATTACTGCGATATTAAATGTGGATGTCAGCTATTATTATTATTAGACTAATAAGATACACTGCTACTACTACTACTACTACTACTACTACTACATAATAATAATAATAATAATAATAATAATAATAATAAATAATAATCATAATAATATGTAGTGAAAGTGACGTTGGTTTCAAAGTAAAAAGTTTGTTATTGGTAACATGTCATTAATATTAGATCAATTTATCATTTGTAATTTTTAAAAATAATTTATCATTTATATTCATTTCATGATTATTTACAGTCACTTTCAGTTCAGTTTAACCATTCCAATCATTTCATCATTTCAATCGTGTGTGTGTGTGTGTGTGTGTGTGTGTGTGTGTGTGTGTGTGTGTGTGTGTGTGGTGTGTGTGTGTGTGTGCGTAACCACTCACTGTTTACGGCGTGTCTGAAGCGCTGCTGGCCGCTGAGGAGGCTCTGTCCATTGATCAGGAGTATTGAATCCAGGGCTGGGCTGTGGTTCTGCTCCTGGATGATACGCGGCGGCGGCGGCGGCGGATTAAGCTGCTGCTGCTGGTTCTGTTCTGCTGCTGAATCTGGACTCGTCGGACCGAGCCGGTCGGTGGGACCGGAGAGCCACAAAGCAGAAAGTTAGTCAGTGGTAGTGGCAGCGTGGGGAGTGACGATAGCGCGTAAAGCAACGCAACGGAGTGAGGAGTGGAGAAGTGACCGGAGGGACATAGGAGGATGCTCGTCTGTGTGTGTGTGTGTGTGTGTGTGTGTGTGTGTGTGTGTGTGTGTGCGTGTGTGTGAGGAAGTGTGTGCGCGATGTGTGAGGAAGTTGTGGCAAGAGTGAGCATACCTTTTATCTGCCTCTCTCTCCTCTCTCTCTCTCTCTCTCTCTCTCCCCTCTCTGTCTGTTCTGAAGCCGCGGAGAGTTTTTCTCAGACCGGAGCGGAGCGCACACACGCACAAACTTGATATTTTCGACGCAGTATGCACTTTGTTCCGTCCTTCCTTTACGCGCCTGTCCGCTTGTCAGCTGCTCTCAGTGGTAGGACATTATATTAAATAGAGCCCTCCTCTGAACTCATGGCTTCATCCTCGGAAGAAAGAAAAAAGGCACAAAAATAACGCGCCACAGGGTGGGAAACGCTAAGAACAGACAACCTGGAAGAAAAGAACTAAACACAAAACTGACTGAAACGCAAACACCGGTGTCTCCGAGTTACAGTACTAGCGGGATTTGTCGGAGCAAAGGAGCGGGTTCTAATCAGAGTGTGTCACTTTCAATCTTCCCCGTGCCAATGGGCGCACTGACGGACTGACAGAGGGAGGAGAGAAGGGAGGAGAGACAAAGAGAGAGGGGGAGGGAAGGAGGAGAGGGGGCGGAAAAAAAACTATTCTGACCCATGAAAGCAGTTTGTGGGCCGGATCTCGCTTAAAGGACACATAAAATGAAATAAAAGTGTCCATTAAAACTTTATTTTTAATAAATACGCCCTTAGCCAATTCCCACGCAATGCAGTCCTCGGTTATAGAATCCTTCTTTCAGATTCTTAAAACATGTCAGTTTTGACTTTATTTTATATCCATTCAACATAAACAGTTGCTTAATAATTATCTGAATCATACTGAAATCTTCCTCTGGGACCGATCACACTATCAGAGACCTTGACATTAGAAAGAGGGACGACAGATCTCTCCATTGTTACTTGTTTTCCACGATTAGAATATTTCTGCTTCACGCAGCAAGAACTTATCGTGCTGCTATCAGCTCCCCTCTAATACTTTCACACGTCAGTATCATCCCACAGATAATCCGGCCGAGCTGAAGTCCACTGCACTGATACATGTTAATAAGTAGCCTAATATTAAGTCAAAGATGAGCTTTTGGTCCGTGTCTGTATTAGATGTCCGGGGTCAAGACTCAGCAGCAGAGTGCAGGGCTGTGGGAGACCTGTGACAGCACGGCAATGGCTGATGAGGAATTGGAATATTTGTAAGTCAACAAAAGTCTCCAAAGGCTGAAAGAAAGCTAATATTTGGTGTCACACACTGGGTGCTCCCTGGACGCCTCTTGCTTTACATGTGCACGCGCTCTGGTCTAAACACGCTCGCGGGTGGTGGCAGTTCTGTGCACGCGCACTCTGTGCCCAGTGTGCTCTGTGTTCCACTGATCAGCCAACATGTTAAACACTGAAAATACAGAGAAATGCTCAGTTTATCTCTGTTTGAAATGAGAGTTTACTCCTCTATTTTCAGATTAACAGCATCATTGAGGGGAGACAAGTTAACCCACATCTGTATTTACCACTGCACCTCTGTACAGAACGTGCTCAGAGAGGCTAAGACTGTGCGTCAGGTGTGTGACACTGTCCCCACTTCCCACATCAGTAACATGACAATATGAGTGCTTTATTGCATTGTGTATCAATATATGCCTGACAGAAGATTTCGCCCTTGAGCCTCTGTCCTGACAGACAGATGTCACTGCATAGTGTCAAATGAGTATCAAGTGACACAATGCAACAACATACTGACTGTTTTCTGGATGCAAAATAACCTGAATACTGAAGATATCCGTTTTATCAAGTTGTGTTTTGTAATGTTTTTTTTTTAATTTTACACTAGTTATTATAGGTAATGTGTTGTTAGATTGTCATTCGTTTAAATCAGTGCTTTTCAAACTAGGGTCCAGAGACCAACAGAGGTCCGTGAGTGGGATGTTAGGGGCCCCCAGCAAAAGGAGGAAACACAGTAATAATAATTTAACTTTTATTAGACTTGTTGGAAGTTACAACAACAAGGGAAGGAATAGGGTTGGTCGTTTTGATTGACTGTAATTTGGATCACTTACTAAACATGAAGAATTTATTATCTTCCAACTTAAAAATAAAAAAAGCACCTAGAGGAGATTCCTTAAGACAAAATCCTCTCAAACTGGGGGTCCGAGGTCTAATGTGCCTGTGCTGAGGAGGTCCTTGACATGAAAAAGTTTGGGAATCTCGGGTTTAGATCATTACGAAAAGCCCAGTGGGCAGATGTGTTAACTCACTTTAACAAAAATAAGACCAAAAATTGTACTGACTGACAACATGTGGATATTTTTAGTGCAGTAACCCAGCTGTAAATATCTGACGTTGTTCAAATGATTTTAAAGCTCTTTAATGCGGCTCGATTCCTGTTTTTGATTTCCTTCTTTTTTCGGTTGACTCTCAGATTTGCATGTCCCACTGTATCCGTGGCCTTACGGTAAACTGCAACAAGGGAGCCTTTCATACACATTTTAACAGCCGAATTGAGCAACACAAATGAAGCCACTGGTTTGCAACATCTGTAACATTCTGTGACTGTGCGTAAAATGCGCCCGAGGAGCCTCGGCGGGCACCAGAGAGAAAGGGGAACACTGCGTGTTCCTGCATGGCCTTGCTGGGTGTTCAAAATGTGGATGGGGAGCCAGCTGGGGTCCACTAAAACTAAAAGAGCGCACGAGAGCCGTTCCGCGTGTGTACGTCCTCAGTCGTGCGCGCAGCTTTCCAGGAAAGAGCTGCGATTAAAGGGTGCACAGGCCGCCTGCTGTTTGGAGTTCTGTGCTCTTGCTCTTGCAGGTAGAGTTTTATGTATTCTCTGAGATGAAAATGACTCATAAAGAGAAGCTGCACTGGACTGACACAAAGCTGTTCGGTCTGACTGAGAACCTGAGCTGCTTTGAAAAGAAACTCTTCGCTTGTCAAGATTTCAGAACTCCTCAGCACCTCAAATTTACAGTCGCATTGAAAGACATCAGCCTCGCGCACTACATCAACATCCAGCCTGCACCCAAACGGCGACAAGAGTCGGTGTGAAAGAGCACGTGTAGTTTGACTCACCTCTCTAATGAAGCCCGGGTCTCAGCGTCAGGACACCTGGCTGCGCTGCTGCTCCCACAGACGCGAAGTCAGAATTAACTGCAGACAGACAGACAGTGGCTGAGAGCCAGTCCGCTCCTCGCTGCTCATTCGTCAATATTATTAAATATGATAATGACGGTGATGATGATGTCGGCGCGCGCTGGTGAGCCTGTTGGCAACAGCTTGAAGAATACACGCAGGTCTACCAAGGCGTGTGCGTGTGTGTATGTGCGTGAGTGATACATAGTATAAAAAAGTTTATGAAACAATAAACTAAAAGAGAAATGAACAAATTTGGGCTTTGTCTTGCAGATTGGCACGAGACTGTCACAAGTTTGTAGAATTCTTGCACTTATTTTAATTTCAACGTAAAGGGCTCATTAGAGGTTGAAAATGAGAGCGTTAAAATCCATTTAAAGCTCTCACCATACAGGCTGTTAAACCCAAAGTGTCTGCGGTCTTTGAATAGGGCGATATCAAGCTCCAAGCTTTTCCCCTTTTAGTGGAGGAGAAGGAGAATCGACAGCCAGTAGTTTATTTTGATTTATAATAGAAAATTATTCAATTGAATAACTGAAGTTTTCAACTTGATAAACTTGTGGTCGCTCCTTGTGAATATTTCGTTTTGTTGTTTCTTTAACATGTCCTTTAAATGTGTGAAGGTGTGAGGACTATCATGCATATTGATCATTTTCAACGAACATTTATTTTGGATTAAATATTTCATCACTGACTGGATGAAGCCCTGACTGGAAACGTGAAGTTTAAGTTTACATACACAATATTTAACAACTAAAAAATTACAGACGCAAAGTCTCCTTTTCTCCCTGTATTTAAAAATTTAAACTATTAGTCTCAGATCAGGAGGATCCTTATTATCTCAGGTTAAATGCAGAGTTGTGTCTTTATTCTGGTAAAAAGAAACTGAAACGGGGGCCGAGCATGATGTGAACATCACTGCACTGTATTTTTTTCAAAGAAACGTTCTGTTAAACTAACTGCATCATGTGCATTTCAACTCATCATGCAGAGACATTCGGTTACTTACAGCAGGCGTTGTGAATTATTGAAGCCCGGCAGGGAATCGTTTGCCTGCAGAGTTTCTCCGCTGCATCACTTTCCCTTCTATCTAGGCTAATTTTTCCATTTCTTGGGGATCTTGGAATCGAGGAACGAACCCAAACAAGCGTAAAAAGCTGCTCCACAATGCCGTGAAGTAGAATGAAATATTGATCCCTGAAATAGCCCCGATGGAAAACAAATTCAGATGACTGCTGTGAATAATGGATGTGCTTTTGCAATCCCAAAGATTGTGTAAAACATGATGGTGATTGGAGAGTAATGTGGGCCAGTTGCAGTTATTGAGAACACATTTGTCGCATATAGGTAAGTGCGGTGTGTGTGTGTGTGTGTGTGTGTGTGTGTGTGTGTGTGGTGTGTGTGTGTGTGACCTCCTCTGACTACCACCTACCCTACCACCCCACCCCTCTTTTTAGATATATTTCACATCCACGGTTCAGACCAATTTATAGAAAGTGATCGTGTGATTTTACGCAGAGCCGGCCTCCGGCACAAGACTCATTTAAAATTCAAGAAGTCAGCAGAATAATTTAGAGAAGAATGCGTCTGGCTTGGATCAAGCAAAATGAAACATTAATAAATAACTTTAGTTAGCTTTAACCTTGAATTTACACGATGAAATGCATGGTATACACAATAAAAACATTCATAAACTAAAAAAATACACACCTTTAACTTCAAGAATTGACTTTATCTTATTTTGTCTTGATGTCAAAATCTCATGTGCTTTTTATGAAGAGTTTCATTTGCAGGTCATGTCGTGTGTCGCTTATTTGCCAACGGGAAGCGTTGGGTTTGTTCCGTATGATTTCTCAGAGGTCTGTTGTCACCTCGTTATGTGTGACACTGAGGAAACCAAGAGGCATCATTTGTGCAAACAGCGCGGCTGTGTGGTGAAGAGGAAAAGACAGAGACAACCGAGAAAACAGAAAACTCTTCATTTCAAATCGAAATGAATAAATAACATTTCATTCATATCTCAGAGTGACTCTAAATGCGTTAATTTAGAAATATATTTTCAGCTCCCCTGTTTTAAATTTCTAAACGCTGATTGGATGCAAATGTTTGATCAGTCAGAAGTTAGAACTGATCACCTCTCAGAGAAATGAGAAAGGGCGCAGGTTTCGTTTCAACATTCGGGGGACCAGCCCTGTCCCCGAGAAAAAAATACAGACATATTTTATTGCTTCCGCAATGTCCTCCAGAGTCCATGAGCAGAACTGCGTCCATGGCAATGCTCTGCTATACAGAAATAACACACCATATGCTCTAACTGGCCAATCAGTATCGTGTATTATTGGGTAATAATGTTAATTAATGTCTTGACAAGTTGCAAAAATGGCAATTTTTTTATTCCAAAAAATCAGCAGCGACTAAAGACATGAGACTTTTTAATAAACATTTTAATCAGAGATGAGTTAAGTTGTCAGCTAAACGAAATTATAATAACAGTTTTGTAACATGCAAACAACTTCAAGGACAAAGGGTTGTGGCGCAAGGCCGTAGTTACCACTGAGGACACAGAAGACGCGTCCTCTGACTTTGGAGGTTTTGGGACTCTGAGGGAAGATTAGATTTTACTCTTGTGGAAATCTTATAGGATAAATCAATATATCCAATTTTGACTGGTCAGCTGATAAATAAAGGCTTTGTTATTTCTCCACCAGATTTTCATTTCTGGCAGTGACAGGGTTAATTGTCTTTGTCCAGTAGCATGTTTTCAGAATTGTCTCAAAGCTCAACAGGGCTGTTGGCTTTTGGAGATACATGGTTGTCATAGATAAGGGGCCATCATGTTGAGAAATAGAATTTACAGACAATACAATCGAATAGATTAAAATTTAAAGGGCCTTCAAGTTGATTTATTTTTGGTGTTGAAAATCAAGTTTTTTGGGGAGGGCGTCCTGGGACTCATGACCTCATACAATCCGAGCTACAGCCATGATTGTAGAGACACATACTGGCGGTCATCTTCTGCATTTTTCATGCACAAGTTTGTGCCTTTTGTCCTTCAATATTTTGAATCAGTTTGTTATTTATGAGAAACCACGAACAGAAATGTGACAAGAGAAAAACGATCAAAACCCGGTGAATGAAGACAGCGCTGTCCAGCAGGGTCCACAAACACAACACGGGGATAGACTGTCGGACAGAGCTCTGAGCTGATAACAGATCAGACAGTATTAAACTCAACTGTCTGTCCATGTGTACCAGGCCCGTGCTTTGGTTCAACCAACACATTAAGTCAGTATTAGGCGAGTTCTCCTCGGTATTTTCTGATGACACGTAGTGGTGGCTGGGGGGGGGGGGGGGGGGGGGGGGGGGGTCACATGGTGACTGAGACAAGTCGAAGAAAGGCCTTCAAGGCCAAGACATGAAGAAAAGTCACTCTGCAGAGGAATCACAGACAGTCTGACCTGAGGACGGAGCTTCTCATGCAAAACAGTGCTGGAAAGAAACTTAGGTACATTAACTCAAGCACTGTGCTGCTGTACAGATCTGACGAACTTGTACTTTACTTGAGTATTTCTATTTTTTGCTATTTTATACTTCTACTCAACTGCATTTCAGAGGCAAATATTGTGTTTGTATATATATATATAATATTTATTTAGATATTTACATATATATAAGAATTAATTTAGTTGAATTAATAACATCAATTAATAACATCATCAATCAAATCCGACATGAGCAACAACAACCACAACAACAACAACAACAACAACAATAATGATAATAATAATAATAATAATAATATAATAATAATAATATAATGACAACGATTAGAAATTATATAGCAGAGAAAGTTATTATTATTATTATTGTTATTATTATTATTATTATTATTATTATTATTATTATTATTATTATTATTATTATTATTATCGTCTGAATGAAACGTTATGAAACTTTTTTTTTCATTTAAGCGTTTTCCAGTTTCTCTGTTTTTCCGTTAAATGAAACGGTGGTGGTTTGAATCACCTCTAATTGAAAACGAAAGTAACTAACGCGTAACGAACAACAGACGTGTGACACAAAACAGACTATTAAACAAAAACCTGAGCAAAAATAAATACATATTTTGCAGAACACCTATTTCACATCTTTGTTGTCATTTGCTGATTGGAGCGAGCTTAAAGGCTATGAACTCACTTATTTAGGATCTGTAGTATGTTTTTTTTTTTTTTTTTTTTTTTTTTTTTTTTAATCTCTCTATCCGTTAATGTAGAGATTTAAAGGCCCATTTCAGTTTTCCTCCGAGGCAAATACATATTCCTCTCGTGTACATGATTCTGCCTCTGTGCTCTAATATCCCGCCGGTTGGATTAAAGAGTAATTAATGGGTCAAATCGGTCCAAATGGCTTGTTTTCAGAGGATGTATCTCGTTTCCGTGAAGGATTAATTTGTCTTTTACCGCACTTTCAACCCGTTTCCAAATTGCTTCCATACAGAGGTCACGACTCACGAGTCCATTATTGCTCCTTGACACTATTTTTCACTGCTTCGCTCTTTTTTACTCCGCAAACCGCTAAAAGCTGAAGAGACTGAAGACTGACACCAAACTTAACCTGTGATCATTTTTATTACTGGTTATTATAAAACTGATGATTGAATCGATGCTTATTATAACATTATTATGATTATTATTAAATTATTATTACAAAGGATTTTAACGAAATAATAAAATGATAATAATAATAATAATAATAAAAATATAATAATAATAATAATAATAACCGGAGAAGGTCATTTCTGAAGAAATAGCTTTAATACTAATAATGTATGAATTATTTTAAGTATCAACAGGATGTCATTTTAATTTACTTGAAGTAGATAATACGAAAATCAACATTCTGACAGATGTCTAATTGAAATATGTTTGCAAAGTATTGCACTTTTTTTCACTTCACGGTATCAAGCACTGATAGGACACGTGTTTCATGTTGCATGTTTCACTTAGTGTTTTAAAGCAGCACAATGTTGTCTTTAGTCCATCTTTCTGATAACACGACTGTCCCTCGCATGTCTTATATTATGAGCCTTTGTGTTGGCATTCTTCCCGCTTATTAATGACAAACAGTGAATAACTTTGTAATTTCAATCTTGTATTCTGTTTTATTAGGGTTCTTTGTAAATTTGTAATAACATCTTGGGTAATTCTGGTACATTTACACTAGTGTTTCCAATGTGCACTGTCCCTGTTAAAAAACAATAAACAAACAAAGGAATGAATGAAGAAATAAACAAACAAATAAATAAAGTCTAAAAGATCTACCTAATGGGTTTTGTGAAATGGTTAATAAAGGATTCACTACATATCAGCTGACACACTAATAATAAAACCTTTGGGTTGCCAGGTTGTAAATAATCTTGACTGACTGAGCATCTGAACTAAAAACTATTAACATCTTATTAAACAGTCATTGATGGATTATGAACATTTGCAACTGCATTTCTGGCACTAAGGTGTGGATAAATGTGGCCAAAATCAGTTTTCACAACTTGGAAACCTTTCGATCTTATGAGTGGTTTATAACTGATCTATAAAGCATCAGTACATAATTTAATAACCATTCATAAACCCAAGTTACAACTTTATAAAAGGTGCCTTATTAGAAAATTATTTCACATTTGAGCACCACTGCTGTTAAACAAGAATTTATTAACGGAACATTAACAATTTGAGATTTTTTTTTACTTCACTATGTCAGAATATTACTGCTGTTTGATACATGCAAATTTACCTTGTTATAACAAGAAAGTTTTATCATTATAACAATATACTATTTATCTTGTTACACTGTGAGATGTGTCTTGTTATATATAAAATGTTTATAATATGCTACAATTTATGTTGTTATAATAAGATAACTGTTACAATACAAGTTATATTATAACAATGACTTAGCAAGTTATAACATGAAGTTTCACATCATAAAAAGACAAACAGTATATTGTTATGACAAGAAAAGTTTGTTTTTACAATGTTTTTATATGTATAATATATTTTTTCCAATGTAAGTTTGTATGCTGTTATAACATGAAATACCTTGTTATAACATTTAAAATATCTTGTTATAACAATAAACTTTTCGTGTTATAACTCTTGATACTGATCTGTTTTATTTTTCAACATCAGTCGATAGATTTGGCAGTAACAGGCTGACCTTAAAAGCCTAAAACAAACAGCAGAAGTTGAATTTTCTGAGCAAATTGCATCGATCAGACACAGCAGCTATAATGTCCTTATGCATATCTCAGCTTCTCGATGTCTGGGCCCTTTGAGCTCTGATCTGCAACACAGAAGATTGTTTTCCTTCTGGTAAAAGCCGTGGCCCTCGCTGGCTGCCAGCCTCCGCAGCCTCTTTTCCTCCCCAATAAGTTCTTACCTGAAATCAAATCCGCCTGCTTAACGAGGAGGGAGCGAGTTGGAGGCAGAGAGGCAGTTGTGAGCGTCAGCACTCTGCACTATGTCATTGGGCACAAGTATTTGACAGTTGGAATTATCTGTAAATACTTCATTAAACTGTGTATGAGTTCCCCCTCTTGTGCCTCATGGTCCACTTCTGGTAAGATTTACAAATGATAACATAAACACTTTGGGAAAAAAAAGAAAAAGAAATTCAATTCTCATTTGAAAAGAATTGTAAGAGGGAGGGGAAAGGGGGGAGGTTGGGGGAATTTGATTGGGGCCCACAAGCAACAAAACAGCGGAGGTCTGTGTAATGAGGTTTGGAAAGTGTGTTCAGTGTTTTTGGGGGCCAGGGTTTACTTGACCTGCCAGAGGGATTGTCTTCCAAATGGACAATGTGCCAGAGTTTAGCTGTCCAGGCATTCACTACCAACTACCTGTGTTGTATTAAATCTGTTAAGAAATGAGGAAATCTGAGTTTCTCAAAGTGCTCCAGACAAATGGGGTCAACTCATCAGAAAAGGTGAACCTAATTCATCTTGCATCTTGGCCCTCAAATACTGAAATAAAATGTAATTCTTTCTCTGCATGTCACTGTTTAAAGTTTTCCTTGATGGATACTTGTTTCCTAAAAATGCAGCATCAAGGCCACTGCATGGTTCCCAACCTGGGCGTCCCAACCTCACTGGGGTCATGAAAGCTTCACAGGGGGCTGCAAGGCCTTCTTTACTGTAAAGCTTTAATATGTAACATTTTCATATTAAAATGTCTCAAAAACACTAGACAAATGGTATATATTATTAGGTTGTGTGTTCCAGTGTTGAAATGCAGAGACCTCATCCACAGTAGTGGTGACTTTCTGGCTAGCCCTTCTAGCTAGTTGCTAGTTGCAATAACTTCCAGGAAAACACGGGATACCTTAATGTAGCGTGAATAAAATTCTTTTTCTTTTTCTGCCTGAGTCACGTCAGCTAAATTTTAATCAGCTATGGTGGTTGTTTAAAAGTGATAACAACTCCCATGATCCCGCGCTATTTCACAATGCCATCAAACTACGTCTTCTGATATTTTTTAAGTTTGAGCGAACCTTAGCAGATGATCTAAATATTGTACTTTCAAGGGGTTTTAGGAAAACATTTTTTACAGTATGAAGTATGCTGTAAAAAACATAGTATATGTTTCTGTGACAAAACTAAATGAAATTGTTATTTTTATTTAAGAAATAAACTTAAATAAATCTCACAGGATAAGACCTGAACACAAGCCATATTCAGAGAGACTTCACTTTCTACTAAACAGCCTCATCACATGAGAAAAATACACAGTTAAAACAACCAAAGTGCGAACAGAGCAATGGCCAAGCATAGGGGGTGAATGTGAACATAGAATTGATCAAAAAAGGAGTATATTAAACACACAATATGTAAGTTCTGCTGCCAGGGATCTCACACACATAAAAATAAAAATAAAAGATGTAGTTTGGTGACGTTGTGACATGGCGTGGGATCATGGGAGTGATCTTCACTTTTAAAGAACCACCACAGCTGATGAAAATCTGTGTGACATGAAATCATTTTCATGGATGAGATAATTAAAATTTTAGACAGATTACATTTTCATTTCTTTCCTCACTCTCTGATGTATTCAATGTGTTTTCCCGGAAGTTATAGCAAGTAGTAACTAGCTAGCAACGGCTAACAGGAAACGCACAGTTACCTAGAACAAATCAATTTGAGCATTGTTAGAAATACTTATGTACACCACTCAACAAAATATAATGCATATATCTTCAGCCTTTTTATTGTGGAAGTGTTACATACAGTAATATAGCTTTAATTATGTATGAATTTTATAATTTGAAAAATATATCATACAGTCTGAGACTTGTATTAAGAGGGCCTAAAATATAATTTATCCAAATTGCTAATTTTACACAAACGTCCTGCTGTTATTTCATTGACTATTTGGGTTTGTTGTACAGTTCATCAGCTGTCCTGTACTGTTATTGTTATGCATTGAATTTAATATGAAATAATCATAAAATATGTCACTTAGTCAGGGGGTCAGGGGTCATCAGTTTATTGAATGATAGAAAAGGGTCCCTTAAGGAAAAAGGTTTCTGAACCACGGACCTAGGCTAACACACAGGACAGTCTGTGGCCCGGTGCACACTGGTTATTTGCCAGTAAAATAAAATGCTCTCTGGCTCTACGGTCATTTAGGCTATACTCACACTGACACACTCTCACACACACATGCACACACACATCATGAAGTCACTCCAAATTCAACTCCGTTCCACTTCTGGTGGTCACATTGCTCGGGGGCTGACACAGTCACCTTGGCACACATACACTCCTTATGTCAAACTGTCTGCACTAATAAGCAGGCAGCCAGCCTCCTCGACCTGAGAGCCTCCTGTCAGGAGAAGGCTGATGTTTGGAGGAAACTGATATGGTTTAAAAGTGTAGGAGGTGGACCAGGGTGGACAAATTGTAGATATTAAAGAGGAGAAACAAGATGAAACAAGGGGAGAAGGTGAAAAGACATTTAGCAATAATTTATAAATGGTTTATAATTAGGCTATTAATTAGGTTGTATAAATTATCAATAAACAATCATTAACAAGTTATAACAGTTTTCCTACATCAATGTGGGCTCACCATTTAGCAAACCCAGTTACTGCTTACTGCTGCTTAATCTTACTACTGAATTTGTGTTAACAACTGGCAAAAGGAGCTTTATTATAACGTGTGAAACACTCATTATTTACTCATGATGAACATTTGGTGGTGAGTACACATAAAGGAAGATTACAACCTGTTCCACACCTGGAATCCTGTCCTCACGAAGATACCGATCATCTGGTAATTTGATGTTAGCTGTGGAACCTTTTTTAACATTTTATATTTTATAAGAGGAGGGGTTGCAGGTGGAGCTGCCAATGCTAGAAACAAGAAAAAAAAAACTATTGATACAATACGTGTAACCCCCCCCCTACCGTGATCCTACCGTGAAGCATGCTTGTCCTCGAGGTTTCTGGAAACATGTCGCATGCAGTCGATGTCGATGACATCTCTAACTCTTCACCACTGGGTCACAGACAAGCAAACAGCCTTGTGGGTAAACAAGGGTGAGGGACAGTGGATGGTTTCACTTTGCAGGTCCCCCCACAGGTGGGTGGAGTCAATGCATTCAAAGTAGATGTCAATCATTTACTGTCAGATACCAATGAGGAAGCTTTTGTCTCCCAAAGTAAACTCCTGTTATTTCACTAAAGGGAGTCAATGATTAAAAACATGCATTGAGGGACGCCCATATTAGCCTGCTGAGTATTTTAGTGTGTCTAAATATGTGTGTGTGTGTGTGTGTGTGTGTGTGTGCGTGTGTGTGCGTGTGTGTGTGTGTGTGTATGTGTGTGTGTTGTGTGTGTGTGCTGGCCGGTTCCTGAGTGGCTGTCAGTGTGATAATGATCTGGTGGGCTGTGTGGAGGGTGCAGGGTCAGAGGTGACCTCACTGCTGTGATCTTGTGTTTGTTATTGCTATGCTGCCCTTGGACGGGTTAACATAGCACACACTGCATCAGCTGCTCTGTGCACTTCCTCTGACAGACACACACACACACATTCAGAGACACTGCTCAGTCACCAGGCCTGTGAGAGGCGTCTGAGGGTCACTTCCACATGTGTTGATGGCCCTGAGTGAATTAATCTAAATTGGTGAAATGTTATCCCACTACAGGGAGGACAGGAGCCCATGGCCCCACTACTGCGCTCTTTATCCCCTCATGTTCAGGCTAACAAACACGGAGAGACTCAGACATGCATGTTACTGTGGAGCTCAGACAGCCTGAGGCTGATATACAGTATATTAAGATGGAGGACATGACAGTTCCCTAAAAGTGCCCCCTGGTGGCTGGCTGCAGTATAGGTCATAAAGCCCTCCACCAGCCCTTTTCCATACACAAAGCTGGTGTGGCTCAACTCAGTTTGACTCGGCCTGTCAGCCCAACGGTGCAGGGGTTTGCATTTCCATTACAACAGGGCTACCCACTTGAAGGTGTGTCTTTAACCTGAAGACGAGCTGGAGGAGGCGGCTGTAAAGCAGTGGATAAACCGTTCATATAGATCTTTGGGATGAACACACTGTTTCCTTAAATTGTTTTGTTATTTCAACGCTTCTATTATGACGTGAAATGTCCTCATTTGGGAGTTTCACCAGCGGTAACTTGAATGAACGGCAAAGGCGATACTCGCACACCAGTTTGGCTGGGCTAGAAAAGGAAAGAAGCGATCCGTACACCAAAATAGCTCCCGTATGCAATTTTATTAGCGTGACGTTTCGAGCTAAATGCTCTTCCTCAGACTGCTAATTATGATTAGTGGATCGCTTCTTTCCTTTTCATCTTGATACTTTGTGATCCAGCACCCAACCCAGGGGTTGGGTGCTGGATCACCCCCCCGGGGGCCCCCCCGGGGGCCCCCCCGATCACCCCCCCGGGGATGTGCATGTCCTATTTTCATCATACTGGCTGGGCTAGAAAGCCACAAAAAAGTCCCCAGGCTGAGATGAATGCAAAAATAGTCCATTTAATAAAGACATGAGTGTTCAAACAAAAAGTGCTCTCAGTGCATAGAAATAAAGTGAATAAAAACAGCAGCACTACACTGATACCCACACACCAGTTTGGTGTGTGGGTATCTCCTTTGTCGGTCATTCAATTTTGCCTCCATTACCGACACATCCAGGATTTGCTTTTTTGATGCCCCGAGTAGGCGCAGTTTCACAGAACTCTGACGAATCAGCAGTAAGTTACCCTGACTCCAACACAACTGAAAGTGAATATGAAACTGTAAAATACTGCAGATACCTGAAAGTACTGAAAGTAGTCTTTCTCTCCGCTCTCCTGCAAGCTCAGTATCACAACACTCACTTGTTTGACCGGGAGAAAGGAGGGTCGTTACAGGTTGGCTGCGGCCAGCGAGACGTCACTGCAGCCCGCTTGGAGGAGGGTTGCTTTGGGCCCAGCTCAGTGCAAAGTGATAATGGAAATGCAATTCTGCACAGTACAATTTGGCTTGGCGTGGCCTAAAGCACTGGTGGAAAAGGTTCCTCAATAAACAGCAGTTATAAAACATTTTAAACAATTTAAATTCTAGGGTTTGTATCTGTTTCACCATAAACATGATGACTTAGATGTGTATTCTGATACAATCACTATTTATCTGTTGAAGTGAAGTTACATCAAGAAGGTGGCTCAGTTGCTGGAGTGTTCGCCCTATGTGTTCCCTCCTACGGCCCCTTGCTGCATGTCATTCTCTCTCTCCCCCTTTCCTGTCATATCTTCAGCTGTCCTATAAATTAAAGGCATAAAAATGTGTTTATAAGAAAAACCCAAGAAAGTCAAACTGATGAACAGCTGCTACAAATTTACAGCCTGAATCCCAATATTTCCTCCCGCATCAAAAAACTTGTTTTTCTCTAAATGTATACTATTTATGTCATTTATGGTAATTTTGTTTAACAAAAATATTTGTAAACTTTGTTACAAAAATGTTACTTCTGATACTTCACATATGTTTATATTCTATCATTAAATAATATGTATATAGTCTTGCAAAAATACTGAGACCAGAAAAGAGCAGAGATTCAGTAGCATGCCAGCTAAATACAAACACCAAAACATTTTAATAAAATATCTTACAAAGACAGGACAGACCAAAACACCAATTCATCTTAACACTGGAAAATGTAAACAGGGTTGGGTGACAACAGAAGTAATCTTGATTAGGTAAACAGATTATTAACTCATGGTGTCTGAGATACACAGTTTCTTACGCAAGAGCTTCACTTTGTGATTCATGTTTAAAAAGAAAAAGAAGAAAACTATTTTCAATGTTTGATTTTGAAGTAAACCAAAATTATTCAATGGAGATTAATTTTTTTGTAATCTGGTGAGGTAGTAATTACAAAAATTGCCATGTCATTTGTGTTCAGTAAATGACTACATTTCAAAATAATCTAAGCTAACCCTGAGTGTGGAAAAAAGGTTTTTTAAATGATGTTACATTTGAAACAGCATCTCACGTTTCACATCATACACGCTAGTTTCAAATAAAGATTCATATTTCACACATGAAAGCATGACTTTCAAAAGTTTTTTTGGAAGGGAAATACAATAAAATAAGTTAATACACTTTAAATAGTAAAAAACTGAAGCATAAACAAGCATATGTTTTAAATATTCATAACAGTATTTAAGCCAGACTTTAATAAATGGCTTATTTTCTGTCACCTATGAACCTATTGAATAGGACTGTACCAGTGATAGGAACATCATTAATGCAGAGTCACAGATCTCACAGGGTTTGATGTATTCAGCCTCCAGATACTTCTGTGGTGTAGCCTCCATACAAATATAATAGCAGCCACATAAGAGAGCTGTTGTGCTGACTGTAGCTGTGCCAGCAGAGGTATGCTAATGGAGTCAGAGGATAGTTTTGTGTGCGTCACAGGTCTCCTCTGAGTATGGTGGTCGGATGCCCACCCACCTCCTTAATTTTCATACTTCAAACACTCAACAAACGCCCACTAATACAGAACATATTGGGGAATGGAGAGCAAGAGCACTGGACATGTAAGACAGACAAAGAGTGAGGGAAAGAAATAAGAAGAGAGTAGCCACTTAATCAGTCATTATTTATAGTCCAGGGAGGTTTAAAATCAACATGTTCAGGAACCAGGGTCGGGCCTCATGACTTTATAACTGCTGCGCAAATAATCACCACACAGATACTAGATATGGTTCACTCCTCCTCAGCTCCGGCCTTCACATCTTTCCATCCTTCCTTCTAGCTCAGTCCTATTCTCTTCTAATATCCTACAGGTTTATGTCCCATTTTAATGACAGATCTCTGAATTTAATTGTTTTTCTGAGGCAACACAGCACCTGTTTGCTTTCCTCTGCACTTTTCTTTCCTGCTTTTGCATTTGAACGGATTTTATCACTTCACAAAAATGATCAGGAAAGGTGAGTTTATATGCATAAATGTCTGCATGCTCTTCTGCACAAATGCATATGCAGATATTTGCCTGCTGTGTGTGTGTGTGTGTGTGTGTGTGTGGTGTTTTGGGAAAGCTGTGAAATGAAAACAAATGGGAATCCTAAGCAAGGTGAACATGACGGATGGAGCTGCTTGGAGGGAACAGAAGCATTAGTGTATATGGTGAGTGGTCTGGTTTGCCACATGGTGTGTGTGTGTGAGAGAGAGAGACAGAGAGAGAGAGAGAGTGAGGTGGGGGTGGGTGGTAATAGAGGAATGGGAATGACAAGGCAGATGAGGGGAATGGTGTGATGGAGTCAGTGAAGGTCTGACATTGCCAGAACCCGCCATGTGCCATTGATTAACTGGGTAGAGTTGCAATGATTTAGTTGACAAAGCATCACATTAGCACAGTGAATCCAAGTTTGTGTGTGTGTGTGTGTGTGTGTGCGTGTGCGTGTGTGTGTGCAGATTAATGATTCAGGGAAAAGCCAGATACTTGTTGACATAAACTGAGGTGCCAAAGTGGTATCATGACATTGTTTTATTTCTCACGGTGCTATTTTCTGTTTTTCTGTTATTACCAAGAGATTATTGAGTATGACTGCAATACTTTCTGGGAACTGGTACTTGCAAAATGGTTCACACAAAACACTTTGCAGCAACAGTAACAGAAAAAGAGCACAGTAATTGTTTGGCCATTGTTTTAGAAATTATGGAAATTATTATAGAAGCCCATTACAAATGAGTTGACCAGTTTTATGCTACAAATGAAATCCAATTGGGTGAAATCTTTGAGATTTAGTGTCAGGAATGAAAATAAACAAAAAAAAGCTCTACTTTACAACCAGCAGACATGCCTTTTTGAAATTATGCAATGGGTTTGGAGTTGGTTTCATGGACCTTAAATTCCCGGAGCTTACTCAACCCATAAAAGAGCGTAAAACCATTCAAATCAGCGAAACAAAGGTGAAAAGCACCAAGAACGAGGATTTAAGTTGGCAACCAAGATCACAATATGTCTGGATCTGTTTATCCTGGGTCAGCTAAAAAAAATCAGAGCTAACTGTGAACACAGCACCACTGCTATTTCTGCTTTCAGTCAGTCGTAGTTACTGACTGACTGAAAATCTATACTCAAGTAAAAGTACAATTACTCCCATAAAATAACAAACAACAAATAAAAAGCAAAAGAGAAAATTTGAGAAACCAGCTCAAGTAAAAGTAAACAAGTACATGGTTAATAAATTCCTCAAAGTAGGGGTGTCCCTATAGCTCAGTTGGTAAAGCGTGTGCCCCATGTTTTGAGGCTGTTAGACTTCTCTGGTGGCTGCTGGTTGGGTTCCTGCGTGTGGCCCATTTGCTACATGTTATCCCCTCTTTCTCTACCCTGTTTCCTGTTATATCTTCAGCTGTCACTATCCAAATAAAGGCAAAAGGCAAAAGTCCATTTTAATATTTTTTGGGGCGACCATTCTGAGCCACTGGAGTGCCATCTAGTGACCAATGGAGGCACATGTTTGTTTTGTTCTTTTGTTTCTTTGGTATTTTACAAAGATATTTATTTGTATATCTAAATATGCTTGAGAGTTTTTAAAAATTAAAAAAAAGTCAAATTAAATGTATAATTTCAGTGACTGGTTTCATTGAGTATCACCACACCAATCACAACCCATTATCTCATAGAAATGTTTTGCCACTTTTAGCTAGCTAATGTTCCCTCGGATGCAGACAAAAAATTGATTTAAAAAGCAACACTGAAAAGTAAAAAGTGATGTGGAAGTCGACCTTGTACCAATATAAACCCTAAAGCATATGGTGAGGAAATATGATTCTGAATACATTATATTTGGATTCATAATGGCAGCCAGTGTGTTGAATGTGATGAAATCCTGTCAAATGATGCGCTAAAACCATCAAAGCTCCAGAGACACTTAAACTTACATGTGTTGTGTGTCAGGAAACCAGAGGAATATTTCCTAAGGAGATGGAAGGTGGACGTAACAAATTACAAATACTCAAGTCACTGTAATTAAGTAGTTTTCTTGGGTGTTTGTACTTTTATGAGTAGATTTTTAAGTCTTTACTTTTACTAGTACTTAGGTATGCATTACATTATGCAATCTACTTAGTTACTTTTAAAATCATAGTTGAATACTGACTACAATTTGAATGAATATCCAAACCTTTCGTCTGCATTTTAGTAGCCAGTAAGTTTATCTGATCACAAACAGGCCAATGAGAACAAAGATATACAAACGAAAAACAAAACAAAATGCTGGGGCAGCACAGGTTTGGAGTAGGGATGTTAATGATCAATCATTAATCAATTAATTGCCGTTAAGAATTTAACTATTTGAAAATGTATAATCTATTGATATTTAATCAATAGACATGGCGGGAACTGCTTGTCTGTTGGAGCCATTTGTTGAAGAAGGAAAATTAAACTATGAATTCAAATGAGAAAAAACTGACCATAAAAATGAAAATGAGAAAATAAACATGTGCTTTGCATTTTTTAAATTATTAATGATGAATTGATTGTTAGCATTTGGTTTTGGGCAAATTGGTTCAGGAAAATGCACAAACTTTACAGCCCTAGTTTTGAGAGGTGACAGTGACATCAACGGTTAAAAGTAACTAATACTAGTAGTTTTTGTGACAAATACTTTGTACTTTTACTTACGTATATTTCTAACACCAGTACTTTTACTTGTAATTGAGTAATATTTTAGCAATGTAACTGTACTTGTACTTGAGTACAGATTTTCAGTACTCTTTCCACCACTGGGTGCTCCTAACACACTCTTCTCTCTTATACTCTATCTCTGCATTTAGAGCAGATTAGTAGTAAATGGCAAATGTAGAGCAAAGTAAAAATTAGATAACTGTCTCAAACATATTCTGGAGTTGAGAGTAAAAACACTGTTTGAAAAGGGAAAATGAAAAGTCCTTTAAAAAATTACATTTTTATTCATATGCATTACAGTACTTGTAACTCGTCACTACCCACCCCTGCTTACAGTATGTCTGCATATTACTGTCTGTGTGTGTGTGAGGTTAAAGGGCCAGGCAGACTAGACAAGAGGAGTGGATAAGTGAGGGACAGGAGCAGCCAACACTTTCCTTAAACCGAAGTTGGACCTGTTTTATCTCAGTGATGGGAGAAGAGGAAGAGAAGGGATAAAAGGTCTTTACGGGACAAGGCCAAGTAGCGTGTGTGGTGGGAAGGAGAGGGGGGGGGGGGGGGGGGGGGGGGGTTGCTGTAGGCTGAGGGTCTGTCTGTCTGTCTGGGGGAGCTGTGGAAGGCCTGCTCCTGGGACTAACTGATTAGGCCATAATTGAGGGGTGTCTTGAGGGAGCAGCCCCCTTTTTGCCCACCACCACCACCCATGGGAGGCTGGAGTAGGTGCAATCGGACCCGAACGTATCAACACACACACACAAGCCACACACACATACACATGCGTGCTTATGAAATGATGGATAAGCAGACGTGGGGATTGAGAACAGGAAGTGATGATTTAAACAGAGTGCCAGAGACGCCAGCAACAGAACTACTTACCCTCCCTCTCTCACACTGACACTATATGCACACTGGAAAGAACAGGTAAGCTTTTAATTATGGTTCACATTCACATTCATTTAAAACGTCTGTGATCAATATTTAGTTGAATCAACAATGGATCACATGACTACTTGTATGTGAAAAGTATTGTAAGTAGTGATGAACTTACAGTTCTGAGGAGCTTTTTGGCATCTTTCAGGTTATTGTTTTGGTTTTCCCCAAACCTTTACTTTTTGGCCTCACTCTTAAGGCCTTTACACACTAGGGACATGACAAATAAATGACCCAAAAATGTGAAACACTACAAATAGTAGTAGTACATGTATATTAGCACTAACCTGACAAGACAGATGGTTTGTTACACAGATAGAGCCATCCAGAAAGTCGTCCTTAAAAACTGTTTGTCTACAATCGCCAAAACATATTTAAAATGCTGGTGAAATGTGTGACACTTTGCGCCATGCAATACAAACATTGGACATAAACCTATAAAACTTGACAACAACTCAATAATCGCTTCACCTCTCAGACCAAAAAGGATCACAGTGCCTGCGGATTAACAACATTGTTTACCCGCAGACACATCGTTTACCCATTTACATTAGCTGCCAGCCCAACACACAGTGTGGCTAATGTTAGCAGCGCTAGCAGCAGCTGCTCTGCTTGCAGGTTAATGTCCGTGTCTGTGCTAAATGTGGTCACATGTTGCTCCAGTCGAGTGAATATAAACCAGTGGCAAACCAGGGTGGACATTTAGCTCAGTTGGTAGAGCGTCCGACCCATGTATGAAGGCTGTTAGTCCTCTGCAGTGGCCGCTGGTTCAACTCCCGCCTTCGGCCCTTTGCTGCGTGTCGTCCCCTCTCTCTCTGCCCTGTTTCCTGTCTACTCTCTGGCTGTCCTGTCCAACAAAAGCAAAAATGCCAAAAAAAATAACTTGAAAAAACACTGACAAACCATGCTGATTTTACGAGCAATCATCTGTCTGACTTTGCTGATAAAAACATCAGGGGGAGTGTGGGCCATCAGGGTTACAGAAGAGAGAGGATGCTAACTAGTGGCGGGCCGCTGCAGACACTGATTGGCTCGCACCAATTTTGGTGCAAACACAAAGAGATCATTTGGAGCCTGGCAAGATGTAATATGATTAATATTATCAGATCAAAATAAAAAATTAAACACACACTTACTGCAGACCAGGCAGCAGACGAACTGGTGGAACAACAGCAGCAGACTGCAGAGCTCCACAGGGTCCAGGGGGTCTCGAGGCTCGTACTGCTGCACCAAGTTCATCTCAGCTGCCTGTATCAGGGTTCCAGTCCGGTGGGTTCCTTTCAATGTATTAATTCATTAAAACACCAAAGTCACACACAAAAAAGAACCAATCAAGGCAGCAGTGTGATCTGCAAGGTAAAAAAAAAAAATTTTTGTAGAAGTGGCTTTGAGAGAGCATAGAGTGATGTAAAATGCCCTGTTGGTAAAATCCACATATGTTGTAGTCTGTGCAATCAAGGTTACACATCCCAAGTCTCTTTGTGTCAGTGCACGGTGATGAGAAACACAAACAATCAACATGTCCACAATTGCCAGTAGGAATTATGATATGATGTCTGTTTGGTTGACATTGTATCTTTTTCACCGTGTATTTGCATTTTGTATGAAAATAGTCATGTCAGAACAGTCTGAATAAATATATTGATGTGTAAATTAATGGAATGAAAAAAGTCCCTGGTGACCTTTACTGCTTTCATGAACTTTGGCAGCTTTTGCCAGAAGAGCTCAAAAAGTTCTAAAAATCTCGTATCACTGTGAGCTGCTCAGCACCAAACTGCTGACAGACAAAAAAAAGCAACTAGCTGGGGAACATTGTGGAGCATTTAGCAGCTGAATTGTTGGTGGAGACCAAAAGCAGAGCTGAAAAGAGGGTGAATATTGTTCTTAGTCTCATCCGGTGGCCAGAAAAATGACTCCAAATGAATGATAATGCTGCGTTATATATTAGTGGAGGTATAAATACAAAACTGTTTACCATATCAACTCAAGCATTCAACATCTTTCTTGCCAAGAATTAGATCAGAAGATTATACTACTCTCATGATTTATGGTAAATATTAAGCTTCCACCAGCAGTCAGCTAGCTTAGCTTAGCAATAAGACTGGAAACAGAGGAAATATCTGGCCTGGCTCTGTCCAAGTTTAACAAAATCCACCTAACAGTGCCTCTAAAGCTCACTAATTAACATTATATCTTAGTAAAACTGTTAGTAAAACTGCAGAGTGCTGCAGGAATGAGTATTTGTTATGGCAATGGCTGTACATGCAGATGCAGCGGCCGGTTGCTCCTTCAAATGTGCAACTTTTGTCCTTTAATCTGCTATTTTTTTGGCTTTATTGCTGAAACACGTGTCACCTATAACAGAAATACACTTGTAGGCATTGGAAAATGGGGATGTGGGATTTGGATAAAAGAGCAGCAGACCCTGAGACAATCAACAATACATTTGGAATATTTCAAACATGCTGTCAAATCAGCTGGGTGACAGTGGGTGACTGCCACCAGAGAACAACAGGGATAACAGCCATGCTACAGCTGGGACTTAAGGCTGCTCCTGGGTAATGTCCTTTCAGGAGAATGAAATGGACAAAATGGGACTCAAGCTGGCCAAACAACGGGAAACCAGAGACTGTTGTGTCCACACAGAGACCTGCTCCACAATATCGTGGATCAGGCTGTTGCACCTGAGAGGCGGATCATAGTCCAAGCTGACAGGATGCAGCATGACAAGGGGAGGTTTACATCAGTGATGCTTTGTGCTCAAACAGTCACAGTTAATGGACACTGTTTACCAATGTGACGAGTTGGGCATATTATCATCACCATGTTGTTGCTGCTGTTTATATTTTCACCCTCTGAAAATATAAACAGCAATTAATTATTATTATTAATTATTATTAATTATTTGCATATATGCTGTATTTTCTGTGTATTATAAAGGAACTACAACCCTAATTTCATTGTACAATCCTGTGTTGTATACTGATAATAAATGCCCTTGAGCCCGACAAGGCCCAAGACCAACAAAATTCTGTCCAAACCCAACCCAAATCCGTCCAGCCTGTTTCAGCCTGAACCCGATTACAGCCCAACATTTTTCTCAACAAGCTTCCTTCTATGCACCAAACAGTAGGAGCTGGCAGCGACAGGGACAATACATGAGGGGAATCTGAATCGGCAATGACAAAATTGGGGATTAAAAATAAAAATAAAAACAAATAATAACAATAATAACAACATCAATAATAATAATAATAATAATAATAATAATAATAATTATTATTATTATTATTATTATTATTATCATTATTATTAGTAGTAGTAGTAGTATTTGGAGCCATAGATTGTGTATTAATATATGTAGTCCTGTTTAATATATGATATATGGTTAAATTGTCATTTCCTCAGCCCCTTAGGCAGAGACAGGCTGGTTGCAGGGGCTCCACTGGAGAGCAGGATGTGTGCAACATCATAATTTGACAATAACAAGCAACAACAAGTCCTCCACTGTCAGTTGATCAGCTGTTTATAACTGTCTGTCAATTTAAAGTTAAGCCCCTTATACTGAAAACAAAAGCTGCTGTGAAAATACACACTCTGGAAGAAGAGTTAACTGGCTGCCTGTCTCACTGCCTGCCAAACTCCATTTGCATTTTGCTCCGTTTAATTGACATAATTGTGAGAACAAAAAGTCAAAATTATGAAATAAAAAGTCACAATTATTACTTTTTATCTCATAATTGTGACTTTTTAAAAATCTCATAATTATGACTTTTTATCTCATGATTATGACTTTTTTAAATCTCATATTATGACTCACCTTGGGGATACTTTTTTTCTTTCAGTGGTGGAAATGGACTTCCATACACATTTCTCTTTTAAGGCAGCATGTTTATTGCTGTTGGTTTTACGCAAAGAAGCTGATATATTCTTCTGGTAATTACATGTACTAAAGCTCAGCCTGCTTTGTTTCCCTCTGTTGTTTGGCCATTGCCATGACGCTGTGTGGGTCTCCACTGTCAACAAGCAGCCTGCAATCTCTCATTAGATCAGATGCTATTAGGGCCGAGACGAGTCACTGAGCAAACAGTATCCCTGCCTTTAAAACCGGGTTATCTAATCTAGTCAACAGGGATGAGCTGGACTTTGGAATTCACAGACAGACAGGCCAGTTTGTCCACAAGCATTGTTTGGCACAGAAATAAAACGCCACTCAAGATCAGACGAGTCATCATTGGTCAACCCCCACGACCATCCTCATTTGGAGTATGAGCTTTATGAGCAGGGATCAGATAAGAGTTTGTGGAGGTTCTTTGTTGAGGGTCAGATAACGTCTGGTGCTGGTCATTGGAGATGGTGCTGTGGTCCCTCTCAAGCAGCTGCATTAGATGTGAAGTGTTTTGCAGCTATAACCAACAGGCTCTTTTGTTAAAGCACAGTGAGACATGATTGATATGTGAGGTAGACATGTTTCACCTCATTTTTCAAGTCCATCTTAAAATGATACTTACGTGCCCAGAAACGTGTAGTTCCATACTGGACCCTGAAGGGATCCCCTCCTAACAGCAGCACTCTGGTGCTGCATTCACATGATTCAGGCAGACAGTACATGGACAACACCTTCTGGACAGCACAGGAAAAAACAAACAAGCATTAGCAAAAGCATTCTACTGGTCAAAGTGGAATTTTAAAAACTTTATACATAGTTTGGTCGTTACTCCAGTGTTTCCCAACCTAGGGGTCATGCCCCTTCAAAATCAAGTTCAAGGTATCAAGATCATTTTGTGTTACCATTAAACAACACAGGGTTACACATTAAAATGAGAGTTGAGTTCCTTCATGCTACACATGTATACAACATATACAGATAATAAATTAAATTCAGAGTAGATTAAATATAAAACAAAGTGAATAAAACAATGTATGTGGTGTTTTACATACATACTTGTAAAAGTAAATCTCTAGTGCATCTTCATACAGAAAGTTCCACAGTAGGGAAACACTATCCATCAACTTTGATTGCGTTTGTGCACCAAGAATTATCGATGTAAATACAGTCTCTCTCTCCTCGGTCTGCCAGAGTCTTGTGTGTTGCGTCCTGTCGGCTCAGAACTGGTTCGCCCGTTGAGTGCAAAACCCTGATCTGGGATGTTCTGCCTGAATCCATGTGAGTGTAACATAATGAGAGATAGGGGACAAAACTGACATTTCTTTTTTTGGGAAAAATTAATTCAAAAATTCAGTCGATGAGGCTTCAGCAATTTGAATTAACAAATCAAGTAAATATTCTCCAAGTATCCAGACTTTTTAGAATCAATTTAGTATCAGTTTTTCTTCTGTCTAGGTTTGCAGTCAGCCCTGTGATGAACTGGCCACTTGTCCAGGCTGTATCCCACCTCTCACCCAAGGTCAGTTGAGACAGGCTCCAGCCCCCCAGGACCCTTCAAGTATAAGTGGTTATGGACAATGAATGAATGAACGAATGAATCTAGTCTTGCACATTTTGTGCATTTCTCATTAATATTTAATAAGACACAAAATGCAAGTCTTTTTCTCAGTTTAAACATTACTTTATGAGGGGCAAAAACTTTAAACAAACAGAAAAATGAAAAAAATAAGGCTCTCGCTTTAAATGGTTGCTCTTGTCCATCTGACCTTATTCAACAAATGGCTCCACCAAACAAAATCATGTCAAATGGGGCTCCATTACTGCTATTTCTAGACTAACAAGGCAGTCCAAACCAAACCATGAGAAAACCTCTGACCTCTACAGTTTTACTTGGTTATATATGATTATATGATTAATGGTTCATCACTAACATCCTTACTTCAGACTGCTGGGCTGAGCGGCACAGAGCAGACAGTAGCAGAAAGAGGGAATTTTTTTTGTACAGTGCAGCTTGATTTGATTAACTCGACTGATGAAGCTTCATGTTAACTTCTAACTTTCAAATACATTTTTGCACAAAACAAGGATTGTGTATTTTGTATCCCATCTCTCCCATCATTGGAATTACGAACAGTATGGACAGGAGGAACATTTACAGCAACAACATACTGTTACAATGTACATATGTGCATGTGAGTATTGTTTTCAGAGGCTTTAAAATGTTTGTGCTCGATCCTGGACTGAGTTCTCCTCGTGCATTAAGGCTGGCACAGAATTCTTTAGGGAAGACACCTGAGCTCATTCTGGAAAACTTGGCCTTGTCCCAGTTATTTACCCTCTTTATGCCTATTAGACATCCCAGAAAGGATCCACAGATGGTGAACGTTTGCTCTGTAACATTCCTATTAGTTTTACCTCAAAAGTGCCCATCCTCTCCAGTCTCTGTGTCTGTCTGTCTGTCTGTCCCTCCTCCTTCATGGCTGAGTGCTTTGGTCCAGGCTCAGGAGGCAGAGTGTATGCGGGCCCAGCCTGGCCCGGCCTGCCCAGCATCAGGCTAAGTGCCTCTGACAGCCCACCGCACAGTTATTAACTGTGATCCGCCACCACAGGGCCTGGGCAACCCCGCGCTGAGGGGAGGGTCCACCAGAGGGCTCTGCTCTAAACACAAAGGCCGCTTTCACCTCACTCGCAGTCTCCTCTGCAATCCACCATGTACCCTCTTGACCCCCCCAACACGCGTTAATACATATTTACCATCATTTTATATACTGTGCATACAGTTTTTCTAATATGGCCCTATTCATGTGGCCCTGGAGCTGCTGGGAAGCTGTTCCCCCAACCGTCCAAGCCCCTGACACTGATGGGCTGAATAAAAAATGCTTTTGTAAAGAACAGCTGTGAAGGTGATTCTTTTATGAGTGATTATTGGAGGGCATATACATATACATATACATATACATATACATATACATATACGTACAGGCTGCTGGCATGTACGGCGCTGCCTTGTCGGCGTTATGTTGCCTATGGAATGTTGTCCATATACTTGTGGCTTTCATCCATATAGGTGGTCTGCAGCACTGTTTGTCCTGCACTCACCCTGCAGTATCCCAGCCACCCCTTTTTCTTCCTCAGGATGTGGGAGACTGGAGAGCCATCAGACCCTTCAAACAACAACACAACACGGGTCATTAGATGACAAAATTGGGAGAGAAATAAATAAATGTTAGTGAAGGGGAGGACAGAGAAAGAGAGGGAGGAGAGAGTGAGATCCATAATGACAGCTGACTATGTTTAGCCCCCAGAAAGGCATTGGGATAAACAGCAGCTCGTCCTAGCTAACAGGAGGGCTTTAAGTCGCTGCATTGAAAACCCCCAAAGCCACTTTTTCCTGCCCACATTGGCCATAATGAGAGCCCCACCATTCAATTGTTGAATAGTTGAGGCTTTTCCCTTTGAGGTGACTGGCTTTAATATAGCAACACGACATACACAGTGGAGCAATGGACGTCCCCAACAGTGTTCAAAGCTGTGGCGGGATAAGGATACGGCTGACATGCATTATTCCTTACAAAAGCTGCCCTTTGTTTGCTTTATGCTCAAATCCCACAAATTGTAGGCTTTGTCCGTCAACATTTCTTATTTCGGGCAGAGTCCTTTTTTCCCTCCTTGCCCCCAAACACATAAGCGTAAGGAGGTGGATAATTTGAGTTTAATTCATTTGCCAAAAAAGAGACAAAATGCACAGTGTACTAAGTTGAGGAAGCTTAAGAAGAATTTGACTAGCTTTTTTAAAATTTTCTATAGATATTGCACTAATATCATTCTCATGAGTTCTTTTGGCCACAATAGTGAAAGCCTGATATGGTCTTTCTGTAAATATGATATGCACGTCATTTTGGATTCAGTCTTTAAATGCACATTATGTTTTTTCTGACCATTTGTGTCTCTTAATCAAAATGCACATCACATAAACGTTTTCTTTACCCTCCTCCTTCTCTCATGTATCATATAGTGTTTCTTGTGTTTCCCTGGAACTTACAGCCACTACAGCGGGTTGCCATTAGGAGGCAACTAAATGACACGCACCACTACCTTGGAGAAAATTACAGATTTCTCTGGGTTTGGCAGTGCTGGACACCGTGGGATAATGTAAGTACAGAAAGGGCGGAAAGTAACAAAGTACAATACTTACAAGTACTGTACTTAAAGCTACTACAATGAACTTTCACATTGTGTTATTCTGGAGGCCCCAAGTGGTAGGTTTTTCATCATCAATAATACAATTATGGAGATAAAAATGTCCTCCTGCTTCATTTGAACTGGCTGATATACTCACTGTAACTTTGTCTGGGAAAATGTAAACACAGGGTTGTTTCATCTGGTTTCAGAGAGGATTTGACCTGCTGGCAGACATTAAAAATAATTTAATGTCTTTCTGATGCTCATGTTTGCTTATGTAGGTCACATAAAGGCATCCGTATTAAATTGAGACAGTTTCATAGCTTTAAGTAGAGTTTTCAGGTGTCTGTACTTTACTTGAGTGTTTATTTTATTGACAGCTTTTTAGTTTTACTCCCTTCATCCTAATACAAATATCTGCACTTTTGACTCCTCATATTTTCTTACATTTTAATGCATTTGAGGGGAATTATTGATTATTTTTATTTTGCATCATTGTGCATCATCTCCCCAACATCAAGACTGATTTCAACCTAAATGTACGGGACAATAACACACAGAAAAGACCAGTCCTTGATGTATCCATGCATGACGTAACAAGTCAAAAATAACAACAAAAGGAGGCTTAAAAAGCTGAGGTTCAGTTAGCAGAGAAACAGTCAGTAGAAATGTCCTTCAGAAGGCCACTTTTTACTTTAGCACTTTTCACTTTTAGTGCTGTAAAGAGTTTAAATCAGTACTTCTACTGTACTTGTTAATACTTACTGTATTTCTATTTGAGTAAAGAATGTGTGTACTTTTTGCTACATCTGAAGTACACAAATAAAAAAATATATAACAAAGGTCCAGTCATTTTTAGACATTTTAATGTGGTTATGTTACATATTGTCCATTAAGGTAAAACATCCTTTGATCAATGTAAAGCCTTTAAGAAGAGCTGGAGAGAGTGGATTATTTTTCATGTCCATTTCACAATGAAAGCCCCTGATCCCTGTTGGTTTTGTGTCTGTTTGTTGTCTGTCATCTGTACTTTTGCATGAGACCTTTTATTTTATTTGGCTGTACATGATTCCCTAACAGAAGAGATACTGAATCTCAACAGGAGCTTTTCTGGTGAAATAAAATTAATTCAATAAACAGTGGCATCATAGAGAAAAGTTTCACCACAAATCATAACCGAGTCATTAATACTTACATTTTGTGATTGAAAAATTAATTAAAAAAATAATAAAACTAGAAAATGTTGTCAAAGTTGAATCATTTTTAGGAAACAACTGTAACATTTCAGTGTTCTGCTCTGAGTAATGCTGCAGTAGTCTTTACATAGTCAGGATCTGACAGGTCAGGCACCATTAACTGAGCACACTACCGAGTCAGAGCAGGTCAAAACACCCTTTGGCGCCACCACCACACATGCACGAGCACACACACACACACACACACACACACACCACACCACAACACCACACACACACACACACACACACACACACACCACACAACCGATTGCTCAATTAGTCCTCCTTTAGCCTGCGCCTCTCTTAACCCTACGCTTATAAGTCATTACACTCAGGGTCAAGTGTGATCCCTGAGTGGCAAGTGCAGGCGTACTCTCTCTCTCTCTCTCTCTCTCTCTCTCTCTCTCTCTCTCTCTCTCACTCACACACACACATATACACACACACACACACACACACACACACGCATTCAAACTACACAGACCTCTGGTGAGTGTTGTGGGTAATAAAAAGTGATTTAGGGAGGGAGGTGATTGAAGAGGCAATGCTGCCCTCATGTGCTCTACAGTTTGTAATTACAAGTGGTTCAAAGACATTATTTGTGGATGATCGGTAAATCCCCAACATAACTCACCCTGCCCTCTCTTCTCAGAGCCACGTCTCATAGAGAGGATCAGAAAATAGTCAGCGTTCACCCAGCTCAGATCCATAGATCTACACGCTAGCTTACATGAGCTGACGTGGAAGCACAGTGACATCTGTTTTGCTCAGGTGCAGGGTCACACCAACTTTTTAAAGTGGTTTCCAGGCGGACACACAGGCGTAAGCTTGTGGTTGCTGAAATGGAAAACATAATTGCCATTTTTAGCCCTCCTCTTACTCCTCTCTCCATTCGTACCCTGAAGAAGACCCAGTGTGGGTGGAAACTAGGGTTGGGAATCTCTGGCATGAAGCCGATTCGATATGTATCTAGATACACAGGTTACGATTCGATTCAAAAACGATATATTTTTTAAGGCAGAGCGATTCAATACGATTCGATACAGTTTAAGAACGATACAGTTCGATACAGTGTGAAAACAATATGATAGTTAACATTTGTTGATGCAGACTTTAATCTAAGCTATAAATTTGTCATGTCTATAAAATGACATTCTTACATTATTTTAAACAAATAAAAGACCACATTTCCACAAGCATTTTTGCTTTCTGGCACTGTCAAAAATACGTTTTCCATTGTGTGCTAGCACTGTTAGCATGCTCTCACTCGTTGCTCGTCTTTAACGCACCATACTCGTCTCTGTGTTTTCTCGTTGCATGAAAGTCAAGATTTGTTGTACTACCAGTGTACTTCAGAGCTGCTCGGCACAACCTCCAAATAGCATGGCTTTTATCAAGTTGTCCATCTTTCTTGAAAAATCCAAACACGCTCCAAACTTTTGACTTTTGTTTTCCTGGTGCGTTGAAAATCTGTCGCTGTGAATCACCACTTCCACCGGTCAAGCTGGCGTTGTCGCTGGCATCGGTGCTCGTGCTGTTGACAATATTTACATCCATTATGTTTTCGCATGTTCTTTCATCGACGTTAGTACTTTTAGCTTTGGGTTGCGAAGATAATGTTACGGAGCATGCGCGACAGTCGTTTCGTCAGCTCTCGCGTTATTTTAGAGATGAAAACTATAAAGCCTCAGGCAACCGACTCCTAGTCTCGCGATAGCTGATCCATAGCTCTATCGAGTGGGGAGTCTGCTACCAACACAGCCGTATCTCTCGCCTGTAAAACCGGATATCTGGTCGTATCGGTTTATCGTTCCCAAGCCTAGTGGAAACCGGTTGGCATGTTGTGAGATTTTCAACCTTGATATGCCCTAACCAATAAAAGCTTTATAAATTATATCCTTGACTGTGTGCAAGTGTGCTTGAAGTAAGCCTAGTGGGTTCCCCTTTTCCTAGCTGACCAGTTTGACTTCAAGAGCACCTTACATTCACCTGGAGTTTACTAATCTACAAGTGTGAACACCTGGTATGTTCTTTTGTTGCCATTTTTAGTCACCTGATATTTTGAGTAATGAAGATAGTATGCAATTATGTGTCATCTTAATAAAGAAATTGCAAATTTGAATCTTAAGAGTTATCACTTCATGTATCCACCCTCAGTTCCTGAAAATACCGTCTGTTCTTCACAGATAACTCAAAATTAATCCAGGAAGTCACTGGTAGCTTGTTCATCTGCTCTCTCCCTTTCAAATATTTTGGTTTTCTGAATATTGTGCTGATTCACACCACAAATCCACTGGCTCTTCAACACTGAAGTCTTGGATTGTGGGTCCCTTAAAGGGATAGTTCACCCAAGTATGAAAATTCAGTCATTATCTTCTCACCCTCATGATGATTGAAGATCCACAAAACTGCTGGAGTTTCACAGGAAAACAGTGTTGCAGAATCTCACAAACAATGGAAGTGAATGGTGACCAGTTTTCAAACGTAAAAAAAAACCCCAGCAGAATAAAAACATAAAATGCCACCATATTGCTCGTCTGGTGTAATCCAAGTCTCCTAAGGTCCCAAACATGCAGAGTTGACTAAAAAAATGTTACTTACACCATGTTTTTTGCCTGAATCTTCACTGTAGATCCTTATCTTGGAGCCACGTTCATGTGGACATGCACACTGTCCCATTAGGACTGAACTGGGTGTGTGTGGTGTGACGGTGTACAAACAACATGTTGGGACTTTTTTTTCGGTTGTTTTCTTACGTTTGAAAACTGGTCACCATTCACTTCCATTGTTTGTGAGATTCTGCAACACTGTTTTCCTGTGAAACTCCAGCAGTGTTTTGTTGACAAACAAAATAAACCCGACTCTCAATCAGCATGAGGATGAGTAGGTAATGACTGAATTTTCATGTTTGGGTGAGCTATCTCTTTAAGTCACACCAACATCAGCTTGTCCATCATCTCTACTGTTATACATTACATATGTTTGTGAAGCTCACAAGTTAGCTGAAATTTTCATCCCACTGTCACACTACTTCATTTGCTTTGCCATTGTCTCTGTCACAGATGTCTGTGCGCACACAAGTAAACACACCATTGTACATGGATCATTGTCTGGTTCCAGTTTGGACTGTAACAGCAATATTTAAATATCACTAATGCATATTTTTTATTTGTTAAAATGTTTGTCACTGATGGTAACTTAAGGCAGGAATCGACCCCTCCTACGTCTTGACCCTGGGGTTCCATCCAAGCTCCCATTGCTTGGAAGCCAATTTGGCACAGTGGCCAAACTGTGTAATGACAATGTTTTGTGATGCATTCAGCCCAGAAATACTTTACCCATAAGGTTACAGTATACAGGAAACAGCTGTAAAACATTAGATACATTTTCTGAGAGTCACAACAACAGCAAAATAAGTTGTTTCATCATCAGGATTGATGCATTTGGTTCAATAAAATTTGGAAAGTCTGGAAAAGCCACATTTTTATTTGCATTCAAGTTAGCAAATGGCTAAACCTGAAGTTAGCCACTCAGCCGCAGGAATTTTTTCTCTTGTGCTTGCTCCATGGGCCGTGTAGTGTGGAAGCATATATACAAGATCATACATGGAAATTTGCTTCATGTTCCACTGAACAGCTCTCATAGGAAAGAATGGAGGCCCAACTCCAACACTGTGTCCAGTTCTCACTGATACATCCAGGGTGCCCAGGAACCAAGCTCGCTCATCTGTTACTGGAGCACAGAGCAAAAACAGGTGGGACCAGTGGTGGAGTACTGAAAATGTTAATTCAAGTACTGTTACATTGCTAAAATAATACTCAATTACAAGTAAAAGTACTGGTGTTAAAAAAAAAAACTAAGTAAAGTAAAAGTATTTGTCGCAAAAACTACTCGGAGTATTAGTTACTTTTAAGCATTAATGTCATGGTCACCTCTCCAAACAAGGGCTGCAAATTTTGTACTTTTTCCTTAACCATAAATTGAAAACGGCAACAACTGGTTAATCATTAATAATTCATAAGATACAATACACACCTCACTTTCATTTGTTTCTGTTTGTTTTTGTCTTTTTTTTTTTTTTTTTTTTCTCATTTTAAGTCAGAGTTTAAGTTTCCTTATTCAACACGTCTCCACCAGCCAAAACATCTGGCAAGTGCAGGCGTACTCTCACTGCTTAAATATCTATGAATATGTTTTTAATTGGTTAGATTCTTAATGGCAATTGATTGATTGATTGATTGATTGATTAATCATTAACATCCTTACTCCAAACATGTGCTGCCACAACATTTTGTTTTATTTTTTGTTTGTATATCTTTGTTGCAATTGGCCTGTTTGTAATCAGATCACCTGATTGGCTACTAAAATGCAGATGAAAGGTTTGGATGTTAATTCAAATTGTACTCAGTACTCAACTATGATTTTTAAAAGTAACTAAGTAGATTACAGCTTGTATGCATACTTAACTCCAAGTGAAAGTACATACTTGAAAATCTACTCATAAAAGTACAAGTACCGAAAAAAAACCTACCTAATTACAGTAATTCGAGTATTTTTAGTTACTTCCACCCCTGGGTGGGACTTTGGAAGGTTGCTCATTTCTCAAAATTGTTGCCACACATTACATTATATTGGCACACATTACTGTAAAGTCCTGCTAAAATCAGAAATGTGGGCCTTGTATCACTTGTTTTTGTGTAATAAATAATATACAAGAACAGCAGCAGTCTGACACAAGTCAGAGAAATGTTTGAGAAATATTTCCCAGCTCAGGCACAGACTTAAACTTTGTGTTATGGTGGCCTCAGAAGCTCTGAATCTCACTGGTCCCATTAGGATGTAATAGCTGGAGGTGGAACAGTGAGATGTTTTATCTGAGCTGGATCACAAAGCATCTCTTCTCCCCTCTGGAGCCTCTTCAGTCTGAAAATGACTATGGGATGTGTGGTGGGCCAGGGAGGAAACTCCCTTTACTGCTATCTCTGTGGGAGTTCATTATACGCAGACTGGCCACACACGAATACACACACATAAATACATATGCAGCACACACACACACACACACACACCACACACACAAACACACACACACGCACTCATTCATAATCACATATTGTATGTAAAATATGCACACACGCAATATCTACTGAATGAGACTATTACACACACACAGCGTGTGACCCTGGTGGGCAGATGTGTACACCAGTCACCGCACTATAAACAAACCATCATGTCTGTGGACATCCCCTGCCCCACCCATGCAGACAGACTCCCCGACAGTCTTCCACCCACAGTCCCTCCACCCACAAGGTGCAGGGCGTATGTGTCGGGCCGAGGACAGAGCGGCACGCCTCACGTCTCTGACACTGAAACTTCACTGTGGTTATGTTCAGATGGCAGCTGCTACAGCAAAACAGACAGAGGAGTAAAAGCCACTGAGGGGGTCAGGACATGTTAGGGGATGTCCTCCATAGACCACACCACAAACAGTTTTACACCTGCACTTGTGCCATTTAATGCAGTGTTTCTCTATAACTCCTAACATTAAATGTGCATTAATCAATAAATTCTCCACTGTGTGTGAAAACCTATTTCCACTAATGTGATGAAAAAAAGATCCTGTAAGTCAGTGGTTCCCGAACTTTTTCTGGCACGGCTCCCCTTTAGAAGCTGGAAAAAGTTCAGGCCCCCCTACCCCAAAATCATCATCAATCATTTACAAATACTGGGGAAGCTATTGATAAAAAAAGATTAAAAGGATGAATTTTAATGAAATGAAGGTCAGAATGATAGTATCAGCAAAGACTTATTTGTTTATTTCCTCTACATAATTTATATTCATGCAACTTTGTTTCGCTGTTTATTTCTCCCCATCATCCACATCCTGATTTATCATCTCAAAATATTGACTTAATATTGGAAAATAATGACTTAGGATTACAAAATAATGACTTAGTGTCTCAGTGCAATGATATTGTGAAATAATGACTTAACATTTTAAAATAATCACTTGGTATTGCTAAATAATGACTTTGTAAATAAATATAATGACTTAATATCTTAAAATAATGACAATTATTGGGGCGGCTGTAGCTCAGTGGTAGAGCGGGTCGTCTCCCAATCAGAAGGTTGGTGGTTTGATCCCTGGCTCCTCCTCGGTCATAGTGTCCTTGGGCAAGACACTGAACCCCACATTGCTCACGGTGTGTGACTGTCTGTGAATGACTTCCTGATGAACAGGTTGGATCTTTGTAGAAGAAGCCACCTGTCAGTTGTGTGTGAATGGGTAAATGCTAACTAGTAGTTGTAAAAGCGCTTTGAGTAGTCAAAGACTAGAAAAGCGCTATATAAATACAGTCCATTTACTTAGTAGCTCAAAATAATGAGAAGCTTTCTCAAAATAATGACTGATTAGCTCAATATAATGACTTAGTATATCAAGATATTGACTTAATATTGGAAAATAATGACTTGGTAGTTCAAAAAAAGTTTTATTTATTATTTTTTCAAAATAATGACTTATTATTGAAAAAATAATGACTCGGTAGCTTAAAATGACTTAACAATTAATGAGTTAACATCTCAACTGAAATAATTACTTAGTATCTCAATGACAATAACAAAAATGGCCTAGTATTTAAGTAATTATTTTGAGAAAGTTTTTTTTTTATTTCAAGATACTAAGTCATTATTTTAATATACTTAGTCATTATTTTGCTCAAGTTTCTCATTCTAATGACTTACCAGATCTTTTTTTTTTTTTTTCATTACACAGTGGAAACGGGTTTTGGTTTCCATAATGTTCATCAGCTAGTCACTAACTTTGTGGTGCAGAGCAGATAGTGTGAAGGTAAGTAAAGTGTAACAGAGACATGTGGTTATATGTATATATACATATACAGTGCTTAACAAATTTATTAGACCACCTGTCATAAAAACAAGAAAATATAAATATTTTAGAACTTGTTTAAAACTAAAAATATTAGTGTTATTTATTTTGCAAATAACAAACTGAAACAAATAAATAGTCCTTTTTCACACATAATAACCAAAAAACTTCATATTTTGTATGGCCTCCTTTGGCCTTGATAACAGTTTGCATTCTTGCTGACATTGTTTTTATGTACTTTTCAACAGTCTCTTTTGTTTTTAAGTTCCAAATAGTTTCTAGCTGTTCCCACAGACTTGCTTTAGATGAAACTTTTGTGTGATCAATCTTTGAACCTACTTAATCCCAAATTTGTTCAATAGGATTCAAATCCAGACTTTGACTTGGCCAGTCCATCAGTTCCAGTTCTCCAGATTCTTTTTTCTTGAACAAATAGTCTCTGCACAGCTTTGAAGTATGCTTGGGGTCATTGCCTTGTTGGTATATGAACCCACAACCAATCAGATTCAGTCCAGAAGGGATTCCAGATGCACTAAGAGGTTGTGGTAGACGATGCTGACAGAAGAGTTCAAACTTGGACTCGTGCGTCCAGAGTACCTTCTTCCAGTCATCAACAGTCCAGTGTTTGTGCTCCCTGGCAAATCTGAGGCGTTTCTGGATGTTTGCAGGCCTCAATAATGGCTTCTTAGCAGCTAGTCTTGTTCCATCAGTTGTCTGTTTATGGTCATTCTGGAGACTTTCTCAGACTCTGATCTAGAAGCATTTATCTCTGCCTGAAGATCAGCAGTGGTCTTCCTTCTGTCTCTAGTACTTAAAATCTTGAGGTGTTGATCAAAGATTTTCTTATCAAGTCATCTTCCTCATCTCCTTCACACACTACAGACTATGAGGCATTTATTGTAGGGATGCACTTTTTTCCAGACCAAGTACGAGTACAAGTACTTAAATTTGGGTACTTGCCGATACTGAGTACCAATACAAATACTTAGTAATGCCGTTAAAGTTCTTACAATAACTTTAAAAACATGTTTTATTTTCATTAGATACTAACTTTCTAAATGTAACAAATAATCATTGCTGTTTCCTGCTACAAGTGTAACCATAGTTACTGTACACATTACATTTTTGGGTTATTTGTAGTAAGTTACCTTACTGATTTTGTGTTCCTTATTAAGCTGTGCAGTTTATTGTGTACATAATATATTTCAGTATAATCTTTTCACAGCATGATTATGGACTTGCAGAATTAAGTTTACTATTACAAATGGTGTTATATATGATAATTATTTCATTATCCTTCACTGCTGATGACGGCGCCACCAAAAAAAGAGGGTAAGTGTCAGCAAGTGTCTTGAACTCTACGTCATCGTGGTTCTTTAAATGTTTGCTTGTATTGAGCAGCTACTTTTCATGACATGGTATCGGAGTGTATGGTATCGGAGTATGAGTACGAATACGTAAAGGCAGTATCGGACCGATACCCGATGCTGGTATCAGTATCGGTGCATCCTTAATTTATTGTTTTGCTTTTCCCTTTTGTTTCATTGGCCAAGCACTGGACATACTGTGTATTGACACATTATTACAAATAATGAAACCAAATTATATTAATTGAACAACAAATTGAAAATAATTTATTTAATTTTGTAAAGATATTTAAGAAATATGGATTGATCTTCATATCAGCAACAGAAACTAACAGATCAAATAAAAATGTCCCAATATAGAGTCATTCATTCCAGTTTTCCAGACTTATAACCAATTAAAAAAACTCTTACAACTTTCAATATAAGAATCATCTGAGGTATACGTGGCTCAGTCCTCTCTCACAGTGAGGGAATTTTTAGCTCTTAGTTCAACATCTCAGGAAACCCTTTCTGCATGGCTACATGCTATGGCTTATTTCACCATCCTTCACTCCCAGCAGCTGCACTCATTCAGTGGAACTCAGAATTACTCACTACTGCCAATAACTAGCCTCTGATGTCATCTGCTGGTGAAGTTGGGGAATGACAGTTCATCAGAATTTGTACAAATCTTTATTTATAGTCAGTCAAAAGTACATTACATCCCCTAGCACACTCGGTAAAAACGGCCAAATTATTCACATTTAAGGCCATGAAACTCTCATAAAATTGGGAGGCAGCGTTGTAGTCAATAGTAAAAACATAGAGAAGGGAAATCCTTATAAACCAACCCAGCCATCAATGCTTTCAAAACAAACCAGTCAGGAGCAGCAATACCAATCAGGAATGCTGATACCTGATGGTCTGAAGTCCCTTTGAGTTAGAAGTGCCTAGACAGGGAGAGTGTCAGAGGTGTGTGAAACAAACTTTTCTACAGTGGTGCTGCAGGATGTGCAAAATGCTCCCATTCCTCCACAAGAATAAAAATTCACTGTTTCACTGCAAGAGGTCAACTCTTGTAACAGTGAATGTGGGGCCTGTGCAATGCAGACAGTTCTCCTGTCGCAATGTGACAAATGCAAACAGACAAGTTAAAGCCAACATAAATTAGGAAAACTAAAACACAACAGGTGAGCTCTGTCCCTCCCTATTTACAAAGTACAGTATTATTGAACAGGAATCTGACCAAAAAAAAAAAAAGCTGTTACATTCAGAGAACTAATGAAAACAGCAGAACATCTTCTGGTCTTGCACAGGTTCAAAGTTGTTCAAAGGTTGGTCTGGAATTTTTTTTGTTGGCAGCTCATCTTCAGCAGATGTAGTGGGGTGAATGAGTGTCAGACTGTCTTATCTGGAAAGGTCCAGCTGTTGACATTTGATTGTATAAGATGGGCAACATTACAGCTCCTCAAAAGTGAAGCCAAAACATCTCATTCACCCCCTGGTGGCTGGCTGCATTATAGCAGTTGGGACATGGGCCAAACTAAAACAACAAAATACACATCAAATACTTTTACCCAAAAAGGTTTCTATCACTTTAAGTAGTTCTTCTCACACTGACGTATGTTCAGGTGTTTATTTTTCTGATCAGTTTGGTTTTAATTAGTTATTTAATGCTATCAAAAGGTGATTTCACATCATGATTGACAGCTAAGTCCTGGCCTGAGGTAGCCAGCTATGTGGGCGGGACCTCAATCCTGTGGCTCTCTCCTGGTCACTGCTGCACAGACTCAACCAAGGTGGCAGCACTCGTATCCGGGATATTTTGGCTTCATTTTTTTCCAGCAGGAGGCAGAGGAGATGCAGCAGCCATCTTTATTTACAGTTTATGTTGTTGACACATTAGTAGACAGTGTTTGTCTGAACTCAGTCACTCAGCTAGAAACCGAAAAAATAAAATAAACTAATGGGGCTAATTACAATAATGTGTAGGGGAAAAAACAAATAACAAAGACATGGCCTCCTTCTCATTCATACACTTCCAAATAAAACATCTGCAACTGTGTCACTGCTGTCAAAATGTAGAACATTAAAAACGAATTGGATTCAAGCCATCCTGAGAACAATCTGAAAATAATAAATACACCCTGGCCAGAATTACAGAGCACCCTCCTGTTGATTGAAGATGTACTGTATGTATGTGTGTGTGTGTTTGTATGGCAGATAACTCAGTCCAGGTTGTGTCTGTCAGTGTGTTAGTATCCTTGTAGTCCATTGTAAACCTTCTGTACAGAGCCCTGCTTCAGGAGACTCCGAATACCTGCAACAACAGAGTCACAACCGTTAACACCAGCAACATATAAAAAAAGACATATACACTTTCTAAGAAATAAAATGTGTGATGATTTTATTTGGTATTGATCAGCTAAAATACACCTAACTAAATGGAATGAACATATGATTGTCTTTTTGTTTTTCAAAATAACACTTTCAGTAATTTACTATATTCACACCATAACTGAGGCTGCAAGTAAGATTGTGTTCATTATTAGTGAGTCTAATTATTCTTTTTAATTTATTAATTAATTCCTTAGTCTAGTGGTTCCCAAACTTTTTCTGGCATGCTCTGTTTCAGAAGCTGAAAAAAGTTCACAACCCCCACCCCACAATTATCAAACATTAACAATAATTGGAGAAGCAACTGATAAGACTGAAGCTGAATTTTAAATAAAGGTCAGCATGATAGCATCAGGAAATCCTTCATTGTTTATTTCCCCTACATACATTCATTCAACTTTGTTTTACTCTATATTTCTTGCCCGCCCGTCAGTCTGCACCACTGCTCTAGTCTACAGAATAATGATAGACTGATTAATTGGTCCAATTATCTGACACATCTTTGTGCAGTCTTGTCAGTGTGGCTGCTGTACAATGTTTGCCCTCCCACATGTGAGTTTTGGGAGGGTGATGAGGTTTTTTCACAACCCCACGGTGCTAACAAGACATGTAGGAATATAAAAATATATATACATACACATATACACACACATATATGTTAACGTTTCTCTTGTCTTTCTAAATGACAGTAATTCTAATCTAAAACTGTTACTAGCTTGTGTTAAACATGTTATTATGTTATAACATATAGTTGTGTTTCCCACAGAATAATAGTCTAACTGTGGTAGGATGGGAACCAGGGGTTGGGGTTTGGGTTATTTGTCTTTTGTAAATATTTCAAAGAAAACATTAGGATAGACTGATAAAAATATAACTTGTGTTTTGGATTTTCACTATGTGTGAACAGCTGTTCTTGTTTTATTGTGAATTTTTGTATACCATGTTGTAATTGTTGCATTTTAATATGTTGCGATTTTGTATTGCTCCTTGCTACCTAGCCAGGTTTCTCTTGTAAATGATTTTTTACCAGGCTTCCTGGTAAAGCTCAAATAAATAAACGTCACATCCTTTTGATTTTCCTGATAAAAATGCCGAGTCCAACAGAAATCAGTCCGCACACTGTTATAGGCAACCAAGAAAGTTGGGGAAGGTCTTGTTTTTTAAGTTATGTTACAATCTGTTCACACATTGGCAGTACAAAGTCATTAATACATGTAAATTGTTTCACATAGCACCTTTAAGTGAGTAATGAAGCAAAGTCTTCTTAGACTTTACTTAAGAAATAAGAGACTAAAGTAACATTAAAATTGCCTCTAGTGCAATAAAGTATCCTGACATTTTGTCCCTAGTAAGGGTTAAGCTCCAAAGTCACTGGACCTCAAGAGGCCTTCACATGAAAAGAAAAAGAAATTTGCTCTTGGTTCATCGTGTGGTATGATAGGAAGATTTACAGAAGCAAAGCACAGTGCTAGGTGTCACGGCAGCCTGGCATACATAAATAGCTAAACTAACCTTAGAATTGGGCATTACTTCTCCTGGTGAGATTGTGGTGTGTTAATCTTGTGTTATAGAGTTTGGGGAACACTTTTCCTCAATCACTCTCCCCCTCCGCTCCGTCACATACTCTGATATCTCTTTGGCTGCTCTTGGAAACGTCAGCAGCATCCAAGGTCAATGTTCAAATAATCTAAACACCAAGGATGGTGTACAGTGGCGATTTTAAGTGGCGTGTCACACCAAGATGGGCACTTCTGTCTAGTTTGGTGCCATCAGGTTTTCTACTGATCATGTGCAGACACACTGACATTTCAAATGCTGCAATGCAACTGATAGCATCTACCTGGTGATGGCCCATTTTAAACTGTTGGGAGATTCCCTTTAATATAAGCCATGATGTAAAGTAAGTTCTCCTTTAAAGGTAAGTTGGGAAGTAAAGTAACTTTTCCCCAACACTAATCCTGTCAGGACCAACGTCCCAGCAAGTCCTTTAACATCTTCTTCATTCTCACCCTCTTTCTGCTGTTCATCGAGCTGTGTCTGAGGAAACTCCACATCGAAGGTGATGATGAGGGAACCTCGGATGTTAATGTTGTCAAAATTTGGCAGACCCTCTCCTTTCTTCCACATTCGAGCACCAGGCTTGGTGATCTTATCTCTCACTATATGGACCTGTCAAGCGAGGACAGACACAACCTTTCAATTTATCTGGCACGTTCAATGCAACACTCCACTTTTTGAATAGCATGAAACTTTAAAATGGTCTTTTACCAACTTTTAATTGTTTAAAAACAATCACAGTGGATACCAAATGCCCCACAGGACAGCTACATAAAAATACTATGTACAGAACCTTGTGTCCATCCAAATGTACAATGTCCATCTCAAAGCCGACCAGTGCCTCCACCAGGAGATGGTGACGTTGGTGTACAGATCATCTCCTCTGCGTTCAAACACAGGATGTCTAAAAAGAAAAGAATCCCCGCATCATGTTACTGTGTCCCTATTCTAATCTTCAGCAAGTATTTTCAGCTGCAAACAACAGATGCACAAGTGGAGGTTTCACAGTAAATAAAGCTTGTTCATACTTTAACACTTTGATGCGGAAACGCAGATCTCCAGGTTCGCCATCAATGTGAGGTTCCCCTGTGGTCACAACACAAGATGTTAACGACAAGTAATATTGAAGAACAAACAAAAATGATAGATATGAAGCTTATGGTAGATTTACCTTCTCCAATGAAAGGGTACTCCATTTCATCTCTCACCCCCTGTTCAATTTCAACCTCCAAGGTCCTCTCTTCATTTACCAGCCTGTGGTTAAGGTTACACAATAGAAAACATGTATTGTGATATAAGGTTTGTACAACTTCTTTCCTAAGTGTTATTATAGTGTTAATATACTCTCAGTTACCAGTTTATTAGGTATACCTACCTAAACGAATATGGTCTCATACAACAGTACTGATACAATTCTTATCTTCAGGGAGGTTATAAAGTTCAGTTTTTGTGGAAACTGTTTTAGAAAGGTGTTGATTCAACTGGAAGGATCATTCTGGAGGCTGCAGTTTGTGGTGCTGGTGAACTGTACTGTGTTATACTGATGAGTTACATTGCCCACCAATCATTGAGGCTAGGCTAAAAAAAAGAAACATCTCTTTCAACAGCAACACATATCCTCAATAATCATAAAGTTTAATAAGCACGCCATTATATAAAATGCAGAGAATAAGACCCAATCCAAAGTTGATTAATTAAGGAGCAGTAGTTGAAAAGAGAAGCAATACACACTCTAATCCCCTGGCTCGACCGCAAGCAACTCAGATGTGTTTTTCACTCGCACGTCTCACACAACAGAAGCGCTTCGATTTTTATCAGTGCAGCTGTCTGATGGGTATAAACGTGACCTGTGGACTTCAAGTCTATTTTCTGACAACACCCACATAAAGTTAAGGCTGAAGTCTAGAAAAAAGGCACCGAAAACACACTTTATCTGCATTTTGTAACCTAGGCGGAGCACAGAATGCTCCACAGCCTGAGATCAGCTCACTCTACTCATGTTTAATCGCACAGACTCTCCCACTGCACCCTGCAGCTGGGAAGCTAAACAAGAGCCACCACAAGCAGTGACTTACTTCACATTGGGACATTCATCGCACACCATCTCCTGAGTCATCTGGAAGCGGCCAGGTCCGAGCTGTGTCGTCCTCATCTCCTGTCTGCAGTTACACTTCCTCTTGCCAGGGGCTTCTTTGGCTACAGGTTTGTTACGTACAACCTGTGTGACAAAGCAGTTTTAGAAAAGATTATTGAAACAAACTACACAAGTAAATTGATAGGACGTAAATCAGATGATGAATCAGTAGCTTTTGCAATGTAAGGGTCCATGTCCACATAGAGTTTTTTTGCCTGCATTGTTCCCAATGAGGACAGAGTGTCTGTGGCCACATGAGGTTACCTATAGAAAAGGCACTTTTTTGTGCTGCTGCATAAAGCATTTCAAGAGAAAATCTCTTTTCAGAAAGGTGCTCACTGGCATTTTTTTCAGGCAACCAATCATATATTAGATGGGGACCTGTCACCCTTGTAAATGAGAAAATTGAGCATTTCCCTTGTTTTTCCTAATGTATTCCAGAGAGCTGAGATTCAACTCATGTCTGTGCAGGAGCCAGAGGAAAAGATGTTCTGTGTCTGTGTGTTCAGTTCTCAGTACTTCTGTAGCTTCTTGTAGGACCCTGTGTGAATCTCTGAGATCTGAAGTTTAGTTTTTCTCCTATGATGCTGTTTGTACTCTGAGATATCTGCTTTATTTACTGTTTTCTTCACTTTCAGTTGTTAGGAGTCTTGTCAAATTACTGATGGTGAAAATCCAACATTTACTGATTTTGCTGCTTCATAATAAAAACATTTAGATAATAAAATACAGGCTTTACAGCCACTTGACTCCAGATGAGCCTGTATAAAGATACACCTTTAAGTTAGTAGCCCAGATGCAAACCCAAGCTGAGTCAAACCGAGAGAGCATATCTTCCGTTTGGTGCTCACGGTGAAAAAAACTGCCGTCACAGAAACAAAACCCATGTGCAGCGCTTTTTTCTATTTTTTTTTTAAACGGTACAGATGTAGAACCTTCTCACCACCTTTATTCCAGAAAGAACACAATGTTGACAAGAGGGCTAACAGCTGCAAAGCTCAGTTTGACAACTCAAAGTGAAAGTGAATGTCTTTAATTCAAACACACACTTGTAACCAATTCCACTTTTATGTTACAAACTTCAAATGAGAATGATGACTGCAGGTTATTCACTTAGACAACAGGGTTTTCTCCTCACCTCAACAAAGTTCCCAGAGTACACCTCTTCAAGCGTGACCTCCAGGTCTAGTACGATGTCATTTCCTCTGGGGATATTCCTGTCCTGTTGCTGTCGGTTGCCTCCAAACATGAACCCAAAGTCACCAAAGAAGCTACATAGGGAGGACACGGTAAGAGGTGTAGCAACATGAGAAGACATTTTTAGAAGTACAGACACAGGCAAACACACAATGGAATCTGTGATCTGTGATCTGATTTAGCATCATTTTATTCAGAACCAGAAGAGTGAACTCAGTAGAGTGCAAATCTCTGCCAGGCAACCTGAAAAGATTATAGATTATTCAGATGTAAACTTTTTGTAATCAACCAACATTTTGATTAATAACTATAAGTTAATTACATGATTTTAGTCAGTAACTGTGATTGATCAATTACATTTATTTTGTAATTTAATCACATATAACTAGTTGTAGCTCTGTTAGTATCCTATTAGACATTTGTGTGAATTTTGTTATAATTAGTGTATGAATTCTTAAGTAATGGACAAAAATGTGCTTTGTGAGGTCACAGTGACCGTTGAGCACCAAAATCTAATCAGTTCATCCTTGGTCATCCAAGTGGATGTTGGTGCCAATGTTGAAAATGACCTGAAAACATAATCTGTAGCCACAACTGTTGCCAGTATGGAGGCATAAAATAAGGCTTTTCAATGACCAGGAGCTTGTCTGTTTATAACATACAAGTGATTGCATGATCCCCTCTAGACTTACACCTGGTGGAGATAGAAACGTATTTCTCTAAAACTTTGCAACGCACACCAAAACTATTTTGATAGATAATACTACAAGCCAAGGAAAAAAATATATAGATTTTGACTTCTGGGTTAACTGCCCCTTTAATATTTTAATTTCTCTGAAGGGTTGGTTCAATCTAATTACTAAAAGAAGACCACACACACAAAAACCCACAAGTACTGAGAGTATTTTTGTCAAAATAAAGTTATCCATATATTGTCATTTATGATTCCAGTGAATAATTTCCAGTGAGAAACATGCTGTCTTCGGGTTTTTTGTTTGTTTGTTTGTTTTTTTACAATTTTTTACAGAAAAGTAAGTGGATGGATAGAGAGGGAAAGAGCTGATATAGATCTCTCAAAAAGTAGGCAAATATAACCAAATGAATTTATTTTGTCTTTTGTGTGAGCCAGCCCTTGAAGTTGACACTACTGACCTTACATTAGCCTTTTAGCTGAATACAGTACAGTATTGCTTTTGTTGTGGATATAAAAACCACCAGAGCTCGTGAAACCCACCTGGAGAAGATGTCGTTGTGTGAGCCGTGGTGTCCCTCTTTGAGTCCATCTTCTCCGTAGGTGTCATACTGTTTTCTTTTCTCCTCATCTGAGAGCACCTACAAATAAAAAGACTATCAGTCTCAAAACAATCAAATTCTACATGGTTTTATTCATCATTTACACACGTGCAGAACCAAAAACATGCAGTGGTGCAAGAATTATTTAGACTTTTACTTAAAACTCCAGTAAAAGTAGTGTAAAATTATTCCACTACAGGTAAAACTCTGGTGTAAAAAATCATATTTCAGTAGAAGTGCAGAAGTATTAGCAGCAGAACTTATTAGTATCAAAAGTAAAAGTACTCATTAGCCAACAGAATGACACCTGTCAGTGTGACATTATGGCTTTGTTAAATACTCAATTCTGACAAGGACAACAATGACCTGCTCACTGTACATTATTCCTTACTTATTACATTACTGTGCAAGAAGCATTTTATGTCATTTTAAAATGATCATTTTATACTTTTGTTTCAACTATTACAATTAATCTATAATGCATCATATTTTACAAACTAAGTTTATATTTCAAATGTGAAACCTTGAACCTTAAAGTAACTTTTAATTATAGCTGCCAGATTAATGTAGTGGAGTAAACAGTGCAGTGTTTCCCTCTGAATTGTTGTGAAGTGGAATTATAAAAGGTGCATAAAATTAAAAAACTCAAGTAAATTACAAATACCTCAAAGTTATATTTATGTACAGTACTTGAGTAAATATCAGGGTGTCTACATATATAAGCATGTTAAATCTAAAGCTTAAAGTGATATTCCACTCAAAAATGAAAATTCACTCAATATGTACTCAGCCCTATGCCGATGTGAGGATGGGTGAAGATCTTCAGTTCACAAAACAATCCTGGAGTTTCAGCAGAAAACAGGGTTGCAGCCAAATCCAGTACAATGGCAGTGAATGGTGACCACGGATAAAATGTAAAGAAAAGAACACAACACAAACACAAAATGTCTCCATCCTGTTCGTGTGGTGTAATCCAAGTGTCCGTGAGTTGCGACATTCAAATTTAACCACAAAAGACGCCATTTCCACCATGTTTTTAGCCGAAATGTCAACTGTAACCTCTCAGACTTGAGCCAGATTCACAAGAGATCTCGCGATATTTTCACACATGCATCCATTAAGAAATATACGAAGTCTCACGATACATTGATGCCATGTTTACATGCTACCTTGGGACGCTACAGTTGACATTTCGGCTAAAAACATGGTGGAAATGGCATCTTATTTCGGCTAAAAACATGGTGGAAATGGCGTCTTTTGTGGTTAAATTTGAATGTCGCAGCTCACGGACACTTGGATTACACCACATGAGCAGGATGGAGACATTTTGTGTTTGTGTTGTGTTTTTTTTTTTTTACATTTTATCCGTGGTCACCATCACTGCCACTGTACTGGATTTGGCTGCAACCCTGTTTTCTGCTGAAACTCCAGGATTGTTTTGTGAACTGAAGATCTTCACCCATCCTCACATCGGCATAGGGCTGAGTACATACTGAGTGAATTTTCATTTTTGGGTGGAATATCACTTTAAAGATTTATTAGTGCCACCATTTTATTAATCTAATTTATTAAATATTTAAATAAAACTAAACATCAAATGTGAAAATATAAGTGTACTTTCTGTGTAAATACATATATTGTCAGTTCAAAATTATATGTAAGACAAAATGGCAATAACTGGCCGAGTTAAAGAACATTTAACTGAATATATATTTCTTAGCATCTTTGCAAAAACCTAAAAAATGTGTAACAGGATAACAATGGCACTTGAAAATCAACTCTGATGCTCTGAGTGAATTTTAAACCTTCCCAAATATAACTACTTAATACTTTTTAAGGACTTTTATCTGCAAATTTAAGACTGTTTAAAGGACCTGTAGCCACCCTGAATACACTTAGCTACTTTCCATCAACACGTTTTCAATACAATGTAATCCAATACAACTATATTACAAAAACAACCTCACACACCTTCACCACCTCTTTTACACAGCTTTCACAGAACCTGAATATTAGAATATTTGCAAAAGCAATATCATTTACATACTGAATTGAATCATAGTGTACAGGTGTTCATGTGATTTCCTCTCCCTCTATATCTAATCACACAACTATTCACTTAGGAGCAATGTGAAACCTTTTCCCCCCTTTTTTTCAAACTGCCAACACATCCAGTGTGAAAAGACAACATCAGCATCATCACACACAAAGAGATGAAATCATGAAAACACAAAACTGAAAAAGACATCAGAAGTGACACAACCCTTCATTTATTCATTCATTCATGATGAGATGAGATGAGATGAGATGAGATGAGATGAGATGAGATGAGATAATCCCACACTGGGAACATTCACACATTATTCATAAATTTACATTCATGAATGGGGAATTTGCAACAAAGCAAAATTTGAAGTCCCAGGAAAAATGCACTACCATCTTTTTCACTACACTCATAGCAACAGAATAGAACATTTCTTTAGTAAGGAAGAATGTGAAAATCTAATAGGGGAGCACCTGCAAAGCTTATCTGAATCCACTCCCACATCTCCACGTCTGGTTTCCTGAATGCTCCGTAACAGCCAATCAGATGCAGCCACACGGTATAGTCGACCAATCACAGTGATCATACAGTTTCCAACAACAACCAAATAGCTAAGATACAAAAGACTTCTGTATCGGTGCCTTCGGCGCTTCCGCACATAATCACGTATTTCCAGACAAAACCTCCAACAGGCTTTCCTGACAGTTATGTAAACACCACTATCTTTTAGGTCACAGTAAGTTTACTCTGCCTCCCCTCAGCAGAGCACACAACAATATCAATACACCCACCTCATAGGCTGCCCCCAGGTCTGCAAATTTGTCTTGAGCTTTGGGGTCGTCTGGGTTTCTGTCGGGGTGTAACTGGAGAGCCAGCTTTCTGTAGGCCTTCTTGATGTCCCTGATTGACGCCGTCTTACTCACCCCCAAGATCTTATAGAAGTCTCGCCTGCAGGACAGAGGGAGGTAACACGGGTTAGTATGGACGACACAGAGGCACAAAGCGAGGGCACAACGTAGAAGACAAGAGAAGCTGGAGCCAAATGACACCGCTGTTACGGGTTGTGACTGTTACAGACTGAATTGTTGTGATTAATGAGCAGCTAGCTGGCTGCAGTCCTTTTGAGGGAAGCCGGTTTAGTTCCCCTAGTATGAGGGCTAGCTCCAAGCTAACTAAGCTAGCTAACTAGTCATCCACAAATGGCAGTTACAGTCCGAACTTTAAGCGCTGTTCATTGACTGTAAACGCTTAGCTAGATAGCAGCAAAACACAGGAAAACACGTATTAGCAAGTTAGCTGAGTGTGTGAGCCTGCTCTCGTCCACTCACACGTACAGCAGGTCTGGACCAATCACAGTGAAACATGTGGACCACCTGGCGATGCTGTTTCACCGCTGTGTGCGTTCACTCTCCCGGCACAATCGACTTACCCCGCAAGCACCGCCGTGAGAACATAAAGGAGGAGGCAGCACACACTGCAGAGATTCATCCCTTTGGTAGCCATAGATCCCACTAGCGTTATGTTTCAGAAGGAGGTAGCAGAGGCACAGCCGGCTTTCTTAAGGTTGGGTACCGCTGCTAGTCACAAGCCTTCTTCCTCCTGTCATACAAAACCCTCCCACTGCATGACGGGTAGCCTGCCTTTCAACCAGAGCCCCGCCCACCATTAAAGACACACCTCTCAGTCTTCCTCTGACTGTATCCATGGTATGGAAGCAATAATGTGGAAACATGCAAGGTTGGGAGGGTTTCTTAAAAACATATTCTGATACAATTACTAATTAGCTGTTAAAAAGTATTACAATATTCAAATAATGTAACTTGACTACTTTCTGTTACTTTTGGATTAGTACCATCAGTGGTGGAAAGAGTACTGAAAATCTGTAGTCAAGTACAAGTACTGTTACACTGGTAAAATATTACTTAATTACATTTAAAGGTACTGGTGTTAGAAATAAACTTGAGTAAAAGTACAAAGTATTTGACACAAAAACTAGTTGGAGTATTAGTTACTTTTAACTGTGATGTCACTGACACCTCTCCAAACTAGGTTTGCAAATTTTGTGCATTTTCCCTGGCTACTACAATGCAGATGAAAGGTTTGGATATTAATCTAAATTGCACTCAGTACTCAATTATGATTTTAAAAGTAATTAAACATATTATAGCTTGTAATGCATACTAAAGTACAAGTAATAGTACAGACTTGAAAATCTACTCATAAAAGTACAAGTACCCCAAAAAACTGCTTAATTACAGTAATTGAGTATTTGTCATTAGTTACTTCTACCCCTGAGTACCATATATGGTGAAACGATGTTGCTTAATATGCTGTTTTTTCTTTATTGGTATATTTATTTATTGTTTGTCCAGCTATTCCATCCCTTGTCGTGTGCATGTACATGTGTGGATTAACATTGGTAGCTAATTATAAACTTTTAAATGTACTTTGTTAATTGTGCTATTGACATTTCACATTCAAACTTCAATCAAACTGCCATAAACTTATTCTGGGGCTTGTTTTTTTTAGCTACATACCATCCTGGTCACCAGCATTACCACCTACAGTCCAATATTTTTATTCAATAGCAGCAGTATTGAGACCAGACTGCTGCTGTGAGACTTAGTGTTGAGTGCACACTGTGTGCTGTCTATAATTTCTTATTTTAAAATGTATTTTAAAATTTTAATCCTGCTAATAATCGCCATTTTAACTAAATGTATTGTAAATTTGATTACATCTTTATTTGTAACTGTAATGGAACACAGTTACCTTTTTTAACATCCAAATTATTTAATCCTGTTATATGTAATTTGTTACACCCCAAGCCTGGAAATATGGAGGCCCATTTTTATAGTCATAATTATGAGATAAAATTCTGACTTTTATTTCATAATGTAACTTTTTCTCTCATAAGCTCTTTTTATCTGCTAATTATTACTTTCTTAACTTTAACTCATAATTTTGACTTTTTATCTTACAATTTCTATTTTATCTCATAATCATAACTTTATCCCATAAGTAACATTTTTATCTCATTATTCCGACTTTTAATTTCATAATTATGGAGTTTTAAATTTCAGAATTATTATTTTAAAAATCTCATAATTATGACTCACCATGTTTCTTTCTTTTTTTTTTTTTTAACCAGTGAAATGAGCTTCCATAAATGTGCAGTGGTTTGTTCCAAAGTGTTCCCTCGGTGCAGACTGAAGCGCGCCCCGCTACTGCGCGCAACAGATGTCAGTTGAGTTTTCGGTGGAGAGGAGGAGGGCGGCAAATAGGAAGAACGGCAGATGTGTGTCTGGCTCGTAGATCAGCCTCTAATCACAAGAAACACCATCAACGGCAGGACTCCTTCTCATCTGTACTTTGACTTATCAGTGACTGGACTCATCACGACGGAGCATCGCGTTTCCTGCAAGACAAATGCTGAAAGTAAGAGCAAAGACTCAGTTGTGTCCCCGCCTCCTCCGCTTTGCTAGCCTGCTAGCTAACGACAGCTAAGTTCGGTTAGCTGGCCAGCCGTAGTTTGGTGAAGTAACTTTCGAGACAAACTAACAAACAAAAACACAGTTCAGTCATTCAACCAGCTATCAGACTCTCTTTCACATTCCGTCACAGCATGAAGAGAGTTTTGCCTATCTGTATGTACTGTCAGACTGAATTAGTTTGAGTTGATTGTTGATATTTTGATGCCAGTCTCGTCAGGTGTTGATGACGTGTACAGCCTACTGGTCAGTTGTCATGGGAGCATCAGAGCGTCATGGCGACGCTGCATATGTCACCTTACTAAATGAACGGCAGGGTTTTGTTTTCATACGGATTTTTGTTAATATGATGGTTGTGCACTTGTAAGGTCAATCTTACTACAACAGGTTATTGAGAGAAGCTACTCCTCAACCCACCAGTTAATCTCTAACTGTAGTGTAGTGTAATTTCACTGTGATGTCACTTTGAATGGACAAAGTGTACTGTATTTGTTTACATTGCTCTGTTATACTGTGAATACTGTGTCAGACATGTTTTTATGACCTTTTTCTTCAGAGATGGAGGCCGACAGTGTGAGCATATGGCCCCGCATGGAACCCTTCTTACTAGGTGCTCTGCAGGTGAATATACTCTTTCCATCTATTTAATGCAATATGGCCAGGCAATATGCCAATATTACTTAGATATTGTGGTATGAGACTATAAGTTGTCTTAGGTTTTGAACACAGTTGTTAGGGATACATGATTTGGATGTTTTTTTAGCCAGTAATCGATCATTACCTGCTTCTCATGACCAATGCCAATAATATAACCAATAATTAAACATTTTTAATTTGTATTAAAAAGAAGTTCACATAGACTGCAGTTCATGAGCACCTGAGGGTAAGAATGGCTCAGATGTAGTGAGAAAAGATGGATGATTCTTCAAATCCGTCTTCACTCTTCAAATGTTCATTTATTTTTTCTAGTAAAATAAACCAAAAATGTCACAAACATATTTGTCTTTGACTAATAATTCAAATTAAATGCTTTGACAATCTGTCAAATCAGATATTATAGCCTATAGTTATCGGCTAATATACATCAATGCTGCTATAGTTCGACATGGCTGGATAGGTCAATATCAGCCAATAATTTATCAGCCCAGAAATTTAATATAAATCCCTTATAGATATGTGGTGATATTGTTTAAGTGTTGCCTTTTCCTGCTTTTAAAGGCAGCATACAGTAAACTGATGTCATTTTCAGAACTTACCAGACTGTTCTAGCTGTTCTATTAATTTGCCATTACCTGCTTAGTCATTATATCCACATTACTGATAATTATTCAGCAAAAATCTCATTAAGTTAAAAATTTGTAAAAGCACCAATAGTCATCCTTACAATATTGCTGTGCTAATAATACCAAGGTATTTTGTCAAAAATATTGTGGAATTTAATTTTGTCCATACTGCCCAGCACTACTTGTATCACAATATCAATGTAACATTGTTATTGTGCCCAGCCACAGCCTAAAAATATCATTATGAGCCATATTGGCCAGTCCTATAATGTCATGATATTATCCAGTGGATGCAAATGTTGTAAAATAACTGGAGTTAATGCAAAAAAAAAATTTTAGGTGGCTCCTTCTTCCAAACTCAGCCTGCACTATCTGCGCAAGATGGCGATTTATGTGCGAACACGGGATGGCTGCTTCCCCATTTTGGGCTGGCCCATGTGGAGGCATATCGCCTGTGGAAAGCTCCAGCTTCCAGAAGACCTTGCATGGCTCTACTTTGAGACCTTTGACCTTCTTATAGGCCATGCTCCAGGGGAGAGGCTGGAGTGGGCAGAGTGTCTTTCCCAGTGCTCTTCCAAAAGCGAGCTGGACCACAAAGGAGCAAGGTAAACAATGACCAGGGTGGATACAATTTAGTTAAAGATTACGTGTGCAAATGGCTCAGTTTACCTAAGAAGGTAATTATATCTCATCATCTCAGATAACTGCTTTGTATCATGTTTGTCTCTTTCATGAAGTTTCTTGCTCTTTGTATAGTTGTGTTCTGTCCCAGGCAGAGGTTAGTGTTGTTGTAACCTTGCTCTCAAATTCGAGTCAGAGCCACACGTTACTATGCACCCCTCATGTTTTTTTTCTCTTTCTATGCATTTCAGTTGTCTGTGGACACGCTGCAGTTCATCCTCTTCCTCTACATCCAGCAGCTGAACCGTGTGTCTCTGCGCACCTCTCTGATTGGTGAAGAGTGGCCTAGTCATCGTACTCGCTCCCCATCTCCATCAGAGCGAGAGGCCAAGACGAGCTCTCAGAACAAGGTCCCTGTTACTACGAAGGACAGAAGACAGACTGATAACATTATTGCATGTTTTGCAATATTTTCACAGCTCAATATTCTGTTTAAATTTTAAATGTTATGTTAATGTCAGCTCTCAGTTGTTAGTGATGAGCCGCTCATAGTCTTTTGGTTGTTTGTGTTTGGTTCAGCAGAACTGGGATGATCAGGCCCACCTGTCATTTGTGCAAAGTCATCTAGCTGAGATTCTGGAGCTGCTGATGGAGCCAGGCCAGTTGTCACAATCTGGACAGGCTCTTAGAGATTGCAAGGTCAGTGAACCTCCAGAGAACTATCATCTGAATTTGCAGCTCCCCCTGGCTTTCAGGAGCCAATGAAAACTCAGTCATTATCTACTCTAGGGTTGGGTGATATATTAACATTTCCAATCGCCCATCACCAGCCCATCAATCGGTGATTGGTTATATATGTTCGTCCCCTCCTCCCTCCTCCTCCCGTCTCAGCTGGGAGACAATGTGTGCACGCAGCAAATTCACTATGTTACACTTCATTCAAACTCGACTTAAAAACATGTAAAACTCACCTAAACTGTCTTTGTTCGTCTGTCCACTCTTCCAACAATCACAAACTCTGCTTTGGTCTAATTAAATCCTTAAATCACAGAGTGAAAAGAGTCTGACTCTGCAGGCTGTTTACCTCTCACTCGTCACTCAGCTCAGAGCTCTCATGGTCCGGCTAAGTAGGTTTGAACTGGGCCACTGGATGAGAACGCAGTGTGGAGCAGCAGCTGTCACTCTGCAGACCATTAAATTAGCAAAATAAAGTGACAAATATCGCCCCAAAAATCGGCCAAAAAAACAGTCAGCGATGGATTCAGCCCATAGTCAATAGATGATATATTGGTCCAATCGCCCAACCCTAATCTACTCACCTGGGTTTCACAGGAAAACAGCATTGCAGAATCTCCCAAATAATTTAAGTGAATCTTGACCAGTTTTCAAACATAAAAACAGCTCATTTATTAGCTGTCAAGCCTGCAACTTTACTGTTTTGATTCAGTCTCACATCATCGTTTTTAGCAGCAGCCACCTGTTTTCACCAAAAAAACTCGAAAAACCCACTGTATACTACCTGCTCAGCCCCTAACAGCGGACAGACACAGGTAGCAGTTAGCCGGTAAACATAATGAAGCAGGAATTGGTAGAGACCAAAAACAGAGCTTCAAGAGTAAATACTGGACTTAGATTCACCAGGGTGTCAGAGAGATGACTCCAAATGGATGATAAAATGGATTTGTAATTGCAGCTGTTCTCCATTTCACCTTCAAAGTTGATGATGCGTCAGTGTTGTGTTAACAACTTCATTCCACTGCACCCAAGTAGCCAAAACGGAAGTTATTGGAGGTTTAAAAGGATATTCCACCTTTACATGATAACCCACTCAGTATGTACTCACCCCTATGCCGATGTGAAGATGGGTGAAGATCTTCAGTTCACAAAACAATCCTGGAGTTTCAGCAGAAAACAGGGTTGCAGCCAAATCCAGTATAATGGCAGTGAATGGTGACCACGATAAAATGTAAAAAAAAAGAACACAAAACAAACACAAAATGTCTCCATTCTGTTCGTGTGGTGTAATCCAAGTGTCCGCAAGCCACGACATTAAAATTCAACCACAAACACTTGGATTACACCACACAAGCAGGATGGAGACATTTTGTGTTTGTTTTGTGTTCTTTTTTTTTTACATTTACATTTGGTCTCCAATCACTGCCACTAGCTGCAACCCTGTTTTCTGCTGAAACTCCAGGATTGTTTTGTGAACTGAAGATCATCACCCATCTTCACATCGGCATAGGGGTGAGTACATACTGAGTGGACTATTATTCAGCGGTTGGAATATTGCTTTAAGACTGAAGATGGTGATAATCATTATAATTGAGAACTCTATCAGAGTAAAGAAAACTGTGACATCTTATTTCTGTTGCTGAAAAGCAAAGCACATCATACTTTTTAATCTTTGCTTACAGAATAACTACTGCATTTTTGCAGCTACAATGTGCTTTTTCAAATCTTCACCAAAATGAAGCTCTAAAACAAATTACCACTCACATCTACAATGCATTGTAGCTGATTTTACAGATGTGTTTTTCCAGGTATCCCTGGAGGCTGTGCGGAGCTTGGGCCTGCTCTTGGAGGGCTCAGTTTGCCATGGCAGAGCTGTCCAACCTGTCCACAGGCTCCTGACCAAAGGTCCACTCCAAACACAAGCTGGCTACTCCACACTCAGCCACTCTTTCCCCCTGCCCAAGCTACTATCATGTCTCCAGCGTACCCTCACACTGAACCCCTTTGGGATAACTGCCTGCCTGCGTTCAGGCAAGAAACTAGCCTGGGCTCAACAAGGTATCCTAAATCTTCTGGAAGTAGGTTTCATAATGCTGTTTCTTAAAAATCTGAACAGTTTCTACATTTCTTTGACTGTCTGCTTGTTCTCTGTGCATTCTAGTGGAGGGGGCCATGAAGAGAGCCAAAATAGCCCGAAACACCCACATGGCTCCACCGGGCAGTAAAATTGTGCTGATGTCGCAAGTGTTTAAACAGACCCTGGCTAAAACGTCAGACAGGCTGACCGGTGCCAATATCAAAATCCACAGATGCTCAGATGCCTTCATATACCTTCTCTCACCTCTCAGGTAAGGTTAGCTTCCAATAGAGAGAAAGTTTAACACTTTTCACATGGTTTTTCCAGTCAAGTTCCTCAGTACTGCTGTATGTACAGAAAAAGCTGAGTTCCCCTGCTGCAAAATCTGTTGTTCTTCCTGCATCCAGTGATGTCACAGTGATGTAGTTGATGTTACTACAGGCTATTTTAGCTTGGATTTCTAGATTCTACCTCTTGGTAGCCAGGAGCCACGCTAGATGAGTGTTTTTGTCACTTATCATTATATTTTGGCCAATAAAGTAATACTCTAGGCTAGGATAGTGATCCACAACAGCACGCTCATGTGTTATATATCCTGGTACATGTAGGCAGTGCTGCACGGCTCTGTGAACAGGAGAACTTTACTTTTTTGGTCAGTATAGCAGCGCTGAGGAATTTATTCCTTCAGTCGAATACATTTACCACCAACACTGACTGGATATCCACATGTAAAGTGCCTAATTTGAGTGTCCATATAATGCTCATTTTCCAACTCATACTTTTATTTTGAATTTCTACTAGAACGGTTTTATGTTCAAAAAGCACATTATAGGCCCTGTGTTCACCAAAGTATTATTTTCCCAGCTGAAAACGCCAGGTTCTCTGAAACACTTGAGTGAACATGAGAGCATTTTGGAGGTGCAGCACTATTTCAGCTGAATCAGTTGCTATGATGCCAAATATCTCCTGAAGTCACATTTAATTTATTTTCACAAGTGCCTAATTTTGCAGATAGTTTGTGTTATTAAGAAATACTCCATGAGAAAATGTTTGCTCTGTGTGGGTTCATGAGATTTTGTATGCGAAGAAACATCTCTGGGAATCTCTGTGGTTTGAAGTTTAGTTTTTCTTCTCCATTGTTGTTTGTACCTTCAGGTATCTGCTTTATTTCACTATTTCATGTTTGCTTTCAGCTTTATGAGAGTTGAGTTAGGTTACTGTTGATGAAAACCAACATTTCCTGATTTTTCTGCTTCATAATATAAGCTTTTAAATAACAAAATAACGGAGAGTTTTTATTGTAAAGAATTTATAGGAAATTAAGTGTGTTTATCCGCAGTTTTACAGCCGCTCAACTTGAGCTACAGACACACCTTTCAAGCGTGTAGCCATGCTGTAATGGGGATGCAAATCCCTGCTGTGCCGTGCTAACGAACCGAGTAAAGCCAAGTCAGCACATGTGTAAGGAAAAGGCTGGGCAATAGATCGATGTTATATCAATATCATTTGAGACAAGATATGATTATACTATCCATATCTTAATAAACTGTATTTCATAAGTGTTGTCTATTCCGGGTTTTAAAGGCTGTTCTTGCTGTTCTGTTATTTGCCTTTACCCACTTGTATATATGTAATGTACATCCACCTTACTGATGATTATTTATCAAAAATCTTATTGTGTTAATATTTCTGTGAAAGCAACAATGTCCATATTGCCCAGCCCCCACTACTTTGTATTGTTGGGTAGTTTAAGAGCTGAAGTTGGACGGAGCCTGGTTAAAGGAGTACGAACAGGACAGTTTGTGGTAGCCTAGTTGTCCCGCCCATCTTCCACTGTGATTGGATGGCTGGATAAAAAGTGATGAACAGACAGTGATGAACGCAGCATTGTACCCGGAGTTGAACGTTTTTCAACTCCCAGCAACCAGAAAAAAATGCTTAGTGCTCAGTGCACAATAGAAGCTCAGTGCCTCGTCACACGGCCGGCAAGTGTAGAATAGTCTAAAAACCTGGCGTTCTCATTGCACATGATTCAAAAATACACTGGCCTCAGGAGAAAATGCTTTGGTGGACACAGTCGTGAAGGCCTCAAGCTCATTCCAAATTCTGTTCTAAACCAACCATGCATTATGAAAATGTTTTACGAAGTCATGAAGTAACAGAACAAAGGCTGCTTTAGGAAAGACGTGTTTCAGGCAGTTCAGGTTCTGTAGGAGCTAGTAACTCCCTTTGGCATAGACTTTGGTCTTTGTAGCTTTACAGACCCTTGACTTGCACAATAAGCTCTATAACATTAAAGGAAAGAGAAAAACCAAAAAGCATAATATGGCCACTTTAAGGCTTTGTCTACATGTATACAAATATTTTTTAAAATCAATACTTTCTCCCCCTGTTAAAAAAATCTGTCCACATAACCTTGTTTTTTATAAATATATATATATATATGTATGTATGTATGTATATGTATGTGTATAATATATTAATATATATAATACCACATATAATATCTAAATACACACAAGAAGGCAAAACTGATTACAAACACTCAAACAAGCCTGGCAATAAAGTTGACATCAACAATGTGTTAAATACTACGGTGCTAGTAACTTAAACACACAAATAATAGTCTGTGATTATTTATTTGATTGTGGTTATTTGACATTATTTCTACACCTTTCTTGATTTAACAGTCTCATGGCACACAGCCTAGCAGTGCTAACCTCACATACAAACTAACAGTCCGCAATTGTTAATAATTACCAAAGCTCATTGGTGCTTTGATTTAATGCGTAAACTGAGGTGATGATCATCATTCATATCTACATGCACACACAGATACACAGAAACACAGAAAAGAGATTTTTAAAATCTGTGCCTGGTTGCATAAAACACCTTATTTTTCAACCTTAAGTTTGTCCCTGAATAATCATAATCATAATAGTTGTTGTTGTTGTTGTTGTTATTATTATCATTTTATTTATATAGCACCTTTAAAAACAGAGTTTACAAAGTGCTTTGACAGACAGAGCAAAAGAGCAGGATACCCCAGAGTCAAAATAACAAGAGAAGGTCAACACAATAAGGCCAAATAGGAGCAAAAAAAAAACAAACAAACAAACAAAAAAAAACGAAGACACAAGCAAAAGACACTAAAACAGTAAAATAAAACAAAACAGTAAAAGATATAAGAACAGGAAAACAAGAAAAACATGGCAGTAAGAATAAATGAAAATAGAGGAAGGAGATTTCAGAGACATTACATGATGTTGTTTAGACAGTATAAATAAATAGAAGGGATGAAATAAGACAACATCATGTAATGACAAAGAGACAACGTCGCATATAAGCAAGTCTATAAAAATGGGTTTTACAAAGTGATTTAAAAGATGTCACTGATTCTGCAGCCTGATCTCCTTGGCCAGGTCTTTCCAAAGTCGAGGGGTCCTGATAGAGAAAACAAGGTCACCTTTAGATGTTAGACTCGACTTTGGCCAGGAGGGCCCCTCTAAGGCTGTGCACTGCCTCATAGGGGATCACATTTCAACTATGAAACTTGGGGCCAGACCCAGGCAGGATTTAAAAGGATATTCCACCCCTACATGATAATCCACTCAATATCTACTCAACCCTATGCGGATGTGAGGATGGGTGAAGATCTTCAGTTCACAAAACAATCCTGGAGTTTCAGCAGAAAACAGGGTTGCAGCTGATGGCAGCTAAAAACATGGTGTAAATGCATCTTTTATGGTTAAATTTTAATGTTGCGGCTCACAGACACTTGGATTACACCACACAAGCAGGATGGAGACATTTTGTGTTTGTTTTGTGTTCTTTTTTACATTTTATCCGTGGTCACCATTCACTGCCATTGTACTGGATTTGGCTGCAACCCTGTTTTCTGCTGAAGCTCCAGGATTGTTTTGTGAACTGAAGATCTTCACCCATCCTCACATCGCATAGGGGTGAGTAGATATTGAGTGAATTATCATCTAGGAGTGGAATATCGCTTTAAAAGTCATCAGTAAAATCTTAAAATCAATTCTAAAATGCACAGGGAGCCAACGGAGGGAATCAAGTATTTCCATAACCTGAGGGGTTTACTCAGCAGTGTTGCATAAAGCCTCTCGGGTTCTGAGGTTTAAGGTGTTCACAGCAGTTACTGTCATAATACAGCACATGGACATTCCACTTACCATGGTTACACGTCACTCAACATTCTTTCATTTCACTAGACAGCATTATTCCATTGTTAACCTGTGTTAGATAGCTTCCTCAAAATAGACAAGAAAAAGATCATAAAAATGATGTTCTACTAAAAGAATATGAGATTTTCATATAGACCCTGGCAATAAAACAAGAGTGATATGTATCATCAGCAGATGCTTCATGAATAACAATAAGAAAACAGCAAGCAGCCAATGATTTAGAAAGAAGGACCAGCATAGCAGGCTTTGGAGGGGTGGGGTCACTACTATTAAGAAAAGGTATGTGTATTTTTTGGCAGAAAGGAAGTTCTGACTATACATGTATGATTCCAGTGAATAATTTTCAGGTAGAAACATGCTGTCTTCACTTATAGACTGTTTTCACAGAGGAGGACAGAGGACTGATGGAGAGCTGAACATTATGATGTGACAGTGAAGGCAACGTTTGACCTTTTGGATTGAAGATGTCATCACTTCAGCATTTTATCCTAATAGATATATGAATTCTTGAGTTATGACTAGGGATGTTCCTGGTGACTAATTTCCCTTCCGCAAATTTTAATTTAGACTAGTCAACTAGTCATCCACTAAGGAAACAGTCAGGAAGCACTTAAAATTGAGCAGAATTTATTATTTTACAATGTTAAACACTGGCCGAAAAAAATATTGTGTGTATTAAGAGCAATTTGAAGCCGTTAATAACAATCAACAATCGCCACATCGTACTTTAAACACCACTGAAATGTGCGCTATGCGCGCTAAATGTGCAATACAAACCAAACACATTAACTTACAAAACATTACAACAACTCACAAAATGCTTCAACTTTTCAGACTGAAGAGGATCACGGAGTCTGCAGGTAAACAACCCAGAGCTGATGTTAGCTACCAGTCTGCTACACAGTGTGGCTAACGTTAGCAGTGCTAGTAGTAGCAGCAGCAGCTCCACTTGCAGGTTTATGTCCATGTCTGTGCATGTTGCTGCAGTCGAGTGATTATATATCAGCTTATTATGTCACAGTCTATATTCAACATTATTTCCATTGTCTAGATTAAAACACTGCCAAGCCGCGCTGGTTTTACTAGCTGTCATCTGTCCGACTTTGCTGATATAAACATCCGGGGTTGCCTAGGCGATCGGGGTGTACATGCTGGGAGAGAGGGAATGCTTTCAGTGCCGCAGTGACAGTGCCGCAGCCCCAACTAGTGGCAGGTGGCTGCATAAAATCTTAGAGGCAACACTTAACTGTCATTGTGCATACGACTAGTATTTCTGGTGCAGACTAGCAAGGGTGTCAACGTTTAATCGTATAGTCGACTAATTGCGCGCATCCCTAGCTATGACCAAAAATGTGTTTAGTGAAGTTCCCTCAAAGTGTTCTTGAGATACCATGTTCACAAGAATGGGATGACCTGAAAACATACTGCCTCCAGCTATAAAAACATAAAGGCAAAAAAATCATAAAAAAGCTTTTTCAAGGTTTTTCCAAACTGCTGAAACCTAGAGGCCCTTCATGCAGTCATGAACAACCACAAAAAAATAGGGTGATTGGTCCAGTAGTAGCTCCTGACATGATGTAGGTCCATTAACCATGCACGCACTCATGCACACACAGAAGCGATTACATAATCCCCTCCTGGCTTATGCCTGACAGGAATAATAACACTAATACGATAGAATTCATACCATAGGTAAGCAAATATACATGCTGTGATAACTGTTAACCATGCAACTGTTGTGTGGATGAGAGGCCAAACTTCGAAGAAATTGTTCGTTTTGCAAAATATTTGTATACATGTGGACAAGGCCTAATGTAGGTTTGTTATGGACGTTTTGGGACACACTTCATCTGTCATGGTTTTTGTCGCGTATTCTCCTTCAGATCAGTCAGTGTGGACAAATGTCGTGACAGCACAGTGGTTCTGGGTCCTGTTGAAACCAGCGTCCACATCCATGGCTGCCAGAACGTTCGGGTGGTGTGTGTGGCTGGCAGGATTGCTATTGGAGCCTCCTCGTGTTGCACCATCCATGCCTTGACTCCCACCCGCCCCTTGCTTCTACCTGGAAACGTGGATATTACGCTGGGGCCTTTCCACACTTTTTACCCCTCCATGGAGGACCATATGGCCAGTGTGGGGCTGGCTGTAGTCCCCAACACCTGGGATCGACCCTTGCTCCTGGGAACCGAGGGCCTTGTCAACCCCTCACTCAACACATCTTCCAACACAGACCCTGCCTGCTACCGCCTACTGCCCCCAGCTGAGTTTCACACACTAGTTGTGCCTTTCCAGATGGAGGGGGACACGTGTGAGGTACCGGGGGGATTGCCTCCTCCATATCAGGCAGCGCTTGATGAAAAGCAGAAGAGGATACAGAACTGGCAAAAGACTGTGATGGAGGCCCGGCTAAACAAGTGAGTAGACCGCATTCACAGCAAAAACATAAAATGCCTCCATACTGCTCATCTGGTTTAATCCAAGTCTCCTGAAGTCCCCAACATGCTGTTTGCACACTGTCACACCACACACACCCAGTTCAGACAGTGTGGATGTGCACGAGAACGTGGCTCCAAGCTAAGGATCTACAGTGAAGACTCAGGCTAAAAAAAAAAAAAACATTTTTTTTTTTAGTCAGCTTGGCATGTTTAAGCTTTAGGAGACTTGGATAACACCAGACGAGCAGTATGGAGGCATTTTATGTTTTTTTCCAGTTGTTTTTTATGTTTTAAAACTGGTCACCATTCACTTCCCTTGTTTGGGAGATTCTGCAAAACTGTTGAAACTGTCCTGTGAAACTCCAGCAGTGTTTTTTGGACTAAAAAACTAAACCTAACCTTCAGTCAGCATGAGGGTGAGTAGATAATGACCGAATTTTCATTTTGGGGTGAACTATCACTTTAAGTACTTGGTCACTGTAAAATAAGTGGTACACTTTAAAATAACCCTCATTGATAAGTGGTATATTGATTAAACTTTAATTGTTATCTCACTGTTAACAACAATGAAATGATTATTAGTCATTACTCATGAAATTATGAGTTTATAAACTGTATGATTAATAGGTTGATAAATGATCGCAATTACATTCTGATTACAGAAATTAGAAATACAGATTAAATTAACAGTTTATTGTCACGTACATTATAACAGTTAGGTACAGGTCAGGTTTATTGTCAGATATACAGTTATATAGAACAAGAATGTACGGTGGGATTCAGGCTCTGCTTTTAATCCATCCTAGTATCAGAATCAGCATACGGCCACTGTGCAGCACCTCATGTTTGTTAATGATTACCTAATGATTTGTTAACCTTTAAGAAATCATTATATAGAGAGATATTTGTAACGCTTTGTTAATGGTTAATTATCAGTTTGCCAACTATCTATAAACATTATTTGGATTTATTTCTAAGTTGCAACTGATGATTATAATAACCCTTGCCTCTACCTGGACATATTTGAATATTTATTGTAAGCTGATCATGGAGACACAAGAAGGGAACCAACAGCTTCTGAGGCGTTGGGCCACTGACCCAGCTGCCATATAATCTGGATGGTTATTGTAAAGTTTCAGCCGATGTTTATAATATTTTATAAATGCTTAATAAATACTGTGTAGAGCAGTGGTTCCCAAACTGAGGGTGCGTAGAGCCAATTACAGACCAAAAATTTGCTGATGCTAACCTTTATTTCACTAAAATTCAACTTGGATTTTTATCTGTTGCTTCCCCAAGTGATTGATAATAATTGTGGGGTGCAGGTGGCATGAACTTTTTTTGGCTTCTGAATGGCAGCGTGCCAGAAAAAGTTTGGGAACCACTGGTGTAGAGCATCTATAAACGTTATTTAGATGGCCATTATAAAGTTGGAACTGATGTTTATAAAACTAAAGAATTGCAAATAGGTTTATAAAGCATATATAAACATGATTTGAATCTTTGGTAACAGTAAAATAACCATTAACTAAAGTTTAATTAAATATCAATTTGTTATTTATTGATGATGATTATTCTAAAGTGTTACCAATAAGTTTTATTATTCCATTGTCCAATGTACTGTTTTAATTAGTGGAAAGTTGTAGTGGAACAGCTGTTCCAAAAATCAATAAGGGTGTGAGTTAGCTGCTCCACTGGGGAGATAATATGGAGTTCAGTGATGGAATTGGTGTCAGAAAAGTTGCTCGAGGGGCTCTACACTCTACCTGACCCTGACAGGGGATTCATTATAGGATGCCATCTCATGAGGGAAAAGTCATTTGCTTTGTTTATTACAGTATTTTACAGCATTCCTGCACAGTATGAAAAAGTATGGGATTTGATTTTAGTATATTCCAGGTCTGGATAATTACATTATTATAAAAAAAAAAGAAAGGAGAATATGGAAAATTGTTTAGTTTCCTGACTACTGCCCCTATTATCTTTCCTTAAATATAAAATTCAGAATTTCTAACAATAAATTGATCATACAAGCAGAATGTTTGGAGCCAAAATGTTTGTCTGCTCAGTCCACAGCCTCTCATCATCCGCTGTGTTTTACACAAGCACAGTCAATGAGCTCATCTAACAGCTAATGTTATAAACAAGCTCAAACAAAGCTATCTGTCTGTAGTCTGGCTGTTTAACTTTGTGTTTACCACATATCTAAAAATGAGCAAACCAGCACCCCTCCCCTGTACCAGCTGTAGACTTTGTTGCAGGCAGTGGATGACATCAGAAGGACAGAGGACAGGATGAAGATACTGACTTATGTCTGTGTTCTTCATTCGTTCTATACTTCACTCAGTTTGAGAAGTTAGAAGACTACAAAAGTGCTGTATAGATGTAATCCATTTATCCTGTCAGGAACATGGTTTATATTTTTGACATTTTAGATTTGTTTCCAGTGAGATTTTATTGAGTTTATATAGTGATTTCACTGTTGTAAGCATTACTGTTTTTGCTCTCCAAATAACATTTAGTTCTATTTAAAATATTCAGTTCTAATTATGTTCTGAATTTATTTATTTTTAAACTTAGTTTTTATTTCAATTCCAGCAACTTGTACAATCATTTTCAGAATTTCTGTGCTGTTTTTTCATTGGCAAACAACAATTAAATTAAAATAAACCAAACACATCCCAGCTTGAAGTATTAATTTTGAAATAAAACAAAGGTATAAATTAGAAAAAGAATGATGAACAAAAAATACTAAGAAAAACTAAAAGGAGTTAAGAAATTAATAAATAAAAGAAAAAGGGTAAAGGTCAAGGTGGGGGGTGTACTGTAGAATATGTAGGAGGGTTTTGATCACTTCACTATGCTAGTATGGTGATGGCAGGGCTCCATCTTTTATTAAATATTTCTCAATGAGTCCGTTATCTGTTCCATCTGGTAAATTCTTATACCTTCTCAGTCCAATTTATTCTTTTTTTAAATATTACATTTTTTAAAAAGCCATAATTTAGTCATGAAAAGCAGCAATAAGAGTATTGATAAAGTACAGGGTCTATTAGCAGTAGTGGAAAGAGTAGTATTGATCATCTATGTTAATAATCCTCATTCCTAATCACAAATAGCCAAATATTAACCTTATCTGTACATTCCGGAGTCATGCAGTGATGAAGCTATCAGAAAAGTGAGCTGACTATCTTCTCTGTGTAAAGAAACCACACCTCTATAGCTGCATTCATCATTGTTTGCATGTTAAAAATATTCTGAAAAAGTGAACATTTTGAAATGGAAAATATGCAGGAACCCCAACTTTAACACTGACCTCTCTCCATGTCGTCTGCCACTTTCCTGCACTGAAAGTTTCCCTCTTTTGTTCTCTGTTGTAACGATTTCTCATTTATGTTCTCAAGGGAGCAAAGGCGGCAGTTTCAGGAGCTGGTGGAGGTCAAGTTCCACGAGTGGCTTCTTGAGACGGGGCACAGGCAGGAGCTTGACAGCCTTATCCCACCCACGATAGCCTCTTTAAAGGAGTCCGATGGACCTGCGACAGACAATGCCCGAGTTAATGGTACCAAACACATGAGGACTGGACGGCCAGTTGGACAATCACCTATGACTTGTTAAATTGTTGGGTTAGTCTTGTGTGGGTCTTTGAGAGTGGTGTGTGCAGGAGGCTCATTGTTAATGATGGAGCCTCAAAACGATTAAAACCAGCGTGGTACTGAATGTCATCAACACCAACCAGGTGTACTCACAGGCTTTTACAAAAAAAAAAACTGTATCAGTAGTCATACACATTAAACAGGTGACTGTCTTTGTGTTTCTGCAGAGTGTGTGCAACTGTCACTCCTCTCACACTGCAGAGTGAAGGGGGAGACAGAGGAGATTATCCACTAGTCAGTTGCAGATGGTGTTCACTCAGGCAAATAAACAAAAAAAAAAAAAAAGCCAAAATGGGTCACAAAATATACCTGGGCGCCCGGCCAAACAAAGTCAGTGTTTGTGCAACACTGTGAAGTGTGTTACATCATGCTGTTCACACACAGGTCGGCTGTCATGAGTCTGTGACAGACAGAGAGAGGCTCATGTGGGAACCTCAGACCCGCAAAAAACTGAGCAAGATTGAAACGTTTGAAATGTTTTGCAAATCAAGGACTGCCGTCCAGATGACAGAAAAGCGTGCAGCTCCAACAAATAGAATAATAGTGGCAGCCGATGTTTTTATTGTGGCAGATTGCCACAAATAACTGACTGTTCGAGAAACACTGCATGTAGTAAAATTTGATGAAAAGGTAATTCTGCTTAATGTTCATGTGTTCACCTCTTTCCTGACTCGGAATTCCATCTTGAATGACTTTTCCTTTGCACTTTTCCTTGTTGGAGGTTGTTGTTTTTCCAAGTTGCGAGTGCAGTGGATTGCAGGATGATGTCCCACTCAATCTTGAGTGGACAGCTGGTTTGGGCTGCTTTTTAAGTCCTTAAAGGGATAGTTCACTCAAAAATGAAAATTCAGTCATTATCTACTCACCCTCATGCTGACTGAAGGTCAGGTTTAGTTTTTTAGTCCACAAAACACTGCTGGAGTTTCACAGGAAAACAGCTGTGTGACGGTGTGCAAATAGCACGTCGATACTTTAGGAGTCTTGGATCACACCAACAAGCAGTATGGAGGCCTTTTTTTTTCTAGTTGTTTTTTAGGTTTGAAAACTGGTCACCATTCACTTCCATTGTTTGGGAGATTCTGCAACACTGTTTTCCTGTGAAAATCCAGCAGTGTTTTTGGATTAACAAAATAAACCCGACCCTCAATCAGCATGAGGATGAGTAGCTAATGAGTGAATTTTCAGTTTTGGGTGAACTATCACTTTAAGAAAAGCCTGTCCTTAACCTGTCCAATCCAAGTAGGGAGTGGATTGGCATGTTGTAAAACAACATCACAAGTAGCACCCTTTGAGTGGAGCTGTCGACTTAAAAAAAGAAAAAGAAAAAAGCACGGGTGTAGCATCTATGGCCACCACAGGCTTTTAAAGGGACATTTTGAACAAGCTTAGATTTTGGTTTACTGTCATCTTTTGGAGACACAAAATCTAAATTGAATCGAAAACTGGGTGCAGCTGAGGAGGAACAAGGCAGTGACAGGCTGGCAGACCTGTTGGTGTTGTAGATGTGTAGATGTGAAATATGTTCTCTTGAAGCATTAACAGCTCTTTAGTGTATAATTCTCAAAAGCTACATTAAGGCACACAGTTTGAGAACTGACATATACAAAGTACCCAATGATCTTGTTTAAAAAAAGTTTGTTTCGGAGTCAGCGTTTGGAGACCATTAGTGGAACTTAAACTTAGTTTGTATTATTTGAAGAATGGTTGTATGAGATACTTCTCCACAGTCAGTGTATTACCTACAATAGATGGAGGTCCCTCCAGTTTGGAGAACCAGCAGGAGTAGTGGTGTTGAAAGCTAAGCAATGTTGCTTGTGGACAGAGTCAGCAGCAAAAGGTTTTAGCCATGTAAAGGTCCAGTGTGTAGGATTTAGGGGGATCTATTGGCAGAATATGGCAGGAATGGATTATAATATTGATAATTATGTTCATTAGTGTATAATCACCTAAAAATAAGAATCATGTTTTCATTACAGAATGATGATGCCCTGTTGCAGCGCCACATTTTTACAGTAACACAGAACAGACAAAACAAAGACTGGCTCTATATACAGCCTTAAGCAGTTTCACGGCCACCATGATTTCTCCTGGCAGCTTGGAATTTGGGGGGGGGGGGGGGGGCTATATTAAGAATATTTACACTGCTTTAACTTGCTGTCAGACAGACTTTTCTGACAAGAAACCATGTTATATAAGACAAATATCTTTCTTCCTAAAGCAACCAAACTCCTTAAGCAGGCTAATTTTACCTCACAGAAGTGTGGTACTCGAGTTGTTTATAAAAGTTAGTTCAGATTCACAAAAGTCACATAATAACACAAACTAACTGTTTGAGGCAGCTGTAGACCTATAACTCATGTGTTCTGTGAGGTAAAATTGTGAGAGTGAGAGAGAGCCATATTTGGTTTATATAATAACAGTTACCTACACACCTTACAGCGTAAAGCAGTGAAAATAATCCAAATAGCGTACACTTAAACCTGGTTGTAAAAACTTTTCTGGCATGCCCCACTTCAAAAGCCAAAAATAGTTTATGCCACACCCACAGGTTTTTAAAAAATCATTAACAATAATATAGGAAGCAACAAATAAAAAGGATCTAAGTTTAATTTCAGTGAAATAAAGGTCAAATTGATAGTGTCAGCAAGCTCTTGATTGTTTACTTTTCTACATAAATTATATTCATTCAACTACGTATTTTTTCCCTTGGTCATTCACGCTCCGCATGCTGTGCCTCTATGCCCCACCAGTGGAGTCTGCCCCGCAACCACTGACTTAAACTGATGTTGATTTTCTTTTTCTTAGGTATCTAAAATATGTTTTGCTGCTGACCCTGTCCACAGCAGTGCATTGCTTAGGTTCCTACACTACTTTCCTATACTGCTGGGGTGTGCCAGCCTTCATCTACTGAGGGTAATACACTGACTGTGGAAAGTGCCTCATACACCCCACCTTCAAAAAACCTGAACTATCCCTTTAAAGGTCTTGCAATTGATTGGTGGTTCAGAGGAAGCTGTGGCCTGGTTCCTGGTGAACTAGGACTGCTGTGAACACTTCCATACAGTCTGGAGTGACTGTCACCTACATGCTTTTTTTTGTAAAACTGTTTTCATTAAGGGAAGCTGACACATGCATTTAAAGAGGGAGAATGTAAATTGAATTTGAATTTAGCACTTTGGGTATTAATGACATGTTAGTGCACCTATAGTTACTCACTCAGGTCATAGAATTTTTTTAGTGTTACTAGAATGTTTAATATAGTGATGACGTGTTTTCCATTATGGGGTAAAAGGAAGGAATAATAACAATTAACTGTAGGACTGTAACTGCACTCTCCCTACTTATCTATTATATTTTATGTACATAGAGGGTAAGTCAGCAGTACCTGTAGCTACACTGCTGTCCATGTGCTGAATCTTTCATGCATGTATTATTGATATGATAGAAGGTTTTTTCACCAGCTGTCAAAATGAAACATTTGCTCTGGCGTCAGTGTCTGTGGTGTGGCTACAAGTACAATATGAAAGTGCAACAGTATTTTTTTTTTTTTTTTTTTTTTTTGAGTAAAGCCAAAATAAATTATTTGCTGCCTTGCCAAATGTGGCAAAATTTAACAATGGCCAGTCTGCAAAACTGGCTAGATGTTGCCTAATTGTCTGTTTATTTTTGTATTAATTTACCTGAATGAATATGTATATTTTAGCACTATAGAAAGATTATTTTTCATAAATCTAGCCTGTCTCTAGTAGTTTTTAGCATTTAATACCTCCAAGTGTACTTCAGCCTATTAGCTTCCTGTTTCCATTCATTACAGCACGCTAAAGTTCAAGTTTTCACAGATTAGAAGTTATATTACATACAACAGAAGCACTGCATGAATCTTCAGAAAGATAAAAGAAGACGGACACCATTAAAAACATGTACTGTTAAAATGCTGTTGCACATTAGAGAACATTACTGTCAAAGTTTTCAAAATGCTGGGATGTCTCTTCATTTTTAAGAGAAGTGATGGCACTGTAAAATGTCTTTCTGCTGTTGATTACTTCCAAAACCTCTCCTTGGGTTTGAACACACAACTCTATGCAGCTACTATGTGAAGAGCACAATATAGTTTTTGAATGTTAAAAAAAAAAAAAAAATTGAATAAAAGTTTTGATTAAAACCAGATCACCTCCTGTTTATTGTTTTGGATGTTTTGATTCTGCCTTCATATGATAATTTTGGTATGATGGGAAGCAGTTCATCTGAGTAATAAAGAAGTGCATAGAAATACATGAATATTCACAAACAGTGCTATTTGTTGCATGTGTGGTTATGCAACACTGCCGGTCAGGGTGGGAATCACGAGGCCATGATACAATGTCATCACAGTACAATATTACTACGATTTTAAAAATTTTGCGATAACAATTACTGCAATTTATTCATTTATAAATTTATTCATTTATTATGTCTGTTCATCACACTTGTCATTTTTATTACAGCAAAATGTAACTGTCAAGCAGACAGACTGACTAACACTGTCATAAAAACCAACCAATGACTGACTGTGACCTCTGCTGACCTCACCAGAAAAAAACTGCACCATCTAATGGACTGAAAAAAACAATTGATTTTATTAGTCTGGTACTAAGAAGTTTAATTTGCAATTGCAGTTTTAATAATGTGTATAATAAAAGGTGATGCTTGGTGTCCATACTACTAATACAGTATTGCAAAATATGTGATACAATGCATGAATGAATTTTACACCAAACTACAACTTGGTAAAACCTTGAGTTACTTGTGTTTTGCTTAAGTGTTCCCATTTAATGCCACTACTTTTTACTCTACTATATCTGCTGTTCCACATTTTACATTCAAATGTATAATGAGCCTGTGAAATAAGACATGTTTAGAACAACACCAGATTCTTTTTTAATTGCACAACCCTAATTACAACTTGGGATATTGTGTAAAACAGAAACAGAATACAATGATTTACAAATCATTTTTTGACTTGTATTCAGTTGAACACAGTACAAAGACAAGATATTTAATGTTCAAACTGATAAACTTTATTGTTTTTTTGTTTTAAAAAAAAAATAATTCTAGATTTGATGCCTGCAACACATTCAAAAAAGTTGTGACAGGAGCAACAAAAGACTGGGAAAGTTGTGGAACACCTATTTGGAACATTCCACAGATAAACAGGTGAATTGGTAATAGGCATGGATGGGGTGAGGTTCATTACTGTGGAAAAGTGACAAACAATCCAACACTTTAAGAACGTTTCTCAACACAAAACACAGAATTTATAGATTTCACCATTTACAATCCATAATATCATTAGAAGATGCAGAGAATCCAGAGAAATCTCTGCACGTAAGGAGCAAAGCTGAAAACCAACACTGAATGTCTGTGACCTTTGACCCTTCAAGCAGCACTGCATTAAAACTGCATTAAAAACCCACATCATTGTATAAAGGATACTACATGGGCTCAGGAACACTTTGGAAAACCGTTGTCAGTAAACACAGTTTGTCTCTGCATCTACAAATACAAGTTAAGACTCGACCATGCAAAGAGAAAGACATATATCAACAACATCCAGAAACACTGCAGACTTCTCTGGGCCCGAGCTCATCTGAGATGGACTGACGCAAAGTGGAAAAATGTGCTGTGGTCTGACGAGTCCACATTTCAGATTGTTTTCACAAATCATGGACGTCGTGTCCTCCAGGCTGAAGAGGAAAAGGACCATCCAGATAGTTACCAGCTCAAAAGACAACATCTGTGAAGGCCCCATTAATGCTGAAAGGTACATACTGGTTTAGGAGCAACATATGCTGCCATCCAGAGTATGTCAGAGACGTCTCTGCTTCTTTCAGCAAGACAATGCCAAGATACATGGTGCACATGTTCCAACAGCGTGCCTTGTCTCTCAATGACGATGTGTGGTGCATTAAGATAAACTTTGTTGATCACACACAGGGAAAATTCACCATTGTCATGTGATTGGTTGCGTGTGTGACTGTTTTATCCTTTGTTCATAGCTAATTGTGCATGTTACTGTACATTTCATGACTGTATGTTCAAAGACCTCTTGTGATTGCAGTGAGTCACTATTTTTGAAAAATCTTGCAAAACCTTGATAAAACCAATACAGACTGATGTTCAAGTGAGCCTGTTTTTTGTCATCCAAGACTCCCTTACAGAATCAGAATCAGAATCAGAATCAGAAATACTTTATTGATCCCCGGGGGGAAATTGTTGGTGTTACAGTTGCACCCATTCAAGAAAGACTAAAATATAAGTAAAAGTAAATATATTACATATAGAAATATAAATATAGAAATTAAGCTAGAAATATTATGTAGAGATAAAACTTTAAGGAATAAAAATAAAATATTAAAAATATGTACAGCACATTATATATAGCAATATGTACAAATATATACAGCAGTGGTACAGGGAAACAGGCTTATTCCGATCTTACAGCAGGATAGATATTTTGAGTCCTGGCTTCAAAAGGGCATCACCCGCTTGGAGCATTGTTATATGGATGGAGCTTTTACATCCTATCAGCAGAACCATCTCTAACGTATACATTACGCTTTCTATCAGTACCTGAAACAGAGAGATCCAGACTTAAGTGGGAGAGGGATTTAGGCACCGAGATGAACCCAGGGCTGTGAAAGATCCTCTGTAGCTATGGTGTTACATATACACTAAAACTCAAGATAAAGGTCCATTTGTTATACATTTTTCCCAGACCCTTACTCTAAAACTCTCTTCCCTGTACGTTAGATGACATCTAGTTGAGGGCACTCTTCTTCATTCTACCTGGCAGTGCAGAAACTGCCAGGTTTGGTTGGGAGGGGATCTGTGATGCTTTATCCTCAACACAAGTTGCTTTTGCAGCTGTGGGATCATCTACATAATGTTGCCAGACACTCGCAATACTGAGAATACTCAGTAATGATCTGAGCCTGTCGGTGGCAAAACATGCACTTAATAGATGTACTTTGATGGGCACATTTGCTCCCTGAGGATTATGTTGAACCACTGCAGCCTGTTCTGTGGCTGCTGGCTGAGGCCATCTACAGGAACAATGCCAGAACTCTGTGTACCTTAGTCATTAGTCATTTAGATCCAAAAATAGACAAAAATAGGGCTGAAATTCAAAAATATCAGAATTACCTCTTAAAATTTACTCCATATCGACCAACTACAATGGTAAAATGCTGTTTGAAGATTAACATTAATATTGGCTAATATGCAATATATAACAATGTCTAATAATAATCAGGATCAGGTTTATTTCCAAGTAGCTTTTCACACATGAGGAACTGGCCTTGGTGTTTTGGTGTATAACAATAAAAGAAAGACGTGGTGTCCTGCCGGCTCTGTTGATGAAGAGTGCACCTTGTGTGCAGGGGCCCAGGGTTTGACTCCAAATTGTGGCCCTTTGCTACATGTCTTCCCTTCACTCTCTTCCCTTCTTTCTTATCCTAAACTAAATAATAAAGGCATGAAAAAAAAGAAAAATATATAATATATAATAAAGCTTAAAAGCAAGTGCTGCAGGTCAAGAAGCATGAATAGATGATAGAAATTGATTGACAATACAATATGGAAAAATATTATAAAAATATGCACAATATGTTATGTAAATGACAGAGCTGCAGATTTTGTGAATGTGCGCCATATTCACTTGGGAATGTGCAAAAGTGAGTACTGTGTGCAAGAGAGTAATCCAGATTTTACCTGTAATGGAGTATTTTTAGTGTGGTACTGTTACTTTTACCTTAAGTGTGTAAATACTTCTACCACTGAACACGGCTCTGTCTGGATTCATCCATAAGGCAGAAATAAGTCATGAGTTGGCAGGTCCTCACCAGGTGGGGGCAAACTGGTGGAGCTGGCATGTGTGACATGGTGCGAGAGCTGGAGCAGGGGGTGGGCGCTGAACCCAGCCAGTAGAGACGTGGGGTCAATGGACGCTTACCATGCCCGGCCATTATGCCGTAATCCTTCCTCGCTTTTCTGGAAAAACTGAATAGCACTAGAATCACTGACTCAATTTTTGGATCTCATTTTCATGACAAAGCGATTGTTCCCCTATTGCCTCCACTGTTGCTGTTTATAAACGTGGGTGGCGGGGGATATAAAAGGGACTGGTGAGGGGCCAGTGCAACATCGAAACCTCAAGGGAACCATAACTTAACATCACCAAGACTTCAGAACACTTTATATCCAACATGGGCAGGGTGAGTTAAGTGGGACTGGCACTGACATAGCATCAGTTAACTCTGTGTCATGTAGGTGAGGTATGAATGTGTGGGCAAAGCTGTTTGTGTGACCATCTCTGTCAGGATTTTTGGGATCTGAACCTATGTGAACTTGGTTAGTATGTGAGGCAGGTTTTAAACTGTGTTGTTGACTCAACGCCAAACAGAACGCCTTTCAAGGCTTTGCAATATTTTGTAAAGTTTGGGTGATGAAACAGCGACAGTCTGGTTGATGATCACTTTCCTCGGGACATATCTAACTCTACTGAGATGAACCACCCTTGACAGAATCTTACTCTGTGTCTCCATGTGTGTGTTGTCCCCTAGATTGTCTTCTATGAGGACAAGAACTTCCAGGGCCGTCACTATGAGTGCGACAGCGACTGCTCGGATTTCCACACCTACCTGAGCCGCTGCAACTCCATCCGAGTGGAGAGTGGGGCCTGGGTGGTGTATGAGCGGCCCAATTACATGGGCTACCAGTATGTCCTGACCCGCGGCGAGTACCCAGAGTACCAGCGCTGGATGGGCCTCAACGACCGCCTCAGCTCCTGCAAGTTGATCCACTTTGTAAGTCAGCCATCGCCTGTGATCTGATCCTGGGTTAGATCACTAGAAACTAGAACTAAGTGTGAAGACATTCTACTTAACTGAAATAAAGATAAAAACTAGACTTTAGGGAAACAGAAACAATATTGTGCACTTACAAAGCTAACTAAAATGAAATCAAATAAACAACCGTTGTCGTCACTTTAGTCTTTGTCAATTTGGTGAAATTCGTCAACGCAACAAGCTGAGGAGCATCGGTCATGATCAGTGGTCATGACTGAGATGTCTGCCTGACTGTGAGTAAGTTGCCTTTACAAAGTGATGTGTTTGTTTTGAAATACCTATTCTGAAATTCAAAACTAATGATAATATAATAATAATAATAATACTTAAACTAATACAGGGATCTTACACCTTTGCCAAAGTCAAATTCAGGCACTTTTCAAGAATTTTCAAGGTGCAGTTTCAAGCTTATCCAGCACCTTAAAGCTGTGGTAAATTACATATTTCTACACACATATATATATATATATACTGAAAAGACTATTTAATTTCTTCATTACATTAAATTAGATGTTATTTTACAATAAACAACCAAAATTATGTATTGTGATAGCATTCTACAGAAGAGTAAAAACTTAAAGGAACACAGCAACACAGACATGAACACAGCAAAGTTTCATGTTTCAACATGTCACCTGTCTGTAAGTACACTGAGCCAATATCCAACTAATTTTAGTTCTTTATCTAAAAAGCGAACTATTCAGTTAGGTAGTGATTCGTTATTAAAGTAAAACCACTGCAGTTTCAGGCAGTTTCAAGGATTTCCAGCATCCATATGAACACTGCTAATAAAACTAAACCAAAACTAGACATTTTTAAGCAATGAAGACTAAACTGAAACGAGCAAACCCACTCTGGAAACAATTAATTAAAAACATTAATTAAAAATGAAATAAAAATAAAAACTAATGAAAAATACAGAACTAGAATAACTCTGATCTGATCTGCTACTGATGCTGAGATCTGTTCTCTAGTCTGGAAAATTTGGTGTAGGGGAGTAGCAGGGGCCGGTTCCAGGGGTAATAAATTACACAATGTTAGATTGCAAAGCCTTGCATACTTGTTGAAAACCAGTCCAGCAATTTAGGCTGTAGCAGAACAAGGCTGTCATGGCATCAGGTTTTCATTTCATGATTATCACAACCACAAGAATTCTCAGTAATAATATTATCACAATATCTACAGACGAATCCAGCAGCTGCTTAGTGTGATCCACCATCTTTCGGGGCAGCCATTGCTGCAGTGGCACGTCGTGTCCATCACTCTTGGTTCTGCTGGTTGGGTCTGGAAGGGAACCCCAAATGTTTGAAACTCTCACATGATTTTTCATGGCTTTGGGCAAAATTTTCACTCTTGTGAGATCTTGCGGATCTGGGGTTCCCTTCTAGACACTGTGTCTGCTGTTACTTGCTAATAGCGACAGATGGATAATTGTGTTCACAACGTTAAACAGCAACCCTCAGTAACTGATGAAGGAACCTTTTAGGATGGCGATAATAATTTCCTCAAAATTTTACACAGTAGTTTCCAGAGATGGATAATGGAGAAGAAAAAACACGGACCACCACCACCACCATTTTTCCTCAGGTATTCAAGATTTTCAGGGACAAAGACCCTTTCTGTTAATGTTTTTGATCCACTATGACACATGGTGGTCCTCTGTGCACTCAGCACACTCAGTTGGAGCCTCTGCTGTCAGACAGCTACACTCTTCATCAAGTAAAGGTTTATGTGTTTACGTTCCATTTTTTTCCAAAGCTGAAGTTTGACACGACTGTTGGAGCAGCTGAACAGCAGCGTTTTCACGACTTCCTTGACATAGTTGTCAAAAGCAATGTTACATAAAAAAGTAAGTTTAAAAGTAGAAAATTGTAACCTTCTTATGATGGCTTGCATTCATTCCCGCTCAAACTGTAGGAAGACACCACGGCAGCAATGGCAGCTTTTTACCTTTGATACTTCACTGGATTCATCAATAGAAACTATCAATTTAAAAAATGCAGTCAGTCAAATTCATCTTTAACTTTATTTATTGTGAGTTTTCTCCACTAAAATATAAGTGTCTGTAAGGTTAAAACTACATTAGTGTACAAAAGTGTAATTACACTGAATGGACAGTGAAAAGGTGTGTGTGTGTGTGTGTGTGTAGCATTGGAATGGAATGAAATGGAAATCACTTAAAAGCATTCAGTGTGTTCAAGAATCGCTGATTATTTACAAGACATTAACATATGTGAATTCTTAATGTGGAATTTAGAAATTTTTTAATATCACGATTATCATTGACATCAGAACAACCCTACTGTTGTTGAATGTGCTGGACCCTGCATGCAGATCTCATGATCATCCACTCAACTGTACAAATGTGACTCCCAGTAGGATTTTTCCTCAGCTGTGACGCAGACAGTCTGACTTTGTGGCTTCTGACCTTCATGTTTATGAGTCAGTCAGAGGATGGTTAAGCTGATGAAAGCCACAGTGGAGAGAAGAGCAGAGAAGAGTAAAACCAAACCAATGAACACATCGAAGAGGTCATGCTAATGTTAATGTTACCACTGACTGCAGGGCTTTGTCAATGTAGACCAATACCTGGGTCAGTCCATTTTTATGATCAGGCTTCGGTCCAACCGACCCACAGCCTGCAGGCAGGTTCACGAAACGCTGCTCATACAAAAATCAATGGAGTTTGTACAAGCTGCATGTGTACGGTTTCATGCTATTTATAAACACATGAAACAATGACGGGTGCTGTTTGATTCAAGTCAGTTATCTAATTGTTGTGTTAGATCATGCCAAATACACTGAGAACATTATCAAAGGCTAGTTCACCATTATGCTCATATTATTATGAGACACATTTTCCTCTTACCTCAGGTGCTGTTTATCCATCTAGATAGTTTTGGTGTGAGTTGCAGAGTTTTGGAGATATCAGCTGTAGAGATGTCTGCCTTCTTTTTGTAATGGAACTAGATGGCACTCAGCATGTGGTGCCAAAAAATTCAAAAACAATGTCTCTTTCCAGAAATAATGAAGCCCCTTTCCTGACCATCAGCAGAGCTGATTGTCACAATAACACTATTCTTGCAAATGAGAAACAACACACACTCAGGAGCTCTGCTTTGTTGTTGAGAAGCCGCAGCTTCACTGACAAACTCCAACCTACACCTACACATTTACTGCCAGACCGACAACTTCCCTGCTTGAATTTCTCTCCACTCTGCCACTTGCTGTCTCTCACGCTCACCCAACACGCTACATTCTTTGGACCAATCAGCAGTCTGCAGTCTTTGCTTGCTTACTCCAAAATATTCCCAAACAGAGGCAGAGGCATTTTTCTTTTTTTCTAGTTATTCCTGTAATTTTATTCCCACCAGTCCATCAGGTCATCAGACTGACCTCTAGCAGGGTGTGCTGAATACTGCAATATATCATTTCAATACAACATCTCTGTATAAGTTTAACAAGGAGCAGCTTCTGTATTTTTGTCGGTACTGAAAGTGATACTGTTGGGATTCACTCTGGTCATAATACCTTTATACCGCCCAGACCTTGTTGTGAGCAGTTTCATGTAGGCATTGCTAAATTTCTGCAGTACAAAAAAAATAGTTCCTACATGCAACTGTTCACAACAAAGTCTGTGGATTATTGTGAGCAACCAGGTCATGATTTCTGGAAAGAGACTCTGCTGTTGAGTTTTTCAAATGTATTTTTTTGGCACTTTGAGCACCACAAGCAGAGTGTGTTTCCATGTAACTGGAGAGAAGACAGACATCTCTGCAGCCGATATCTCCAAACCTCATCCAAAACAATCTAGATGGATAAATAACACTACAGGTAAGAGGAAAAATATGTATTTTTGATTTTGGGCGGACCTGTCCATACAAACATATTTTCCTTTCATTAGATGCAAATCTCATCTCCCTATATATCCCCCCTTCCCCTTTTCTCTTACCCCACATCCCTCCTTATTCTTTCCCAACCCCCTGCACTAACTACCACCTCCCCCTTCATTCACCACTCCCCACCTGCTACCCTCTTTGCTCTTACCTTCCATTGTAACCCCGTCATCTACTCCCACTCCCCTGCTGTCTCCCTTGCTCCCTGCTGTCACCCTTCAGACCAGTGGGACCCTGTACAAGATGCAGCTGTATGAGAAGGCAGACTTTGGCGGTCAGGTCTACGAGGCCACAGAGGACTGTCCCTCACTTCTGGAAAAGTTCCGCTGGAGGGAGGTCAATTCCTGTAAAGTCTTTGACGGCTGGTGGGTTTTCTATGAGCATCCCAACTACCGTGGCCGCCAGTACTTCCTGGAGAAGGGGGAATACCGTAAGCCTGGTGACTGGGGTGCCGTTAGCCCTACGGTCCAGTCCTTCAGGCGCTTCACTGAATGATTTAACCTCCATTTAAAACATTAGAAGAACACCACCTACTAATTCAATATTTGACTATTTCATTAAATATTTTGTGATTATGAACTGAGATCTCACAAATAAAAACCTGTCCAGTACGCAGACTGGTGACATTTCTTTGGAATTTCCATACACAATTTTTTTAATGTCTTTTGAACCTTGTTTGCCCTGCATACCTACTATATACATCCACGCTTCAGGGATCACTTACAATAGCTGTGTTTCCAAAATGAGGAAGTTTCTTTGAATTTTGCCATTTCCATCAACCTTTTCTACTGCAATACTTCAAAATACTCATAAAAACATGTTGATGGGAACACAGCCAGAACCACTTGTCTGGAGCTTTCAACAGGCCTGAAGTAAGTTTGATTCAAACTGTCTAAAATAATCCAAGTTTAACCATTTCATCCTGTCCATGCAATCCAGTTTGGATTGCATAACCTCCTCAGGTTAAATCACTGATTTTGAGCTGCTCAAAAGTTTCATAGAAACACTTTAGGCTTCTTCATCCCAGGACAGGTCTGAGGTCCACAGTAACAGGCTGAAGATTGAAGTGTGTCCCAAAGGAGAAACAGTTTCCTCCCCCGCCAATCAGGAGCAGTTCTGATCCCTCTGAGTCCGTAAGCTCAGAGCAGAATGAGTGGAGCATCAGAGGCCATGGCACCGAGGTCTACAGAACACACGGCCATTTATTATTCAGTATCTTGACTAATACATCTACATGATCAGTAAATTGGATTATATTAAGTGTGGCAGTAAGTAAATTTCACTTTAACTTACCGTGTCCAGACTGAACTCCACACTGCTGTGTGTGGTGAGGTTGATAATGACAACACCTGGTACACCATCTGAATGCAGCCAAACTCCACCAACCACAACCAGCTTTTCACTGATCACATGGGTAGAATGAGAGTACCTAAAACAAAGCAAATCATTTCAGGTCTCATTGCCCTTCAGTGGATGCTCTTAAAGGACCAGTGTGTATGCTTTAGTGGCATCAAGCAGTGAGGTTGTAGATTGCAACCAACTGTATACTTCTGAATGACGTTCCCTTTAAACTATGTAGGAGAAACTATGGTGGTGACAAAACAAGCAAAAAACATGAAAGGCCCTTTCTAGAGCCAGTGTGTGGTTTGTCCGTGCTGAGTTACTGTAGAAACATGACAATTCAACATGGTGGCCTCTGTAGAAGAGAATACATGCCATTTGCAGATATAAGGAGCTAATTCGAATTATTATGTTATTAAGAATGCCGTCCCAACATTGTCACATGTCTGAGTTAATGAAATGTCACTCTGGCAAACAGTTGGAGGACGGTCCAAAGACTGCAAAGCCAGATTCTGCAATGCTGATCTTGTGATAAGATCTGAAAAAGCTTCGAAAAAACAGTACAAAACCTACAAGATCAGTTTGGTCTCAGATAGCAAAAAAAAGGACATTACAAAATCTGGATAATTCTGATCTGGATTAAAAGTTTTGAAATACTGTCTCCAGGTGATTATACTCATAATAAAATAAAAAATCCCACTAATTGTGTTTTTCCACTGGCACTTATGGCAGCCAACCCATGCCATGTTGATTTGTGTTTCCAATAACAGTTTAAGGGCAGTGAGATGCACTTGAGGTGGACCCTCTCCAGAAATGGGCTAAAACACGGCTGACCTGCCTGCTGTGAAAACTTGCCAATCATGGCCAACCCCCTTGGCGACTCCTACTTCTCGCCTCAAACAAGTAAGGGACTCAACTCACCTCAGACGGGTAGCCCTGTCGTAATGGACATGTAAATCCCTGCTGTGCTGATGCACCAAGTTAAACCATGCTAAGCCTGCACGAGTGTATGGAAAAGGTTTACACATCTTACACACTGGACCTTGAGTTCATGGTCAAACTGAAAGCTTTGTCAATGGTTTTGAAAAACATCACACCTTGGAACAGGAAGCGGCTGCACCTCTATTCTTTCCCAGAAGAAGCCTCCCTTGTTTGGCCTTAACACCACTGTGTCCCCCAGTGGCACTCCCATTCTGTCCAGTCCTCCGAACACCACCACACCTCCCTCATATGAACATGCTGAGTGGGAATGACGGGCCTCTGGAGCTGTTCCCTCCACTGGGATCTGTAGAGAACACAGACAAACACTGAGTCTCCTGCAAGAAAAAAATTATATTCTTCTCCTAAACCTCTATTACTTTTTTCTCTCAGGTTGGCTCATACAAGTGATTCCAAGTCGGATTTACAAACACTCTTAACAAGTGTACAAATTTGTTACATTAGAAGGTTGTATTTGTGAGATTTCATCATCCTACTAATATAATTGGAAAGCGGTTTGTATGCTTGTGTGTCCTGTGTTCTAAATAAATAGTCAGCACTTGTATTTTTTGAATCCTTTATTTTAAAAGCCAGACCTTTATTTTGAAATCCAGAACATCACTTAGAACTTAGAAGAAGATAAACAGTTACACTAACTTTTACATCATGTAAAATCATTTTTGAGGAGAGTGATATAATGGCTGTTTCTTTTCACATCTAACTTGTAGAATTAAAGGTTTATTTTGACTAAACGACAGTTGGTGATTGTTGAAACAGTCTAAAGACAAACCAAGATGGTTTTTATACTGGGTGCACCAATTTGAAAGATTTCATGGCAGAGAATAAATACGCCTTAAAAACTAACAATCTAGATGACCCTATAGAACACTAGTTCCATTGTCACACTGGTAACAACAGACTTTTAAGGGTAAAGAGGATTGTTTTGATTGATTGAGCTGATGCTTTGGTGTATCCAGGTCTTAATGAGAACATACATTAGATAGACCTCATTTGTAAACTGGTATTATTGCCATTACTTCAGTTTTTTAGGCATTTACTTTTTCTTTCTTGTTATGGGTATTAGTGTGAAAATGAACTTTTTTGCCTACTTATTGCAGGTTTATTGTTTGATATGCTGGTGTAATTTAGCCATCTGGCCACTGATGATCTACAGAAGTAATCACAACATTCTGTGGTTGACTCTTTCCAGCCACGGTGGAAGCCAGCGGCCCAAAGTAAGCTCTGTGGCTTCTCCTTTTTCTAAACAAACCAAGGCTGTTTTGGTGAGTTTTAGTTTGTTTCTGTCGACTGTGTTTCTGTGATTAGCAAAGTAAAATTACTGGAACTGTCAATGGATTCTGGTGGCTTTGAGGATAGTGATATAACGATTCTTTCTGGTTAAACAAAAAGGGTCTTACTCTTTAACAAAAGGTCTGTCTCTTGGGGTCCTCTCCATAGTGTTGTCAGACACTGCTGACAAGCCGTTACTAAACTCTGTGCCTGTGAGTGTGTAAGGGTCCTCATGCTGTAAATTTTGTCTAAATCTAATGTGCATGTGTGGAACAAGTCCTCCAAAAGGACTCCAGATTGGAGCCTCATTAGGAGGTTTTCTCTGTCAGGAGCATGCAGCAGGTGCAGCCCTGTCGTGCGCACCCCACACCCATCCCCACACCCACCGCCCGGCCCGCAGGCTGCCATTTTCAAGATTTTGTGTATCACAGATTATTTGAATCTGGATTGATTATCTGATCCACGCTGAGCCTCCAGAACTGCACAAAAGTTTTGCTGAATCTGCCTTGGTAACCTGATCATCTTTAAATGTAAACTTTAACATTTCACAGCACAAAACACGAGTTGGCATTTGCATGTACTGGCTCACATGTTGTCCAGAGCACTCGTAACTTTCAATCTTACCTAAGAACAAACAGGAAATACAAAAGTATTGATGATTGCCACAGAAGTTCTTAAATTGCTCATATGCACAATTTAAGATCAAATCTGTGCATGAGGAATACGTCATATTTAAAGATGTTGAACATTGTGCAAAGTATTGTCAATCAGCAGCTTCAGCACAAAAAAATCTATCAGGCTTGTATCTTTAAACAATATTGGTGGAACCCTGTTGCTAAGGCACTTTTGATTAGTAAATGGTTTATAAGGCAGGGGATAACCGTGCCTTCATCCTCATTAGCTGCCACCTTCGTTGGCCTAGTGTGGTAATGCAGCATTACTACAAAGGAGAGGAAAGAATTTCTAGATCTCAACAAGTTGTTTGAGTAAGTAAAATACTTAGCTGCTGTTCAGTTCCAAAATAACTTAATGACTGGCTGAGTGTGGAAAAACTGTTCTTTTTTTTTTTCCTTTAACCATCTCAGGCTCTTCACCATCTGTTTTGTAAATGGATGGTTCGCTAATTGTGTATGTTTTCAGAATGTAGTTGTACTTCTCACACTGAAAAAGTGAAAAAATAAAAGGCTGTTATTTACAGGTTAATATGCAATAGTTTTACACTTTGATAGGGTGCATACTCCAGCTGCCACCAAGGAGTATGCTGCAGCTCGCTTTGTGAGCTGACGGTCATTTGTTTTGGACTGAGATGCTGGTGCTGTGACATCCAGTGGCAGTGAACGTCATATCTAAAACCTTTAAGAACAAACCTATTTGTGTGAATGGTTCTTGTATGAGGTCCAAGGTTATTTAAAGGGGCAAGAGACAAGATTATTTACATTCTAGTAGTGTGTGTGTGCGATTAAAAGCCTATTTATGAAGATAACACATGGATAGAAACCTCAGCCCAGTGCTGCTGGTCTGGGCACAGGAAGTAGCCGTCACCAAGAACTGTGTCTGATTCGTTCTTTCCACCAAACACGAAGAGAAAGTCTTTGCCTACAGGAAAAACGAGAGAGAAAGACTTTATTATGTAGTGAATAAGAAAGGATGACAATGCTGGAGTGAGGAGAGAAAGAAAAAGAAAAATCACACAAGACGTCCCATGTTATCTCACCATTGTGGCTGACCACAGTTGCAGTGTGCCTCCATCTTGGTGGTGGTGGATCACCTGTACAGACCATCTGCTCTACACAAAGTTTCACTGTGTCTCGGCCCTCTGAGTCAGGAGGACCAGGTGTACCACTGGGGTCCAGGGTTACTCTGACAAGACCTCTGATTGGGTTGAGTGGAGAGGAGCGACCACCGTACACCACAATACCTCCTCCAGGAAGAGAGGTGGCAGTGTGGTAGAGTCGAACACCTGGAGGAAGACAACACAACAACCAACTGTTCACACCAGAAGACAAACAGCGATCACTTTACATGTCAAAAACTGATTTTTTACTGAAATTAATTTTGATGATTACACTAAAAAAATATTAATAATTGTAGCTGACTTCTATGAACAAATGATTTACACCTGGTTTTAACATGTGTCTTGGGTGAGCTGCTTTACAGTACGTAAGCGACTTCATACCTGGCATCAGAATGCATCTCCACGTGTCTGAAGTGATGACTTGTGGTCTCTCACTTCCCCTGTCTCTATGTAAAATAAACATGAGGGCTGTTTTGTCTGCTGAATGCCCATTCCCGTCCAGTTCGCCACTCAGTATGAAGATTCAACTATTTGTTCCTTTAGTTCAACTCCACACTCAGCTCCTCTGTCAGCCTACATGAGGCTTATGTTTTACATGTGCTGTCAGCAGCCCTGTGAGAACTCCGTGGTGCACTGGGATTTTTATACCTGAACTATAAACAGGACAATGCAGACTTCTTCTGACTGTGGGGAAACCTGATGTTTCCCCTTTACAGATGAAAAAGAAAGGTATTAGTGCCAGAGTCAAAGAAAGTATAAGTGTGCATAATGTTCAGAGTGTCTCTCCTGTCTGCTCTTCACAACAACACAATGCTTTTTTACAGCAAAAGAAACAAATTAATGTATTGCATTTAATGATGAATTTATAAGAAGGTACAAATGATCAAGATATTTTTTAAATATTTTTTATGCCATTAATTTATAATACAGCTGAAGATATGACAGGAAATGGGGAGAGAGAGTGGGAGAATGACATGCAGCAAAGGGCCATAGGTGGGAGTCGAACCCACAGCTGCTGCAGAAGACTTACAGGCTCAGTACATGGGATGAACATTCTACCAACTGAGCTACTGAATGATTAAGAATTAGCTGCAGCCTTTTTGTCATGTTTATTAAGTTCCTTCACTCAACCACTCTCAGATTTCTGTGATTTTCAGAGGGAGCCTTGGGATATTGTAGTTACTAGTGTAACAGTGAAATCAGTTGAAACCATTGACTGTAAATCGAGATGAACAACAGGTCTCCACTTCCTCCCACTGTACAAAAATAAAGCCAAAATATCCCAGAATCTGTGAGGTACTGATCGAGGTTGGAGCCACAGCATTGAGTTCCCACCCTCACAGCCAGCCGACTCAATTATGAGCAGAGCTCGGCCCTTCATCATGATGTAAAACCCCCTTTTATAATCATCAAATAACTAATTAAAACCAAATTGATCAGAAAAAAGAACACTTGGACAAACATCAGCATGATAAGAACTACCTTAAATGACCAAAAACATATTTGGGAAAAATGTATTTGATGTGTACTTTGAGATTTTTAGTTTGGCCCATGTCCCATCTGCTAACATTGATTGTTCACAAACATGTGCTGCTTACCTTGGCAAGTAAGAGAGACCAAACAAGTCATTTGCATCACAGTGAACCAAATGGAAATCAGAGAGCTGTTTCGTGTGAACTTACAGGACATGAGTTGAGTGAACACTCCTTCAATATGGCCCAGGACACATTTATGTGTAAAAGAATGTGGCCACATGCAGCCCAGACCACCTCCGACTGTGGTCTGAACCATCAGATCTTAATGCATCCTCAATGCATCTTAAATGCATTTACACCTGTACTCAGACCACCCAAGAGACACATGTTAATACCAGGTCTAGATAGGCTTGTAGTCAGTGCTACTAGTCTGCTATACTAGGATTAGGAGAGAAATCTACAGGCACTTAGGAGCAGGGCTGAACAATTTTGAAAAAATTGTGATTATTTTGACTGATGCTGTTATTGTGATATGATTTGTGATATTAGAGGTAATGATAATTTTCCGTCATTATTTTGATTGAAAAACATGTTAAAATGACTGTGGTGTGTTTTTTTTGCAGGAATCTGAACCAAATGAAGCTGTTTTTTAAGTCTGTAGAATCTGATGTGTAGGACAGGACGTCTCTGCCTCATGACATATATTAACTTCAAAGTTTTTTTTTTTTACACATTTTGCCTGTATTGCACCTCCTGCAATTTGAAAATTGCAGAGAGCCATATTGTGATTTCAATAAAATTGAAACCTGCTTAAGAGTCCTACATGAATGTAAAATTCCTGATTTAATCTGAAATTAACTTTATGGAAGAAGAATTCTGCATTTTCTCTCTTAGTGTAGTGTAAGACCGAAAATATTTCAGAAAGGAAACATAATATCAGAGGCAGCAGGCCCTCTCACCCAAATCTGCTGATGGTCCCACACTGACAGATTTCCAGTCTTGCTGGCCCCTGAGGAGGATCCTAGACACTGCCCCCCTGCCTACTCTGCTGGAGCCTCCTGTTAGGAGGACCTGCCAGGGACTCACCAAGGAGGTAGCCATCCCCAGCCCCTCCACACAAACCGGTATGGTCCGCATACTCAGGACTGGGAGGGTCCAAGATGGGCCAGTGGATGGCAGTGGAGATACTGAGGCAAACCAAAGAAAAAATAGAAACACACAGTCACACAAATGGTACAAACATTGCCATTAAACTCTTACAGACATGTGAACCAAGTGTCTTAGAGCTGTCAAATGACTCAAAGATGTCAAGTCAAGTGTATTTATAAAGCACATTTAAAAAGCAAACCAAATTTGACCAAAGTGCTGTACAATAAAATAAAGGCTGTTAAGAAGTATAACATGGTAAACAGCAAGAACAGCAGAGATATCATAAAAATACCACCCAGTGCACAAGTAAATAAATAGAGGCACAGATATAAATATGAAACTCAGTAAAATATAAGTGAGAATACAACCTTGAGGACTCTCAAAAGCCTGAGAAAACATGTCTCAAGTGTTGCCTTAAAAATGTCAACAGAGGGGGAACTCTTCATTGAAAAGGGTAGGATGTTCCAGAGCTTTGGGGGAGCTACAGCGAATGCCCAAATGCCCTTCCCCTTCAGTCTTGATCGTGGGACAGCTAAGAGCAGCTGATCCGAGATTCTTGGAAAGGGGGCAGAGGGGCTCAGATAAGTACTGGGGTGCCACGGTCTGCAGAGCTTTAAAAAGAACCTTAAATTCTGTCCTGTACTTTACTGGAAGCCAATGGAGGGCTGCCAGAACCGGTGTAAGGCTGTCATTGTTTCTTGGTACCTGTCAATAATCTGGCAGTGGTGTTGTGCACCAGCTGCAGGCGAGACAAGGATGACTGGTTGATTCCCAAATAGAGGGAGTTGCAATAATCCAGTCAAGAGGAAATAAAGGTGCTTGTAACAATCTTGAGGTTACTGAAAGAGAGGAGTAGTTTGATCTAAACAGCCTTTCACAACGGAGTTTATGTGTTTGTCAAGTTTTAAAGTTGAATTGAAGATGACAACAAGATGTAACAAAAGATCTGTTAGTTGGAAATCTGCACAGGGAAATACATACCTGTAGGATGTGTGAGTAAAGCCTGTGCCACCAGTGAGCCTCGAGATGCAGTAAGAATGAAGTAGTGAGAACATTTCTGGTGCCACTCCTGAGGGTAGACAGATGAAGAGTAACTCTGTTCAATATTATTACAAGGAAGTGTGATTTCATAAAAGCTTCATAAAGACAGAGTAACAACAGCAAGAACACAAAATAAGAAGATGCAGACACATTTTCAACAGCTAACCTCATATTCATCGAAAGGCTCCAGGCTCTCCACTCTACATCTCTCCTCCTCAGGGACCAGCCCGAGGTAGAACTCATTCATATCCAGACACACACACTGCTCCCAACCCTGAACACAAAACCACAGTTTTATTGAAACACCAGGTGGAATTAAACATTTGTGTGTACTACGTGTAAACAGATCACATTTTATCATACATCTCTAAATGGATCCACTCACCACGGAAATACAAAATAGCCACCATGTGTTGCATATAACACTTGTTTTAAGTGTGTCTGTTACAGGGGTTGTCTGCAGTAAAGTATACTGTCTGCATACTGGCCTTGTCCAGGAACCTGTGTCTCTGTGCAGCAGTGTCTGGGTACTGTCGAAGGGCGTGTAGAGTTGAATTTAGTTTCACGAAATGATCTTGCATGATCCGACCAAAGGGGTCATGTGGACGGATCTGCTCATATATGACAAAGAGTGACTGTGGCAGGAGCTTTGCTGTCCAACTAATGACAGCATCTGACCTGGAAGACACAACACACAGTATAACCATCACGAACAAACATTTGCATTAGAGCTGCACCATTCTAGCTAACATCATAATCCAGGCTTTGTACAGCTTTTAAAGAGTAAAATTCAAGCACTTTTCAGGCACTTTCAAGGTGTCAAAACAAAAACTTTTCAGACTCTCAAAGCTTTTATCCTCACATCTAAATTGTTATCACAAATGCAACTGCAAATTCCTTTACACCCACAGCAGTCAATGTACAGTATATTGTCACTTTGTTAATTTAACCAGTGGTTCATATTAACGGTGTATGTTTTGATCATGGTTATATAATGCTTTTTCATTTCCAGAGTAACTCTGTGTCTACAAGGCAAACATCATGTCAGCATCACACTGGTGCGACCACAACATTCGACACTGAAGTGTTGTCTATACCGGTTTTGGTTTGTCTGTGCATTTCAAAGCATCAGCAGCACATGAGCAGCCAAGCGTTCTGTGCAGTGTGCAGTTTTCCTTTGATATGTGTGAATATTCCTGATGTATTTTTCCATCAATACGATGCATGTGATTGTGGCATACAGTAAGCATGGTAGTGTGTGTGCGTCGAAAATTGAGAAATGAGCTTTCAAGTTCAATAATCAAAATCAAAATCAAAATCAGGATCGGTAACTCCCACTATTTTTTTTTTGCATGCCAAATGGGTGGCAGGCCTTAAGAACAACTATATAACAGTCTTCTCACTGGCGGCCTTGTTTGTAATCTCATCTCAGTAATAAACTGAGATGGTTTCATAAACAATTAAAGACTCCTCGTTGTACGTTTAACTTAAACTAAGTCTAACTCCTTTTAGCACACACTTTTCTGTGACCGCAGTAATGTACTGGCACCAGGAGAGACTCACTACTTATAACAAAACCTCTAGTATATACACGACACACAGTATTAGGGTTACCCACAAGGCCACCATCCTAAAAGGGGGGCTGGTGGATTTTTGCAGGTAAGAACTCTATAGCCTAACGGCGGCATAGCCATCAGTGCCGAAAAAAAAAATTAATCAAAAATAAAAATTCAAATAAAACCGTGACCTTAAAATCGATAGTCAAATCGAATAGATTGGAGAATCTTGCCAGAATTTGGGTGTAGTGAGTGTGTGGTTAAGCAAAAGACAGAGAGCGCTGGTGGCTGTGCTCAGAGCAGACAGATGTTGGCAATCTGAGCAGAGGGATTATAGTTTGGCAGTGTTGTGTAGTGGCAGTAAAGGCACAGTGAAGGTTACAGGTTGACCATGAATAAACACTGCAGAGGAAGTTGGAGAAGTTCCCATGTCTTGTTTTCAAGCTGCTAAGTAAAGTGAAGGGAGAGTCTATGGGACTAAACCGTGAACTGCTCTCTGGCTCAGTAGCACACTCTGCACTGCCTTGGCTACAAAATGTGGATGAATATATTTACTCATGCCTTGTTATTGGTAATCAACCTTGCATTTATGTGGTTGACAAAAAAATAGACCGAGGTGGAAATAAACGCCTTTATGCCTTTCAGATGTGGCTGGGATGCGAGATGCACGGAGCTGCTGCAGACAGCTGCATAGATTAACATGAAAGCATTTCTCTTGAGTGAGATGTGAGAGGATGACCAGAGGACTTCTCTAGCTATCAACAAATATGACAACAGGATCAGTTCATTTAAAATTTGAAAATATATTTGGTTTGCATGAGTGATTGTATAGATACAACACCAGATTAGGCGGCAAATCAAGCATTACATTCAGCAGGATACTCAAAGTCGAGCATATTCCTAAACTTGAAAACATAAGGCTCAAAATTAAGCATTTTCCAAAATTTAAAAACTTTGTACAAACCCTTATAATCATGGCCCTATTCCTGGATATTGTATATTGTATAATCAATGTATCTAATCTAAGACCATGGTACAGTACATGATTTTAAAAGGCAACTCCATCTGTGTGATTTTCAGCTGTTGGCAAAACGCAGTAATGTAGGTTAGAGCACTCTCAGAGGTCCTGTGAGTGATTCTGGAAAAAGATTGTTGAGTCTCATTCCCAGGTCATCCAGTACTGATGTTTTGGGTTGGTGAGACTCAATGATCCACTTGCTTACTGCTCCTTCAACCTCGGTGGTTTATTTAGAACAATGTTAACTCATCACACAGAAACCTACTGTACGTCAAGTCACGTGGGAAAATGTTTTCAGAAGGGCTGATATAAAAACCTAAAAAAACCAAAAAAATAGTACTGCTACCCCAACCAAAAAATATCATAATTTATTTTGGTTGTCATTTTATATGAGAGGTTTTTGCAAGAAACGACTGCTGTAGCCAGCTGTAGGTGTAGTGCTATTTGTTGAAGTACCAGAGTGCACCTATGATGCACGTCTGCGTGCTCAGGCACATTTAAATTGTGGTTAGTTTCAGGTAATTTAACCGCAGTTTCCTACGATGGCAAGTTAAAATACATGAGTCAACTATAACTGAACACACGATCAAATGTTTAACTGACTTTATGATCGTTTCATCATGTTCAGAATAAAAACGTGATGCACCCAGTGCACATTAGCAGTTCACAAAATGCTTACTGCCTACAGAAAACAACAGGACAAACTGCCTCTCACTACAAAAATTACGTTCTGTCTTGTTATGAGAGTAAGACACTAGGTGGCACATGTGGTTTTAGTAATGATAGGATCTTCAAGCAAAAATGGATTATACAAACTGCAAATATTCTACTTGATCACTTGAAGAAAAAGGTGACAAAGTGTTCTTCTGTTGCACTCCAGCAGTAACTAAACTGTTTTGGGAAGGCTGCAGGGTTCCCTCCAGCACAGATTAAGAGCCCACAGGTCTGAGCTGGGCACAAACACACAGGAACGATGCTCAGATTTGTTTGGCACTTAGATGTGCAGAATGTTTTTGTTTACATGGTTAAAGGGGAAACCATTTTATGTATGTATTTATTTTCAATAACCCAGAGAGCTAAGAGCGATGGGGTGTTAAGTATTATGATTCCATGACACCCTTACTCTCTCTGTATTACGGTAGACTCATGTGTCGCACACATTGCATTTGCTGTATTACAGATTTATGGTACGTAAGGTACTGACGTCATCACGCTCCCAGAGAGCACCAGTTGTTGTTGTTCCGTGTTAGCCTAAGTGAGGAGACGGCAGCATGTCTGTCTATTTTGCAAGTTACTGTTCAATAAATATGCCGAGAGGCTAAAGAGAAGATCCGAGTATGTTCTGCTTATGCTCCATACACAATAGAGGACTGCGCACTCCAGTAAAAAAAAAACCTTAACAGGTTATGGGCCCAGAGAGAGTTGGACACAAGACAACATGAAGTATAACGTGAAGTATTACACGGAGCTACTATGGACTTTGTGAGTGAACCAGCTTGGAGATAAGCAAACAATAGAATCTCGGAAGAAGTTTTACGTGACGTATAATGCGAAAGTCGGTGAAGCTAACAAGCTAGTTTAGCAAGAGCTAAGGCTACAATAAAGGACAGAATGGCAAGCAGAGCAATAGGAGCGCTACCACCCCAGCTTTTCTTTGACGGATCGGAAGATAAGTATGACCTCTGGGAAACAAGATTCCTTGGCCACTTACATATTCTGAAGCTGAAAGACACTATTTTAAATGAGCCAAGTGGCAATGAAGAACAGCAAGCTGACGCTAGAAAGAAAAATGCGGACTGCTATGCTGAGTTAATCAGACTGATAGATGACAAAAGCCTGTCACTAATAAGGCATGAAGCAGCTGATGATGGCAGAAAAGCCCTAAAAATACTGAAAGAACATTATTCAGGAAAAAGTAAGCCAAGGATAATAAACCTGTATACATCTCTGACCAAACTACACATGGCAGACAATGAGAATGTTACTGACTACCTCATAAGGGCAGAGAACATCATTATGGCTCTGAGAGATGCAGGCGAAGCCATGAGTGATGGACTAACTGTTGCCATGATACTAGGTGGGCTCCCAGAAACTTTTAAACCTCTAGCTGTCCATGTAACACAAAACGAAGATAATGTTACATTGGCAGACTTTAAAAGAAGACTGCGAGTCTATGAAGAGGCAGAGAAAATGAACAAGGCAGAGTCTACAGATAATGTGATGAAAACACATGTGAGACAAGGGAGAGGTCCCACTAAAACACATGCTGGTAACAGAAAAGATGAAGATACCAGTGTGACATGCTACAAGTGTGGAATAAAAGGTCACAAAGCAAGAAAGTGTTACAGAAAAGTGTGGTGCAGTTACTGCAAAAATAATACACACCAAGAATCCCTGTGCAAGAAAAAGGGAGGACAAGACGGTGCCAGAAAGGTTGTGGAGGAACAAGAGGACAACCAAGATCATCTCTTCAAAGCCGAACACTCAAAGAATGAGAGACCACCAGACAACATAAAAATGAAAGGCATCATGGTGGATGGAGGAGCAACATCCCACATCGTGAATGACATAGAAAAATTTAAAAGCTTTGATGACCCCTTCCAGCCGGAGACCCATTCAGTGGAGTTAGCTGACGGCACCAAATGCAGTGGAATGGCACAGCGGAAGGGAACGGCGATAATAAACCTACTGGACAGCGCTGGACGACAACACAGAGCACAGCTACGGGATGCACTGTACATGCCTTCATACCCACATGACATCTTTTCAGTGGCAAGAGCAACAAATGGAGGAGCGACAGTCAGCTTCAAGAAAGGAGACAGTCACATGGTTACCAAGGATGGTAGCAGGTTCGACATCCATGAGAGTGGAAATCTGTATTACTTGCCAACTGTTCAGTTGAATGTTGATCAATGTAAACAATGTCATGACATGCAAACTTGGCATCAGATTTTGGGTCATTGTAATTATGAAGATGTGCAAAGGCGTAGTGAAAGGCATGGAGATAAAAGGAAGTACAGTCAGGCCAAATCAGTTATGTGAAGTGTGTACACAGGGAAAATTCACCCAGACAAGAAACAGGGAGCCAGACACAAGGGCTAAGGAACCCTTAGAATTGGTTCACACTGATTTAGCCGGTCCCATGCCAACAATGAGCATAGAAGGGCACAAATATGCACAGTCTTTTACAGATGACTACTCAGGTACAATGTTTGTGTATTTTCTAAAGTCAAAAAGTGATACTATGCAGGCTACCGAAAGGTTCTTAGCAGACATAGCACCTTACGGAGAGGTCAAGTGTATTCGCTCAGATAACGGCACTGAGTTTACAGGTCGAGATTTCCAGGCACTGTTAACCAAGAATAGGATTAGACATGAGACGTCTGCACCCTATTCACCACATCAAAATGGCACAGCAGAGAGACAACATGGGCAGATGCTTACTGTTGGACAGTAAGTTACCAAATAAGCTATGGAACTATGCTGTGCAGACAGCAGCCTATACGAGGAACAGGTGCTACAGCAGGCACACAAAAAAAACGCCATACGAGCTATTCACAGGCAAAGTACCAAACATATCCAAACTACAGAAATTTGGATCAATGTGTTTCACCTACAAGCAAGAGAAAAGGAAGTTAGACTCTAGGTGTGAGCAAGGCATTTTTGTTGGCTATGATAAAAACAGCCCAGCTTACCTAGTGTACTATCCAGACACAGAGAGAGTCCAGAAACACAGGCTGGTAAAGTTCACAACCAAAACATTAAATGAAAAAGGAACACAAACATCTGAGTCATACATAGAATATGATGATGGGGTCAACAACAGTGAAGAAAATGTTGATGACAAAGTGCAAAATGCACCAGGTCAGGAAATGCAGAGTGGTGTTTCCGGGACTTTAACTGAACAAACTGAAGACACACAGCCGGGTAGAGTCACTGAGACTGTAAACAGAAGGAACCCACAGAGAATCAGAAAGAAGCCAGCTTACCTACAGGAGTTTGAGACTGAGGATACAGTGGGCAAACTGCAAACATGTGTGGACTCTTGTTATAAAGCAGTATGTGACATTCCTCAAACTTACCAGGATGCCATAACATCAACCAAGTCAAGGCAGTGGAAAAATGCCATGAACGAGGAGATGCAATCACTGGAGGAAAACGAGACCTTCAGCCTCACCCCGTTGCCACCAGGCAAGCAGGCAGTGGGGGGCAGATGGGTCTACGCACTAAAGAGTGACATAGATGGATCAGATAAATACAAAGCGAGATTCGTGGCAAAAGGCTACAGTCAGAAACCAGGAATTGACTATGAGGAGACATTCTCACCCACAGCTGACATGACAAGTATGAGAGTGATCATGCAAAAGGCAGCGCAGGAAGATTTAATCCTGCACCAGATGGATGTTAAAACGGCCTATTTGCATGCGCCAATTGACTGTGAGCTCTATTTAGAGCAACCAGAAGGCTATGAGGAAAAGTCAGAAACAGGTGAAAAGCTAGTGTACAAGTTGCAAAAGTCTCTCTATGGCCTAAAACAGTCAGGCAGAAATTGGAATGCTATGTTACATACATATCTGACTGAGAATGGTTTTGTACAGAATCCTGCAGATCATTGTGTGTATACAAAGGAAAAACGGAACGAAAAGGTGATATTACTTGTATGGGTTGACGATCTTATCATTGCAGCTAGCAACGAGGGTGTACTCAACAGTGTAAAGATGATGCTCACTGAAAGGTTTAAAATGAAAGACCTGGGAAAATTGAAGCACTTTCTGGGAATAGATTTTAACCAAACAGATGGTCAAGTTAAAATGTCACAGAAGAAATATGTGACCAACATATTGGAGAGATTTGGAATGTTGGATTGCAGGTCCAGAGAGACTCCATGTGAGCCAAAACTAAAGTACACAGAAGATGCTGAAAAGATGAAAGAGCCAAGAAAGTACAGAGAGGCAGTGGGAAGTTTGATTTACTTATCCACATGCACCAGACCAGATATCACTTTTGTGGTCAGTAAACTATCTCAGCACTTTGCTGAACCTTCAGAAGAGCACTGGAATACAGTTAAACATGTTCTCAGATACCTCAAAGGTACAGCAGAACAGGAGTTATGCTTCAAAAGGAGTGAGACAGAGAAACTAGGCCTCAAAGTGTATAGTGATGCTGACTGGGCATCAGATGCAACAGACAGGCGTAGTGCATCAGGATATTGTGCCAGTCTAAGTAAGGGAAGTTCTCTGATCTCATGGAAGACAAGAAAACAAGCAACAGTAGCATTGTCTACTTGCGAGGCAGAATACATATCCTTAGCATCTGCTATACAGGAATGTATGTACTTAGAACAACTGCTCAGGGGTATAGACAAATACCAATATGCACAAACAAAGGTGTACGAAGACAATCAGGGTACTCTAGCACTAGCCAAAAACCCAGTGAACAGGCAACGGTGCAAGCACATTGACATTAAGTACCATTTCATAAGAGAAACTGTGAACAGTGGAAAGGTAATTTTGGAGTACTGTCCTACTGAGCAAATGATTGCTTATGTGATGACAAAGCCAGCCACCAAGCTAAAACTGAAGAAATCTGCTCAGGATTTGTTTGGCACTTAGATGTGCAGAATGTTTTTGTTTACATGGTTAAAGGGGAAACCATGTTGTTATGTATTGTATTTTATTTTCAGATAACCCAGAGAGCTAAGAGCGAGTGGGGGTGTTAAGTATTACGATTCCATGACGCCCTTACTCTCTCTGTATTACGGCAGACTCATGTGTCGCACACATTGCATTTGCTGTATTACAGATTTACGGTACGTAAGGTGCTGACGTCATCACGCTCCCAGAGAGCGCCAGTTGTTGTTGTTGTTCCGTGTTAGCCTAAGTGAGGAGACGGCAGCATGTCTGTCTATTTTGCAAGTTACTGTTCAATAAATATGCCGAGAGGCTAAAGAGAAGATCCGAGTATGTTCTGCTTATGCTCCATACACAATAGAGGACTGCGCACTCCAGTAAAAAAAAACCTTAACAAGATGCAAATAATAAGAAAACTAACTGTTGTTTATGTTGGCCTAATGCAGTGGTTCCCAAACTTCTTCTGGTGTACCCCCCTTTCAAAAGTCAAAAAGTTTGCGTCCCCCCATCCCACAATTTTTATCGATCATCAAGAATAACTGGAGATGGAACTGATAAGAAAAGGATTTAAAAGTTCAATTTCAGTTAAATAAATAATTGAAATAATTGTTTGTTTATTCCACCTACATCAATCACATTCATTCTTTATTTCTCCCCGGGTTTTCCGCAGCCCCCCTGCAGTGACTCAATGGCCCACCAGGGGGACCCATCTCCCAGTCTGGGAACCACTGGCCTAACGTGATCGGATCTTGTTGGAAACGCGATCGTTACAGGTTTTTGTACGTGGGCTTTGGCAGTCACCTGCTGTCCCCTCTTCCCAGTACTGCGTACCAGCACTGAATCTTTGAGTGGTATGGAGGACCAGACCGTACTAACCTACTTTCAACCCTGTATACTGGTGATCTGATCCCTTAAATGGACCAAACTGCAAAACTTACCACTGTGTCTCCATGTAGGTAAGCACCACTTCAGAGAGAATTAGGGTAGGGGCAGCCCAGTCCAACTCAGCTGCACCCAGAGCTCCTTCCACCTGGGACTCCTCTCTAACATCCACTCCTAGCAGACGGTACTGACCACTAGACACGTATACAGGTCCTGAAGACACACAGGCAGGCAGATGCTTAATATGAAATCTATCATAACTTTTCTAGACTTCTGGAAAGAAACTCTCTTTGAATCTCAGTGAACTTCTGCCTGAAGGAAATTACAAACCTGCAGGTGAAGGTAAATGGGGGTCTAACAGCCCCCTCAGTGTAATGTTAGAGTTGATCAGGACAGCCTTGCGCCGGGCGACATCAGGAAAATCTACCTCAAACACAAGAGCTCTGTCAAGTGCTTCATCTGCATGTAGGCGAAAATACAGGGAGTCGAACCCTGCACCCAGTGACAAAATCTAAAAAAGGGAACAGACAATGACAGATAGAGGGAGAAAAAGACATATATGAAAGCCTTTATAATGCAAGCAGTCAATACAAAATAGTGTTGGAAAACAGACTGGTAACTTGCCTGTCTCTTGGGGCAGTTTTCAGTGACGTGTAGGAACCTCCTCACACAGTGGTCCACAGCTCTCCAGCGCACATAGTAGCCCCTAAAACATGCAAATAAGGAATGTTGTTATTGTCATTATCATATACTGTCTACAGTGTCTGCTACCACATATGTTAAATGGAAAAACTGTTTTATAGACTAAAACCTGGATTGAGAAATCAAGAAGAAAATCTGCAGATTAATAGACTATAATGAAAATTAAAAGAGTGCACTCAGTAGAGATCAGATCTCTGCCATAAAGCTGATTTGTATAGTATAGTGTCTTCTTTCTTTCTTTCTTTCTTTAAGATGAATAGAGAAGTGTAATGTTACTGTAGCTGTGCATCCTGCGATCACCCAACTGTATAAATGTAACACGGAAACAATAAACCAGACGACGAGTCAAACAATAAAGTTAATCAGCTTGAACATTAAACATATTGTCTTTATAATGTACTCAATTGAATACATTTTTGATTAATTTTACACAGTGTCCCATTTTTTTCGGAATTGGAGTTTGTAATTTAGAATATTTTTGTAACCCTCTTTTCTAGGTTGTTGGCGTTCACCAGTTCTTCCGGGCTGTGGGTAATAAGAGGGCTACAACTTCTCTTTCCTATTTTCTTCATTTAATTAAACACCAAAACAGCAAGGCAGTACAATACATTAAACTTTGGGGTTCACAGCAAACTTCTCCCTCCACTGTTTGCACATGGCACTCTACTCTGTTACACTCAGTCCTGTCCACACAAAAAAATGGCAGGTAGGAACTAATTATGTCAGAGTCAAGGGGACATGAAGAATCCGATGAAATAGTGCACGTAGAAATATATAAATGAAATAATATTTAAAGTGCTATTAATGACCATGAAATAATCATGTATTTAACAGTAACATTTTGCAAGTACATAATAATGCTGTGAAAATACTGAATTACATAATGTACCCTGTACACTGTACCACTTAATAAGAAACACAAAATTAACACAGCAACTTAAGTAATAAAAAATATTCCAAAAATATAATGTGTGCAGTAATTACGATTACATTTTCATCCCTTTACTGTGCTTTCAGACAGCCTTTTCTGATAGGAACCTGCTGACAAAAACAATAATTTTATCTCGCAGAACATGGTCGTTACTGGTCTACCACCGCCTTCATTGGTTTGTTTGTATAATTTTGTGACTTTGTTGAATCCAAAATGAGCGTTTAAAGTAATATTTGGCTTGTGTAACTTCAATTTCCCATCAGAAAAGGTTGTCTGATAGCAAGCTACCGCAGTGAAAATATTCTAAAGTTAAACCGACTATAGATAAATACCTCATCATACAACCCCACTTCAAAACATCCAAATTATCCCTTTAAGACACCCTCTTTCAGTCCCTTCAGGGTTTCGTGGACTGTTTTTGGGATTGTTGCGGCCTAAAATGTCTGATTTCATGGAAGCTTTTCTAAAAAAATTCTGATGCATGTGGTGATATTTTTAGGCTTGCATTGCAATGAAATTGCAGGAGCAAGTGAAAATTGTTGTAATGAATTGTATAATTCATGTGAATTGCATAATTAATGAATTGTATAATTCATTACAATCAAAGGCAACTTGTTCCAGGGAGAACAAAAGTACAAAAACTCTAACAAAATGTGCCTTATTTGTAGATGAAGAAGTGCACAGAGCGTTGATAAATGTCAATAACAATGACAAACCTGTTCTTTGCAGCACCTGTGACAAAATAAAAAATATAAATGAAATAAAACATTGACTGGGTTCTTTGAGACATACCTGTATGATGTCAAATTTGCAGAAAAGTTGCAGAGTTTGGACAAAATTGCAAGGCCACGCAGAATTCACGGGGACTGGTTGAATTTGTGTGAATTGTTGTGATCTCAACATCGCAACTTCCTGGAAGGACTGCTCTTTGCCTGCACTTAGTATAATGCTATGTCTGCACTCCCTCACACATGACAGTAATTCCATCCTGTGTGTGGTGGTCCTCTGCCACTGCAGAAATTATGCTCATGTGTTACACCATCACTTTCAACTGACGCCAAGTGCTGTGCATGTATTTTGTGATTGAGACCTCACAGAGTCCCATGAGTGCAACGTGATTGATATCCCTGCTGACCTGTTGATGAGCGGGGCTCTCCTGGCCACTTTGCACACAAAGTGCTGGAGGAAGACATCGTGGAAGTAGCCCTGTGCTGCAGCAGACACCTTGCTGACCACACTGCTGTCGTTGGTTCCCTGCACCTGGAACAAGCAATAAAAACACTGAACCATCAGTCCTAAGTAAAAGTAAAAGTCCTCCATTGAATTTTTGGCAAATATATTTAGCAAACTATGACAAATAGAAGCAATCAATGCAGAAAAATGCCCCTGTGAGTGTTATACTATCAAACATTAAATGACTAGAACTGATGTATAAATGTGTTAAGTAATCATTTACTACACTGCTGTGGTGAAATGTACAAAAGTCAAATGCTGTGCTTGTACAAATCTGAGGTACTTGTACTTCAGCATTTTCATTTTAGGTAACTTTATACTCCACTTCATCTCAGAGGCAAATGTGGCACTTTTTACCCCACAACATTTATCTGACAGCTTTAGCTACTGCTTTTCAGATTACAGTTTTTCATAGCCTTGCCGCCCAATGGAAACAATGTATCTCAGAATTTGAAGATTTTTCTGAAAAATCAAAGAATTAAGTGTTCCTCTATGGGTCGGGAAAATTCTTCTTGAGATAAGCTATTTAAAACTTTCTAGTAACTAGAAAAAACATTGCGACAAAGCTGAAAACAGGGTTGTTTATCTGAGCACAAGAAAAGTTTTAGAGAAAGGCCTACACGGTTCTCAAAGGACAGTGGAACTGAAATGATTGGTCCATACTGGATTCGTTGATCAAAAGAAAATTAGTTCAATTGATCATTTCTGTCATTTTATAAGCAAAAATCTCAAACATTTTCTGGTTCTGGTTTTATGTTTTATTTTAATGTATTTCTAAGTTCTTGCAAAGCACCTAGAATTGCCTTGTGTATGAATGGTGCTATACAAATAAAATTGTCCTGCCTTGCATTCCAGCTTCTTAAATGTGAGGATTTGCTGATTTTCTTTGTCATTTATGGCAGTAAATAAAGAGTTTTTCGGGCTTGGACTGTTGATTGAAGAAAAAAAGAAATGTGAAGACATCATTTTGGGCTTGTGATGAGCATTTTTCACAATTTCTTGATATTTTGTAGGATAAATGATTTATGAAATAATCGTGAAAATCACTGACAGATAATGAAAATAATTTGTGGTATCCCCACAGAACAGCAGGACTTCAAACAATATGGCTGCAACTAACGATTAATCAGTCCATTATTTTCTCAAAGAATCGATCAATAGTTGTCTGCCTACAAAATGTCATAAAAATATTGATTAATGTGTCCCAAAGCTCAGGATGATGTCCTCAAATGTCTTGTTTTGCTGACAACCTAAAGATATTCAGTTTACTATTAGAGAGGAGGAAAGAAACCACAAAGTCTCCACATGTAAGAAGCTGGAGGCTCCACAAACATGTAATGATCTTAAAGAACATGATGCATTCTAGGACTGCAAACAATTATTATCTTCATAATCATTTAATCTGCAGATTATTTCCCTGATTATTTGATTTATTGTTTATTGTCTACATAATGTCAGAAAGTAGCAGAGTTGTAATGAGTTATCAATTAATCAATTATTAAATTAATTGCCAACTATTTTGATAATCAATTAATTGGCTAGAGTAATGTTTTTTCAGAAAAAAAGTCAAAATTCTCTGATTTCAGTTTCTTAAATGTGAATATTTTCTGGTTTCTTTACTCCTCTTTGACAGTAAACTGAATATCTTTGAGTCATAGATAAACCAAGACATTTGAGGACGTCATCTTAGGCTTTAGGAAACACTGATCGACTCTGTTCGCCATTTTCTGACATTTTAAAACAAACAAATACAAATCAAGAAAATAATCGACTGATTAATTGACTTTGAAAATAATTGTACCCATAGAAAGTAGTGAAAAATGTCCATGCCAGTTTCTCAAAGTCCAGGGGGATGTCTTGTTTTATCAGTCCAAAACCCAACAGATACTCAGATTAATGTGATATAAAACAGAAACAAGCAGGAAACCTCCGTGTTTGACAGGCTGAAAACAGCATTTTCTCCTATTTTTTTAAATAAATTGATTATCAAAATACTTGCCAATCGAATATTCGATTAGTTATTGAATGTATGTGATGCTGTAGATTAAACTGCCCAACAGTATACAAAGTGTTTAGAATGAGCTCAGCCTTGTAAAAAGCAGCAGTAGTATGAGCACTTTTACTTCTCTACTTTGAGTAAATTCTGCTGATAATACTTTACAATACAGACTTTTACCGAAGTAAGTTGAGTGCAAAACTTTGACTTGTGGTGGAGTACTTTCAAAGTGTGGTATTAGTATTTTTACTGAAATAAATGATCTGACTATGTCTGCTGTCAACATTTTGGGTATATTCAATTTTTATTTCAAATTTAGAATAAAAATAAAAGTGGCAGACAATGGAAATACTCCAGTAAAGTAGTAGTAAGTACATCAAGTACAGTACTAACATTACCCCACATTTTTGGCACCATGTACATATGAAGTTTTGCTGGTTAAGTAGTACCGAATGAATAAGTGAGACCTACAGCGGTGTCTCTCCTCTGCTTCTGCTTCTCTCTGTCAGTGCTCTGCATGATGTCTCGTCCTCTCTCAGGTACACACATCACACACTGTACGGTGCGCTGACTGAGCGTGGACAAGAAGGTTTCGAGTCCACTCACTGGTCAAAATAATTCAACATCCTTCACGTGGAGGTAAAGACTTCCGTGTACATGCCTTTTCGATTTCTGGCGCCCCTCCGTGGCCTGGAGGCCACAATAATAAAGCCTCTAATTGAATAAAAGCCATAACATGCAGCATTATAACAAGCACGGAAACTAGAAAAGCCTTTTGAGTATGTATGACTGTTAAAATGTACAAATAAGCCTAATACAGAGAGGATATTGTGTAAGAACTTTGTATAAATATCATTCACATGAAATGATTTCTCCAAATCACTTGTTTTACACAAGGTTCCTGCGTTTATTGTGTTTGAATTCATTGTAAAGTTTATCGGTTGTTATGTTGTGTTATCATAATGCATTGAATACAATATGAAGTATTCATGAAGTATGTGACTTCTCGGGGATCGTTAGCTTATTCATGTGCTGACCCTTGAAACGCCAAAGGACCTCACGCACGAGTTACCGATAAACGTGAGCGGCAGATCGATACATGTCTACGTACACCACTTGTGCTACCTGTGGCTAACAACTGAAGTTAGCTTAACGTCATCGCGTCTGAAAACAGTCCAAGTCTTCGGTTGAAAAGATCTTTTCTCCTTTTGAAAAACTGTGAAAATGATACCACAGCAGGTAACTTTAAATTAGTTGTCATTAGTTTGAAGAAAGCGTTGTTAGCTAACGTTAGCCGTTAGCCTTCAGTTGTAATGGAAGTGTAGGATGTTAGTAACGGCTGCTCGCGTGTTTCAGGCGGTGTGGCCCTGCTTCCCATCGTACCTGCTTGATAACTACACGGGCGTGGTGCTGCCGCGGGTCATACCTCACCTTTACAACCCGGTGACTGAAAAGTCAAGTCCAGGTAAGAAAAGCATAAATACAACATGTCTGCGTTTAAATAAATCTTTCTTTAGCTAGCCGAGGTCAAAGATCTCACTTCCTATGAAGCAGTGGTGGAAAATAAATGAGCTAACGTTACATGTAATCAAGTACTGTACTTATGTGCACTATTGAAGTATTTGTACTTTACATCAGTATTAGCCACTTTGTAACATCTAACATCTCAGAGGCAGATTTTGTTCTCTCTACTTTATCAGACAGTCAGAGCTTCTAGCTGACAGTGGGTGGTGTTTTGGTAGACGTAAAGTAACAATCATTATTCAATCAGTTGTCAAATATTACACCTATTTTTTATCATCTTTTAAACATTTTAAATATTATTTATAAAGAAACAGTGTCCAAATTCTCTGATATCAGTTTCTCAAATATTAATATTTTCTTGTCTTTAGTCCTAGTAAATAGTAAATATGATAGTAAAAGTGATAGTGATAGTAAAATGAATTAGGGGTCTTCATGGGGCCAAACAGTGGCACAGGGGCAGATCTAGAGAAATATTCATGGGGTAGCAAGGGGGTGGCAAAAAATATTTATCCAGATTTTAATCGCATATCAATAATTGCTTGGAAGATATTTTAACTTTCAAATATTACATTATTGTGGTGCATGAGCAAAGCATTGTAGAAGTATATAATGGTGCCATTAGAATTTAATAACTTCTTTTATTTCCAACTCTTCCAACATTTTTCCAAATACATATCTTAAAATTTAAATATTATAAAATAAAGTTAATATAATTTAATTTACAAGTCTATATGGAGCATCATCTCTTGCTGTATTCACTTGCACTTGGACATCGGAGCTTCACTTGCAGACTTCCGACAAGCCACAAGGCAGCTGGGGTGGCAAGGCATCTTTTAGGGGTGGCAACTGCCACCCTATGCCACCCCTCTAGATCCGCCCCTGCAGTGGCAGAACCCAAAAAGACCAGACAATGTGTTAAACTGAACTGAACCCTACCCATCTATTATTTGAAAGCTGGAATCCAACCCGGAACTGTGAAATGTCACAGAGGTGAACATGTTAACAGTAGGGATGGCTCCATACCACTGTTTCATGCCCAATACCAACATTGATATTGCAGTCTTGAGTATCTGCTGATATTGATATCAATCCAATACTATTTTTTTTCCCTCCCTTAAACAACTAACTAACTTAATGTATTTAAGGTCTGTTAATTGACATACTATACTTAACCAAGCCATCTAAAAAACATCAACTATGAAACAAATATTCTGCTCCCCTAAAGGAAGAAGTGTACAACCCACAACACAACTCAGTTGCTGCTTCATTTTATTTAAACTTTTTCGCACACAAAATTTGCATTTTGGTTTGTCAGCACGGCTTAAACATTTAAAATTAAAATTAATTTCATCAGTGTTAGACTTCTCTCTTTATGGCATGTCGGTTAAAGTTTAGCTAAGCAATCTATGTAGTATTTTAGGTTAATGAATGATATTGGATTATACTGTGTTTTTTTAAAGTCCCAAAATATCCAGTCCAGTGATTTTAGACATCATTGGATTGATACTGATACTGGGTATCAGATCAGCTCACCCCTAGTTCACATTTATTTGTTAGTTGTCAAAACAAAACTTTGTGTGACTCGTCTCTTTCCCTGTGACTGTCCGTCACAGGGACAGTGCAATGCATCCTCCTTGGCAAGAAAGTAGGTATAATTCATCCAGGTTTTCTATTATTCCACATCCAGGTTTTTTATTATTCCACATGCACAACACTTCCATCAAAATTAGTGCTGTCTGATCACAGCCATGTCCTCTCAGATCCACTTGGGTATAACGCATAAGCCCAATCCCAAGGTTCCCCCCGAAGCCTTGGAGACTTAAAGGCTTAAAGGGCTCAGAATTGATGAATGGGACATTTTGTGACATATAAAGTGACATAAATGTATTATAAAGAACATTAGATTAAAAAAAGAAGTGTACATAGACCAGGAAAATGTACTCATATTTCAAAAGCTTAAAGGGATAGTTTAGTCCACAAACACAGGAAAACCGTGTTGCAGAATCTCCGAAACAATTGAAGTGAGTGGCGAACAGTTTTCAGGCCAGAAACAGCCAAAAACGTAAAATGCCTCCATACTGCTCGTCTGATGTAATCCAAGTCTCCTAAAGCCCTGACAGGTTGACTTTAAAGATGTAATTTCCACCATGTTTTTAGCCTGAATCTTCACTGTAGATCCTGAGCTTGGAGCCATGTTCATGTGTACATGTACACTGTCTGAACTGGGTGTGTGTGGTGTGACAGTGTGCAAACAGCATGTTGGGACTTTAGGAGACTTGGGTTATGCCAGACAAGCAGTATGGAGGCATTTTATGGGTTTTTTATGGTTGTTTTTTCTGTTTGAAAACTGGTCACCGTTCACTTCCATTATTTGGGAGATTCTGCAACGCTGTTTTCTTGTGAAACTCCAGGAGTGTTTTTGGGTTAACTATTCCTTTAAATTAGTTTTTGACCTTTAGATGGGTCTCCTCAGGCATGATGTACCTGGGAATTAAACTTATGGGCAATATTATGAAAATGATGCAGGCTAATCTCCAGCCTATTATATGAAATATAGAATCCCTATTACATAATTGGAGTAAGCTGAACATATCACTACTCGGCAGGGTTAACTTAATAAAAATGATTATAATACCAAAGATTAACTACATAACTTATATGCTGCCACTTTCTTTTCCTGTTAAACTTAAACTAAAAGAATATAATAAATGCGTTGAATCATTTGTATGGCAAGGGAAAAAACCTCTTTTTAGCCGTATTAAGTTATACGCTGCCATGGATGGTGGGGGACTCTCTCTTCCTAGATTAGACTGATATCATTGTTCTTTCTCACTTGCACAACTGTCAAAAATTAACTTAACATAGAGCCCCTGTTTGGGTGCAAATTGAAAAAGAAATACTTGATCCTTTTTGCATTGAATCTTTTGTGACACAGACAGGTCGTTCTTTACCAGTTCATAATCCTGTGTTAGATTTCTCACGGGAAAGCTGGAAAATGGCACATGGTCATGTTAAAAGCAATCCTTCGCTGACAACTGAAGCATCAATATGGTTTAATGCTAAGATCAGAATAGCTAAAAAGCCATTTTGCTGGTACCAGTGGGCTAAAGCAGGGATCCTACGTCTGGGGGGTCTATATGATAACGGTCACTTGGTTACCTTCGAATATCTGAAGCAAAATTACAATCTGACAAGTAAAGATTTCTGGAAATATCTCCAACTCCGGCACTGTCTTCTCTCAGTCATGAGTTCTGGACCTGACCCAAGTACTAAAATTCAAAGTTTGCTACAATATGTTAGCCGTAAAAAAGGTGGCGCATCAATTTTTTATAACCTCATTAGAGATGCTAATGCACCGAAGCTTGGGAGTCTAAAATTGGCTTGGGAAAAAGATATTGGAGAATGTATTGAACAACAACAGTGGAATGAAGTCATATCCGGCTGGCACATTCCTGCTCGAGAGGTCCAGACACAGTTCACCAATTATAAAATCCTTCATCGATCCTACTGGACCCCAAGCAGAATGGCTAGACTCAAACTAAGAGAAGATGATCTATGTTGGCGTTGTCATAACGAAACTGGGACACTGGTGCACATGTTGTATGGCTGTGATATGGTCAGGGACTTTTGGGATGAAATAATATCTTTTATAAATGAACTGTATTGTATATCTCTGACCAAAAGTCCAGCGCTTTGTATGTTGGGAATTATCCCTAGTAAAGCTAAAATGTGTGATTTGAGAAAATTATGGTGCCGACTGGCCATGTTAACAGGATGCAGAATTATTGTTAGACAGTGGAAAAGGACTTCACCTTCATCTTTCAAAAATTGGATCGAATTAATGACCGACATAGTGCGATATGAACGAGTCATATCTAGACTCTCAGGACACCAGGATTCATTCCTGAAAACGTGGAGCCCATTCTTGGACTATATTAAAAAATGGACAATGCCCAAGGACTGATCTCACACATCACGTAAAGTGAATTTCAGCTAACAAAGCTTGCTGTTAACATATGTATAGGTATAAGTTATCTTCTTATTTTTTATTTATTTATTTATTTATTATTATTATTATTTTTGCTTGTTTGTTAGTTTGTTTTTGTTAAGGTATGTTGATTTAATTTCGGGCTTAGTTTTGTTTGGAGATATAGGGAGGATTAGACGGGTAGGGGGTATTCACACTATGAAAATGTCCTAGGAAATGTCTTTAAGTGTTCATGTTTTGATTAAATGCGGGGCTTAAACATCAATAAAAAAAAAAAAAAAAAAAAAAATTAGTTTTTGACGTATGACTTACTTCTAACAGTATTTTTTACAGTGTGATAAGGTACTTCTACCTTACCACCACTGCCGTGAAGTGACAGTGGTCCCTACTTATCACACTCTTTTTTTTTTTTTTTTTTCTCTATTGCAGGGGACTTTGACTGTATAATCTTATTTCTGGGTGGGTAGTAGTTTTTATTAGGTAACATTAGCATCTAACAATGTAAAAATCTTAGTAATACTGTGTTCAAAAGCTTGTTATCAATAACAGAATTTGTCCAGGAAGCCATTCATTCATCTGTGATTTCTTCAACAGTAAAGAGCAGGAAGTTCTTTCTGGACAGGTAACTATTGTACTACATCCCCATTCTCACTCTCTACATGTTAAAGTTAAATGACTATAACCAAGAGCTACTGTTTTGAATTTTACAGATCTGTGTTTGATTTGGTGGATGCACATCCATACCTTTCCTTAACTGACCCCGAGCTGCTGGGCTGGTATCTCCGCTTGCCTCCAGAGGACAGAAAGATCATTCAAGGTTTGTTTCAGTGCTGCCACTTTGGTCACACCAGTCACATGTATGAGTTGTTAAGTATAGCAGCAGAGCTAAGCCTGTTCAGATCACTCGAGCCCATGTGATCTGAATAATCTATACAGCACACTGGAGCTGACATGATTAGTTTATTATGGAAGAAGGAAGTGCTGCATGGCTCTGATGACTGGTCTAATAGGTGCTCTTTGCCCCGAGGAGCACCTGTTGGCATTTACAGTGATTCAAATCATGTACAGAGCAGCAAAGCAACAATGCCCTGCTAGTGTCCAGAGGGGTATTCCATCAACGTAGATAAAGAAGAAGCCTGGTTTATTTTCATAAGTCTGGCTAATTTAAGTGAGAGATCTGTTCCATGACTGTGGCTTATAGGAATCCCTGCTCAGTAACCATGGAAACTGATACCATTGAACTAGCTTGCTCTGTGGCAGGTTAACTGTCAAGCTTCATTTAGCTGTGTGTCAGAGAATTCCAGCTGGGAAGAAACAGAATCTAAAATGGACAGTTCCATCAAGTGTCAAGTGTCACTTCTGTCCATGTTTTAGTTCCAATGAACATATTAAGTAAAAAAAAAAAAGTTGTTACAACTTTTACTGTCTTCAAAGGCCGACAGGTTATTTGACACAGAGTGAACCTGTTTATTTAAAAGCTTAAAATATATAATTTAAGAAAAAAGGGCACCAAAGTTTTTGGTAGGTTATTTAATCATTCACTCATTTGTTCAAGCTGTGAAGACGAAAAACATTCACAGTAGTGTCTAAAGTCTAAACCATGTCTTTCTGCTGTGCTTAAAACTTGGAGATGTGTAGCTCTAGTTTCTTTTTTCCCTACTTCAACTTATAATCTTTACATTTTTCTGGTTCAAGTCCAGTTTCTGACTTTCAGTGCCAATGAGCAGATGATGCTTGCAAATCAAATGAACATCCTATGAAAAAGAAAACGTTTTAAACGGCAGCTGATTATGTAGTTGGTAATATCAGTATCCGTATTGAACAGTTACAGACTCATGTCCTGCAGCAGGTTAGACATTTATTAAAAAATACAAATAAAACATTAAGTAGGCTTGTATATCTTTTCAAAAATGATTATTGTAGCTCTTTGCCTTTTTTGCTACATAGTACAGCTGACGACAGGAAAAATAGGAATGAGAGAGAAAGACGGTGACATGTAGGTCGACTTAAAGTTGGAATTGAACCCATACGGCTGTTGAGGCCTCAGTACATGAAGCAGACAGTCCAAGTGAGCTGTAGGGGCAGGATACAGTCTATCAAAATCCCATAATTTTCAGCGATTTTGTTTTTGTGGTTTCTTGCCAAGATACTCCCCTCGGGTTGTTAATTGTGGTAATATTGGACCTCTTTCACGATGAACCCTCTGTATTTTTTATATAGTTTGATCTTCAGGGTTTGTTCTGCAGCTGAGAAGAAAAGCGCTCTGGTGTCTCTCTTGGGCTGCTTATGTTCTCTGTGTACGCTCACAATGCAGCTTGTTTTAGCCTGGCTTGAGTTAGCATTGACTACACCACGATAAATTGTTTTAGTGGAACAGCTTAAGCCTTGAGTTGAAGTTGAAGTTAATTCAGACCAAGCTTTTTCATTTAAGTGCAGACCTACTTATCATCCTTGATGGAAGACCCCCTAGGGGTTGTTCGACCGAAGAGAAAATAAACACAACTTGAGAGAAACATGTATATTCAAAAAGCCACCAGTAAGAACAAATACAAAACTTCACTGTGTTACAAAAAAGGCTGTTGGTCTGTGGAATGATTGTAGTGATGAGCGAAAACCACATGGGACTTAATCTAAACTAAAAATAACTCTTCAGAAACAAAATATTGAATTATTATTTTGTTGTTGTTATTGTTTGTGGGCTGTTTGACGGTTTTGGTGTATCTCTGATTATTTTGTTCTTGCTTTTCTAAATGGATCGATTTGTTTGAGCCAAATGAACTAAGATATCACAGACAGTGATGCTGTAAATTGAAATATTATTTTCTGTTATTAGTATATGAAGAGTAAGAGGGGGTAGGACTAGAAAAGTTTTCAGCTTCTCCCTATCACTTCTGTACATGAATGGAATTTAGGTTGTTATTTACATATTTCTGATGATCTTGTTTGTTTTTGTTTTTATTGCATATATATTTTCTTTTGTTTTGTGTCATTTTAACATGTTCAATAAATTGGTTAAATTAAATGAAAATTAGGCGATTTAGTTGATGACATAAATTGTCAACAATTTTGATAATTGATTAATCATCATGTTATTTTCAGGCTGATGAGTCAATTCTCTGATCTCAGCTTCTCAGATAAAACAAAAACTTTGAAGAGGTCACCTTGGACTCTGGCAAGTTATGAGGGGCACAGTTAGAGGTGCAACGGATCGCAGTTGACCTGTGTCCCGTACGGATCGCTCTCCATGGTTTGGCAGGCGTGTGATCCGTGGAGCATCATAGTTTTTCTGTCACTGTTACTTTTGTATAAGTTATAAGATCTGAAATCTCAATGCAGAGTTGCAGTGAAAAGACAGGACAGATGCTGCTGTGTGCAGCGCATCTCTGTGAAAAGTGACTGATTTAAAAGCTGTAACATCGCCTTGAGTGAAATCCAGACAATGACGTTTTTCACCAATGTAACTATGCTGTCATCAAAGAAACAGATCATAACACTGTGATAATTATTGAAACTTTGGTGATATCAGCTGTATTAACTTCTACACAGCTCCTCCCTGCTCACCGGTGCAGCTCTGTCTCACCCTGTCTGTGACACAGTGTGTCTGTGCTGATTGATTACTCATGACTTCTAACCAATCAGATGTGCTGTAGGTGGGGCATTGAGCCAGACTACAGAGTGTTGATGTTGATTATATTGTGCAGTGTATAGTGATCTAATATATGTATAGTATATATATAGAACAGTACTGTATAAGTTTGAAGTTTTTAATATTATTACCATTATCATTACTATTATCATCATTATTATTACATTACATAACTATGGTGATAATTACAGACAGACAGATCAAAGCCAAATGCATTTTTAAAATAATTTAACCCTAATCCCACCACGTTCTTCTTTTTTGCTGATCCAAAAAAATGATCCGATCCGTGACTCAAAACCGTGATACGATCCGAACCATGAGTTTTTTGATCCGTTGCACCCCCAAGACAGGGGTCTTAGGGGTGCAGTCTATAAGCACAGTCTATAATTTTCTGATATTTGATAGACCAAATGCTAAATTTATAAATTACTGATCTCTCCCTTAATTGCATGTCTGTCCTGTGTGTCGGTCCTGTGTGTGCATGTCTGTATTTCTGGTTTGTGTATCTGTGTAAATTGTATAATGGTGTGAAAATACTGAATTCCCCCCTTGGGCATTAATTAAGTAAATCTTCTGGATTGAACATATATACACAATCTGTGCCAAAAAAAGTGAGAAAATTGTCAAATTAATCAACAACTAATAATAATAGTAATAAAAGCTTTCATTTATATACACTAGTACCCAACAGTAATGCTTACAACTCCTGTTACTATCCTGAGACTCTTTTTCTTCTTTTCCTTACTTTCTTCCTCTTCTAAATGGAAACTGAAAATATTTGGCAATGAAACTATAGCTTGTATTTTATTAAATCTAAACTTCATCAACATTCAACTGCCAGTGCCCGCCATTATGTAATATAGATGAAAGAAATTTTGAGTAGGTGACAGTCCATTTTCATGAGAGAATATCATCACTCACACACAGCTAAATTGTTTTCCTTTCTCCCAGATGAAGGAGGGTTTCACCAGTTCCTGCAAAGACATCCTGCCCTAGAACTGTCTACACATCATGTTTATGTGAAGTGTAAGTCTGTTCAGCTATTGTAATCTTGTAATGACTGTGTACAAATTAAACTGACAGTTTTTTTATTTGCAAACCATGCAGACAACGTTGGAACGAGTATCAGTCCTGGCCACCCATCTATGACATCCAACAAGCATATGTATGTCTCACAGTAACTGCAGTGAGCAGATTACACACTACATCAGATGAGTTCTGATTTTATCATTTGACAGTGATTTGTTCTTGAAACTCTGTTTTGTTCTCAGAACTAGAATGTCAGGAGCAAAGACCTACGGATGTGGTAATATGCAGATTTTGTTCACTGCTGCTGATACCCCCTTTTTTAAATTTAACCACTAAATATGTTTTATGAAACATCTTAGATTCTAAAGGCAGTATTCATATTCTTTTGACATAAGTTTGCCACTGGTAATGGTAGTGGCTCCGTCCACTGTCCTTCAATAACCAGACATCATTATTCCTACCAGTAACTACCTTCCACCCTTTTTCAAAAACTGAAATAAAAATATTCATTTCATCATTTTCGGTAGAGCAGTTTTCTGGACTGTGATTGAGCCTTGTAATGGACTGAAATCTGTGACTCATGTCTCATGCTAGTTTCAGAGATGTCTCTGTAAACTAGTCTCAATTGCCAATTTGATACCACAATAAAAAACAAAATCAGTATAAACCATTGTTGTATATTTCCTTTGCCACTGAAATAAAAATTTGAGCATTGAATAACCCTAAATTGAGCTCAGAGTGTAAAAAGTAGTTTATATTTGCTGCCACTCTGTCAGACCATTAGGCCAGAAGCATCATTTTCACTAATTAATGTAGTAACCTTTCTGTGCGTGGAGTAATGTCACAGCAGTCATGCTGCCGTGCCAGTGTACCTAAATGCTTTATCCAATGTCACGCACCTCCAATCCTTCTGCTAGTAACCAGAATGTTAATTTTTATGACCCGGCCTGTTACTCAGCCTAAGGTACTTAACTGTTACTAAATGAATTTCATAAATATAGGCTGTACATGTCTTGTTAATTATACAATCACCTCCCGAACAGATTTAACGATCAGCGGATGGATTTATTAGCAGTTTAGTTTTTGAAATCCTGTTAAAATGACAACAACAGAGTTCGTTTGGAACCATACCGAGACCCACCTTTTCAGGTGGAATCGATCCGGTTCTTTGGTCTGCACCAGGGATCAGTTGACAGCTTTTACACCAGCCCCAACGAACTGCACTAAACAGGCAAATGGACCACGGTATGTTTTAACCGGACCAAATGAGGCGTGTGAAAACACCCTACAAGACTTGAATACAATCTCTTTGCACCTTGCGCTTTTCAGATTCAGATTTTGCACCTTTTAAATAGTTAAGTGGGGTTGGACACGCCATAAATGCACATTGTCTAAATAGGGCCCTTATTCGAACAAGGCTAAAGCTTTGTCAGGGATACTGTCCCTCTAATGATGATTTTTAATGAAGGATTTTTACTACACAGTTTCATTAAAACTCAACTTCTGAACTAGTAAAGCTTACTTAACAGTTGTGTGTGTTTGCTCCTCTTGCAAGGAACACCCCACACACATATAGATGTGGAGATGCTTCCCAAAAATATGAGGGAGACTTTGGCCCTACTTGCCTCTAACAACAGCAGCGAGGGATCAAAAAAACATCCACATGAGGAAATCTGCCACACCCAACAGCTTGTCCACCTGCAAGACCGTTTCCAAAAAGTCTCCACACGGGAACTAAACCATCAGAGGGCCCACGAAGTGAAACAGTTTTCTGTGTGTATATTAAACAGCTAAAGTTAAGAACCCTGGTATAGTTAACTGTTGGTGTCAAGTTGAAAATGTCCACTTCCCTTTTTTGTCAAAGATGACCAATATAACTTTTTTTTTGAAGGGTTCTTCTCTGTCCCACCTGAATGAAGAATGGCCATCATGGCAAACAGATAGCAGCAGTGCAGCTGCAAGCTTCTCTGTGGACGTCGAGCTGGAAAGACAGAGAGAGGGCAGAAAGCCTGAGCTCAGGAGCCAGACTGCAATGACAGAAGGCCAAACTGCTACCTTCACATATGCTGAAGTCGGTCCATTACAGTGAGTATATATATGTGTGTGTGTGTGTGTGTGTGTACATAATATATATATATATATATATATATATTACTTGGGCTAACACAATATGTAATTTGTTCATTTCTTGCAGCTCAACCATGCTAATCTAAGCTCTTTTTTATTTACATTTTAGACATGCATAAGTGGAAACAATAAATTGTCAGCTTTCCTTTGGCTCATGATAAAAATGTCCACAAAATCTTAAAGTGTGTGAATGCAGTTGGATGTTGTTGTTGGATGTGTCTTTCTGTGACAGGCCTCACCCCCTTTTATCAAATTGGCACGAACATAAACGCACCCCTTCACACGTTAGATACCAAATTTCAGCTTCCTAGGGCAAAACCTATAGCTGGTAAATTTTATTTTTGTTGGTGACTGGTGGAGCGACCTATAGAGCTGATGGTCTCAGCGTAAAAACAAAAAAAAGTCAATGCATAGACTAACACAAAAATAATCCCTCTCAGTCGTCGACCCACTAGAACTGTGTGTCAGTGCCTGTCTTTAATGTGAATTCTTGCATATTAAATACTCATCTGCAATTTTCTGTAGTGGTCCCAGTGATATGTTAAAGTGGTAGCATATAATTTGACATGGTTATGTTTGAGTTAAAAAAAAAAAACAAAAAACATATCATATCTTGGAATGTTTGATTTGAATGTGTGTGAATGTGTGTTAATTGTAATTATTCTAATAATCAGTTAACCCCCTCTGCTGTTTCTGTCTGCAGACGTCACGCATTTAATCTTTATTTAATCTCCATATTTAGCGTGTCTCCCTTTTCCATGGGACACATGCAGGTCTCAGCAAAAAGGGATTGTGAAAATGATCTGTCTGTCATACCAGCAACATGACAACATTCATTTTAAATGTCTGTCTGTAGAATATTTAATTTATTTATGTTCCCCAACTGCTTTCTTTTTTCTGATGCCTTTTGCCTCCCCTGTCCCCTCTTGCCCTCTCTCTACACAGCAGGTAGGTGGGCAGTGTGTCCCCCAGTGGCATAACAGAAAGTACATGCCAATTCATTTTGAAAGCGCAACGGCCAATGAGGAAACTCCTAACAGTCAGCCAATAGTACCAGCTGCTCACAAATAGCCACAGCTGTAGAGCTGCACTGCTGTCACGGTGCAGCCAAGAACATGGTGACCAGGTGCTAGGTAGTAAGCAGAGGAAGTGTTGAGCTGTGGAGGAGGGACCAGCTTTCAATGCTGTGTGAAATCCTGCACACATCACATCACCCACTCTTGTGAATTGGGACAATTCAATTACTCAATTATGCTGGAAAAAAAAAAAGGAACTCTTGGCTGTTAAACCTTTTAACGGGCCAGCCTCCCAGTGATTTTTTATATATATATATATATATATATACATACATGTATGTATGTGTATATATATGTACGTATGTATATATGTGTGTGTGTGTACATATATATATATATATATATATATATGTAGTTTTTTGCAGCTGAGGACTTGAATTTTGCGAACTTTGTCAGACACACAAGTCATAGTTTTATAATAAAAGACGTGAGGGAACGTTTGATAGTTTTTTGTTGCATAAAATAGATTATTCAAATAACTGCATAATGAGAAAGTTTGATATATTTTTATTCAAGAAATACTTGTTATAATGTTGTTCACAAGTTCTGTTGACAGGGCACTGAACTATTATTATTTGTTATTAAATTGAAAAAAGTTGAAATATCAAACCCATTCAATTATTAAAGAGAACTGAGTTTGGTCACCTCCGTCAGCATAGACGTCAACTCTGTAAATGAAGTATCTGATGGAGCTGACAGAACATTTTTTCATATCACAACATAGTCGTAGTGAGCAGCCATTTTATTTTTTAAAGTTGCTCAGAGTTCTCTTAATGCACATTTTTAAACCATAATCTTTAGCTTTGATTTAGAGGGGCTACAGAATTGACATGTTATGGTTGAGACACATCTGATAGAAATATTATTGAATGAATTTGTCTAAAAATAGAAAGTTTACCAGTGCAGAACAGTATTCCTGCTTTTTTTAAAACCAGAAAGTGAGACAGAGGTCCTTAAGGTATAGCTAAGCCTTTTTATGCTTGATTAAATCATGTTTGTGTTAAAAAAAAAAAAAAAAAAAAATCTGGGACAACTTTAAATGGTAAGCATTTTCATTACAAATATATTTTAAAACAATGATGATTATAATAACACATGTTCACACCTGTGTTATCAGTAGGTTTTGTTAGTTTTAGATTTTTGTCTGGGACAAGGCTGTTTTCTGACACAGGATAAGTTTAGAAAAAGACCAAAACATCTTATAAATTACATTTCATATACATACATATATATATATATAGATATATATATATACACACACACACACACACATATAGGTATATATATATATATGTATATGTATGTATATATATGTGTATATATATATATATATATATACATATATATATATATACACACATATAAAAATCCTTACATAATAGATTTTCACCAGAAAGAGCAGAATTAGTGTTAATGGTGATAAATTTTAGGTTGGTTTTTTTTCGTAGGGCATTCTTTTTTGTTCCCATGCTCAACAGTGTGATTCTGGTTTTAGCAGTGTGCAAAATGAATTCATATTGATAAGAGCAACATCGTTTGATGTTACAGGTCACAGTTTCCTTCTGTGGACACTGTGGATGAGGAGGGTAGCTCAAGCTTTGAAGATCAGAGTGACAACTTCTATAGCATCATGGAGGATGATAAGAGCATACTTGCCTGTCTGCCTAGAGACGATGTGCACAACAGTGGGGTTCTCTCAGGTCCAGTCGTCACTAATAGTGAAGTCCCAGCAGATTGCAGTGAGACGTTGAAGTCTGATCAGTGTATCATAAAGAAGAACACTGTAGAAAAGCACTCCTCCCCTGTGCCCTGCGTTACTACACGTGACATCATGGTTGGCACTGAGCTGCCACTGCACACATCAACCTTCACCCAAACAGAGGATCCAGGAACATCTGACAACCATGTCATAACTGAAGTCCACATGGCGGATTTGGACTATCTTGCAGAGGTAAGGTTCAAACCAGAGAGCAATCATTATAGTAGCTCCAGCAAAACACAACCTCTCTTTAACATTTCAGGAATTAATCAAACTCAAGATGACGAATGAGCAGCTGAGAGAGCAAAACAAAACAGTGAAAAGGTGATGTATTGTTACACACAGTCCTTCATAACAATTCTTCCTCAACCTGGACTGATCTCTTTAATATTTTTTTTTCCAGTTTGACTTGTAAAGTGACAAAGGAATGTGACTGTATCCAGCGTGCTCAGCAAGCAGAACTGTGCCTCCTGGACCTGCAGTACAGCATGTGCAGACAGCACTGCTGGAGACTTTACTATACCTCTGCTGAGGGAGGCCAGCTCACCCCACTGTAAGGAGACATAAATCAGTATTGCTCAGATTTAACCTGTGTTTACCTCAGCTCTTCCATTGAGATAAGGAAGGATAGTTTGAATTATTTGAAGTGTGGTTGTATGAGGTACTTCTGATAGTCAGTGTATTTCCTGATGGTTTGCACACCCTCAGTTTGGCGAAGCAGCAGTACAATGTACTGCTGTGGACAGGGTCAGCAGCAAAATGTATTTTAGCCTAAAACCAGGCTCACCTAAAAAAACCCAATATTGGTTAAAGTTTACACTATATTTAGAACCTTGCAGTCAGGTGGACTTTTCCAACAGGAAACCACTGTTATATAAGCCAAATATCACTCTTTCCAAACCGATCAGCCTTCACTGGTGAAATCAGTCATTTTACCTCACAGAACACAGGAGTTGCTGGTCTACTGATGCCTCAATTAGTTAGTTTGTTCTAAAAGGTTAGTTCAGTTTCACAGAAGTCCCACAGAACACAAAGTCACACAATAACACAAACTAACTGATTGAGGCAGCAGTAGACGTACAACTCCCGTGTTCAGCGAGGTAGACTGATTTCACCAATGAAGGCTGGTTGGTTTGGAGAGAGTGATATTTGGCTGAGTGGTTATCCACAGCAGAACATTGCTTAGCTTTTGTGGTGGTACTCCTCTCTGCTTCTTTAAACTGGGGTTGTGCCAACCTGTAGGTAATACTGTACTCTGACAATAAAAGTACCACAGAACTTGACGTAAAATAATCCAGACTGTCACAAACAGTGTTTGTGGAGAGCAGCTGTCCTGCTTTGACGAGACATTAACAATTTGCAGAACTTACATCATTGTTTCTCTGTCTGAAGTACACTTTAGATGATTGCAGGCGACTGCAGCCATCTTTGAGATGTGCTGTTGTTGTAATCGATGATGTCATTAATTTGATACGTTCCATCCCCACTGCTACAGAGCTCTGTTTGCCTGTTTATTCAAAATGTATTAACATTGAATGTTTTGCATGACCAGATTGCACCAAATGTGACACTGCATTCTCTTGGGTCCTCAGCAACACACCTGCCAAGTTTGTAGATCGGGTGAAGAGTTCTCTTTATAGTTTTTTTGTAATGTAAATTGGCATATCATTTCCCCCTAGCCCAAAGAACCCTCCTGCAAACATTGTAAGTGTTCTGCACAAACTGGAGTGTGAATATAATCAGATGAGGGATAAGATCCTGTCAGGGGTTCCTCTGGAGCAACTTAAGCCTCTGTCTGTTGACTCTGAGCATATAACCACAGGAGCAAGTTACATTCCTGCACAGGTGAGATTCAACCTACCAACCCAATACGCTCTAAATACTTTAAACTGCTGGTGAATTCATATACTTGAACCACAGTTGTAATAGTAAGAGTCTAATTCCTTCATGGTCTCTGTTTAGATCATTGGTAATGAACTGGGAAGTGTTCCAACTTGGTATGTTAACTCATGCATGCATGCATGTCTGATGTAATTCAATTTCAGCAGCTTTGCAGACTGAGCATTTAACTTTCAGACACTGTAATATCATCTTCTCCGATCCCAAGGAACTCCCAGGGGCCACGCAAGGAATTGGGTGAAGAAAAGGGAAGTCAAAGCAGAAATGGCCAGGTATGTTTACAGGCTGAGATGTCAAACAAGAACACCACTATTAATAATAAACCTTACCGTCAGCACCTGTCAGACTGAATGAATGCAGCTCAAAGAGAAAATGAAATCAAAGACACATTATATTTTTTATTAGTTATATTTTCATATCAACATAGACATACAACAAAAGGACAACAAATAAGTATATGACAACCACAACAATAACAAAGACAGTAACAATAACCAACACCACAACAAAAGGAATAAAATAAAACAATAACATTATGTGACACCATATAACATAAAAGGGGGGTATACAGTACTATGCCCTATAATAAATAAATTAATTCATATATCTCAAGGACCATGAATATGGAAAACCAGAAATTCTGGAATATCTCCTATAGGGCTGCTCAGAGTCAGTCTGACAGATTCGAATACACCATGTTGAAACACAATTCCAAATTTGGTACCACCTCAAAAGATTGTGTCACTGATCATATCAGCTATCTGTTCCATACCAAGAAGACTGTAGAACTCAAGCCACCAAGCTTCTGTTGAGAAACATGCTGGCTTCCGAATTTTCCAATTCAACAATATCATTCTTTTAGCAGCCAATAAGGCGAGGCCTACTGTATTCCAGTCTTCTCTTGACTTAAGTTGTGCAACCCTACTTCCCAACAAGCAAACCAGAGGACATGAGGAAAAATTTATGTTCATTATTACTGAAATCGAATGACACACTTCCTCCCAAAAGGATTTGACTGCAGGGCAGTGCCATAACATATGAATCAAAGTTCCCATGCCAGCAGAGATCAGAGGAGCTAGGATCTATTTTTTTAATTCTGGAAGGTGTAATGTAAGCTTTATGGAGGATCTTTAATTGTATAACTCTGGCTCTAACAGACTTAGAAATTGCCATTGGATACCTCCTTATTTTTTGCCACTCTTCGGGAGTCAAAAAGGCCCCCAGATCTCGTTCCCACTGGGACTGAGTCTGGGTGTTGGGATTCAGGGAGGAGTAGATCAGCATCTTATACAAACTTGAAACAGTACCTCTATTTAATGCTGCAGACTTAAATTGTCTATCTGTCTCCTGATCATAATCAAAATATTCTTTGGGGAGTTTTGAGAAAATTGATTTTAACTGTGCATATTGTAAAAAGCCATTTGTGTTCAAATTGTATATCCTTCTGAGTTCTTCAAAAGACAGCATCTCCCCATTCTGAATAATTTGTGAAATTTCTGTGATGTTCTGTTGCTGCCATATGTAGTTAGACAGTGGGTTCCCTTCAGCTTTAAAGATTGCATTGTGCCATATTGGACAAGATGCTAACACAGTTCTAGCAATTCCCATTTTTGTCTGAACTTTTTTAATAATATTGCAAGAGAACTTAATAATGCCATTATCTGATTTAGTAGGTGGAACTGGATGATACCATAGTGATGATAATGCGACTGCTTTATTCTTCTCCTTCAAAATATACTCCTCCAACCAGTCCCAACTGCCTTTAACTCTGTCTTTTCTATAGCCCCAAATTAGGGGATATCTGGCATTAAAAGCAAGATAATATAAGTATATATCTGGGATTCCAAGACCTCCTCTGTCTCTCGGCATTGACAGTTTACTCTGATTGATCCGAGGCTTTTTGTCCTTCCACAAGAAAGAAGAAAACATTCTATTTAAATTGTCAAACCAACTTTTGGGTATAAACAATGGAATTGAAGAAATTAGAAAAAATAATCTTGGAAGAATGTTCATCTTCAACACCTCAGATCTGCCCCATAAGGACAGAGGTAAGATGGACCATCTTCCAAGCTCTACCTTTATAGAGTGCATTAGAGCCTGTGCATTCAAATCAAATATTTTGTCAATGGGTGCTCTAATTGTTATACCCAAATACCTCATCCCATCTGCTTTCCAAATAAAAGGAGCTGGTCCAAGACTAGATGTGTATGTAGAATGATTTAAAGGTATTGCTTCACTTTTGGACCAGTTTATTTTATAGCCTGAAAACCTCCCAAATGATTCAATTATTTCTAATACTTTTGGTATAGATTGTGATGGGTTGGACAAAGTTAACAAAATGTCATCTGCATACATATTTAGTTTAAAATCATGTTCACCAGTTAGAACACCCATGATGTCCTTGTCCTCTCGAATTGCACAAGCTAGTGGCTCTAAAACTAAGATAAACAATAATGGGGATAAGGGGCAACCTTGTCTAGTGGAACGGTAAAGCTGAAAAGGAGCTGAAATTAGGCCATTGCTCTTAACCGATGAAATAGGTTCATGATACAGTGTTCTGATCCATTGTAAACACCTAGTGCCAAAACCATATCTAGAAAGAGTATAAAACAAATATGGCCATTCAATGCGGTCAAAAGCTTTCTCCGCATCCAGTGATACTGCGACCACTGGATGCTGGAGAGAGCTGGCCACATGCATAATTTGCATAATGAGTCTCCTCATATTATTGGATGAAAGCCGTCCTGGGATAAAGCCTACTTGATCCAAGTGAATTAAATTGGATACGACTCAGTGTCGGTTTTGTCAACTAAAACTTAAACGAAAACTTTTCATTGACGACCCTTTATTCTGTGACTAATTTGTGACGAGAATGTAAATTTAAGAAGTACTGACGCTGGCCGGCCGGCCAATCTGGATTACAACTATCCTCAATGCCTTGATTGTTTTCCTTTTTAACCAATTAATTATCTTAACTCAAATGTAAACTCTGTCTATATTTCTGATTGGATGACCTCCCCCCGCCCTCCGTGCGGTGGCGGTGCACGTCCAGCGGGAACGACAGCAATTATGATGGGGGGGCACGACTCCGCAGCCGCCACATTAATGTGTACTGATGCATTTCACGCAACACATCAGATTTTGTTACACAGTAACAACATGTACTGTAAGGCTCAGAGTAGTGTATTATTGAGGTATTAATTATTTAGGCAGAAAATGTCATTTCAGCACTAGCAACATTATAATGAACACAATATTGACTGAACAAGCTGCACGTAGCTTGATCTTAGCTACACTGCCAGGATGATATAAGTTAATTACTTGTGATCTGTCACTGTCTGAACAGCCTCATAGAAATGATATTTTACAATTCTTCATATTTTATTCTAACGAAATTCGTTAAGGCAAGTAATTCGGTGCTTTTAAAGTCATGATATTAAGCTGACACGGATCCCTTATTTTGTTTGCGGTCAGACGCTGGTGCTGCGTCTCCAGCATAAGGCTGGCACAGTGCGTGTCACGGTGTTAGATACAGTCAGCTTAATAAAGTCAGTGATCACAAGTTAGAATTCTATATTTATATATTTTATTCACCGAGGTTTGGACTGGATTCTTTGGGAGATTTTGGCGTCTTTCTTCTGTGACAGACGCATTTCACTACTGCTGTTGGAGGTAAATCCATCCGTATGCTGCCATCTCTGACAGTATTTAACCCAGAAGTAATTTGGAAAAGTATGAATCCAGTGTTCTTGAAGATTTGGGCTTTCACTTGGAGTTTTGTCTGAGATTTAAATGTGGCACCAAAATTCTCCTTGAACCTCAGTTCGGTGCGTTTGATCCCTCCTTTAGACAGCGCAGCGCACACTTTGCATACTGATCATTTAATATTTTGAACTAACTGGTGGCAGACATTGTGTTGTGTGTCTTAGATGGTAGAGCCACAAGTTACTCTCCTAACTGCATTAATGGTCAGAAGTGTTTGAATTCATGGTGCTTTGTTCTTGTTAATCAATTAATTATAGCCGCAGTAAGCTCCACCGTCATGTGCATGCATGCATGCATGCACACACGCACGCACACACACACACACACACACACAGTCTGTTTCTCCCTCTCTCTCTTAACTGCACATTCGCCACAACCTCTGGTAGTATCGCCAACGGGAGAAAACGATCGTCGTTCATCCCTTCAATCGCCAATATACGATCGGATCGCCAATCGACACAAGCCTAGTTGTGAGTAATTTGTTCAAATATACAGAAAATAAACAAGAACTTGTGAAGAACATGATTATGTATTGCACTTTTTCTAACAGGCCTTAGACATTTTTTATTATACAAGAGTAATATGGTACATTCTTAGTTTAAATGACTAAACACATAGTTAAAGGTACGCTTACAATGGAGTTTTTACTACCATGACAAACATCATTTTGCAGAATCTATTACAGTATAACAAAACTGTCAAATTACTTAAAAAGACTAAAATAAGACTAAAAATGAGACTAAAACTAAAACTGATTTCCATGGACTAAATTTTAACTAAAACAACAAAACTAAAAGACTAAAATGTGACTTTAACTAAATCCAGTCTTTGTTGAGTGACTAAGACTAAAATGAAATTAAAAATTCTTGTCAAAATTAACACTGATACTACTTTCTCTAATCTCTTTGCTAAAATTTTTGCTAAAAGTTTATAATCATTATTAAGCAAACTCAAAGGCCTGTAACTGCTTACATCCAAATAATCCTTCCCAGGTTTGGGCAGCAACGATATGATGGCTGAACACATTGTTGGTGGCATGGATTGCTTCTGTATAACATCATTATTTAAGCAGACTAAAAGAGGACTTGTTTCTTTGGAAAAACACTTAAAAAATTCTGTGGTCTAGCCATCACTACCTGGTGACCTACCATTTTATAATCATTTAATAGTGCTGTGTATTTCCAACTCTGAAATAGGGGCCTCTAGTATCTCTTTATCTTTTTCATTTAATTTTGGCAATGATAAATTCTTAAAGAAATGATCTAACTCTTGCTGTTCAGTTTTATATTCAGATTTATAAAGAGATGAAAAGAAACACCTATGATCATTTTTCTTCAGTTGGTATGCAAGCATTTTACCAGCTTTCTCCCCATTTTCATAATGCCTCCTTCTCAATTTATATAATGAAAAAGCTGAATCTTCATGCATCATTGCTTGTACCTCCGCCCTTACCAAAAGCAATTCCTGCTTCAGAAAATTATTACAAGGATCCCCCTTGTGTTTCACCTCTAGATCTTTAAGTCTGGATAAAAGCTCGGTTTTCTTCTGAGCCTTGTGTTTCTTTTTATATGATGAAAAGCTTATGATCCAACCCCTACATGTTGCCTTAAAGGCCTCCCAGACTATCTGGATAGGGGTTATGGGAGTCATGTTTAATTTTATAAACTAATATTTTGTTGTATTAATGTGACAAATTTGTCATCTTTTAACAGTGAGTTGTTAAAATTCCACCATTTAAAATTATTTTTCCTCTTAGATGTGAGGGTAAAACTTAAGGAGACTGGAGCATGGTCTGAAATGTTAATGCTATGAATGGTAGAATCAACAATATTCTCTAATAATGAATTGGACAAAAGAAGATAGTCGATTCTGGAATAGGAATTATGTGTCTTTGAATAAAATGTATACTCTCTGGAGTGTGCGTTAATCAGGCACCACACATCTGTTAATGACTGTATCTCTAGAAATTCTTTGAAAGCTCGGAGAGAGACTTGTCAGCTGGTAAAGAGTGACCTGAACGATCTACTAGAGCATCCTTTACTAAATTCAAATCCCCCCCTACAAGCAATGATGCATTTTTTTTAGTGTACTAATTAATGAGCCAAAAAATTGGCTTGTGCCGAGTTTGGGGCATATAGATTTACTAAAATTATTTTATCATTCTGCAATTCTCCTGGCACTATCACCAATCAAAAATCAAAGACACATTAAATAAAATATACAAAAAGGTAGTAAAAACAAGTTGGCAATAATAAAAACAACCTTAATATAAAAGCATAAAGGGGTATAAAGGTAAAAAAGAAATATCAAATACAGTCAAGTTAAAACAGATAAAATTAATTAAAAGCAAGACCCTGAAAATAGGTCTTGAGCTGTTGGTAAAACTATCAGCAGAAGACTTTTATGCCAAACCTTTGCTGCATACAAACAGAAGGCTGCTAAACTATACTTTTCAATTTTGGAACTTTTAGCAAGTCTGTACTACAAGACCTGTTGGGATGGTTCGGAACATACTCTGATAAGTCATGAGAAATATATGAAGGTGCCGAACCACGAAGAGCCTCATAAACAAGTAAAATCATTTTTTAATTTAAAAAATTATGCTAAAACTGGAGAAATGTGATCGCTCTTCCCTGGTTCTTGTTAAAACCCTGTTTGCAAAATTTTATATGAGCTGCAGCCTATCAGTTTTTTGGATAATCCTGAGCAAGGTGCATTACAGTGCTCCAGGCATCTTTTGTGATGAAAGGTAATCTCTGCAACATTGTCTATGTGAATTAAAATCTAACTCAGAATCAAGAATAATACCCAGGTTTTTTACTTTCTGCAGTGCCAGACTTCACCATAATTTTTTTTTCTCCGTTCACTTGAACCAATTACAAGAACTTCTGTTTTGTCTTCATTTAGTCTAAAGTAAATAATTTCTTACCCACCGTTCCTCACTGGAGGAATAATAGGATTCTATAGTGGGGTACTAAAACAAAATCCTCGGGCAGCATTGTGGTCTTTATTTCTGCTAATTGAACCTAATTTGGCATTTATCCCTCTTCAGTTTGAACAGCTTTAGTATGCTCACTTCTTTCACAGCACAGTCAGAAAAAGGAGCAGATCAAGAAGAAGAGCACAACAAAGAGATCTGTCACTTTTGTCCCGCAGAATAGGGCTGCCATCCATAATGCAAACAAGCCAGAAGAAAAGCTGAAAAGTAAGTAAAAGAATCCTGCTCACATTTTTAATTTACTAGCTGGGAGGCAGCTGATTAAATCAAAAGTGTGCTGTTGTTTGTGTGCAGCTGCATGCAAAGAGCTCAACACGAGTGAGGCGTGGTATGATGCTGAAGAAGACCTGGAGCCTGCAGTAGCTGCTGGGACGGGACAGGACCCAACAGTGATCACAAAAGATGAGAGCAATGGTGAGTGTTCTGTGGACGTCGCTTAAAGCACTACAGCTGTAGATGTAGAGAGATTAAATTCATTTTGGATCAAATTCTTAGTGGTGAATTTGTTTTAACTACAGAATCAGCAAGTGAGGAAGCCAGTAGCTCAGCACTTTGTGTTTCCAACCTGCCCAGTAACGTGACAGAGGTGAGTTTGAAGATACAAAAAACAGCACACACATCCAAAAACGATGAGTGCTGGGTGCTGGACAGAAGAGCAGATACAAAAGTACAAAACATGCTCCTTTGAGGATTTTTTAATGGTACGTATTATTACGTGGTGATACCATTAAAAATTCCTCAAAGGAGCAGTTTGTGGTGTGTGGACTTATGTTTTGTACAGAGGTGAGTTTGGACATTTATGTCAATGACTGCTCAGATAATACCATCTCAGGATGCTTTTACACGTGTAATTCAGTTTATTTGCTCTGGACCAAAAGTATAAATAAAATACATATTGTTGCATATTAGTTCTGGCCCGGTTCCTGTCCACACATACGTTTAAACAAATGAACCAAGTGGAGTATACAGACTGACAAGTGGAGCTCACAAAGACATAACTGATTTTAAGCATTAATAAATTATTAGACTGCAGATTGACTGCATGTTATAATTAATGACTAACGGGTAGAGACGGGACAAAAGGACACATCTTGTACAGTAGTGATTCTGGGCTTATTACTGTGGGATCGCTGTCACGCTTTGTTTTAACTGAACCAAACAGGTCAGGTGTGAAAGCACCCTCAAAGTAATATTCATGAGAATAAGGGTGCTTTAACATCTAACCTGTTTGTTTCAGTGACAGCAGACCCTGGTACTTTTACCTGGTTAATGGGTCTGCAACCTGCAGCTCTTTATCTCCTCTCCAGTGGCTCCCTGTGACTTTTGAAAGAAATGATATGGAAATTAATAATGGTTATTTCTTTAACATTTTAATTTTCATTTATCATTGTTGTAGGTTTATGAAAAAGTTGAGACAACTTTGCCAATTACTAATCTTTTGTTGAGATAATTTCCTTTTCTTCTTTGGTTAAACTTAAATCTTTGAGTTTGAGAACCACCTGAAAAATTTCATCTACAAAATTCATGTGCTTGAAGTGAAAGCAGACTCTGGTGTGGTTTGTTCAGTAAAGAAACCAACCCCAGGATTTCATTATTGCAAATATGTGATTTTAGCATGATTTCAAAAAGTAAACAACTAATGAATCCACCTGTAAATGGTGAAAGCTGTTCAGGTAGAGATCTTATATTATAAGCCGTGTATAATACCATACTTGCCACACTAATGGTTAATGGTCTTATTGTTTTCACAAGATAAGATAAGATAGTCTTTATTGTCATTGTACAGACACCTATACAACAAAATTGTGCTTGCTGCATCAGTAAGGTACATTAGAGATAAAACAGACAGTTTTAACAGTAATAAAACATAAATAAACCAATACCTCTGTGCTCTCACAGTTTTACCACCTTGTGGACAAATTCACTGATTCTTTCATGTCCTTCTCAGTGAACACTGGCTCAAGTCAAGATGTTAATATGATCATAAATCATTGTAATAACATGTGTACTCAGATCCTCAACCAAATCGCACCATTTAAGCAGAAAAAAAAACATGGATAATCAACAGCTTACATGACTTAAAGACAGACTGACGTAAGGCAGAGTGGAAGGCTTCAAAACAAACAGTCCACATTGACATTTTAAGAGAATCTTTGAAAATTTTTTATAATGGAGTTAAAAATGCCAGAGCAGAGCTGTCTCTACATGTTAGTCTTTGGGGTCATATTTAGATGATATACTGTATATGTGCATGGTCATAAGTGCAAGTTCATTTAGGGTGTATCCAACTCCACTTTGCTATTTGAAAATTGCTCAATCTGGACCAGGTTTTTGTTGATCAATGGTGCAGTCACTTTCCGTTGCCTCAAATTAGCAATGCACCAAACTATGCAACATTTTAAGACCAACACACCCATGGGCGCTCATAGACCCCACTATTCATAACATGTTGTCAATTTGAAGTATAATAATGCTAATAAACTTATAGCTTATAAACGGTTCTGTCTTTGTGAGGTCTACATCAGGAGCATTAGAGTGCTGCATAAGCTTCTGTCAGTCACCAGTTTGATTTTCCCACATGGGTCCTGAGGGTGCACGAAGATAATTGCCAAAATGGTCCAATCAGTGTGTTAGTTAACTGTAAGTCTGGATAGTTTCATGTTTACTCCTCTTGGTTCAGCTGTAAAAAGTCATTGTTGACAGAAACCAAACCAGAACTAAAAAACAACAATGTATTGTTTTTTTGTCCAGACCAAAGTAACCAAACTGTGAAAACACCCTGTGTTATTGTAGTTGTCAGGTGTAATTCTTTTAGTGCTGTGTATGTTGGAAATGTTAAATAGCAATTCAGATTTTGTCATGTTATTATTTTTACCTTAATGTGTTGTATGTTACCATTTTGGCCAGCAGATGGCAGTACAGGCTTTAACTGAAACCTATTCTTTGGCAGAGTGACATGATGCTGTGGTTTGAGAAATACCATGCCACTGAAGTCAGCATCTCTGCTTTAAAGAATGGTTTGAGGTGAGCTGCTCCTCTATCTGACAGATTGTTTGGTAACATTTATTACTTTAACTCAGCCGTCCATGCATTAGATTCATGTGTTGTTACATCTAGCAGTCACAAATGTTCTTCAGCTTTATTTGTTATGTAAGGCTTTGTTACCCGTTTTGCCTGAATTCCTTATTTATCAGCATCGCCTGGCAATGTCAGGCTCTCCATGCAGCTGATGCAACGGCAAGTTCTAATGTCAAAAAAACTATTTGCTTTCCAAATGAACACATTAATGTCAGTGCAACAACTGTCTGTCTTGTTTCTTGCTGGCTGCATTCTGTAGAGTTGCCATAGTGATGATAAGTGGACCCCAGTCTGCCAAGGCTGCAGTGAGAGAACTGAATGGCTGCTGCATGCAAGGCCATACTTTGCATGTGGAGCACATAAACAGAGCCATTGGTTGGAGCCACAGTCAGGCTGCAGCCTCCATCAGTGGGCCTGAGTCTTCACAGAATGCCACCAACCCTCAAACTGAAAGCGCTGAAAGAAAGGTGAGAATATGAGGAGCAAATGTATAGAGTCAAGAAGAGTCAAGATTATCAGACTTACCCAAAGGAACATAACTCACGGCACCTGCACACTCACCAAAACTGGCACCGTGAGTGCGCAACTCTCCAAAAGACCGTCTGTGCGTCAGCACATAGTCATCAGCCAGGGCAGCGGCTTCGCTCACAGTTTTTACCTTGTGATCACTAATAAGTTGCGCAATGTTCATGGGAATAGAGTTTTTAAACTGCTCCAACAGTATCAGATCACACAGGTCATCAAAAGTTTTGACCTTCAATGCGGAACACCAACGCATAAAATGTCCAGTTAAGTCCCGAGCGAACTCGAGATGCGTTTGGTTGTCAGCCTTTTTCCACGTACGAAAATGTTGGCGATAAACTTCGGGTACGAGCTCGTAAGCTTTTAACACAGCAGATTTCACCAGGCAGTAATTCTGGCTGTCTGACGCGGACAGAGCTGAATAGGCTTCCTGCGCTCTACCGGTCAGCGCGCACTGCAACATTAAAGGAAGAGCAGACTCAGGCCACTTTCTCGTCTCCGCAACACGCTCAAATAACGAGAAAAAAGTCTCCAGGTCTTTTTCACTAAATTTAGGCAACAACCTAAGATTACCTAAAACATCAAAACAGTCAGGAGACCCCGGAAAACACGAAGACGCATCTACCTCAAAAGAGCCATCTCCAATTAACTTACCGCTTTTCATCAAATCCAGTTTATACTGCTGAAGCTGGAGCTTTGCCTGTTCAGTCTGAAAGCGCAACTTTTCAATAGCTAATTGCTCTTCTATTTCCACTTGTCTCATTTTATCATGTTCTAATTGCAACTTCAACACTTCTTTTTGCTGCTCGAAAGTGAAATTAGATGCTGCAATGAACGGCGGAGAAAAACCAGCATCAGGAGGACACACAGGCTCTATGGCCAACACACCCATCTCAGTTAAATTAGCTGTCAAAATACTCTTTACAGTGTCCTTTAACCGCCTGTCCGAAATATCAATTTCAAAATGCTCTGCAATTTTTAACAACTGCTCCTTAGTACATTTATTCAAAAAGTCCTCAGAGGGAGCTTTAACGAAGTCAGAAATATCAGACATTTTTTATTATTACAGCGGTTCAAATCAAAGATTAACAAATTTACCTACCAAAAAACCTCGCGCACAAAGTGGCATCAAACACCAAATACTCACCGAGCTGCTTTAATTCCCCCCAAACTTTAACAGATGGGAAAAGTTTGAGACACCCCAAACCCTGACTGCCTACCCACAGCTCTAACTTGAGCCTCAAATAGCCGTCTTCGATGGCTTGCCGAGCTCGAAACGTCACCAGACCCGACATACCACTCTCGACCATGGGCACAGCTGATTGTAATACCCCGAGCCCAGAGCGCTCCCTCCTCAGGATTTGCCAACAAAAATGGAAAAAAGAAAAAATAACAAGTGACAAGCCGTGCTTGCCCGCCGGCTAAGCTTATCAGGGTGCTCAAAAAAAAAAAACCCCAATAAACTTTACTTAAATACAAAGCAGCCACGGCAAATATTACTTACCAAACGGATTATTTTTAAACATAAAACAGATTAATCTTAAAACAACCATACCTCTCCGCGCAACGTGCCAAACATTTCAAACAAAGCCCTCGCAGTTTCCGGATTCCCACACCTCTCCGTAGTAAGCACGGTAACGTCATTTCATTCACAACCTTCTGAGCTAATACACAAACCGACTGAATGAATGACTTACCGGTGCGCACAGGCAGAACAAGTGGACGAGCCCCCATTTTGTCATGACCTGGGTCAAAGCCATGACAAAAACGAGGAGACGTACGGTTTTTAAAGTAAAAACGAAATGATTTTATTACAAACAATATAAAATTAGGTAATTGGCAACATAATCAAATACTAACTGAACTAAGAAATAAACTAACTAAACCAAAACATAATGCGCTGAGGAGTCGCGGGCGCAGTGATGCAGCCGCGCCAGGTAGGTCACAAAGCAGAGCAGAGACAGTGTGAGGAGTAGCTCTTATACACCTGTGGACTGGCCAGGTCCACCCAGGTGTGGCAAGCCCCACCTACGACCTGCAGGGAAAGACAAGACAACACAAGAGAGGGAACACAGAACAACAACAGCAGGCCCTAGAGGCAGGAGGCCATCACATAGTGAAAAAAAAAAAAAAAAAAAGGTTACTGACTGTGTATTTAGTGAAGCTGGGGCTCCTGACAGTTTTTACTGTGCGAGAAACAAATTAGAACTGTAACAAACCATGAAGAGTTTTACCTGCAACTACAACGACTGTCTACATGGTATTTGTGATCAGATTGTTTTTGTGTGTCCAGACATCGCCAACCACCAACTAATCTGCATGGGTTGCTGTTGTAACAACATAGGTGTCAGTAACTATATGCTGTTGATGTGGCTTTCCAACACAGAAGCATGTGAGAGAGGCAGAGTGGTATGGCATTAACACCATATTCATTTTTCTTAAAATTTCAATATAAATGCTTCTGAAGGGTAAGGCACTGATATGGTGACTGCATGACAGCGATTACTGCTCTTATAACTATTGCTCTGACATATTTCATGTAGTACAGAAGTATTTTAAGAGCATTTTTAAGGTGTAAAACTGGAATCATAAAGAAATAGAAAAACTTTTCTCAAGTACATCAGGTATTACCACTCATAGTAACCACTGTCATCTGACATGATTTGCAGATTTTCGTTTTCTGTTTGTTGTCTGACTTTTTAAACCCAAACTTTGTCCATATAAAGCAGTGATTCCCAAACTTTTTCCAGTATGCCCCCCTTTCGGAAGCCAATAAAAGTTCAAGCCCCCCACCACAAAATTTTAAATCAATTGTAAACAATAATTGGGGATGGAACTGATAAAAAAAAGAATTCAAAAGTTAAATTTTAGGAAAAATAAAGGTCTGTTGGATAGAAACAGCAAACTCATTTGTTTATTCCCCCTACATAGATCATATTCATTCAGCTTTGTTTCGCTCTTTTTTTTCTCCCCTGGTCTTTCGCGCCCCCCTTGCAGTGGCTCCGCGCCCCCCCAGGGGGGCCCGCCCCCCAGTTTGGGAACCACTGATATAAAGGAAGATGCTCCAACTTCTTGTCCTCTTTGTGTGCTCAAGTGAATTGTTACAAACTGTTATGACCCAGGTCACAATGTGTGATATTGTAGAGTAATATGTTTGTTCCTGTTTTACTGGGCATAACAAAACTAAAACCAAAGCAGTCTGTGTGGAGGCAATTCTCTGCAGCCAATTCTCTCCTGTTATCAGGTCTTTTAACATTTTGTTGTAATTTATGACCATGCTGCAGCTCTCGCTTGCTGCAGAGCAGCTCTTCCATGTACACACACAGTTCACAGCAGGGAATGAACCAACTAACTTGAAGAAGACAGAAAACTAAAATATTTTAATCTACTCTGTCTACAGCCTCATCCACCATTGCTTTGTTTGACACAAGCACAGACTAGAAGATTAATTGATAACAAAACATAATTACTAAACAAACAGAATTCCCTTTGCACATCCAGAATCAGAGATCAGGTGTTGGTCGGTCGCAGGAACATGTCAAGTAAAAACATCAACATAAACCACCACACACTGACACATAAACATAGTTGCAGCACTAACATAAAACTTAATTGCCTGGTAGATTAGTGTATTCATTTTACACAGTCCTGGAAATTTAAACAGCTGTGATGTTTTCTTATGTTTTGGGAACATTAATTTGTAGCTCTTCCTTTTGCCAAAAAAACAAAAAAAAAAAGACTGTTCTTTGTCCTCTTTAGCTGATAACTCAGACACCACTCAGCTCCAGCATCAAGGTCAGGAAGGTGGTCTCCATCTCCCCCACAGCAAAGGGAACCTGTGTGCCACAACACTATGGCACCATGGGCAGCTTCGATACCTTGATGGCAGAGCTGACGCAGCGCCACCCAGATGTCGGAAGGCAGAGGATTGTGGATGCTCTGATAGAGCTGAAGGCTAAGCACCAACACCTCAGCGGCCTGCCCCTCAGGGCAATCAGGGAGATGACTTCTGAGCTTTTGACAAGGCCCAGGAGTGCCATGCAGTTTTGAAGAAGCAGTGCTCAGTCCTGCAAAAAAATTATTTACCAGTGCTTTGATTTGTTAGAATAGCATCAAAACCCCCAAAGTTTTTCTTTGCAACTCACATATTTCAAAGAAGGGAGCAGTTAATCTGAAAGAATCCTCTTTTTGATTGTTATTGAATGCAGTGGTTATTTGGTTTTTTGGTTTAAATTTTTTTTTTTTTTTGGTTGTTTTTTTTTTGGTTGTGATCAAAAGTTGGCATGTTGAAAGTTTGAGGGCTTTTACGCAGGGCCTCCTGCCAGTTATTCAGTAGTAGTTAAATTAGTTTTGAAGAAAATAGAAAATAGTTTTTAGTGATTTCTAAAATGCTATGTCGGGTTGCATACAGTTACATATGCAGCAGCTTTCTTTGGTTTTCATGTCCTCTGTCAATAAATAGATCTGCATTGAAATGTTCTGTCATCTTCATTGTTGCTAAGCTTGATGTGGAACCCCCCCCCCCCCAGTATCAAAACTGGATGAAATGATATGGATGGATGCATACAAGATGACTAACTCATAATTTGTGTGATTTTAAAGTGTGTACATTGACCATTTCCTGATATTTACTGTAACATTCACATGCAATCCCGATCCCAAATAACCCACAAGAAAAACAGTTGTTAGATGTCTGTCATATTGTTTTACCTGAATGATTGCATAACTGGACAAGTGCTTTGTCCAGGACGAATGAATTGTATCTTGAGCCCATAAATTACGTCACAGTCACACATGCATGAATGCAGGGGAGTGACTACAGCCTGCTGAGGCAAATCAGGTGGACAAAGTCTTTGCTATTGGTTTAGGCTGCAGCTTCACTGGTCAGAGTTCACCAAAGTTGAACTCTATGCAAAGCAAAGCAATTTCATGCATGTGTGATCGTGCGCTTGATCAAAACATTGGAACAAACTGCATCTCATGCACATGCAATACCATTTTGTGCAATGATGTAAGAAGTAAAAAGTGGACTTGATATATTTTTTCTCATAAACAGAAACACAAACATAAACAAACACAAAGATTTTCTTCAAAAAATGCCAGAAACGTGTATATTTGTTTTGTTGTTAAACCTTTTGTTCTTCACTGTCTCCCTTAGTGTACTCTACAGAGACACAGAGCTGTGCACTTTGAGTTTTTATATTATTTGTGCCTGTAATTTTTCTTGCAGGCACAGCTTTAGAGTTCAACAACAGACTGGCTTGCCTGTGGAGGAGCTGACCACAAATTTTTTTAAATGCTTGGGTGTTTTTACATAAGCCAATCACAACACAGGTGATTTTACAACAGCAACAACAAGAGTTTTACAACAGCCAATCACAGTGCAGTTTATTTATAACAGCTAATCACAACACGTGTTGTTTTCAACAAATAACTACAGCATAGGAAGATTTTATAACAGCCAGTCACAACACAAGGGGGTTGTACAACAGCCAGTGGTAGCACAGGTGGTTTATTTTGCAGGGGTCAATCACAGCAGAGATTCTTTTTTTACAACAATCGCAAAACAGTTTTTGATTTTTTTCTTTTTTGCAACAGCTAATTACAATGTTGTCAGTCACGAGGCTGATAAATGAGGAAAGGAGGACAAAGGGAGGGACATCTGCTGGTGAATTTTTATTTTACTTTTACTTCCTCAAAACACTGTTGGAGTTTCACAGGATGACAGTGTTGCCAAATCTCCCAAACTATGTAAGTGAAGAGTGACCAGTTTTCAAACATAAAAAACAACTAAATAAAAACATAAAATGCCTCCATACTGCTTGTCTGGGGGTAACCCAAGTCTCATAAAGCCCCAACATACCATGTTGACAAAAAAACATGTTATTTCCACCATGTTTTTTAGCCTGAATCTTCACTGTAGATCCTCAACTTGGAGCCATGTTCACATGCACACTGTCTGAACTGGGTGTGTGTGTTGTGATGGTGAGCAAACAGCATGTTGGGACTTCAGGAGACTTTGATTATGCCAGACAGGCAGTATGGAGACATTTTATGTTGTTTCCATTTGAAAATTGGCCACAATTCACTTAGTGTTTGAAAGATTCTACAATGCTCCCTCAGTGCTCCATCAGTGTTTTGTTGACTGAAACCAGGCCTTCACTCAGCATGAGGGTAAATAGATAATGACTGCATTTTCATTTTTGGGTGAACTATCCCTTTAAAGATAATTTCCTCATAATCCCTTTTGCCTTGGAATTCATGTTCAGTTCTGGTAATTGTTCTGTTAGCTGTCTAAAAGGGTGCTGTGCCAATAATGACCACAGGGGTTTATGTGATTCCTCCCTGACAGTTCTAGGAAGCCACCACTAGTTGTCCTCACCAACTCAACTGTAGCTGGGCTTAGTGTTAACCATGACATGTTTCCACTGTTCATCAAAGTAACGAACGGGTTAATGTAAGCTGTAGTTGGGAATGGGCGGAGATTCCAGCTGGGACGCAAACCGGGACAAACCGAGAGAGCAACACAAATCTGAGAAAGAAAATCAGTGCTGGAGCTGAATACATATATGTGTGTATCTGTCAGGCCTTCTCTCTTCTTCCACTTCACATTTGATCAGATTTTGAACGTATCGGACCGAGAGGTGCGGTGAAACCGATGGAGAAGTTTTGGAGTTGCTGTCAGTTATGGGTGAAGTAGTCAAGACGTGGAAGGCGGTGGAGGCGTCTAAAGAGAGTTCAAGAAGCGGAGCAACGGGACCGTGTGGAGCGTTCACGGTCCGCACACTTTAAAACAATGGACAAGTATCTGTGCTTCCACACGGATTGGCCAGTATGAGCCCACTTTAAGCGCCTCGGCGGAGCTGAGATGGTGTAAACGCTCTTTACTTCGCGGTTCGCACATATCAACAGGACTACATCCAATGAGAGGTGTGGTGGTAAAGTAATCCATCGGTGTCATCGGCTACGAATAGAGATACAAATCTGGTGTTTGACAAAGCGCTGATAAACACGCCATGTGGAGCCCGGGGACGTGGATGTGGCGAGCGGCTGTGTGCTGCCTGCTTCTGGAAACATTTGTGCACAGTGCCAGAGGTAGGACAAAGCAGGCTTGTTCTACAATAAATTCTCTATTATTTGCTGCTATCAGCCTGTTTTTGCAACAACATCAGCCAGCGAACCAGTGTTTGGTGCACACGCACAGACGAGGAGTTCAGAGCTACTGGAAACTGGAGCCACATGGAGGACAGAGACACAAGTCAACATTTGTTTTTTTCTGTTTACTGGCGGCTACCAGTGGAGAAAACAAACTGTATTTGTGTTGCATTCAAACCCACCTCCTTAAAGGGATAGTTCACCCAAACATGAAATTTCAGTCATTATCTACTCATCCTCACACCAATTGAAAGTCAGGTTTATTTTGTTAGTCCTCAAAACACTGCTGGAGTTTCACAGGAAAACAGTATTGCAGAATCCCCCAAACAATGGAAGTGAATGGTGACCAGTTTTCAAATGTGAATGAACCATGTTCACATGCACACAGTCTGAACTGGGTGTATGTGGTGTGATGGTGTGCAAACGGCATTTTGGGGCTTTAGGAGACTTGGATTACACCAGACGAGCAGTATGGAGGCATTTTATGTTTGTTTTTTTTCCTGTTGTTTTTTAAGTTTGAAAACTGGTAACTATTCACTTCCATTGTTTAGGAGATTCTGCAACACTGTTTTCCTGTCAAAGTCCAGCAGTGTTTTGTGGACTAACAAAATAAACCCGACCTTCAATCAGCATGAGGGTGAGGAGATAATGACTGAATTTTCATTTTTGGGTGAACGATCCCCTTAAAAACAACTCAAGGAACATAAATTCTAAATCTAAATCTTAAAGAAATCTAAATTTCCAGCGTGCAGGTCCCTGTTGACCTTCATGTCAAAAAATATAATAATCATCAATGGCAGCAATTCTGAAAATGTTGTCATTGTGTACCACAGACACACCGTACACTGACTGAAACACTGACAAATAGAGACACCTCTGTTATGTCATGCATATTTCCTCTGTGAATATTGTCATTTTGTAAGCACTGTGTCAGATCAGTGTTTTTTCTCTCTGTGGTTTGTTTCATCAGGTTACATTTGCATTGTAAACATTTTGTCTACCTTATTTACACATAGAGGTGTTTATGTTTATGTTTATTTTATTTAAGAAGCGACAATTTACATTAGTTGACATGGCCATCATGGAAATGTGCCAAATTTAGCCCTACAGGCTAATTTTCATCTGCAGTCTGTGGCAGGCTGATGGTATGAAAAAAACATAAAGGAATGCATTCAACAGCACAGACAAACACACAGCAGCATGAATAGGAAAACAGTGACATAATCAACAAAAAAACATTAAAAAAAAACAATAAAACCAACAATTAACAAAACAGTGAAACACCTTTCAGACACAAAAATCTTGTATTGATTACATTACTGTTCACAAATGTTTCTGTTTTTCTGCTCCTTAATTTAAAATACTTGAGTGATTTTTTTTTCCCCATTCCACTCTCAGTGCTGTATCTGTCCCTGTCTCTGCTCCTCTCAGGTCTCAACATGTGTATGAGTGGCAGCGCTACATCCTGTGAAGAATGCCTCCTGATTCATCCCAGTTGCGCCTGGTGCGCACAAGAGGTGAAGCTCATCTGCTGCAATTTTCACTAGGGATGCATGGCACTGGCTGATAAAGACTTTAAAATGAAATATCAGTATCAGCCTGAAATGAACATTTCTGCATTTATGACAGACTGATAAGATGGCACTTTATTTATCCAGTTGCAGTGTGAGTATGTCTGCAGTGTGGATTTGTTCTGAAGTGTCTGAATGGATATCAGAGTTGCTATTTGCAACAATTGCTGAATGTCGGTCATGCGAGGGGGAGCTGAATCCTTCAACACTACAAATTAAATTGCCCATCTGAAAGGTTCAGTGTGTACGATTTACAGGAAATTATCATCAGAATGTATCAGAAATGGAATGTGATATCCAGAGTCAAGTTTTCATTAGTGTATAATCACCCGATGATAAGAATTGTTTTTTCTGTTACCTTAGAATGAGCCTGTTCTTCCACACAGGCCACCATGTTTTTACAGTTGCTCAGAATGGACAAGCCAAACACAGACTCTAGAGAGGTTCCTTTTCCACCATGGGTGCTGGAGTTGTCACGACACCAGAATTTTAAATGTCAGTGCAATACTAATATAAAAAGAAGATACTTGATACATCTCCTGATACCACAGCAAAAAAGTCTTGGGCACATAAAATAGGATATTTTTCTCTTTTTTTTTAAATTAAGCACCTGCACACAGTGCTGGTACAGAAAAAGTCACTGAACACTGTCTGCTTTTGCTGCAGGACAAATTTCAGGCAGGACAATAAAGACTGAACTGAACTGAGGTCTTAAGTGAGCACTTAGATCTTTTCTTTTTACAGCTGTGGTATTTTTAATACTATTGAATGTTAGGATTGTATAGTTTTGAAGCCTGTGGTGTTGAAAAAGTATTGAAATATCAATTCTTTTGTTAACCATAGTAGGTTCGCATACTTGGAAGGGAAGATGAGAGATGTTTTTCAATCTGCAAACTCTTGGCTAGGTGCCACTAAATCCTATCCCCATCTTTATGATGAATTTGTGAGAAAGAAAGGGAAACGGGCACTAGAGAAAAAATAGCTGTCAGCAGTAATTTTCTTATTTTGCACAGTGAATATGTTCATTTTGCAGTGCAATTTGCGATTAGACTGAAAAAACGAGTTGAGTTGGAAAATATTGGATATTGGCAAAAATCCAATATCATGCAGCCTTATTTTCCCATAGAGATGAAATAATTATTGCAGACCACATGTGGCTTTAAATTTCAGCCCTTTTTCATTTGTTCATGCGTTACAACAATCTGTAACCTGAGGTTTGTGTCTTTCCATCCTTCAGGACTTTGGGAGGGGGCGGACTCTGACATCACGGTGCGACTTTATTCAAAACTTGCAGAAGAGGGGCTGTGAGATGCGGTTCATTGAGTACCCCACCAGCAGCCTCTCTATCCTGCAGAGCAGGCCCCTGAGTTCTAAAGGGTCTGGGTCGACCCAGTACGATGTTGTTCAGATCATGCCTCAGAAAATCTCTCTGAGCCTGCGCCCAGGTTAGTGTTCTATACACTGAGAGTCAGGTATAACTGTTGCACATCCATGAGAGCAGATACAGAAAAAAGAAAGTATTCTTATAATTACAAAACTTCCAGTCTCGACTAGTACATGTTTTTGTGAATAAAGCAGCTAACAGATTCTTTCCACCTGCTCATCCAGGAGGTCAGACGTGGTTTGGGCTGCAGGTGCGGCAGGTGGAGGACTACCCAGTGGATCTCTACTACCTGATGGACCTGTCTCTTTCCATGAAAGATGATCTGCACACCATTCGTAACTTGGGCACCAAACTGGCCCAGGAGATGGGCAAGCTCACCAGCAACTTCAGGCTGGGCTTTGGTTCATTTGTAGACAAAAACATGTCCCCGTTCTCCTACACAGCACCCAAGTATCAGGAGAATCCATGCAACGGGTAGGTAGTGGCAGCATGATTTACCGCATGTTTAAAGGGATGGTGCTTTAATAGCTTTTAAAGTAAAACTCTGATGAATTAATAATACAGGAATGTCAGCCTACTTCAAATGCAGCCCTACTAACAAGCTGTAGATTTATACAACACTTTATGTGAGGCTGAGCTTAAAAGGATAGGTCTGGTTATTTGAAGCGTGGTTGTATGAGGTACTTATCAATAGTCAGTAGACGGCAGTTGGCACAACCCAAGTTTGGAGAATCAGCTGGAGTACCAGAGGTGGAACCATCTACTGTAGGTGATACACTGATGATGGATAATACTTCATATAACCATTCTTCAAAAAACCCAGACTATCCCTTTAAGAACAGTTCTTTCATGACGTAAATGTTTCACAGCAGATGAAAGGGAAATCCTGAAATAATAATTCACTCTAACCCACACGTTTCTATTTTTGGACACTCATGCATCATGTATAGTTAGCTATCCTGCAGTTGCAAGAATGAGTTTTTCCATCTTTGATGAGCAAAGTCAATGAGCAGTTCTTAACAATGGCCCCACTTCTCTCTTCTGGGTTGTTGATGAGGGTAAACTGAAAGGGAGCAGAACAGATAGAGGGTAAAAAGCTGCGGCACACGATGTTTGCCCCGGAGGTGAGGCTGCACTGCCCTAACCCAGTGCCCGCCATCGCGCATCACTTCCCATCTAGGTTATGGCTTTGGTTGTGTGTGTGTGTGTGTGTGTGTGTCTGTGTTTGTTAGTCACACACAGTGAAACAGCAGGAAAATATTTAAAGGGATAGATGGCAACATTTTGACCCCTAAGCAACCCAGCACACTTCTGCTGTTGCTCACCCCATTTATACAAGACGAGAAAACAGCAAACATGTAGATCAACTGGATCTGGAAGAATGTTTGATTTGACATTTTCGTTTAAATAATGATAACAATACATTCATTCATCATGGCAACTTTCAAAGCAGAATGCGTTACAATAAAGACAGAATTCATTTAAAGCAAAAAGAAAAACTAAAAGCCATTTAAAGCATTTGTTTCCCAAACCTTTTTTCTGAGGACCCACTTTTTAAAAATGACAAACCATCACAAGCCAAATCACTGTTCCTGACTATTTTTGCTGCCATTTCTGCATCACCTTATATAGTCTTGATGCATGCATACACATGTTAAAGGCTTTATAAATGAGAAATAAATGCATTCAGGCTGAGTTAACAGGTCACTTCATTGTTTTTATTTCCTCTCACCAAGAAAACAAACCTAAAAATAAGTTGAGATAACTCAAAATTTCAAGGCAACTTACTGTGATAGATTTGAGTTTTGAGCCCAAGTTGATATAAACTGAAAATATTTTGCTGACCGAGTACTTAGTTGAGACAGTTTGCTTTTCTTGAATCCTTGAGGTATAGAAAAAATATAGAAAAAATGTATTTTAAAAGTTGTTCACAGTGAGCTGTGAAGCTGATTTGTCATTATTTGGGTGCTTGAAATTGGTTTTATGAAATATATGAAACATTAAGCATTATTCACTTTCACTTCAATGAGATTACTCAGTAATTTTTGAAACAATTTTTGGGGGCTTCTAAAATTCAAAGTTTCAAGTTTATCTAAAGAAGAAAGTAAATTATCAACAAAACAATATTAGTTGATAAACTCAAAAGAAAAAATCTGTTGAAATAAGTTCCTTGAAATTTTGAGTTTTCTCAACTTTTTGTTTTTACAGTGTAGAACATTTTAACCAGCTTCATTAATGAGACAAAATACTGTAAGTGCATTTGGATGGAATGAACAGGCTCTTGTTTTTCCTCTCATCAGTAAAACAATTTACAGAAACATTTTAATGCTTTATCTCTCATAAAGCATTCAAATATGTGTATTATTTGACATTGTACTGCAGATATATAAATCTTAAATTTGCAGAATCTTTTCCAGTCTTATTTATTTGGTGACCCAAATGAAATCTCCTGTGACCCACCTGTGGGTCCTGACCCAGTGTTTGGGAATGACTGATTTAAACTAAACACATTATAAAACAGAGTGAAACTATAAAATCAATGAAAAGCCGTTTTAAAAAAGTCATGCCATGATCTCCTCGGGTAGGTCACTCCAAAGTCTCAGAGCTTTAAAGCGATATTCCACTGCTGAATAATAGTCCACTCAGTATGTACTCACCTCTATGCCGATGTGAGGATGGGTGAAGATCTTCAGTTCACAAAACAATCCTGGAGTTTCAGCAGAAAACAGGGTTGCAGCCAAATTCGGTATAATGGCAGTGAATGGAGACCACGTATAAAATGTAAAAAAAAAAGAACACAAAACAAACACAAAACGTCTCCATCCTGCTTGTGTGGTGTAATCCACGTGTCCGTGAGCCGCGACATTAAAATTCAACCACAAAAGACTCCATTTACACCATGTTTTTAGCTGAAACGTCAATTGTAGCTTCCCAGGTAGCATGTAAACATGGCGTCGATCTCGCGATATTTTCAGACGTGCGTCCATTAAGAGATATACGAAGTCTCGCAAGATCGACGCCATGTTTACATCCTACATGCTACAGCTGACATTTCAGCTAAAAACATGGTGTAAATGGCGTCTTTTGTGGTTAAATTTTAATGTCGCGGCTCACGGACACTTGGATTACACCACACGAGCAGGATGGAGACATTTTGTGTTTGTTTTGTGTTCTTTTTTACATTTTATCCATGGTCACCATTCACTGCCATTATACCGAATTTGGCTGCAACCCTGTTTTCTGCTGAAACTCCAGGATTGTTTTGTGAACTGAAGATCTTCACCCATCCTCACATCCGCATAGGCGTGAGTACATATTGAGTGGATTATCATGTAGTGGTGGAAGTCCAAATCTGAACAACCAGCAATGATGCATCTGAGGATCTCAGGAAGGGGGACTTAATTTTTTCCATGGTTGTATAAATCAAGTCAGCTTTGTCATGTTTTTGTAAATAAATTGCATGAAGTATTATAGATCAAAACTTTTTGCTGCTGTGAATATTCTGATGTCCTGATGTGACTTTCAGAGGAAATATCTGGACCTCTTCCTGTCTTTCACCCTGCACAGATACAAACTCTTCCCCAGTTGTGTCCCCACCTTTGGTTTCCGCCACATCCTCTCACTGACAGATAAAGTGGACCGTTTTAATGAGGAGGTGCAGAAGCAGATGGTATCTCGCAACCGGGATGCACCAGAGGGCGGATTTGATGCCATCCTTCAGGCTGCTGTTTGTAAGGTGAAAAGTGTTGGATTTCTTTATTTTCTTTTCTTCCACTGCTGAATAATTTATTTAGTGTCCTTTACTTGAATGCTCTCCATGAACCCTGACTTGGCTGCATTAAGTGACAGCACAGGTTCAGTTCAGATGGAGGGGAAAAGCTGCTGTGAAACCACTGAGGCGCCCTTGTGGCAAGCATCTATTTGCTTGTTAATTAAAAGCACCAGGGGGTTTAGACAGACAGGAAGTGCAGTCTGGTGCAGCTGGTTAAACATGAGGACGAGTCACTCGCAGGCCCAGTCATAACCCTATTTTCCTCTCCCACTTTAATTGTTTTCTACAGGAAGAGAATGACTCCCTCTGAGGAACTCCTTCCTTGTAATTTACTCGTGCTGCATCATTTCAGACAGTCGCTGCAGGCTGGGCTGGGTCTGGCCCAAGGATTCATTGATCCTCATTTTTTAATTTAATTCAGTGGAAGTTCAGCAAATCAGTGTGATGGTTATCACATGAATGTGACTCAAAATAAATAAATTGAATTAAATAGCTGCTTTTGTGTCTAAACTAGAAAACTATTCAGCTGCTTCTTTTAAAGGCACAGCTCACCCCAAATCAACAATGCATCTTTTTCCCTCTTACCTCTCTTACCTTACCGTTTTGGTGTAGGTTGCAGAGTTCTCTCTAATAGATGGCACGGTTGCACACCTTGTTGTGAGTAGCTTTATGTAGGAACTACTTTCTGTTTACTGAACCACACCCACCAACTGTATCACCACCCAAAGGAATCATGCATCTGTTCATAGATGAGAGGCTGGTGTTTGTGATAGCTCAGGATGTAAACATTAATGGTGTTCTCCTCAGCTGAGCCGTAACCTCTTGTCATAACCTTTAAGAATAACCATCCATATGTGCTTCTTACTAAGGTAAATGCAAGAAGCAGACAAAAATAACTCATCATCTTTTATTATGGAAAAATCTTACTAGACATTACTTTGATTGTTACAAAATAGTTTTTTTTAATACAAATTTGTTGTCCAGGGGTTGAACTCTGTTGTATACTATACACACCAAATAACGAACACAAGAATTAGGAAATACCACTCTTCGCTGGTTGAAATGTTATGTTTGTTTAGTGTCATGCATTAGTCAGCACTCTGTCAAATGCTCACTTTGTTGTTGCCCGTTGTTTCCTATTGATAATGGCCAGGACAGGTCCTGCAGCAGAAAGCTCTGGCTATTGTTTCACTCTCACTGGCTTGTTTGGATCAGCTGCTTTCAAGCTTGTGGAAAGTGACAAGTATCCATAAAGAGTTTTTAGTTAATTGACAAATCCTGTAGAACCCAGCCATTTACAAATGTGTTGACACGACACATCTGTAATGGCAATGCCTTCACACATACTGGCTCTGATAACCATTCTAAACCATCCTTTGGTTGGTTTGGAACAGTTCCTTAATAAACAAAGCAATTAATGGCAAGTCTGAAGTGGGGTTGTATGAGGTACTACAGTAGATGGGATTTGACCTGGCCTAGTTTGGTGAAGCATAGAGGAGCATGGAAGCTAAGCAATGTACTGCTATGGACAGTGTCAGCAGCAAAATGTATTTTAGCTCCTCATCCCCTCTCTTTTCCCCATTTCCTGTCTCTGCCTCAGCAATATCAGTTGTGCACTAAATTTTGTATTAGTATTATTATTTAGTATTTTCATCACTTTACCTTTCCGTTACACAGCCTTTTATATATAATTCGAATATGGCCCTCTCCAAAGGCACCAGACTTGTTCAGCGAAATCAGTCATTTTACCTCACCGAACATGGGAATTGCTGGTCTACCACTGCCTCGATCAATTTTAGTTTCGGTTCTGATTATTCTTCTTTCTTCTTCTTTTTCTCCACTGAAAGTGTTCATGCAGCAAAAAACATAAGACAGAAATTCATGAAAATTGGCAGGTGGGTTCCAAATTCCACTCACTACTCCAGCACGTGTGATGACACTCACTGACCTCAAGCTGATGCTGTATTATCTCAAAAACACCTCGGACTTCAAGAATCAACATTCTTTCATTATTTTAACCTCTCAAGTCATCTGCATCTGGTCTTCTGCTCTTAAATTGTAAAATTCTATGATTTTGACAACCTTGTGTTGTTGTGTGACTTTGGCATTTTAAATATTTATTTCAGATCCAAACTAACCCCTTAGTTAGTCATCAGGCAGTGGTACAGCTTCCGTGCTCTACGTGGTAAAATGACTGTTTTTGTCAAAGGATTCTGGTGGCTTTGAAAGAGTGATATAACAGCTTCAGTTTCCAGCAGAAAAGGCTGTTTAACAGCAAGGTTGAGTGGTAAAAATATTCCACATATAGTGTACACTTTAAACTGCTAATGATTTCTTGCATGGCCCTTTTTTCAAAGTGTCTAAAATATGTTTAACTGCTGACCCTGTCCATAGCAGTACATTGCTTAGCTTCCTACACAGTACTCCTGCTGCCTCTTCATAGTCAGTGTATTACCTACTGTAGATGGCAGGTGACACGCAACAAGTTTGAACAAGTACCCCATATGACCCCATGTCAAAAACACTGTCCCTCTAATCCCCTAGTAAAATACAAGAAGCATCTCCTCTTGGTCCTAACCTGCTGTACCCTGTGAACAGAATGAGATTGGTTGGAGAAAGGGGGCCTACCACCTGCTGGTGTTTGCCACAGACGATGTACCTCACCTTGCTCTGGACGGCAGGCTGGGAGGCCTCGTGCAGCCCCATGATGGAAAGTGTCACCTCAATGACAAGAATGAGTACAGCGCTTCCACAAAGATGGTAAGAAGAGCTGCCCTTTCTATAGTCCTGCTCACAAACAGAGCATTGGTCAGGGTTCCCAGCAGGGTTTTGTATTGAAGGTGGGTGATGTGGTCTTAAATAACGACCCTCCCAATGTCATTTTACAAATTAATAGACTTTTATGAAGCATTATAGCAACCTTAACACATCTGGGGGCTGGGAAATGGAGAAAGGTGAGTGCAGTGAGATTGTTACAAAAGCTAAAAGGAGGAAATTTTATCATATGGCTTCATACTGTCCATCCAAGACTAACAAATCCAATCATGCTGCTGCAGTTATCTATTTTCTGAAAAACTGTGTTGTAATATACATATATGTGTTTTTTTCCTCAATGAGATGTGGTGTGTATATATATATATATATATATATATATATTATATATATATATATATATATATATATATATATATATGTGTTATATATATATTATATATATATATATATATATATGTATATATATATATATATATGTATATATTAATTAGTATTAGCAATTAGTGCTGTCAATCGATTAAAATATTTAATTGCACATTTTTTCTTTGTTCAAAATGTACCTCAAAGGGATATTAACCAAAACAACGACAAATATTGTCCAGAAACCCTCAAAGGCACTGCATTTAGCATAAAAAACTCAAATAATTACATGACAATCCCAAGTCTATCAGGCACAGATGAGCATGTTGACCTACTCAATTTAATATTGAGGCCAAAATGCACTAAAAACTTGAAAAGTCAGTTGAAGTTTCTATGGAACTGCAGGCTTCAGATTTAAAATTTCAACACCACAGAACCAGCTGTATTTTAGGAAAAGGTTACTATTTATATGCATTTATTTATTTATTTAGTATTATTATTGTTAATAATAGTTTATTTCTTTAATAAAATATTGTCCTCTGAGGAGAAAAATCCTCACCTTTATTCAGCTCAGTGTATATAATGATGAAACGGTGCATGATATTCATGTTTTTGTATTAATGCAGCAGGATCATTTACATCAGTGTCACTCTGACAGACATCAGTGAGGATGTTTTAGACCACAGCAGACAGCAAACTGCACACCGACATACTCTGATGAGATGAAGAGGAGAGACAGAGTCTGGACTCTTCATCATGACTTACAATAATGCAGCGCAGTGACAAAAGTTTTGTGGAGGAGACGAGCGTCTGTCAGTTTGGTCTTTGCAGGGACAGATATTTTTATCTGTAGTGATAAAATCACAGAACTGCTTGTACAGTATCAGGATTCATCATCAATAAAGTTTTTATATTGGTCAGTACTTCACGCACACGCTCCTCCTCCCTCCCTCCTCTCTGCTGCTCGTCTCTCCTCCCTCGCTGTTATGATTGATCGGCACGAAATAATTAAGTATTTAAAAGTACATAAATTGGACTTGGAGTAAAAAAAATCACGCACCACAGACGTGTACGTTAATAATATGATTCATGATCATAAAATGTTTTTATATCAAGTCGACACATCTGTCCATATTCACACGCTCTCTCTCTCCCCCTCTCCCTCTCCCTCTCCCTCTCCCTCTCCCTCTCTCTCTCTGCTGTGGGTCAGACTTATTTTTACTTTCACTTGGTTTCAGGTGGAGCTGCAGCTCGATCAGCACTTGCTCGTCTCCTTCCTCATATACTTCTGTTTCTTTGCGCTGAGCCAGTCGCTTAAACAAACAAGCCTGTTTACATTGTCGGGTGACAGAAGCTCACATCTTCGCAGCTGCGAGTTGATTCATTTCCAGCTGCTGATTCAAACTATTGATCAGGCCAATATAACAGAACGTGCGTTAACACACGTTAAAAAAAATTAGTGGCGTTAAAAGGAATTTGCGTTAATGCGTTATTAATGTGTTAACTTTGACAGCACTAACACACACACACACACACACACACACACACACACACACACACACACACACACACACACACACACACACACACACACACACACGTGCAAGAGCCTTTGAAAGGTGAATTTAAGAAGATACATAAACACTGAGAAAATTCCCTTGGACCCCAGCATCACCCTGCAGCTTCAAATCTTCTGATTTACTGTAACACACATTGCCATTCAATAAACTCTGGCACTTTTCCTTAGAAAATCCACCTGTGAATGGATGTTTCAATTTCCATTGTTTACTCAAATAATACACAAGAGAAATATCTGATACGTTCACCTGCTGCCCTCTTTGATGACAAGGGTATTCATGATAATAATATGCTCCACTTGGCTTTTGCCCAAGCCTGTTATTGGATTTGAGTAGATTTTTTTTGTCCCATATGTTTGCTAAATCTTTCTTCATTCCAAAGAAAAACTTGAAATGAGACATTTAAAAAAAAAAAAAAAAAAATCTTATTTAACCCACCAGCTTGAGTGCCACTTGCTTGTGGCCTATGGTGGTAATTGCAGGGGAAAGAGCCAATAAAGACATCCACACCTGGAGGCTGCTAGTAAAACCACAGAAATGATTTTTGACTTGTAAAAATATAGCTACAGATATTTCTCTTTGAAAACTTAGCTCAACCACATCTGACACATGGACACCAAGGAGCAGTTTTGATGACTTGTAATGGTAATCATGCACCAGTGGACTGTTTTTGTTAGATGCTCATCATAAGTTCACATCATAAGTTCACACAGTGTCTGAAGATTCCAGACGACTTATTCACATGATATTGATAAAATGTATCAATATCATGTGGGTGGCACTGTGCTCCCATTTAATAGGAATTTTCTCAGACTAATTGATAGCCGTGTTTATCACACGAGAGCTACAGGGACATTCTGTTGTAAAAGGAGACACTTTGACTTTAATACCCCTTTATTTTTCACTTCAATCCTATTATCCCTTAAACAAGCTGCAGTGCTTCTTCTTCTGTCGGTCTCCTCCACATTTCTGTTTTTAAGTACAACTGTTGAGTTGGTAATTGATACAAATCACTGGGAGTTTTTAAAAAATAAAAATCTCAGTCGAGGCTGAATTCCATCAAACAAAAATAATCCCATTTTGCAGTAGATGGCAGTTGGCACGCCCGCAGTTTGGAGAACCAGCAGGAGTAGCGGTGTAGGAAGCTAAGCAATGTCCTGCTGTGGACAAGGTCAGCTGCAACATGTATTGTTCACCCCTTGTGAACGTGATATCTCAAGAACGCCTTGAGGAAATTTCTTGAATTGAGGCACAAATGAACTGATTAGAATTTGTTGGTCAAAGGTGACCCCTCTAAACACATTTTTGTCCATCAGATATTCATAGGCTAATTATGACAAAATTACACACACATATCGAACAGGATAAAATGATGAGGTGATGACATTTATATCCAAAAGGTCAAAGGTCATCTTCACTGTGACATCATAATGTTCAGCTCTCCATCAGTCCTCTGTCCTCCTCTGTAAAAGTAGTCTCTAAGTGAAGACAGCATGTTTCTACCTGGAAATTATTCACTGGAGTCACACATGTAGAGTGAGAACTTCCATTTTGCCAAAAAATACACCCTCAAAGTTATAAGTCAATATAGTGGTAAGTTCTATATTAAATTCCTTCGGATTCTTCACCATATACATTATCTGAGGATGGATGTAAACTGTATACAGCAACTGTGAGGCAGTAATTCTATTTTTAGACTTGTTTTATACGACCATTGACAGCTGACCTCTTGCTCTTCTTCATCAGAAAGTGTGTGAGTGTGAGTGAGTCTTGTAATACAGTGACTGTGGATTAGTGCCTCATACAACCCCACTTCAAAAAATCTGAACTATCCCTTTAAAGTTTTGTTCTGTCTGATACTGAAATGTGAAATGTGTAAACCTGAGCTCTGGTCTAAACGAAGAAACCATATCCACCTTTACGCTGGTTTCAAAAGTCCAGCAGAGAAATGTTAACACAACACTGTGGTCAGAAGTGCATCAACATTTGTTAACTAGCTTCCTGACTTGGAAGTCTATACATGGTATGTGTGAACAAAAATACCCATAATGCCCCTTTCCATCTCTCTCTCTACAGGACTATCCCTCTCTGGCTCTTCTGGGGGAGAAACTGGCTGAAAATAACATCTTTCTCATCTTTGCGGTGACAAAACGGCTGTATGTCATTTATAAGGTACTTTGATTTGACTGTTTTATCAGCAAACTTGCTTGGATTATTTATTCCTTTATATTTATTCAGGCATCTAATGCTGTTTCTTATTTCTTCCCTTACAAAGAATTTTACTGCACTCATACCTGGAACGACAGTGGAAATCCTGGACCAGGACTCTAAGAATGTAATTCAGCTGATCATCACAGCTTACAATGTGAGTACAGAAAAGTGCTGGTGCTGGTATGACTGTCAGTGTGTCTGGTTTCCTGTGTGTATGTGAGAGAAAGAGAGACAGAGTCGAGTAACGACACAGAGGGAATTGTGAAGAAAGATAAGAAGAGGGGGAGGAAAACAGAGGCAAATTCTTTAAAGTCTTCCCACTTCTGTGACACAGTTAATGAGCCTCCAGCTGACATGGCTGGTTGCATGCAGGCTGGATTTCTCATTTTGGTTTAGACGCTGGGCTGCTGAAGTGGTTTTAACAGCTGACTTTGTAGCAAAGATGCTTTTCTTAGCGACATTTCTCATAGGTATAGAAATGATGAACTGATTGACAGAAAAGTAATTAACATTTGATTACAGAGTAAATCATTAAACTCACTAACGAAGCAAAAACACCATGCACTTTAGTTTCAGCTTCTCAGGATTTGTTGAAAGATTAATATCTTTGGGTTTTGGACTCTTGGTCAGATGAAACAAAGCATTCTGAAGAAATTGTGATGAACATTTGTCACTATTTTCTAACATTTTACAGAATAAACCACTGGTTCCCAACTGAGGGCAAGCAGTGGCAAGATAAATCTGAGGCGTCACAAAATGATTAAAGACACAGTACGTCATTTTTTTCGGCGGGATCTCCCAATCAAAACAAAAACAAATGACGCATCTTAAAATGAAAATTCAGTCATTATCTACTCGCCCTCGTGCCAATTGTAGGTCAGATTTTTTTTTTTTTATCCACAAAACACTGCTCCAACACAGAGGGTTCTACCAAGAATGTTTTTATATTCTAAGGGTTTTATCTAGAACACACACTCGGGCTTCTAATAAGAACCTTTTTATATTTCATGTGTTTTATCTAGAACCCAACTGTGGGGTTAGACAATCCTTGAAGAACTCTCTTACAAAGAATATTTGACAAACCCTTTCTTCCAAGAAGGGTTCTTCAGAAGGAATTTGTTCTGTGTAGAACCACAGCCCTTCAGGAGGAACCCTTTTGGAACCCTTATTTCTAAGATTGTACCCTATGAAACATATAGGGCGACATTGTTTAAACAAATATAATTGAATATTAATGTAGATAACATGCAGAGTGGGCTCATAAAAATAATCTGCTATATTTCAGATCTTTATTTGACAGTAGATTGATTCAATTTTACATGATCGATCAAATTCTTAATGACCAATTAATCAATCATTGATTAATTGTTATCATACCAAACAATTACTCAACATATGTTTTAAATAGGCATATTGTTGAGTTTATGGGCAGCATGGTGGTGCAGTGGTTAGCACTGCTGCCGCACAGCAAGAAGGTCCTAAGTTCGAATTCCCGGGCTGGCAGGACCTTTCTGTGTGGAGTTTGCATGTTCTCCTCGCGACGGTTACAGAAGATGAATGAATGAATGAATGAATATCATCGGGACACATGGGATTTGATCATATATAACAAAACAAAAGGTTTAATGCTAATTTTAGCCAGAATTAAATCCCCCAGCGCACCTTTCAGTCCTATGGATAGCCCCAGACTCCCAGCCAGACATGCCAGTTTATGTCTTTCTTTGAAGTCACTGTTAATTCAGCTCTATGTCTATTTTTTTATGATCTATTTGGCATATTTACCCATTTAGACGGTCGATATTTTCATCCGCTGGACAACTACATATGAGAGCTATCATATGCTGGCTAAAATAAACCCTGTTTCTGTTTCCCCGGAGGTTGTAAAAACTAGAGGCATAGAGGAGATATAATGCTATTGACAGGCACCTCTAAAAATAAAAAATAAGAAAAGGTTAAGCTGGTCACAAGTCGTGATAAGAGGAAATAGGTAGTGCTTTATTTTAACAGATCACAAGCCAGAAAGGTTGGGAACCATTTTAAAATAACTTCTTTACACAACTGACTGATGAATTGACAAATTAAATGATAATGAAAATAATTAATGAATGCAGCCCCAGAGAGAGCTCCATAGGAGGATGATGAAATAATGAGTGTGTGTGTGTGTGTGTGTGTGTGTGTGTGTGTGTGTGTGTGTGTGTGTGTGTGTGTGTGTGTGTGTGGGGCTGAACTGAATAGTTTGAAGCTTCATTCATAACATTGACATTGAAATTCTAAATCAGCATTGGAATGCTGCGCAGCTTCTTTGTGTCTATTTTTGTTTTTTGCGTGACTATTCTTTTTGTTAAAATGCAGCATTTCTGCAGAGATGCAGATAAAAATCAGGCTGCTTTACTGTCAGAACAGAGAAAAGAAACAAATATTAAAAAATAAAAACTCTGCTGGCAGCCACGTTTTGCTCTCATTTATGGCCATGCTGTAGCTCCTCTGTCCTCTCCTCTGCGTGTTTGACCGAGGGCTGGGCTCAGCTCCTACACACACACACACACACACACACACACACACACACACACACACACACACACACACAGCAGATAGCAGAACAGAGAGGCTGTGGTGGAGACAGTGAATCAGTTGAAGTGAAACTAACAAAGACAACAACAACTTGCTTAAAAAATAAAAAATGTAGAGAAGTGATATTTCCACTATCTTTGTCCATTGTTGTTTTACACAACCCCAACGTGACTGTTAAATTAAGAGCAAGGTGTTAGAAAGTCTCAAGATATTGTTGGCATAGAAACAAAAACCATGTGAAGCATTTTTTTCTGTCACCACACAATTACTTAATCCCAGAGCTCACCAGCACCCTGCTAGCATTTCTCTGCCACAGAAAAATGCCGTGTGGCCACAATCCCTTTCCTTGCTTATTCCAATGACTCACATTTTTCAAATTGAGGATTCTGTTTGATTATCATCATTATCTTTTTTTTAAGGGCAATGACATCATAAAATATGTCAAAAGACATTCAAACCTCAATAGAAGCTTCAAGTGTAAAAAAAAAAAAATGCATTCGTTCTTAGTTTTTTTGGAACCAAATGACTAAACTCCATGAAGTCAACCTTTCCCTAAATGTTTTCCTGTGTGGGTGTTGAGATTTTTCCTCGCCTTTGGAGGAACTGCATCTTGTTTTGGCCCATGGCTGCGTCTTCTCTGCTGCGACAGAGATTCATGTCAGACATGTCAAATGCAGACTTGACACACTCACTGTGTGGGAGGGAGCCTGAATGAAGTGCTTTGACTCACAGCCTTATTAACATTCCAGCTGCCACATTATATTCACCACTCAGGGGTTGTTGGCTGGATAGGCTTCACCAGACACTGTTATGTTGTGTAACCAGCTAATTTTTCCTCAGGTTTGACTGGCACAACGCTGCTCCTCACTGTGATTGTGTTGAGGGTCAGAAGAGTTGTTGTGTGTTGGTGTGTGTGTGTGTGTGTGTGTGTGTGTGTTGTGTGTGTGTGTGTGTGGTGTGTGTGTGTGTGTGTGTGTGTTGTGTGTGTGTGAGGAGTGTGTGTGAGGGAGTGTGTTGGTGAGAGAGTGTGTGGAGAGAGAGTGTGAGAGAGTGTGAATGAGAGAGAGTGAATGAGGGCATGCATATCCATGTGTACCATGTATGATCCTGATTTATCCTTGGCACAGTTGCCAGTAAATGTGCATGACTGTCTACAGATTGGATCTGCACATGTTGCTCAGAACCAGATGCAGCTGGCATTTCAAACAGCCACGGTATTTCACATCCACACTCATGCAACCTGCATCTATGCACAACGCCTTGTGGTTTTTGGTAAGATTGACTATAAAAATGTGCCTAACCAAGGCAATGCATTCCCCATGTTTCACTCTTTTCCACACTGTTACTCAACCAGAGTTACAGGCCTAAAAGGATAGACTGAGGTAGTTTTAATATAAATGTCTGTGTGGGAGGCTTCATATTAATGTGGCTGTAGTTTCAGGACACTGGAAAATGTTAATGTGCACAGTAACTGCTACAAATCCTCAGTTTACTGTTGCAGAGGAGCCTGGAGGGATCTTTTTTTTTACCACACAACAAAAGCAATCTGTGAGTCACTAACATGTACCAACCAACTCTATGTCCTTCTGGGTGTGTTCTCCTCAGAACATCCGATCCAAAGTGGAGCTGTCAGTGTGGGATCACCCAGAAGACATCAGCCTTTCCTTCACCGCCACCTGCCAGGATGGAAAGCCGCTGCGGGCCTGAGGAAGTGTGCCGACCTGAAGATAGGAGACACTGTAAGTCCCCATCCACACTCACCTCACATTATAAATGTTTTATACTAAGTACGCATTGTAGCAGCCTGGCTGTCTTCACCTGCACCGTCTTATTCTTTGGGGATATGAAAAGTTTATCAGTAGCTTTAAGATCTGAAAAGGATGATTTATTGTGTTCGTCATCTTCAGGATGGCTGTTGCATTTTGCCAAATGATCATTTGGAAGCAGTGGCCAGTCAGATGCATTCAATTTTTGATTTTGACCTCTGAGCTGTCCAAGAGAGCTGCAATGATTAGTCAATTAATCGATTAGTCACACACAGTGCAACCACAACAGCACAAGACATCACACACGGCACAATTAAATAAATATTATCAAGACTGCAGTGTGGCCAAGTCCAAAATCCAAATCACAGAGGCTGCATTTTTTTGATAAGAGAAAATTGTGTGACAAAGAGATACCCTGACCTACAATTCCTGTTCTCTAGATGTAAGACAACATGTTTGTTTGGTACAGACCCCAGCAAATGTGCAATGTTGTTAATACTTTTTTTTTAGCGAAATTTAAAATTTTATTGCAAAAAGGATCAATCCTTCTAATCCTGAATCATATTGCATCGCAATATTTGTCACGATAATCACAATATGATTTTTTTTACCATATGATGAATTCAAGTTGCCAACTATTTTAATAATCAATTAATCCTTTCAGTCATTGTTCAAGCAAAAATGACAAGAAGTTGCTGGTTCTAGCTTCTTAAATAAATGTGAGGATTTCCTGTCATTTATGACAGTAAATGAAGAGTCTTTGGTTTTGGGCTGTTGGTTGGACAAAAGAGGCAATGTAAAGACATCACTTTGATCTCTGGGAAATTGTGATTAGCATTTTTCACAATTTTGACATTTTTGTACTAAATGATTCATTGTGATTAACAGTAATTGATTGCAGCCCTGCTGTCCAGGCTACAGCATTGTCAAGGGAAAACACACTCATTTGGCTTTTTATGTGAATAATGATGCTGTTGTGTGTGAAACATTTTGTCTGTAGAAAGAGAAATATATGAACACTTTCTATGAAGGTGTATTTGCAACATATTTAAGCACTGGTGCTGTGGAGTTTGTATTTGGGAACTGAAAAACATCAAGACAGGCCAAAAAAACTCCTGGCTGGTCCTGCCGGGGGTCAGGGCAGCATTTGTAGCAAAACTAACAGTACATATTTGAGAACTTTCAAGTCAAGTCATAGCCTGCATTTGTGCATAAAAAGTATTTATTTTTGTAAAATCATTATTTAAGGTTGCTGCTCTCACTGCATACACTCCATGCAGACTTATTTCCCCTGTTTACAGCAGCAGATATAAAAAAAGCGTTAAGCGATAATTCCCTAACATGTGCAACATGTGCAATATGTGGTGTAGGATCTGACAGTTTACATTAAATGTTTTCAGGGAATGTAACTGTCAGGGGTGGACATAGCTAATTATTTAGTATTTTTTGGGGTACTTGTACTTTTAAAAGTAGATTTTCAAGTCTGTACTATTACTCATGCTTAAATACACATTGCAGGATGTAATCTATTTAGTTACTTTTTGAAATTATAGTTGAGTACTCAAGTACTCAATTTAACCAGTTACAAATGTAGTCATTGATATTTAATCAATAGTCATGGCAGGAACTGCACCTCATTTGACACTATTTTGTCTAGTGGAGACGTTTGCTGAATAGGGAAAATTAAACTTTGACTTAAAATGACAGAAAACCACAAAAAAATTGAAAAAAAAAAACAAAACGAAAATTAGGAGAAAAAAATGTTTTGTATGTTATCAGTTATTAATGATTAAATGATAGCAAGTGTTTTCAACTATTGGTTCAGGAAAACATACAAAATTTGCAACCCTAATCTGGAGAGATGACTGTGTCATCAATGGTTAAAAGTAACTAATACTCTGAGTAGTTTTTGCAACAAATACTTTGTAGATTTACTAAAGTATTTTTCAAACACCTGTACTTTTACTTGTATTTGAGTAACATTTTAGCAATGTAACAGTATTTGTACTTGAGTACAGATTTTTGGAACAGGAACTGTTGAGTTGTAATCATATGAGAAGATACAACTTTCTGTAACACCTTACTTGAAGGAGCGTGGATTATACTTTTTGTGTGCATGAGAGTGTGCTAGGATCAGTGTGACATAATTTTCATCATCAGAGGGTGTGAGCTCTGTGCAGATATCTGTGTACCTCCAGTTTGTTGTGACCACATGGAGTTGTTGTCTGCTGCATGTGTGGAACACACCCTCCTGGTGGACTCCAGAAAGAAGTATAAACAGAACTACTACACATCCATGGTTCTGCAGCTGTCCGTGTACACAGCCGTTTGGGAGTATAATCCAACACTGTCATGACACTGTTATAACCATGACATAATATCTGTCATGAACATGAAATAGTCTTTAAAAATGTTAATGACTGTTGTCATTAAGTATCATATAGTCAATTATGTCATTTCTAACTTTTGCATTAAATAACTGACTGAAGGACACTTAGTGACAACAGTCGTAAACATTCATAAAGACTCCTTCATGTTGAAGATGGGTGTCGTGTCATGTTTGGGACTGTCATGTTGTCAGTCTACTGCACATTCCTTTAAATTTACAGATGCATGTAAATGTTTTGCACTCATGCAGGTGTTTTGCTATAGATACAATTTCTGTTGCACAGGTGCTCAGGAGTTTTGCTTGAAAACTGTCTTCATAAGTGTCAGTATGAGATCTGTGAAGACAGGATAGTGCGTATGAGAGGGTGTCACAAGGTTCCACCATTTCTTTCTGCTTGGTGGAGGATGCAGGTGTCCGTCAGGTCTCAGGATGAGCCACAGGTTGTTGTGTTGGCTGCTGTACTACCTTTAACTGTGGACAGATTGATTATAAAGAGGTTTATCTCATTTGTGCTTTAGAATGCTGACAATACACCAAATTATTCATGAAATGTATTTTTTTTTACTGGAGTAAAAACAGTAAAACTATGTTAAAACATAGTCAATGTTAATTTGTCATTACAGGGATAAATGTGAAATTCATTCTAATAAGATAAGATAAGATATTCCTTTATTAGTCCCACAGTGGGGAAATTTCCAGCATTACAGCAGCAAAGTGGATAGCAAAAAATAAGAAGCATCAGTAAAAAAAAGAGACAATAAATAGCAAACAAGCAATATAAACAAAGAATAGAAAATACTACTAATAATACTATAATGATTTTAGTTCATTTAGTCCAGCTGTAATCCTTCTGATCTGTTCAAAGTGAAATTGAGATTCATACTGAATGACTTAAAAAAGCAAGTTGTGACTGGGCAGTCTCACACAAATGCTGTGTGACCTTTGAATCCTGTCTGATGAAATTGAACTGAGATTGGGGGTAACCAGAGAGATAGTACTGGCACGTGTGCAGAAAAGAAGCCACAATAATGAAAGTCACAATGACTGACTTCAGTTCAGTCCAGGACAAACATTTTGTAACTCTCTCCTTACCCAAACCAGTGTCCTCGTCTCTTCTGTCGCTGTTGATCTCTGCTTCTTAATAATTAATTTAGCTGATTTGTAATTTGTATTTTAACCACTAGACAATGCTTATCCACTGTATTCAGTAGACAGAAAGACACAGTTATCATCAGACAGATCACTTGGCAGAGACTTTTCATTCCTAAGGGAATATATCTGCTCTTTTGCCTCTCAGCTGGATTCAATCAGCAGTGGATGGGAAAGCTCTGGGAAAGTGTTAAAGTCTCACCCACTGTCCTCATGCTGTTCTCAGACCAACCCCAGCACTGTAACAAAAAAACAAAACAAAACAAAATGCTTGTTCGCCCAGTAAAAATATTGAACCTGGCTGACCTTTTGTCAAGGGATTATAAACTGCTTTGCTGTTTTTTTGTGTGTCTGATAAGCCTTGAAACTTGTAGATGAAACTGACTCAAACTGGACTTTCTGGATCTTCTCGCTTGTATGTGTAGCCACATGCCTACATTAAATGTATGGTTTGAGTTATTTGAATTGGATTATTATGAGGTACTTATCCATAGTCAGTATATTACCTATAATGGATGGCTGTTTGCACGCCCCCCAGTTTGGAGAAGCAGCAGGAGCACCAGCACAGAAGCTAAGTAATGAATTACTGTGGACAGGATCAACAGCAACATATGTTTTAGCCACTTAAAAAAAAAGGCCCAGCTTAAAAAAAAATATTAGTTTAAATGTACACTAGGATATATATTTCCATAGATATATTCTAGAATATTTCCACTACTTTCCCTTGCAGTCTGTCTGCCTTTTCAGACAGGAGGCTGCTGTTAAATAAGCCAGATTTCACTCTGTCTCACTCCAGCTAGACCAGGTCCACCGCTGCCTCCATCAGTTAGTTTATTCGTGTTGTTGTGTGACTCCGTGAATATGAACTAATCTTTTTAAAACTCCAAACTCACACAATAACTCAAACTACCCAATCAAGGTGGTAGACCAACAACTCCCCTGAGCTTCAATTTAAAATGGTTGTTTTTACCAATGGAGTCTGATTTGTTTGTAAAGAGAGCGATATTTGGCTTATACAGTATAAATGTGGTTTTCTGTCAGAAAATGCTGTCCTAATACGTAATACTTTAGATGACTAAAATTCGTTTAAATCCCTGTTGCTGTTGTTCAACTCCCTACTCTGTTGCTTCAGCTGCATCCTACAATATATATTTTTTTTATTTCTTCCTTTACACTCATAGATAGATTGGAAAATCCAAAATTAGACAAGTTTATAGTCAGTTTTATGATACCAGGATCAGCAGTATCAGACTTGGCAAGGCCAGGTACCCCAAAGAGAGCCAGACTTAGCTCTCATCTTAGGTTTCAGCTCTTTTCCCAGCTTGAAGTCAAGTTTCTTGATGGGGCACTGATGAATGAGACACACAGGAGCAGTAAGAGTGTGTCTGTATGTGGGGAAACAAACCTGTGTACTTTCTTCAGTTGTATTTACTGCAGGTGGAATGCTTTCTCTGTTACTGTCTCTCTGAACAAAAGGAGGGGTCAGGTGACACAAGATAATGGTACATCTTAATTGCTTTGAATTTTACACAGTCCTCTTTCTGCTGGTCATTTTATATTCTGTGCAGGCCTTAATTAAGAGTTGTGTTAAGTCCTGGATCCACTGAAAATGCTAGCAAGGGGCAGCTTCATACATGCTGTCACACAGTGAGCCTTGCTGTGGTGGAATTCTTCTCCCCAAACCCTCGGTGCTCTTCTCTTGGCTCCTTTATTTTCCCAGTTTTGGGCTGGGAAAGGGTAGTGGAGGAGTTGGGGGTGATAGAGGCAGAATGGCAGCAGTGAATGGAAAGGGGCTCTGGGGTGATGGGCCTTGCTCACACCTTTTGTCCTCAGCAGTGAAAGGAGATGCAGGCTAGCAGCTCAGTGTACTGGATGCCAAGCTTCCCAGTCTTTGCTGAGGACACGGCCCAGGTGTCAGTCACTGTGTCTGTGCGAGCATGCCAAGCCTGATGCTGCATCTCAATGACCACACACAAAAGCAGGCAGGAGGAGGCCTGTGAAAGTGCAGACCATGAAAGAGATGAACTGGGGGGCGGGATGCTAGCTGGAGTGTATGTAGTTAAGCTGGCATCCTTTTCACTGTAACACCACAGAAATGTTTGGCCACCAAATAGGCTTATGCAAATGAGTGAAACCAAGTCGGCGCGAACATGCCGAATTTTTGTCCAAACAACCCAGAAGCATTTGAATAGGTTATGTGTTTTGAAAAAGATGAGCACGCGAGTGGTTTGTCACTCCAGACCACACCAACGTTTCAGCTCAGTGGCCTTCGTCAGGGCATGTGTAGGGTTGTACGCACATGTGCCACAGTAAAGTGAGTAAAGTAAGGTGTTCTGTCACATGACGCAAGAGTGAAATTTTTTTTTTTTTTTTTGAATGGTTTTAAATCAATTTCTTCATTGAGGCCAGGGAAAATCACATTTGGCATCACATTTGAAAATCCAAAAAGTCTCTCTGTGGAGCAGTTTCATGAGGCGATCGCCCCCTCTTGTGGTGATTTTAACTCTGACATTAATGTTATTCTTCTGTCTACTAAGGTTGTCTCAAGTATTGATACTTGTGATACTTTTTTGAGACTACATATTTAAAATGGCACAATATACAATGTAACAGGGGATGTAACAATATATTGAATATCGTGATATGGCAGTAAAAGTTTTGTTTCAATAACGTGCTGGACTGTTACAAAATCAGTGTTTCCCCTATAGTGTATTTGGGAGGGCGCCCCGCCCCCCCAACAGACACCCCCGCCCTGCCAACAGGATCCCCACCCAGAAATTCAAGTCATAGATTTAAAAAAAATTCCATCATTTGATTTTTATTTTAATCAAAAGGGTCTATAACAGGCGTTCTTTTTATCAAATAAAAAAGCTAACTCTAATTTGCGCAATTTCAGAGTCTAATGCGTCGCTATCGTTTCATTACATTCATTAAAATGCATTTCTTCTCTCCTCTGCGACGGGAGGGGCTCCCCCCTCGCTCCTCTCTCACAACATACACACGTGCACTCACACCGGTACAGACACACCCACCCACACTCAGAGAGCGGAGGAGAGAGAGTGTTGCCGACATTACGGTAAAAAAAAAAAAAAATCAACAACAAACAAACAAATTATTAATGGACGACTGGAGGTTCCCCAAAGTTCGCCCCCCAGGCAAAAATCTCTGCATTTTTTAAATGAACCGTACGTGGCGAGGCGGGGAGCACAGCTAACTCTACAGTGGGTGCTAGCCTAAATGAGAGCATCTCTCCCAGCCCCGACCACAGCGCTTGCCAGTCCCCTGCCCCGGTTAACGTTGCCACAACTAGTACTAAACACACCTGTTCCAGCCCTCCCACTGAGACACGTCGTAAGAAGCTGCAGACGGGTCACCACCGTCAGTCTGGCTTTGATCCAGCATGGCTGTCAGACTTAAGATACTCTGCATGGCTGTACAAGACTGAACTTAGTGAGTGAATTAAGGAGAATGGATGGATGGATGGATGGATGGGTGGTTGGGTGGGTGGATGGATAGATAGATGCATAAATAAATAAATGAATGAATAACGGAATTGCTAAAATTCCGTCCCCCCCCAGCCCATATCCCCCCCTCCCAAAGCAAAAAACCTAGGGGAAACACTGAAAATCTACTATATTACATGGTTAATTATCTCAAAAGGACTGCTACGTCTGCTGTATTTTACAATTGTACATAATTCAAGCATTCAGTGCCAAAGACAGTTTATTCCAATTTTTGCACATTCTTAAGTCAAGGGTGAATATTTCTATTATATGTTATTATATAATATATATATATATATATATATGTTATTATATTTAAGAAGGAAAGTAGAGGTAGTAGTGAAAATATTTTGTTTTACAAACAAAAAATGCTGTTTACATCAGATTGATTATTTAATAAAGGACATTAGGCCTATTTCAAGTCATTATTTTTCTTTTCTTTAAATATTGCCATAAATATTGAATATTGAATCACTGGTGTTTTTTGTGGTATTATTGTACCTTGAGTTTATTTGTATCATCCCTAGTATTGAAGGTATCAAAACTATTTTTTTTAAAGATCTAAGTTCAGTTCAGTTGTTACTGTGCTGCCTGAAATTTGGCTTGCAGCACAGTAAAATCAGATAGTCTTCAGTAGCTGTTTTCTGCACCAGCACTGTGTGCAGGACGTAAAATAATGGAGAAATCTGTAATGTATTTACCGTGATTTATCATAAAGTGGCCGTGATATGTCATCAGAGATTGAGGAAACATGCAAAGTTGAACAACAACGCTACAGCCATCGTGTCCTTTAAAATTTCTATTCTGGGCCAGAATAATTGTTTTTGTATGCCAGTTTCACATTGATTAGAGTTCAAATTCATGCAGAATGAGTTGGTTGTCTGTTTATGAGCTGTAAGGGGGATGACACACAGCAATGGGCTGCAGGCGGGAGTTGAGCCGACGGACGCCGCAGATGACTGACAACCTCGGTATATGGGGCATATGCTCCACCAACTGAACTCTTTTAGGACCATGACCATAGCTTTACATTGACAGACAGTTAACAGAGGCATAAACAGCTGATCTGCCAAGGACTTTTGGTATTAAAAGAGCTATTGTTTTTGTATTAGACTGGTTTGTATACTGTCAACATGTGTTTCAGTTGTCTCACCCCTTACACCACACCACTGTGTCATATATGTGGCTTCTCTGTCCTTGAAATACATTACTACTAAATGTGTGATGAGGCATTTTCTCAATGAGTTTAGTCTCAATGTATCATCAGCCCCCCCCGTCAGTGTCCTCTATTACTACTACTTCCTAAAAGTTTTCACCCCTTATGTTTCTCCACAATGAGCCCCATGATTGGATGAGCTGGCCTCCTCGCGACTCACATTTACAGTAAATTTAATTGTGTTCCTTGTTAACTTATTAAGTTTCCCGCGCTGCAGTGGAGGGGGAGTCCGGGCAACATGTGATGTAGCCTCTGCCTGAATCAACTTGGGTTGTCTGTTAGACTGAAGTAAAAGCAAATGCCCCTGGTACTGAGCTAATACAGATTAAAGAATGCTCATTGGTGTTACTATGTATTCTTTCATGGTTGAAATAATCATTGGTATCTTTCTTTTTCAGAGGTGAGTGGTGGCAATCGAGTTTGTGATGTTGTTTTTATCTGAACTGCTTTTTACAAAGAGGTATGACATGTCAAGCTGTGACAGAAAGAAGAGTCATGAGTGAAATATAATTAGTGTGGGTACATGGGAAGTAGGTCTGCACAATTAATTGCAAAATTATTGAAACTGCAATATGGCCAAGTGCAGTATCCAAATCGCAGAATCAGAACCAAATCGCAGTTTTTTGTAAAAGAAAAGATATGTAAGAAAACAGCATTCTAATGAAGTACTGTAGTGCTGCAGAGATGCCCTGGCCTCAAGTCTTGTTCTCCAGATGAAAAGAAACATGTTTGTTTGGTATAGACACCCAAAATGTCACTTTTTTTTAGTATTCCATAACTTTCCCAATCTTTTGTTGCCTTTTTTGAAGTGTTGCAGACATCAAATTCAGAATGAGTGTGCATAAAAAAAATTAAGTTTAACAGTTTGAACATTAAATGTCTTGTCTTTGTACTGTATTCAATTGAATGAAATTTATATAGCAAATTATTGTGTTCTGTTTTTATCTATTAACTTTTGTCCCAACTTTTCGGAACTGAAGTTGTATTTAAGCTAATCTTTCTTTCTTTGTCTTAATATGTGTATATTGGCTGTCACAGTTTAAACTGTTTGAACAGCCTGTAACAGTGGCGTGTATGCCTGGCTGTTACTACCTATTTCACCTTGCTGTGCCTTGGTCCTTTTTATGTGATGTAATAAAATGTGTTTCCTGAATTAATTAGTGAATGAAAATGTGCAACACCTATGGCTGATTATGTCTGCAAATGTGTGTATGGGGTATGCCTTGCCCAGGTTTTGACATATTTGGTTTTGACTTGCACAAGAACACAAGGGAAAATGGGCTGCCTTTTACTTAGGAGATCCAGAACCAAATACACAGATGTTATTGCCAAGAACAGCAGGTGCTGCAAGAGTTGGAATATTTGCTTTTGGTGAAAGTTTGTCTTCTGAGGGTCAAGTGCTTCTAGTTAGAGCTTCAAAGCAGTGAATATTCCCTCCCCCACTGTAACAGTTTTGATCTGTGATCCAAAATAGATGAGAATATGTGACCTTACCTCACTCTATCTACAGCTCTGTATGCTCTATGATCTCTGTGCCTATTTATCTGTCTGTATTTGTCTGTCCTAAAATTGGGAGGGTGTGCATAAATAGAGCTACAATGACTACACAGCTTACCTGAAATTACTGTAAACACCCTCAAATTTAAGTTGAAATCTGGCACATAAATCTCACAATCATTGTTTTATTTCAAGTCCAGTGAGCCAAACCATTAGATTATGTGTTAGTGACCGCTGGGTGTTTTTCTTTTTAGCACTTTGTCATACTCTTATATGTGGTGTTTATGATTTCAGCAGTCACTTGTGCAAATTTGTAGCAGCATGATTTCATCTGTTAAAGTGAAGGCAGCTACACTGAGCTCTATATTAAACAGACAGCATTGAGGATGTGAGCGAGTAAATTTGAGGATCAGAATGTTGGAACAGAAGAAAACAGCCAGGGTTGGGTTTCTCTTCTTGTCCAGACTTCCTTCCTTAGAGCAATCAAATGGGTGTAGGTCTTGTGTCATGTTCCACTTTTCTGTGCAGGCATATCCACATGAGCTGGTGTAAACATATCCACACTGGGTCATGTGTAGTTCATGTCCTCAGGCTAGCTGGCAGCTGCCAAGTGTTTGTATGGTGGCTGAGTTTACTGAGATCAGGTCAGTTAGAAATGTAGAGACTCAAGGTGGTTGTTGAAGACATTGTTTTTAGGCTCTATGATGTTACTATTGTATAAATCACTACTCTTATCTGAACTTGACTTGAACTCTTATCATTCATCAAACTGGAAGTCACTTTCCTCATCAGTGCCAGTATTTGTACAAGTTCACCACATCTTTTTCCATCATCTTTGTAGGTATCATTCAACGTGACTGTGGAGGCGAGGGGCTGCCCTCCCCGCGGCACTGACCAGAGCTTCACCATCAAGCCGGTGGGGTTCAAAGACCGTCTGGAGGTGGCTGTGGATTATCAGTGTGACTGCGGCTGCAGTCGGACAGCACAGTCCAACAGCAGCATCTGCAGCTCCATAGGTAATTCTTCTTGCATTACATTTTTTCATCGATTTCTGCACATTTTACCTGGATTCACAGTAGGGGTGTAAAAAATGTAGTAAATAACATTGATGTCTTTTATTTTGAAAAAATCTAAACATTCAACAGTGGCTCATTGTCCATAATTCTTACTGTAACAGTTAATGTACTTGCATACTGACAAATTGTCTGTCAGTAAGAAAAAATAACTGACATATGTCAGTAATGCTCAATGGTAACATTGAGCAGTAACCTGGCTGTTCACACCTGAGGCACATTTCTCTGCACACGCAACAAGCGATTGAACTCGTCTGCTCTCTTCATGTAGAGCTGATCTTTATAATAACCTCATGGATTATGAAGTTTAAAGGACCATTACCTTATATGTTCTATGGGGGGGCTTCTCTATGGGCTGTGTGTGTACATTTTATAAGAGCCTCTTGAGGAAAAGGGGGCAGGGACTAGAGCGGTATCAAAACGTAAGAGGCAGCAACACACAAAACAAGCATGACAGACAGTATAAAACACAGCCAAGCAAGACAGACAATGCAAGGTAACAACAGTAGACAACAGGCACAGCAACAAAAGCTGAACAATCATGAACAGCAACAAAACAGCAAAAACAAAAAAAATAGAACAAAGCAGGAAATGGCAAATAGGCCAACAACAAAACAAAGCAATGCACAACAGCAAGAACAAAACAGGCAAACAACAAATGGCAACAAATATAAACAACAGCAAAAAAAAACAAAACAAAACAAGGAGCATAAAATGGGTAACAGCCAAATATGTGGAATAAAGATCATTTAAAAAGCACAACCACAAACAGCAGTGATACTAGTACTAATAAATATAGTGGATGGGCAGATATTTTATCACGTGAGGAGAAAAAATCGGGGGAATTGAAACTCCAGGACAACAGCAGGGAGAGGGGCAGAGAAATGAAAAGAGTTGGAAAGTGCAGGATTCATATTTCATCATTTATCAAATCATTTATATCATATAGAATTTATATTGTTTATAATAGATTGTCAGTGTGTGTTTTTGACAGATTTGCTTGTGCTGCACAGAAAAAATAGAACAGACACTGAAACTATTGCTGTAGTTTGAAAGCTAGCTGCCAGGAAGTGGACAGCGCTTTGTGGTGCTTCCACTTCCTGTGTGTGCCACACATGAAGGCATTGTGGATCTTTGTATTACGGCTTCTGTCTGGGTTTCAGAGCCATTACAACCCTAAATTACATGGAGCAAAATGTCAAAACATAATACCAATAATAGCCCAATAAGATCTGTTTTACATCTACATTTTCTGTGTGTGATTTTAAGATTGGCATGAATGCATTCAAAAGAGGAAACTAGGAGGAAGTGATTATAGGTTAAATTAGCACTGCATCACCAGGGCTCATAATATTCTGTTTTTACTCCCCCCCAAAAGTTCCCAAATTTACCTTTGTTTATTCTGGATATTAGAAATGTGATTTTACAAATACCTCTGGTATCAAAAATGTTCCTCAGTTTACAGTTTATTGTTTTGCTTTACAGCTTAGAAGGACCCTGACACCTAATTAGCAGCTTTCATTTTATTTTAATCTGCAGAGATCAGCATTTTCTCACAGCAAGAGGACATGAAAATGTAAAAATCAGCTTGTGTAAAAAATCGTGTGCCTGTAAAAACCACAAGCCTTGTTAATCACACAGGACTGAAAATGGCTGCTGTCCTGCTTCCTGTAGTTTGAAGCATTCAAAGAAGTTGAACATCTCAATCAGTGGTGTCAGACCTGGTATTTTGACTTCAGTCACTAAGGAAAACTCCTACTTTTACCCTATTAATTGACTACTTTCTTTGGCATGATTATGGAGAGCCTCTCACTTGTGGTAGCCGTTGTTGAGATAATGATGGCCATAAAAGCCAAAATTATACTTTAACCTTATTTTTAAACTTGAGCTACAGTATAAATGTATATTTGAAATACAGTAGGCATTGAGTTATATCAGTCATCATCCCACTGATATATTCCTGCCCAAAGCAGGGAGACATTAAATAGGGATAGCTGAGATTATTTGAAGTGGGGCTGCATAAAGTACTTATCAATAGTCAGTGTATTTCCTACAGTACACGTCGGTCGACACGACCCCAGTTTGAAGAAGCAGAGAGTATCAGTGTGGCAACTAAGCAATATACTGCTGTGGACAGGGTCAGCACAAAACATATTTTAGCCTCTAAAAGAATCAAGTGTTCCCTTTATTTACCCTTTAGTGTACCTTTTCACTACTGTACTTCTCTATCAGACAGCCTTTTCCAGTGGAACATTGCCCTTATTTAAGCCTAATATCACTCTCTCACTCTCACTCAAGCAGACTCCACTGGTGAAATCAGTCATTTTACCTCACAGAGCCATCTACTGCTGCCTCAGTCTGTTGTCTTGTTTGTGTTATTTTGTGACTTTTGGTTAGGGCTAGTTTGGATTCCTTCAAAGTCACACAATAACACAAATAAACTGACGGGCAGCAGTAGACGAGTAACTGGACACAGGGTTGAAGGTATTCCTATGAGAACTGTGCATGCAATGGTGCATGATGCCAGCTTCTGCTGTAGCGGGAGCTCCTTCAAACTTCTCCACTTGTCAGTTTATTTTTTCGTCTTTTTTGCTGAAACACATATCGGCTATGATAGAAATACACTCCTGGGTACTGGAAAAGGAAGCACATGTTTTGGATGAAAGAGCAGCAGACCCTGAGATGGTCAACAGATGCAGTCTTTCAGCAAAGCAGTCAAGTCAGCCGAACACACCACCATGGACCACTCCAGGAGATGAGGAAGAGGAAAAAGGCTTTTTGGGCTACAGTGCTTCAAATGACATTGAAAACAATTTGAAATAGTGGCTAAACCATATAATGACAAACCCCGGTGCTCTTCCTGGGGGCTTGAGCAGCTCCTGTGTTTTGTGAGGTAAAATCAGTGATTTTGGTAGTTGACTACAGTAGAGCTGTCTTACAGCAAGGTAAAGCAGTGGAAATATTCTAAATATAGTGTGCACCTATTTTTTTTTAATGTAGTGAATGCCTTAATAGAATGGGCAAGTTTAAAACTCTAAAAACACTGAAATCTGCCTGGAAACATTTCAGATTCAGGAATTACAGAAACATCTCAAAGCCATAAAATGATAGGTGAAGCTGAATCAATCAGGAGAGGTGTACAGGGACATGAAGTCATGCACTTAAATCTGTAAGCAGTTGGTAGAATGAAGTAACTCTTGCCCTTGCAGGTACTTATAACTGTGGGACTTGTCACTGTGAGCCGGGCTACCTGGGTGCCCGCTGTGAGTGCCAGGAAGGCGAGGCCAGCAGCATGTACTTCAGCGCCTGCCGGGAAGCTGAGGGCAAGCAGATCTGCAGCGGACGAGGAGAGTGCAGCTGTAACCAGTGTCTGTGTTACGAGTCTGAGTTTGGCAAGATATACGGCAGCTTCTGTGAGTGTGACGACTTCTCCTGTGCCCGACACAAAGGCATCCTCTGCTCAGGTAGGACGATCGTCCACGGACTGTCTCTGAGGCTGAGTCGCTCTTATGAGTTCAAACTCTCCTGTCAACAGAATTGTTGTATTTGCTTGCTGTGAGGTGGTGGTTTGAACTACAGCTGTTGAGAGACCGCACCTCCTTGGGCATTGAACTTAAAATACAAGCTGACATCAAACATGCTATAAAGCCTTAAGCTCTACTTGTTGTGGGTTATAATTAAAAGTAATGTGTATTGATGATGTTGAGTCATGTTCCCATACCTGCTCTGGGTGTGTCTCTGCGGTTTGGCCATTTCCTGACTCCACCACTGCTCTCTGAGTGAGCTGAAACAGTCACCTGCAGGGCTGCTGGCCCTGCTCCCAGGAACAGTTCAGAGGAGCATCTGCAGTAGTAGCTGTTCAGATGTTCAGCTTGTGTTTTGTTTCATGTGTGCCTCAGGGGGGGACTTGTTTTCATATGACACTTTACTTCGAGTGATTTAAACTGAACTGAGGGAGGTGGAGAGACTTGTTTGTTGGAATAGAGATTGAAATGAATATAAGACAGATTTAGCACAAGCAATGTGTTGAACCCACCGTGATGTTACCTACTGGTTTGTGGACTGCCATTTTGAAGCCTTGACTTTGGCATTACAGGGGTCACCATCTTGGTGATATAGCTGGAACAATGTTTCTCAGACAGTACACCAAAATATGTTTCTGAAAATATTTTAGATGAGAAATAGGCAGTGCAGTAACAGAATCTTTATTCATATTTGAGCAGTGCTGCCTAGTTTGACAGTTTGGAAACCGGGCACAAAATGGCCACTTGCCTGGTCACCATCTTTCTTATATTACAGTGAAACAGTACTCTAAAACATGTTTCTAAAAACATTTTAGGTGACAAATATGCATTGTAGTAAGCAGGGATTAATATTTTGCCAATAATATTTTTTAAGGTACAACTTCAGCGACAGTCAAAACACATTGGTCATAGTTCAGGCAACACTAAATACAAAGAGAAATATGGGTTCCCCACCTGACCATTTATGTCTTATTTGGTGGTATTATTAATAATTTAGGCTCTAGATTCGCAAACTGTGTTATGTACACCACTGGTGGTGCGCAAGCTTGTCCTAGTGGCACATGGAAGACTGACAGAAAAAAAAAGAAACTGATTAAGTTAAAAACGATATAATACTATCAAAACATTACAAAAAGTGAATGGTAAAAATATTAAATAAAAACATGATGATACATAAAATATCAGATCACTGACAAGCAATTTTTAAAATAAGTTTTGTCTTTCCTGTATTTTTGTTTCAATATCAGCATGTTTAGAGGTAGTTACAAACTAAACTGTGATGGTAAGATAATAAGTGGAGCTATAGGACACAGAAAATGAATGCTTTAACAGCACCACAATCATGGCTCCAAACAGGAACTATTACAACAAGTACTGAACCTTTGGCACATTTGATCCACACTTTGCATCGTCATTGTTCAATCTTTCAATGGATTTCCACACAAAGCTGGTGGCAGACATTGTGTTGTGTTAGTCTAATTTAGATTGTAGAGCCTACAAGTTACTGTACTAACTGCAATAGTGGTCTTCAGTGTTTGAATGCATGGTGCTACTGGTTAATTAATTAATTAAAGCTTTCAGTGTGTTTCACATGCGCACACACAGAGCTGTTTCACCAGTGAACACACACAGCTGAGCTTGAATATGTTTTAAGACAGTTTTATATTTCCCAGGAAATGTGAAATGGTTTGGAGTACAGCTGCAACTAACAATTACTTTCACTATTGATGAATCTGATGATTATTTTTGATTAATGGATTAGTTGTGTGGGACATAAAATTTCAGAAAATAGTGAAAGACATTCAGTTTACTGTGTGAGCCGAGTAAAGAAACCAGAAAATATTCACATTTAAGAATCTGAAATGAATATTTTTCTTAATGATTCAACACAATTAATCCATATCAAAATTATAGCTGCTGCGCAGCAATGGTCGGGGCCGGGCAATTTTAGGCAAAATTAGGCAATTCTGAGCAACAAGCAGAGTGTCGGAAGATGAAAAAAAGGTGGCATTCTAATGTGCATTTTACATCAGTTGAGGCTTGAACTCACAATTTCTGGCACAAGAGACTCTGCATATTGACTGATAGCTAAGCCAAATAAACAGGGAAAAGAGACAAGGGATAACAGGGAAACGTGTTGATAAAGAGTATTTGTCTCTTCCCAAAACTCCCTGAATCATAATTATTTTAACCTTAGTAGTCTCTAATCCACATAGCATGATACCTGAACATAAGGCTTTCACATTAGAAAGTCCATCCTGCCTTAGCTGAGGCTCAAACTCACGACTTCTGACACTGAAGTCCGTCTTTTATCTCACTGAGCTAATTGGCAAGTGACAGTTCATGTGTGGCTTCACAAATTGACTAAGCCAAGGATCAGGGTGCCAGACAGTAGCCATCCATGCCATGGAAAAGCACATTTCAAAGTGAAAGTTCCAAAGCTGTAGCACATATGGTTGATTTGTTGTGAATTTTCAAAGTTTTGAAATTTAGAGGCTTGCTGTAGCGCCACCATCAGGACTATTGTCTTGTGTTTCCAGTTGAGGACATCTGGCATGGGACTGGACCTTTGTGAAAAGTTTGGGTAGATTTCTCATATGGAAATGTTGTACAAGCTGAGGCTTGAACTCACAACTTTCAACACCAAGAACCATCCTCTATCTCACTGAGCTAATTGGCAAATGGAAACACCACTTGTAGCTTCACAAATTGACTAAGCCAGTCACCTGTGTGCAAGACAGCAGCTGTTAGCATGTAAAGGCAGATTTCAAATGGCTGTCAAAAATTCAGTTATTGAGACAAAAATCCCAAAATACACAAATTGCATCTAGACAGCATGGAGATGTTGGTCATTAGTTTTTAACAATGATTTATTGGCTCCAAAAGTGAAAAACTGATGTTTAAAAATGACATTTTTGCATTGACTCCAATTGTTCGCATGAGAGTGAAATTCAAAATGCTGTAAAAAATTCAGTTTTTGAGATAAAATTCTGATATTTTCCAAACATCATCTACCATGACTCCAAAATTTTGTCTTTTTTTTCATGAACATTGAAAATGTATTTAGCAAGAATTTGCAAGTATATGTTTATAATACCATTTACAGTCAAACATTTTGATGCACTGTAGGCTCAATTTTTGATAAATCAAAAATCTGTGTGGATCGTTTGTGTAGGACAGTCTGAAGATGCTCTGTAGCAAGTTTGGTGCCAATTGAGCAAAAATTGTGGGAGGAGATAGGTTTAATAAGTTTAACAGTTTTTGAAAAAAACAGAGTGATGGACTTCATAATTTGCAATAGGTTTAAATGTACAAAAGTTTCTTCAGTATTGGGGCTATATTTTGGTGAAAGTTGTAAATCTGTAGCACATATGGTTGATTTGTTATGAATTTTCAAAATTTTGAACTTTAGAGGCTTGCTGTAGCGCCACCATCAGGACTATTGACTGTTTTTGCAGCTGAGGCAATCTGACATGGGACTGGACCTTTGTGCAAAGTTTGGTCATTTTTCATGCATGGGAAGTAGGATTTCCTTGGAAGAAGAAGAAAGAAAGAAAGAAAGAAAGAAAGAAAGAAGAACATGCAGGATTACAATAGGTCCTGGCAGCTTAGGCTGCCCGGCCCCTTATAATTGGCGTTTAATCTAAGTTGGGACAACTAATCAATTAATTGACTACTTGCTGCCGTTCTGGTTTAGATAGCTATTACTGGGAATCCTGTTTCCTAGGATTAACCCAAGTAGTAACAGAATTTTGATTCATATTTGATCTGCACTGCCTTGTTTGACAGTTTAATCAAAGTTTTGTGAGCCTTGTGTGCACTGGACAGACTTACTGAGAATGACCTGTCATTGACAAGGCAGCCTAAAACATACCCTGCTTTATCATCTGTTTTACTAATTTACTAATGAACATTACGCTGCATTGAAGAAGATTTGAAACGAGGGACTGAGTTCATAAACTCATTAGGAAACTGATGACTGAAGTCATATTGTAAGTCAAGAGAGAAGTAGGATAATTTTCTCATAAGACTTCATACAATCAGTCTTCTTTTTGAAACCAGTAGAGTGACCCCCTGCTGGCCATGAGAAAGAATGCAAGAAGAACGCATATTAAGCCAAGAAGCTCGGTCCACTGTTTATTGCACTGTTTGATTAAAATCCAACAACATTGTGAATTTCTAGTGACTCTCAAAGCTTTGAGTGGAACTACTGTAACCTTTAATTATTTCCATTTTTCTATCCTGAGGCATGAATGTTACCTGTTAATCAGTGATTCATGTGCTGATGCCAACTCCGAATCCTTTTCCTCTCGCTGAGCTGTCCCTGCTCTACTCCGATGCCCAAAAAGACGCGGTATGAAAAGGCAGGTTTGGCTCAGTGTTGCTGCTCAACTATACCAAACAGGCCGAGGCTGTTGTGTTCCCAGAACATCGGGTCCAGCTTTCTGGTGCGAGACCTCCTGGCTGGGGCTGGCGGGAGGGCAGGGGGAGCGCTGGCTCATCCCCAAGCCAACGACTGTTCCTGTGAAACCACAGAGAGCGCTTTGTGACAGTGGAGCCAACTTTGGCGCGATCCCCTAACACAATGTCTGCCTCTATTTATCTATATCCATTAGAAACAGAAGTCTTTCGTTTAGTCAGCAGCAAGGCCGGACACACTGAATGCACAGATGCAGAATGGGTGTTTGTTTGTGCCAATCATCCATAAGCAGTCATTAAATCTTAACAGTCCACTACCTTCTGCTGCTCTTCTCTTCTCTCCTCCTTTCTCAGTGTGGTTGCCCAGTGTGGAGCCATAATGAGTTCCTAATGATACCAAATGGTACGCCTCCTCCACACTTTCCTCCCCTCGTTCCTCTGAATCTGTCAGTTAATTACTGTGGGGTGCCTTGTGTAAGGCGTGTTGTAAAAACTACTCTGTGCCCACACATTTCTAAAAGACCACTGGAAATACTATTAAGGTCTGTTTTGAGCGCCTGAACAAGCAAAAATATCTTGTTAATAGTGTTGTGCTGCACCTGGATTGGCCACACTTCATTGAGAGCCGCAGATTTGTGTCTGGGAAAACCTTGAGTGTTCAGACTGATAAATTGCTGCAGGCACGGCAGATTTTATTAAAGAGGAAATCAGCTGGCATGGCATCCTTAGTGTTTTTTTTTTTCTTCTTCATCTCTTTGAATGTCTGGAGTAGTTTTCCCATGAAGCTCAGTGAGATGCAGTTGTCAGCCTGTGATCCACGGTCACACTGGCTGATCAGGTTTGGTATCAGTTGTTCATCTTTGGAGAATATAAACCTCTGTCTCCATTCACATTCATTTTTTCATACCTTCATCCTTTCTGGATGTTTCACTGGGGTATACAGTAGACAGTATTTGTGTAAAACTTGTGCAAAATGGCTCAGCCACACTGTACTCCACTGTACTTAATACTGCCACAACGTGGGCAGAGCTGATCATCATAGCAACACTATTCCCACAGCTGGGAAATAACGCACACACACACAGGAGCTCCACTTCAGTCTTGAGAAGATGCAGGCTTTATTCACTTACAGACTTAAACCTAAACTATAAATTTACAGCACGATCTCTGAACATACTCTGCCAGAATGACAACTGCACTGCTCACCTTTCCCCTTCCCAAGGACTTGGTGATTTTGGTGCAAAATATGAACATAGTAAGTAGAAAAATATAAAGAAATATAAAAAAGCAAATACTGCAAGCATAAAGAAAGAATTGAAAATTGGCAGTAAAATTGAAGGAATACTTAAAAATATGAACTATATGTTATGCAAATGAAAGAGCTGTAACACCATGTGCAGGATATTGAACTTCTGTCAGTACTTGGAGCTCTACTGTTATCTCTCAGCCCATGTTTGTCTTGGGTCCCTCCTCCTCCTACATCACCCTGAGCAGTACTGTATTGTTCTCTGTATGGCTGCACTGAATGTTCTGAAGCTGCGTTTGTTGCCACCTCGGTTTTGCTTGTGTGGCCAGTGTTTTGTCTGTATGTGTCAAGCTCGCACTGAAGTTGCTGCTTCTGTAGGGGGTCCCTGTGCTGTGTGTCCACCTGCTTCTCTCTCTCTGTGTCTCTGACAGAGACATACACAGCAGGTGCCGCTGCCCTGGATCTGTTTCTCTTCTGATGCTTCCATCGTCTCTGGGACCACAGCCTCTCCACAGAGAGAGAGCAGCTTTGGCACAAGATGGATGCAGACTGACAAAATGAGTGACACTGATGATGTGATACTGAAAATGGAAATAATGTTGAATGTAGGCTGTGACAGAATACACTGCTATGTAACTACTCAACTGGAGCAACATGTGACCACATTCAGCACAGACACAGACATTAACCTGCAAGCAGAGCAGCTGCTGCTGCTAGCACTGCTAACGTTAGCCACACTGTGTGTCAGGCTGGCAGCTAACGTCAGCTCCAGGTAAACAATGTTTACCCCCAGACACTGTGATCCTTTTTGGTCTGGAAAGGTGAAGCATTTAGTGAGCTGTTGTCATGTTTTGTAGGTTTATCAATGTTCATATTGCACAGTGCAAAGTGTCACTTCATTTCACCAGCGTTTAAAATACGATTTAGTGATTGTAGACTATGATTATTGGTTTCAAATAGCTTAGTACACAGTATTTTCTGTGTTGAACATTATCTATCAATGAATTTTAATTGCTTTCTGAGTGTTTTCTTACTGTTAGATAGTCGACTAGTCTAAGTTAAATTTTGCGTTTATCAACAGGGAAATGAGTTGACAGGAACATTCCTACTCTTAAGTCTTCTGTGACAGTACACTGAATATATTGGAGTTGTGGACAAAACAAGGCATTTGAGGATGTCATCGTGGGCTTTGGCAAACACTGATCAACATTTTTCACCATTTTCTGACATCTGCTTGTATGAACAAGAGGCTCATACTTGTGACAGCATGGGCTGTAAACATTAATGGCGCCCTCCTCAGTTCACCTGTAACCTCTCATCCATGAGTCAATGCATGCTTCCATTCTCTATCTGGTGGGTGCAGTTCAATAAAAAGAAAACAGCTCTGACATGAAAATTTCTCACAACAAAATGTGTGGGTCATGATTTCTTGAAAGAGACATTGCTGTTGGGTTTTTTGGCGCTTTGAGCTCCACAAGCTGAGTGCCATCCTGTTCCATTATTTTGAACAGAACGCAGACATCTCTCCGGCCGATATCTCCAAAACTCTGCAACTCACACCAAATGTATCTAGATGGATAAATAGCACTACAGATGAGAGGGAAAACTTGTATTTTTGATTTTAGGGTGAACTGTCCCCTAAATGCTTAAATAATCTAGTTTGAACAGAGTCAGAGTTGAATGTGAAGACAGAGTGTGACACAAGCAGGCAGCACTCCACACCCAGCTGTGGCTCCCACCTGCTGGGCAGACTTGTTGTTGGCTTGAGCTGTAATTGTGTGTGCATGTGTATGTGTGCATGCATTAAATGGGTGTGTGTATGCACTGTGGTGACACAAGGCAGCCGAACCAGCCGAAACCACCAGAACTCACAGCTTCCCAGTGTGCCTCTTTGAGTTTTATTCTGTTGGACCCAGGAGCATTACTGCAAGACTCAGCAAATGCTTGTTAGGTGGGAAAAACAGCCATTTCTAGTGAAATGTTTCATAATAAAAGTTGGTACAACAGCAGCTTGCTGTGAGTGACTCCAAGATTCTTCTTCTTATCCAGCACACTGAAGCTTATTTTTGTGATGCTTGGCTGTGATAAAATATCTCTGTGGCAGCTCAAATACACTCAATTTTAGGCTGATGAGTAGATGAAAATACTGTTTCAAGGTTTTCTAGTAGATGTCACTGAACTTTTGCAGACGTGAAGTTTACACTGAGGTTGAGTTCAAGGATTCAAGGACATTTATTATCATCATACAACACAGGGTTGTACAATGAAATTAGAGTTGTAGTTCCTTCATAATAAACACAAAATTCAACACAGATGTAATAATTTAATTCAGAACGGAATAGGCTGAAAATAAATGCATATGTACATACACCCAGGAAATGGTTCTGCATTGCATTTTTTGAATTTGCATCAGGTTAAATGTAATAATAATAATAATAATAATAATAATAATAAATCAACTTTAAATAGCGCCTTTCAAGAAACCCAAGGTCACTTCACAATTGCAAACAACCACAAAATCACACAGACAACCACAACACACATGACATGAAGAAACAAAAAACACAACTAGCTGGCGGAAGCCAGCAGGAAAAGGTGCCTCTTTAGCTGAGATTTAAAATGTAGACAGCAGCAACAAAAAGGTGATGATAATATGGTGGACATCCTCGCATTAAAAGTTAAAATGCCCTTCTGTTAGGGCTGAATGATACTGCAGAAGTATCTAATTGCAATTATTTTGACTGATATTGCAATTGTGATATGATTTGTGATGTTAGAGGAAATTATCATTTTCACATCATAGTTTTTTTTCACTGAAAATCACATTAAATTGATTATGGTGTGTTTTTTCAGGGATCTGTCCTAAACAAAGAGAATGAAGTGTTGGTCAGGACCACACCTAGCACCACAATATTTAATTTAAAATGATATTTTGACCCATATTTCACCTTTAACACATATTGCACGTCCTGTGATTTGAAAAGTCTTCTGTTCATTCTAAACTAAACCATTGTTGCTCAATATGAATAAACAAAACCAGCTGCTGCTGGAAATATAAAAAACGATGTTTCTAAAACTGGCCTGCCAATTGCCGAACACAAAGTGTGTAATACAGCAGAAATTTGCTTTCACAAACTAGCCTCTAGTTAAATCAGTATTATATCATATCATTTAGCAATACAGAACAGCTCTGATATTTCTTACTGTTGTGGAGTTTTGGATATACAGTATATTAGGGAGGCCGATATGGATATTTTTCAGCTCATACAGGTAATATCAATTGCTTGCTTACTTTTTTGGGTTTTTTCTCTGCTTTTTTTGCCAGGACAGCTTTAGACAGACAGGAGATCGGAGAGAGAGTTGGGGAAGATTAAAAAAAAATCACAACGTACTTTGTCTTTTATAGAGCATTTTGTCTGAGAATTCAAATTAAATGCTTTGACATAATCTGTTAAATTTTTATTGTAGCTGATATTTATCGGCCAATACCGGTACAGACTGATAAAACTGTGATAGGCGATGCACCATAAATACCAAGGCTGATAGTTTATCGTGCATCCCCACAGTGTATCGCTATCATCACATTGCCCTAGATATGGCTAGGATTTTGGTAACAACAGTGTTATAACTATATAACTTATATAACTTAAATCTTAAAGATTGATCTTAAATGCTAGATAATTTTCTGAACTTTTGCTGGCATGAAAAAAATTCCCTCACTGATGTATCAATAAATCTACATTTTGTTTTCTTCAACCATATAGCTGGCCCCTATTTTAAAGTGCCAATCTAGAAGACTTCAGTCATGGTTGATCGACACCTGTAGTTACTGGTGGTGGCAGGTTTAATACTACAGCTCACAGAATTTAACATTTGGCTAATTCATTCTGCGAGGAGCCATGATCAGATTTTATGTTGCACGTGGCTTGAGTCTGTGGATAGCAGGGCACAGAAAGGAAAGGAGTTGGTTACCTCGCTGAGAAGCTGGTGTGCAGCCTTTTGTCTGCAGCTCTTCATTTCACAGCTCACTGCGGCTGCTCTTCAAACTGATCCGCAGTCAGAGGTTTTCTGAACATGATCCCACACTATTTCACATGTCATCAAACTATGTCTTTTGTTATTGGATCACTGTGAGAGACCCCTAGTGGCAGAACTTACATACTGTTCCTTACAGCATTTTTTTTTTCTGGAACATAAGTACACACACCCAGTATGTAATAATGCAAATACATAAATACTGCAGTAATTTCATCAGTGGGCTGTAGGCTCAATCACCATTGTGTTATGTTGTGTCATTCGCAATAGTGACTTAACAGGCATTTAGATTAAAATCTTGAGATTAGAATTGACTAAACAATCTAACTTTTTAGTTATTCTTTTGAATCATCAAGGTGAACTACTTATTTTTTCTTTTTAATTATAAATACACAGCTTTATTATGTATTATGTAAAACCCTGAGCTCTCTCTTGTAGGTCCCACACAAGGGAAGTGATGGAGGGTGGGAGGGGTATTCCTGGGAAATGTGAGTTTTTTGTATGATGAATGATTGGCCAACAGAATCAGTAAAGACTGAATTACACAGAAAAGATATTGAATAAAGAGATTAAAGTAAGTGAGCTACGAATGATTGTATAAGGTAGATTTATTTAACATTTATAGCATAGGGTGGTTAAGATTAAGCTGGTGTTCCCTTTAAATACATTAAATATAAAAATTGTAATGCAGCTGCACTGCAGCAAGAGCTCATTCTTGCTCATTCAAATCCTCAGTACTGGGGTTTCAAGTCCAGAACATCCTAAACTTTTTATTTGTTTCTTTGCTCTATGAAGGAGAGGTGGTTTGTGGTTGGAAGCAGGGAGCTGCTAGAAGGATGTAGTGTATCATGGGTCAGGTGACCTGTGCTGGACGACTGTCTGTCTGTGAGTGTTCAGTAATCTTATCCTCAGTATCTACGCAGCCATCTGTCTTTATGCTTATGTCTGTATCTGTCTGCGGAGCCCCAAGGTTCTCTGAGGAGGATCTTCAAGGTGAACCAAGTGCTGACAAACGTCTGTTGTATGGACAATGTCAACAGTTGTATAATGGACAGTGGCGCCTGACTGATATACAGTTAGATATTATTGGCCAGTGCTTGCCTTATTACAGATATGTCAGGATCAGCGTACATGTGCAGAGACGAGCAAAAGGAAACTGCAAAAGAATCTTGCATATTTTTTAACCTTATTTTATGTTAATTCTAGTTTAAACTTGTTTTGTTTTGCATTTTCTTTTCTTAAATGCATTTTTTTTGTGGCCACCATTCCTTTACAGGAACTCAAAACACACTGTTACATTGTTGCTTTTTGGAATTTCCAATGAACTTCTTAAATGTTAATAGACATGTGACTACTGTTTTAAGACAAGCTTGAAAAACTGTGAACTTTTCCTTTAAGCTAAATGACCAGTTGTCTCACAGCTAAAACTGGGTCTGTTTTTATCACGTCTGAAAAGTTGATGTTTTGGACATACATAGTTTTCACAGAACAGCGACTGCATTTACTGTTAGTGTCATCTTTGATAAACATTTATTGTTGTAAATGTTGTAAAATATCTTTTCAGAACCAAAATGTTTGCTTATGTCAACTGTCTGCCCAGGAACATTAGCTGGTTTGTCTTTTCACTTGATATATTATCTGCCTCAGGAATCCTGTTTTGCTCAGGCTCTTCTCTCCTGTCTGTTTTTAACAAGACTCAAGTACGTCTTGACTTCCTCGTCCTCCTGCCCCCCTGACCCACATCTCCACTGCAGACGCTGCAGCTGGGTCTAAATAATGATCTCAGGGCTCAGCAGTCTCTGGCTGCCAGAAGTAGCAAGGCTTTATTTTCCAGACTTGCACACACCCTCCTTTACCCTATAAATAAAACTATACACACAGATACAGTGTGTGTGTGTGTGTGTGTGTGTGGTGTGTGTGTGTGTGTGTGTGTGTGTGTGTACACCATGTGGATGGATGCATGTGTGTGTCTCCTTGTAGGGTAAATGGGAACATGTGTGTTTATTCATGTTGGGACTGAGCAGCACTGGAACCCAAAGTGCCTTTTGGCTTCATTCGTCTGTTTGTTTTGTCAGAAGATCCATCAGTTAAAAACATGAACTTTTCTTTCTTTTGGTTTAAAACAGTCCAGTCTGACAGGAGGAGACACTGCTGGTGAAACAGAGGTTCAGGGTGTTATCCCAGTCACAACAAAGACATGTTGGAACACAGGTTCTTCTCCTGAAAGTCAGAAAATATGTGCAGCTTCAGCTCAGAACTGCTGAAGCTGGCGTTATGATGGGAAAATTATCTTGTCACAAACTAGCAGAAGTGTGGAGCTGAGTCACATGACTTGGATTTAAGTTAGACTTGACATGACAACATAAAAAAAAAACCAAAAAAACATGCAACTCCACTTAGTGCGCGATATGTCAGCCCATCCATTGGCAACTGGCGATATCTTCATCCCCCCCTCCCACCTCCTCCTGTCTTCTCGAGTCTCAGCTGGGAGCTGTGCACCAGCTGTGACTTTCCTACTTTATGTCAATAAATTAAATATTCTCACACTTATTTCCTTTTTGAACAGAGAAATACAACTGTACACCTTCTAAATTCAAGTTTCTCTCTTGTTACCGAACTAAGACAAGCTTAACTGGCTTATTAACGCCTCGTAAAACACACTTCATTCAAACTTGACATAAAAACATGTAAAACTCACCTAAACTATCTTTGTTAGTCTGTCCACTCTTCCAACAATCACAAACTCTGCTTTGGTCAAATTTAAATCTTTAATTCTCCATGTGAAAAGAGTGTAAAGAGTCCGACTCTGCAGGCTGTTTACCTCTCAGCTCAGAGCTCTCATGGTCTGGCTGAGTGGGTTTGGACTGTGCCGCTGGATGAGAGTGCGGTGCAGAGCAGCTGCTGTCACTCTGCAGATCATTACATTAGCAAAATAAAATTACAAATATTGGCCAGAAAAAAAAACAGCCGGTGATAGATTCAGCCCATCCTTGATAAATTTGATCAATCGCCCAACACTAATTCCACCTGAACTTTAACACAATGTCTTGTGACTTCACTTGAACTTGAGCCTTTTCACTTGAAAATACTTGATATCCTCCCCCAAGCTCAAAGATTAAAAGTGTGTTATTTCAAAATGTGAATAGACAATGAATTCATTTCCCTCCATTTCCTGAATCAACTCCTGTTAATGCGGTTTATTCTCAACAAGTCAAAAGTCACAAGTGCAATATGACCAAGTGTGATATCAAAATCACAGATGCTGCAATCTTATGATAAAGTAAAAAAAATTATGACAACCCAACATTATACAGACCCCAACAAATGTCAAATCATCATGACTTTAGTAGGTTTTTTTCACTGAAAATGAAAATTGAGATTTGATGAAAATTATAATTCCCACTAATTGTGGATCATATCACAGTCACAATATCTGTAAGAGTAAATGCAATATAGTTTTTTTGTTTTTGTTTTACCATATCATGCAGTATCCAATCAAGTTGCCAGAACCATGATAAAGGAACTTGAGATTTTTTAGCTCAGTTGGGAAAAAAATTATGCCAAAAATGTAAATGTCCATAAAAATCTAATTGAGTACGCAAAATATGCAGGTCGAAAATTACAGATGGAAACGAACCAACTTTGACATTTGAAACTGCACAAAAAGGCTCTGTTATTAAAATGACATTACAGTTGGTGAAGAGTGCATTATGACTTGTTTAGGCCTCAAAACTCAATAGGCCTCATGCTAGAACCACTCGTACAAACGGATTTGTTCTTTAGTGGTTTGTACAAGTGATTTAGGAGAACTTGTTGCATTCACTAATTTTCTTGTATTTTGAATTTTCTTTAAGATACAAACACAATTTATGAAGTCCAGACCTGTCGTAGAGTCATGTGCAGTCAGTCTGCTGGTATCCAAACCAAAGTTTTTCACTAATGACTGTATATTTCCTCAGTCTGAAGACATGTTGAGTTTGAAAAATAAATTATACTTCATAATTATTTTGACATCATCCTTTTTGACTGAATTTCAAATGATAATGTAATTGTGAATTTACATATAAAGCCTATCATCATTCATTTAATTACGTATTATTACCTGCTGTCAGGTGTATTGGCTGTATATCTGCACATGTGGGTTTATGTATTTGCTAGTCTTGAGAACATCCTCACTTTTTCTGTCCTCTGTCTCCATGATGGAAAGTCCCCCTTAGCCCCCTCCTTCTTGCAGTCATCTTTTACCCCTTACTGTGATGAGGCGTGTTTTTTTTTCTCATATCGAGACATGTCCTCTTTATTTCAGTGACAGTCCAACCCTCCAGTAACACGGCATTAACAGCACTCGCGTTCCCGTTTCTTCGCTTTAGCAGGTCTTTTAATTCCACTGCTGACACTGCTAAAATGACTTTTCTTTATGGATCTCTGAAACCAATACATCAAACTCCAAACTCATAAACATGCCATTTTCATGAAAGAACACTTCCTGACATGTGGGGCAGGAAGCGTAGCCTCATATTAATTATGCTAATTTACAAGTCTCATGCATGTGAACTCAAATATGCACAGGTGGATCATTTACCCAGTTATCTGACGTTACGAATGTTTGTTAATCTGATGTGGCGTGTTCATATGAGCCTTTTTCTTGCATGAGGCCCAGTGTTTAGGACTTGGAACTTGATTGTCTTTACTTGGGACTTGATTCAGGAATTGTCTCTCTTGACTCAGGACTTGACTGCCTTGACCTGGGACTCCAGTGCAAACACTTGAGACTTACTTAGGACTTGCAAAACACTGACTTGGTCCCACCTCAACAAAACTAGTCCTGTTGTTATAAGCAAACTTTCCCAGTCCAGGAGAAACATCAGTGCATCATTCAGTCAAGAGTTTTTGTTCTGAGAAAATTAAAGCTCATTGCAGCCACTGCATTGTCCAAATATATGAGATGAGCTTTTAGTGAACTGACTAAAATGACACTCAAGATGTTGTAATATTTCCTTTTAGGAAGTTTGTTTGTCATCTTTGTCCTGCATTCTTTCTCTGAGATCTGGACTATAGAGCATGACTTATGTTAGAAGCAACTTGTTTTATCTTTGTCAAAACCAGCTAGTATCTTGTTTGTACCCCCGCAGTCAGGGGTCTGCAGCCTGCAGCTCCGGAGCCACCTGTGGCTCTTTAGCCCCTCTCTGGTGGCTCCTTGTGGCTCTTGCATAAAGTGATATGAAAATGAACAAAGTTTTCTTGTTTTACATTTTGATTTTTATTTATCATAGGTCTGTGTTGTAAAAACAAAAAAAGTTGAGAAAACTTAAAATTCCAAGGCATCATACCCCAAAAAGTTTTGAGCCCAACTCAAACTCTTACATTTTGACTTGAAACTTTGAGTTTTAGAAACCCAAAAGAATGTATTTAAAAAATAACTGAAGTATTTAAGTAAAAGTGAATGATGGTTAAAATTGTAATATTTTCCATTAAAACCATTTCATTTTCAGGCACCAAAATAATGAAGAATCAGGTTCACAGCTCAGCTTTTGAAATACATTTTTTTAGTTTCTAAAACTCAAAGATTCAAGTTCATCTAAAGAAGAAATGTAAATTATCTCAACTAAATGTTATAGGTCCGCAAAACTTTTTATTTCAAAACTTTGAGTTGGGCTCAAAACTCAAATTATTTTTTAAAGTGTAAAGTGATTCTCCAGCCATAAAAATGAATTTAAAAAAGTTCCAATTTTTTTTTTCCCAACCAAAATGTTTGTCATCGCCTATGTCTATCTTTGTCTTTTTCTTGGGTCTCTATAAGCTGGCTATGGATGCCAAATCGCAAGAGCAGCAAAGTCTTCAGGGAAAAGATAGAATTTGAAAAAATGGCTCTTCTGTGTAAAGGTTGTAGAGCCCTGCCCTACGTTCAATAACATACGGAGTGTTTCCACTGTGGCAGCTCTGCTTTTTTGTAATTTGTCTGTTAGATGGAGGTTGGAATACTGTTTTGAAACATGTTGCAATGGGCATTAAATCATTTATTTAAAAGGCAAGTCCTCAGATTCTCCAGTCATGTCTAGTTGTATGTCAGCTGCTGTTCAGCAGGACAGGACTCTCCTCCTGCAGCATGGAGTCTGTAAAGTGTGTTTGGATCACTGGCTGTGGATTACATTAGTGTTTTATGTGTCATTACTTGAACATGCTGCTATTAGTGAGTCTGGTCTTTGTTAACATTTGGCTGACAGCCACCCTGGCATTTGAAAGATAACCTACAATGCCAGACTCTTTAATACTGAAATAGACCTTAACTCAGTTTAAATCTTGGTTAGAGTTTTTAACTCCATGTACAAATATCAGTTGAACAAGTCTAATGTATGTGACCCTATCAGGTTCAACAAAACTAATTGGGAGGGAGACAGATGTTCATTCCATCAGCGTGAATGAAATAAGATCTTGAAAGTACAGAAAAGTACAGAATATGTTTTTTACAAGGAAAGAATACTTAATGTATTGTAATGTATTGTAACTGATAATATTTCTGGTTTAACAAAGCTGACTGAACAGCACCTGACACTTTGGTCCTCACACCCTGAGGTAAAACAAACACCGGATGACTCCTCCCTCTGCTCTCTGCTCTTTGAGACTTGACTGGACTTGACTGCTGCAGACAAAGACCTCAGGTTTCTCTGGTGAATTACTGCATATATAAGGCCTCGCCTTGATCCTGTCACTGTGTGCAGACTGATACTTTTCCTGCAGGTGTTTCTTTGCACTGGAGTTGTGGTATGTTTGAGGTCTCAGACTTTCAGTCTGACTTCATTTGTGTGTGCTTGGTAGGCCTGCCACAATTATTACATGACTGTCTGATCAAGATTATTTGAGTTAACTGCAGTTGTTTTGCATAATCACTTTCACTCACCTGTATGAAAATAAATGGATGGATAAAACTAACTATTAACTATTTCCACTCTTTGACTGGCACTCTTTCAGTTATCTCATTGTGGCTTCTATCTCTGCTATGATTTAATGGCACCTGACAGAGAATTAGTGCCGGCAACTGCTTATCTCGAGGTGCTTTACTTCAAATATTCAGTCACTGATTGCATTCATCTGTGTGACAATTAATCATCATCTAAAATTTCATGATAATGACAGCCCTACATGGAGCTAAAATTGTCAACAAAAGAGGTAAGCAAATATCTGAAATGATGGGGCAGAGAAGAACACTCAGGAAATGTCCTTAGAAAATAGAAACCTTCTCCAGATTCACATTTTTAGCAACGCTATCAAATATTCACATGTGAAAGTCACCGTGTCCTGTAGGCACCTGCGTTTACACTGTCAAGTGCAACATGTTGGAAGTGTTCGGGTCTCATGATGTGGGCTCATCAGCTGTTCTTAAGGTTAATATTGAAGTCTGTCAGGATTTTGGCCAGCTCAGCCTCTTGGGTGGTTCATCAGCAATAACAGGCCCCCAGAGGTCCCCAGGATTTAGATTCAGTTGATATTTCGGCTAAAAACATGGTGTAAATGGCGTCTTTTGTGGTTAAATATTAATGTTGTGGCTCACAGACACTTAAATTACACCACACGAGCAGGATGGAGACATTTTGTGTTTGTTTTGTGTTCTTTTTTTTTTTTTTTTTTTTACATTTTATCCGTGGTCACCATTCACTGCCATTGTACTGGATTTGACTGCACCCCTGTTTTCTGCTGAAACTCCAGGATTGTTTAGTGAACTGAAGATCTTCACCCATCCTCACATCGGCATAGGGGTGAGTACATATTGAGTGGATTATCGTTCTGGGGTGGAATATCGCTTTAAAGCTGAACAGCTGGCTGTGATTGTTTCAGTCAGATGAAAAAAAGTCCCAGCTGCCTGCTCAGTGTTGGATGCATGCTGCGCCGTCCACAGTGTGTTGAACCAGAAAATAAATAAAAGAGAGCTTCTGAATTCAGCTTTCTATAGAGTGGGTTTCATGAATGAAAACCTGTGCCCTTACACTGATTGTTGGTGTGGTAGCAAATGAGAGTCAGTGCAGAGAGAACTCTGGAGTCTGTGACTGATCTGTTTTCTACAGTGAACAAATAGGCATCGGTTCCTGAACTGGCACACTGACAACTGGAAGTAGTGCAAAAATATCCAATGTAAGTGAAATTATTTACGGAGATTCATTGACCAGAGATATTTACTGAGACCTATGCAGTTCTTGTCAGCTCTGTGGAACTTTTCAGTGTCTTTCGTTGTATTGTTTCAGTTTAGCAGCCCTCAACATTATTGTTTTCACTCCTGTCAGTGTCGTTTCAGAGAGAAAGCTCCACTGTGCACTACCTGTACACTGTACACTAGCAGATAAAGAGCCAGATATTTCCCTCAGGAGTTGGTGGAGAATAAAATGGAGCTAAAGGAGAAAATTGGAATATATATCATATATTTGAATATTGGACTTGATCAGATTCATCTGGTTGCCAGAAACACATTTATAAATAGAAATGTTCTGATACAATTTTTTCCTTCCAGATTCTGATTCTGATACCTGAACTTTGCGTATCAGCAGCGGTACAATGTACTACAAACTGCTGTATGATGTGATATGATTGCAATCGTTGTATGGCCTGGCTCCGGTTAAACCCTTTGTAAAACATGGACAGAGATGAATATTGTTGAACACGGTGTACAGGGTGCTGCTGGGAATATAGCAGGATAATTAGTTATGTGCACAGACACGTGTATTTGCTGATACCGATACCAGCATATTAGGCAGTATTGGAGGCTGATACCAGTATTGGAAGGGAACAACACTATCTACAAATAAAAGAATGCTAATCTTGCTCAGGATCTACTGGATGCATAAATTTGAAGCTGTAATCATCATACAGGCTGATAATACTTCAGTGTAGGGGCGATTGGCAACATTTTATTGATGCCGGCATGTTGGTCAGATTCTTTATTGATTTCCTTATTTAGTCCTGATCAATTTTCTGTGTGGAAAAACAAATAGCCCTACACATGTTTTCAGTGTTGTAGTGTACTCTCAGAGCTAGCTGTACTAACAGTCAGACCTACTTCCACAGTGCTCAGTGCTGGAGACGTGTCTGGTTCCAAACATTATCATTCAATAAAAGAAAAAACACTCTGGTTAGGTTATTAGTATTTCTTCAAACCAATAAGAATTGTCTTGGGCAGTACTGAGCCCAGGATGCAGCGACAGTGCCCCTGCAAAATAGTGTTAGGGTGGAACTTGTGTTGGTGGAATATTTGCACATCAGGAGGTAAGGCCTGGCATTAGAAAGAAAAGAACCAAAAAGAAAAGGTAACAGCTGTTAGCTTAACATCTCAGGGGCCTTTTTCCTATTTTCAGCATGAACTTTACTATCTCTGCAGTTATTGCGGTTTCCCAGGAATTTTGAGAACACACATAGTGGAAGGCACCATGTCAAATGAAACAAACGTCCAACGGCAGGTTTGTACATTTGTACATGTGAGTACATCTGGTGAGTCAGACCAGTCTGTCATCATCTAAATCATATACTTCATACCCCGGTGAATGTCAGGGTATGAAGATCTAAAAAAAATACATACCACCCAAGCCTATCCATGACGTCACCTGTAGGTTTCTGAAGAGCTGATTTGAAGTTCACACTGGTGGCTTTGTCTGTTACCAACTTGGCAGTGCCTGACTGAGCTAACTCACAGCTTTTATACCTTTATTTGAGAGGACAGAGGACTCAGCCTCAGTACATGGGGTGCACGCTCTAACAATGGGCCACCAGGGGGCCACAATCATCCCAGATTAAAGGTGTAGTTAGCGATGTGGGAGAAAACGAGTAGAGAGGCTGTTGATATTTGAAGTGTAAACGAATACAGACCCACCCCTCCCTTCATACTCCACCCCCGAAGTTCATGGACGTGCATCGTTTTTGTCTTTGTGGTTAAAATATACTTTGCAAATACTATGTAGCCGAGGGTTTCTGTTGCGCCTATATTTATGAAGCTATAAAACAAAGAAATACAGAGGCTTCGTAGAGTTGAACAGACGACTTCACTTTTTATTGCCGCACACACAGTCAATGCAACGCATACCGAAAAACACCACTTCCGTTTCTGACCTTTCACAATAAGAGCTGCCGATATAGGCTATACACTGCTTCAACAGGTAACTCCAGCTCACGTTTATTCCAATAACATTATAAAACAGCTTACAACTGTAAAAAAAAAAAAGCTGTGATGTAAGATGGCCAACTACACAGCAAGTAAAGCAGCTGAAATAGCCAAGTTGTGGGTTAGCACACTGCTACGCCACGACGCTAAGGTTAGCTGACCCCTCAGACAACTGTACCCACAACTCGACTGCTATTATAAATAGATAACATCACAACAACAGTACATTTTGACAGATTAGACAATATGATGAATGCCCGACAGCCGTTACTGTTATGTGAAGCACCGCAAAGCTAATGTTGTTCACCTGTCCAGCAGAAAGAAGGCGACCTCCGCGTCCGTTTTCAGACCTTTCAATTCGCGGAGTTCCCTCCACCGTCGGAAAGCCTTTCAGCATGCTCTCAGAAGTGACAGCTTGCGGATAGTGAGGAGAAATACGATGATTTTGACAAAAAGTGTGTCCGATTATGATCGCTAACTATACCTTTAAATAGATGAAAACTCATATATGTGGAAGTAAAAATGGCAGATGTACAGAGGCCAGCTAGCAGAGGTGGGACTTTGGCTTTCTTGTGGCTTTATTCCTACTTTATTCTTCTGATTGGCATTTCTGCACTGCTGCCCATCCAACACAAAACCCCTGTAAATCCCCATATGTAATATGTAAACATAATAAAACTTAACTTGCAGGTTTTTTTAAGAAAAAAAAGAGATAATTATATCATTAAGGAATATCATTTCCACCAGCAAGACATGGTGTGTCGACAGTTGGAATGCTTACGCAGCAAATATCAGCATTTAACAGCTGGTTGTCTCAGAGTTATGAAACTCAGGTCACAGAGATCATGATCGTTTCTCCAGGGTGCTCATTTGTAATTCTTTTTATAGGCTTTTGTCTCTTGCTTGCTGTGAGTAATGTCAATGGATGCTGAGGTATCCTGTGACTCTGAGACTGAGGAGAATCTACGAGTAAACACTATTGTCATGGCTGATAATGACTGTTGTCTGTCAAATGTGGTGTTATCCATGTAAAAGTCACACGTCAGGGCTGCTGATCCCTGTCATTGCTCCCAGTCTGATTCTGCTGCTGCATGCCCTTTTAGTTTTTACTGAGCTGTGCAGGTTGCTTATTTTGGAGGTGGCATTATTCTTCTTTTACTTGCACAAAATGCAAATCCAGCCAAAGTAGAAGTTGTCTCTCTGTAAAGGCTTTTACCCTCCGCATCACTACAAACCGAGTTTTTATTGGTTTTCAAATAGTTTTTGTGTGTGAAATCACTGCAGTGAACAACTGTGCTGTCAGGTGCACAGAGTGCACTGAGACACGGCAGTGCTGCAGCCACACACCCTCAACTGTCCCGCACATCTTCACCACCTGCATGTACAAAGCCAGTGACAGCTCTCACACAATGCGCTCCATATCCTTTTGATCAGCCCTGATCATGATTCAGGTTAAATTAACCACAACAAAACTTCAATAAAATCTGTTTACATTTCAGATTATATCCAGGGTGGGGATACCACTGACTGTTGTGATCATTTTGGCAAGGTGTGAAGCATCAGTCTGGTTGTTGTAAACTGATACTATGGAACCTAAGTAATGTCCCTGATTGCAGCTCAGACATTTTTATAAATCAGAATAGTTTTTGGCGCACGCTATTTTAGGCTTTTGTGCACATGTAGGGATCCAAGGAAGTGTTTTAAAAATGAGACCCCAGATGTTGGCTGTCTGTTTATTTCTGATGACGAACAGCTTGGCTCAGCATACAAGAGAGAGCTTGTCTTGGCCTGCACATTTTAACAGCATACATTTTTTAGCTGTTTTACCCTGACTGGCACACACACACATTCACAAAGACTGGGTGGTAATATTGTTTTACCAGCCCCTTTAAAGGGCAACGCATCAGTCCCAAATTGAAGTTGGAATTTAAAGACCCCCTTCACTCATGTTTTTCTACTTGTTCCTGCTGTTGGATGTTTGAGTTTCACTGTACACAGTGAACTCTGTGCAGAGTTTGACACCGTAGCCTTCTGAAAGTTGAAAGTTTCTCTGTGCTCATTGAAAATCTGACTATAAGAGGTCTGGCCTACCAGAAAGATTTGTGATATCACAACTAGTTTGGAAGTCAGTCCCGGTCCAATTTGCAACTTATACAAGTGCAATCTAGAAACTTGAAGCCGCCAACGCACATACACAGAGAATGGATTTTACAGTGAAGTAGGAGGCATCTTGTGTCCAGACAAAAACATATCAGACACACATTATTGATCCAAGCACACTATTTATCTTAATACATGTCTGGAGGGGACCTTTAGGTGTAGCACATTTTGGATTGGTTTCAAAAATGTATGGAATGGGTGACTATGTGAGTATGAGTAGTAGAGAATATTTTCTCTTTATGTGTTAAGTATAGATCTTTAGTTAAATCTTGAGATGATTCGCTCACCTGAACATTAAAGCCGGAAACTGGCTCTGTCCAAAGGTAATAAAATCACCTACCAGCACCTAAAGCTCACTAATTAACACATTGTGTCTTGTTTATTTCATCCATACATTTGCAGGGGTGTAAAAAACAGAATTTGTAGTTTAAGGGGGAATTGTACGCTGTCTTCTCATCTGGGCGATGACAGGATTTCACTGCATTCAAGACACTGTGCTTTCAGCTCAACATCACTGGCTGCCGTTATGAATCCAGATTTATTGTATGCAGGATAATACTTCCTCACCACATGCCCTGGAGCTTAGACTGCTGCTGGGCTGTCTCCCACATCCTATTTTGTGTTTCAAAAACCAGTCCATTTTGTGTCGCTGGATCGGTAGGAACACTAAAGCTGATGGTGGCAAAACATGTTTGTTTCTACCAGATGATGTGTCGTAACTGGCATTCAAATGTGACTGGTAATTGAAAATGTGTATTTTAATTTGACATTTTTTTGTAGTTATAAAAAATGTCATTTTAATCTAACCATTTAATAGTGCCATTGCCTCTGGTCCACTAGATGGGACTCTGGGGCCCACCAGTGGTTGAGAATGGTGGATGATGCTCCCAAAATGTATTTGTTGGTACAGCTGTTCATTTTTAATGATTTTTTATAATAGAGAAAGTTTTGTCTGGTAAGCGTGCATTGTGTGTCTTGCAACATCACTGGCTGCCATTATGAATCCAAATTTATTGGACTGGAAGTTTAGCCACTATGTCAAGATTGCCTCACAGTCCAGCGCTGTACCTGGGGGCATGGCCAGGTGGATGAACTGTAGTTTGTTAACACCAGAAGTCTGACTTTAACATCCCCATTTGTGCACCAATAAAATATGAGTTCATTTTAATTACTAAGCTGTAACTAACTAACAACTCTTTCCCCCTGCTTTCAGTCTGAAGGCTCGGCTAAGCTCATCACTTCCTGGCACTGTATCCATAATGCACATGCATCAGAGTGGTATCAACCATTTCATGCAACCCTTCCCAAACTATCCCCCTTTGCTCATCGTCAAGGAGCTATTTCTCCATCAACCACAGATTAATGTATAATCATTTAAAGGAATGAGAGTCCAGTCTTTGCTCTCAGATGGTGTCTAAAGTTTTTGTCCAGTAAAGAATTTCTTTGGAAGAATTGTAGTGTTGGTCATGAACAGGACTGAAGTCTGTCACATCTGTTTGTCACAGAAAGAGCCCTGTTCTCACATTGAATGTTTCACTTCTCCCTCCTGCTCTTAGTCACAGTTTTGCATTGTGCTCCTGACTGCTGCGGTGAGACTGGATGAGCAGGATGTTGTTGTGGCCTCTGGGCCTCTAAATCGGGCAGTACTATATGGACTGAATGATTTAATGATAAATCACAGGTTTTCTTTAATCACACAACGTATAACGCACATTCTCGTAATGCATTAGATATATCTGATTTCATCTCAGTATTTATTGAGTGGAGTATTTATGTCCTTAAATTAGAAGATGTTTACTACTTATCTTTGCTTCTCTGTGAGTTTAGACAGACAGATGAGCCTCTGTGTGTGTTTTGTCTCCCTCTTATCTTATCAGAACAGTTTGTATTTCAGCCTTTAGCCCTGAAGGAAGGTTTGTAATCATTCCTCACGAATGACAGAAAATGTGACTGCTGCTTGAGGAAATGAAACATACTTCAGTTGTGCTTGGTGAGATTTGAGAACTGATTTTTAATGCCATTTCTCATATTGGAGAGTTTACTTTTGTCCTGTGGGGGAAAAAAAACTGGATGGGTTGGGTCCTCGCTGACTCCTGTTGTTTCCAGAAGCCACGGTCACTCCAGAGCTTCACAGGCCTTACTTAGAGGGTTTCACTGCTGTTTTTTTTTTTTTTTTTTTGTGGTTTGTACTGTCATGAAAGTATCACTTCTGTTTCTATAGCTGTTTTTGGCCTTTTCTGTCTGGCATGGAGAGCATTGCTAATAAAGCATTTGTGAGGCTGAAAGTAGGGCTGGGCGATTCGCAAAAATTTTTCATATGATCATCTTCAGCCCATCAATCGGTGATTAGTGATATCTTCATCCCCCCTTCTCACCTCCTCCTGTCCTCTTGAGTCTCTGGGAGATGTGCACAAGCATCGAATTCACTACATTATGTATGCTGCGTACATTCACTTCATCCAGTAAATAAAATAAACTCACAATGTGTCAAGAAATTAAATATTCTCATACTCACTGTCCTTTTTAAACAAAGAAATACAACTGTACACCTTCTGAATTCATGTTTCTCTCTTTTTACCAAACTAAGATGAGTATAATTGGCTCATTTACTCCTCGTAAAACACACTTGATTTGAACTCAACAGAGAAACATGTAAAACTCACCTAAACTGTCTTTGTCAGTCTGTTCACTCCTCCAGCAATCACAAACTCTGGTTTGGTCGAATTGAATCCTTAATTGACCATGTGAAAAGAGTGCAAAGAGTCTGACTCTGCAGGCTGTTTACCTCTCACTCCTCACCCAGCTCAGAGCTCTCATGGTCTGACTGAGAGGGTGTGAACTGTGCTGCTGGATGAGAGCGTGGTGCAAAGCAGCTGCTGTCACTTTGCAGACCATTAAATTAGACCATTTCAAACAGACAAGTATTGCCTGAAATATTGGCCAAAAAACCAGCGATGGATTCAGGCCATCGTCGATAGACAATATATTTGTCCATTCACCCAACCCTGAGAGGATAGTCAACATTGTTGTATTAGTCACCTTATACCATGCAGTTATATGTCAGCTTAATGATGGAAATGTGACATAAAAGAACGTTTAAAAGCTTTATTACCATAACCCATGGTTCAGTTGGACGTGCTACCTCAAGCTAGTGAACATGACTGTACAGGTTTTACTGTATAATTTTCTGTCCAGCTCACAAATTCTGGGATACTTAGATTCCTAAGACTTAATTAATTACTCAGGTACATCTGGTTCAGTTGAATCAAACTGCACATTCATTTGTTCAAACTTTTCACCCCACAGTCACATGTACAGCATTGTCTGGTTCATAGTTTAACAGCAGTATTTAAATATCACAACTGAAGAGGGTTGTAATGATACCAAAAACTCAAGGAATCATAATAGCACAATGAAAAGTCCATGATTGTGATTTTAAAAAACAAAGAGAAATTATGACTTGATGAAATGTCCTTTTTTGGCATGTGCAAAAAAGTGGCATGATTTGTCTAGGGAATGCTTGAATTATGTATGTACAACTGCAAAACACAAATAATGTAGCTGTCAGTAGTAGTCCTTTTATAAACTAGAATAAAAGATTAAAATAATTAGTCACGTATTATCAAGGTACATATTGGCACAGTTGGGTACACAGACGTTTTTTATTGTGATATCATGATATACAATAGATTGTTACATCCACACTATTGCAACAAATTTCTTTTCAGGTGCACGTCCTGCTGTTTGCTGTGCCTGTTTTTGTATGTTAAAAAAGTGAGTTGCCACTGATGGCAATCAAAGGCCAAGAATTGGCTTCCAGTTTCAACCTGGCAGTAATTACTGTGGAGACCCGCCTCTGAAGTTCCAAACTTCCAAACTGTAAATCAGTTGTTCTCAACTTTTTTCTTTGGAGCCCCTCTACTTGTGAAAAGCTGCCCTGCGAGTTTCCGCAAATATTTGTCACAGTTGTTTATATCCATCCAAGGGCCAATGTGGATAAAGCCTCAGAGTCCATCCTGCAAGTGACTCAGGCTGCAATCTATATCTCCAGATGCTCCAGTTTTTATCCTTGGTGACTTTAACCATTGTTGTCTGAAAAAGGCTCTGAGAGACTTTCATCAATATGTTACATGCCCGACTAGACTCAACAAGATGCTGGACCTGTGTTACAGTTCCGTTAAAGGAGTGTACAAATGTATCCCACTATCCCCTCTGGGCGGGGCTGATCACAACTGCGTCCACCTCATCCCGTCGTACCACACAGCTTTGAGGAGTGAAAAACTCCTCATCAAATAGACTAAAAACTGGACTGAAGATTCCATCCTGAGCCTTCAAGGCTGTTTTGACTGTACAGACTGGGATGTGTTTAAGGTGTCTTGTTCAGACATCAGCGATCTCACTGATGTTGTTAGCTGTTATGTTTCCTACTGTGTGGACAATGTAATTCCTGATAAGGTTGTGAAAGTGTACCAAACTCTAAACCATGGATGTCTAAATCACTTAAGGTGTTGTTAAACAGAAAGAGGCGAGCTTTTAGAGAGGGCAACCTCTCGGAATTATACAGACTGAAAAGGGAAATCTGAGATTAGAAGAGCAAAGCAGTGTTACAAAATTAAGCTAGAGCGGGAGCTTAGTAACAACAATTTAGGTTCTGCCTGGGATGGTATGAAAACCATTGTTGGCACACAGAGTAGGAAAAACAAGAAGGTAGCGCTGGAGGGTTTCAGATGTGACAATATGGGCCTGACAGCTGGGTGCTCATCTCCTGTGCAGAGCAACTAGGTCACATTTTCCATTACATTTTCCAATTGTCCCTCAGTCAGCAGAAAGTGCCAAAAATTTGGAAACAGTCCACAGTCATTCCAGTGGCCAAACACAATGACCCCAAGGTGTTAAATGTCTTCAGGCCAGTTGCCCTGACCTCCTTGGTCATGAAGTGTTTTGAAAAGTTGATAAAGAAAGAGCTCCTTACAAAAACTGAGCATCTTCTTGACCCACAACAGTTCTTCTATAGGGCCAAGCGAGGTGTAGAAGATGCTACTGCCACTCTACTTAATCTGCTCTTTAAACACCTTGAAGGTAGCAAAAAACATGCTAGGATTTTATTTGTTGATTTTTCATCCGCTTTTAACACAATCCAGCCACACATTTTAGTTGAAAAGCTCTTAAAATATTTTAACCTTGATTTTAACATGGTGGGTTGGATTCTTGATTTTTTTAACTGACAGAACTCAGAGAGTAAGGGTGAATGGTTGCCTGTCTGAGAAGATGTCATCCTCTACAGGGTCTCCCCAGGGATGTGTCCTGTCACCGCTTCTATATATTCTTTACACTGATGATTGCCGTAGCCAGTATGACAACAGGTACATTTTAAAATTTGCTGATGATTCAGCTATTGTCAGTCTTCTCCACGCAGATGAAACTGATCATGGTTCTGTTGTGGATGATTTTGTACTCTGGTGTGATAGAGCATTCCTACAACTAAACATGACAAAAACTAAGGACATGGTCTTTGACTTTAGGTGTAAGCCCCCTGTTCCCCAGGTCTCCACCATTAGGGGTCAGGTTTTAGAGGTGGTGGAGAATTACAAGTACCTGGGTACTGTGATTGACAAGAGGCTGACTTTTAAAGCAAACACAGAGATGCTTTGCAAGAAGGGTCAGCAACGACTGTTCTGCCTTCGCAAACTGTCAAGGTTCAATGTGGATAAGACTCTCACGACCATCTTTTATAAATCCTTCATTGAGTTTGCGTTGACATTTTCTTTTATCTGTTGGTGCAGGAATCTAAGTGTAAAGTCAAGAAATGCTCTTTCCAAGATAGTGAAGGTTACCAGTAAAATTCTGGGAGTCCCGCTAAGTAGCCTCACTGACCTGTACAACAGACAGGTGGTGAGGAAGGCCAGATCAATATTATCAGTCGGTCCCCAACCCCTTCACTCCGAGTTTCAGATTCTACCCCTGGGTCTTGGTTCAGATTTGCTGCTGTAAAGAGCAACAGATTCAGGAGATCATTCATTCCCTCTGCTATTTCCTTCCTGAACTCAGGTCTTGGGGATAGATAGCAGCAATGGCACCTGCTGTTACTACTGTTGATGATGAGAATAATGATGGTTGTTTTGGGTCTTGATGTGTTGGTGACTACAATGATGGTGACATTGGTGTTGATAGTGTTTTAATGATTCTGCCTACTGTTTATTTCATGTATTGTCAGTTTTTATTTTTACCATGGTTGTTGAACTGTATTACTAAATCCTATATTTATTCTAGTGATATTTATTTTACTGTTTTTTACCATGGTTGGTTATTAATCTGAATTCTAGCACGTATTGTTTTTTGTATTGGGGTTGTAACGTCAACCTGCCACGTCATTCTCCCAAGCCCATAACATTCAGTGCCTGTATCCCTAACCCCCAGTGTAGCCTATGTAAGCTCTGTTGTGTGTCTTTGTTTGTGTTGCTGCAAAATCTTTGGGGGACAAATAAAGTTAAAGATGAAGTTGAATATGTAGAAATCTGATTTTGATGGCCTGTAAATGAAGCACTGTGATTCTACAGAGATGCCCCAGCCTACAAATCATATTCAGTGAATGAAATATAAAGGAATGCCATTCCCACTAAAATCATGATTGATTTTATTGCAATATCACTGACAGAATAACCTTACCAACCATTTTTTTGTTTTGTGCTTATCAGCCCTAATTGAAACCTTGGACTGAGTTTGCATGTGAACCATGATGGGAGCAGCTTCTGTTTCATTTTTCTCTGATGTATGTTTTTACTCAAACACAAAAAAAAGAAATATATTCTAAAGCCAGTGTGAGCCTAACACCAAACAGTAATCTTATCCCACAGCCTACTGTGTAATTAGGTTGAGTGGTTTTGGTGATATTGTTCTGCTGTCAGAGCTTTCATTTAAAGTCATACAGTCATACTGTGCATACTCTGCCTTCCCAGGGTCAGGGAGGGGCTGCATGCTATGGTAGATTTGTCTAATCTAAATTAATCCACAAAGCACCCTGTCATTTGATATATTTGCTTGTTTAAAATTAAATTAGTGTTTGATTGATTGATCTGACACAGAGGCAACACCAGACATACTATATGTTGTAGTCCTGCATTAACTAGACTGCTTAAACAAATGCACACTTTGTTTACTCAAAGTTGAGGAGAGTATCATTTGAACATGCACTGCTCACAAAACTCAGATCAAACTATGAAACTAGGCAGTGCTGATCAAATATGAATCAAGTTCATAAAAGTTTATAATAATGCAGTGCAGTGTTCAGCACATATTTTTCTGTTTGTCACTGAGATGGACTCCTGTCTGCAGCATAAAAAAACCACAGAATTAAAGGTGCAACGGATCACAGAATTCACGGTTCGGATCGTATCACGGTTTTGAGTCACGAATCGGATCATTTTTTGGATCAGCAAAAAAGAAAAAAAAAGGTGGGATTAGGGTTACATTATTTTAAAAATGCATTTTGCTTTGATCCCCCTATATAAAAAAAATACTCTGTAATAATTGAATACTATGCTGTACTGTATTATACTATATTACAGTACATATATTAGATAATTATACACTGTACATTACAATACACTACTGCACTCTGTAGTCTGTCTCAGTGTCCTGCCCACAGCACTATCTGATTGGTTAGAAGTCATGAGAAATAGCCAATCAACACAGACACACTATCACAGACAGACAGACAGACACAGAGCTGCTCCAGTGAGCTGAGAGCAGCTGTGTGTGTGTGTGTGTAGAAGTTCTGACAGCAGATATTGCCAAAGTTTCAATATATCACAATCTTATAATCTGTTTCTATGACAACAGCATAGATACACCAGTGAATAGATACACCAGTGAGTAAAAACTGTTAACAGATATATAACAATGGTTATGTAGTCCGCAGATCACATGCATGCAAACCGTGGGTGATCCGTACAGAACTCGGGACAACTGCGATTCGTTGCACGCCGCCACCAAACTGTACAGTCACAACAGTAATCATGATCAAAAAAGTTTTTATATCACATTGACATTTCTGTCCATATGTACATGCTCCCTCTCTGTCGCCTCTCTCTTTTTACCTGATTTTAGGTGGTGCTGCAGCCCTGTCAGCACCCACATCTCATGTCCATGCTGTTTTTATTCCTTTTACCTCTCTCCAAACAGGTACTGCAGCTGCAGAATAAAAGCTTAGGTTGGTCCTCATTTGACGCTCAAAAATCAAAACAAGGACGTATGCCCCTCAAAATACTTATAGTGTGCATTCACCCTTTTAAAACAATAGGTTAATTTAAAACACACGCATGACAAACTTTCAGTGTGTTTGGGGCCACTGCAGGCCAACTGTTTTAAACAGTTGGCCTGCAGTTGTTTTTCTTCACTTTGAAGCAACATCATTTTAAAGATTAAGTCTGCGCGCCTTCTCCATCCTCCCTAGAGTTGGACTTGTTTCCTCTTCACTTTCCTTTTTAAACGTACAAAGTCTTTATGTGATGCAGGCGACTCAGGGCGCACCACAAGTATTTCAAATATTCAGTGAAGCTTTCCATCAAACTCAGCTGAGAACAGAAAATAGGGCAATTCTTCAGACTGCAACTGGAGATGTAAGAGGTTAGAGGGCATGTTTGCTCTCAATACACACACAAACACATCACGACCTCTGGGACACAGGCAGCTCTTTGACCACCATTGCAGGAAGTGACTGTTTCTCTCGTTGCATCAACAGTGAGAGAGGAGAGGGAGCATTTCCACCCTCCATCCAGTCTCTCTGCATGCTACCGCATTATATTAGACACCACATTCCTAATGAGGGTTACTGAGTTCAGTATGATGACCCCTCTAGCTTTGCAGAAGATGATTCCTCCAGACTGGACAAAGAACCTTAGCTGGATGTGAAACTGGTCGTTTGTTTGAAATCTGAAAGAAGTAATAACTAATTACAAATATTCAAATTGAATGAATTACTGGAACCAGAAGAGGTCCTTCAGCGCAGTCACCTATTGCATAGCTTAAATAAAGCTTTACAGTCGTAGGTTTAAATACAAAAGGAGGCTGAGGGCTGAGGGTCAAATAACTCCAACTCACAAAGCTAGACATGGTACCTAGCTGTTCTAAAACAACTGGGACTAGATTTGTAGACATGTGACAGATTACACATCTGTGTCCAGTCCATCTCATTCTCCCTGTCTTGTTTTCCCCCTACAGAACATGGAAGAGAAAAGATGATGTGTCAAACACTTCTGCATACACTCTATCACTGGAGACAGGAAATATTTGGATATGCACATCGATCTGTTGCTTCCAGATGTCAGATATAATTTGCTCTGGGAACATTTTGTTTATTTTGAATGCTTTTATCAAAAGGGCAGCATTACTTGAACTCCTGTTTGTTTTTAGAGCCCAAGGGCTCACTGTCTGGCATATTTGCTTGATATGGTGCAACAACTATCCTTCTAAAAATAACCCAACAGCTCATTTCCTCTTTATATAATCTCCAAATATTTACCTAAGCCTGTTTAAATGTGATGTTGAAATCCAGCATGTCTCCAGGCAGAAAATGTGGGAATGCATTCACTGTCTGCCTCTGTACTGTATCTGCACTGGTTTAGTGAAAAATATATTCTTGATCCCAATAATCCCTACTTTAAAGGAAGCCAGTCTGACTGAACAGAGAGCTGATAATTCAGTTCACATCACATTTTTAGGGAGCTGATGGAACATCTCGGATCTATCCAGTTTTTGAGCCTTAAAAAGTTCTTCTAAAGCGATTCCCCATGACATTTACTGCCATTAAAGCGATACTTCATATACTTTGAAGTAAGGTTGTATGAAGTGCTTATCGATAGTCAGTGTTTTACCTATAATAGATGGCTGTTGACATGCTGCCAGTTTGGAGAAGTACCAGGAGCAAATCAATGTACTGCTGTGGACAGGGTAAGCGACAAAACGTATTTTAACCACAAAAATCCCGCCTTTTCTTAAACCTGATGTGACTTTAGAGGGAGTGATATTTGGTTCACAAAACAGTGGTTTCCCATCTGAAGAAACCATCTGACAGCAATGTACAGTGAAAATATTCTAAATATAGCGTACACTTAAACTGACGTTGAGATTAAAATCCAAATTTTGCTGCTGAACCTGTTGACAGCAGTACATCACGTAGCTTCTAACACCTGTACTCCTGCTGCTTCTCCAAACTTATAAATAGAATGTTCACATAACAACCTCCCTTCATTCCATTTAGTAACTGCTCTGGTGCTTTTGATCATATCACATGATCTTCATCCATTGATGGAGTTTGACTAGTTGTCCTGGCAATTCAGATCCAAATGACCATTTCCTTTGAATGCTTAAGGACATCTCATCCCTGTTGGCTTACAACTTGAGTTTCAAAGTTCATTCCCAACTTTGGAAACAGTTTACAGTCTCACCTTAAGGTTCATTTAGTAGAAATTCTGGAGATTTCAGTTGTATCACTATGTACTTTTGCCCACTTTTTCTTCACTACTGAGTCTTTCAAGTAAATGAGAACTTAGCTTTATTCATTTAGGTGGTCCTCATGGTCAGTGTTGTGCTGTGAAGAGCTGAGAGGCAATGCAATGGAGGCCATTCTTTCTATTTTTATTTCTTTTTTCTCTCTGCTCAGCAGTAGCGATGTAAGATGTGAATTAGCTCAGTGATCTGCAATCCACTCAGCAGAGGAAGCGAGCAGCATGGGGGAAACCCAGCTGCACCAGGCTGAGTACTTTGTCAGCCTGGTTTCCTGTTTTGATTTGCTCATTCTCTTGTGCACTTTTCACTCTATAGAAGTACAGTGATAAGAAGATTTGAGAGAAACAAATTCTGAGTGCTACTCAACCTGCAAGTCAACCTCCAAGAGCACACAGGCATGGATTTGTACGAGCAGAATCATATTTGAATGTGCAAAAGGTCAACGTCTCTGTTAGATTTGTCTTAAACGGCTCCTTCTGTGTCGTTTTGCCTCTACTTGGCTGCTTGTCCAGGCTGACTGAATGTCTAGAGAAACGTCATGGAAAAGTTGCAAGCAGAATAGGAAGGTCACAGATCTGAAGGATCTGAACACATTCCACATCTCCTCCTCTGCCACAGCTGTGTTTATCATGAGCAGCATTTAATCTCACTGTTGAAGAGCAGCAAATCAAAATGGTCCAACAAAACAGCCAAAAAAAATGGAATGACTTAGCAGCTCAATAAGTGAATGGAGTGGCAGGATAAAGAGCCTGTGCATTTGTTCCAAACATCTGTTTTAAAGCATGGTGATTCGGAAGAGGGCTGGTGTGTTGTTGAGTGTTGATATTCTCTTCTGTCAGGATGCCAGTTCATCTTAAAAGTGGTGAACTGGCTATCTATATCTAGATAAAGAGACAGTACCTTGTCATAATTTGACAAGGCGTTAAGCTAATGCACTTATACCATTAGTGTGAACTTTTTGGGATCTCTTAGGGCATTATTGTGGAGAGAGAGATGGTTTCTTGCAAATAAGAGGATATTGGATTTGTGGCTGTCTGAATAGCCTAAAATACATTATTGGAAGTACTTCAACTCCTTACTTTTGGCTTGGAGCAACAGTACTAGTCATTTGAGTAATTTTTCTGGCCACTTGGCAAATGTAGGTTCAATGTTCACTTTTGAACAAACAAATTTGCTGTGTTTATCTCCACCAAGTCCTGAGGAAATATCTGGTGATTCACTATGTTCATCAGCTAACTTTTGCTCTATTCACAAAGTATTACAGAGGGACCTCTAGTAAATTGGAGTAATTGTAGAGGTCACCTGAAATCTTAGTCCTTTATGAATCCTCCATGTCCATAATTTGCAAAAGTAACATTTTCCTTATTTTCTACTGCCCACACGTGGTTTTTGTCTGCCTGCCATTTGGTGTTGGGCAGGTCGTGTACAGTGGGTTTATCAGAGCTTTATTGCTGAAAACTGGTGACTTCTGGAAACAACACTGATGAGACGTGAAATTTAACCAAAATAGTAAAGTTGTGGGGACATAAAACCAAAAGAACGAGCTGACCCACCAACTTTGTTTAGTCCAGTTGAACTTAGCCCCGGAGCGTTTACCCCCTTGGTGTGGTTCATATAGGTTGGTGTGAATGGTGGACTTGAATTCTGCTGCAGACCAAACAACCACCCTCTGGTCTGCCTCAAAGGGGTGGTTCCAGACTGCTGTCAAATGAACCCTGGAGTGGTTCATTTCTGGTCTGTGAACAACATTCAGACCAATTACATGAGCAGAACATTCAAATGTGTCATTTCATTGGTTAAAATCATTTCAAAACACCTCAGATTTTGGTGACTGCTGAACGAGCAGCCTGACTGCTACCAAAATGTGGACTGGCATGTGGGACAAACATGAACTCATGACAAAGTAAGAAATGTCTGCTTTATAAAATAATTAAACACCCACTGTCGTACAAGACATTCATGTGCGTGGTCCTCTAAAGTGCTCCATGATGAGTGATATCCAGGCAGAAATTCAGCTGTTTGTTGTCTTTTTACCATGTGTCTGTATGACCAGTAATCCAAAATTTCCACCACATGATTTGTATTTACAAATTCTATACTGTTTAAGTTTTGCCTTTGTGAACGCAAACCAAACCAGCTGATATGTTGTAACAATGTACATATCCTTGGATTAGTTCATTTCAGGAACTGGACCTTTCAGTTTGACCCTGCCCTAAAACACTAAACACTGTCCAGCTGAGGAGAACTGCAGAGTTAGATGATAATTCTGTCTGTCCTCTGTCGACACTTTGACACAAAGCAACTCCATCCCAAACGAGAGGGCTGTGGATCAATATGCACAGACATGCATAATGTCTCATACAAACACAATGAGCAGAGGAGAGTGTTTGAAGGTGGCAGGCAAGGTAGTGGCTCGTCAGGACTTGCTGAACAATAATCCGATGTCGAAGCAGCAGCACTTTTTTAATCCTCACCAAACTCATAGAAACCCTCACTTCTCGCCCTCTGGATGCCCGAGCAGCAGAGCTGTTATTTAAGGACACTTTCCCAGGCTTGGTACCATGACTCAGCCACATGCCACTCGTCATGCCGGTCTCCACTGACTGAGGTTAGGGAGTGGTACTCCAGACTCTTAACCACAAAAAAAAGGATTAATTTGATCAGTCTCAGTTTTTCCACCTTTAAAAATACACAGTTCTGCAGCCTATACCGACTGATTAAGAGGGGAGACATTTTAATACAAAAATAGAAAGAATTTTATTTAATGCATGTCTGTGAGTCCAGACAGTATGTTGCACAACCCTGACCGCTGTGTTGATGATTAGACAGAATGCTTCCTGTTGGTTTTGAGAAGTCTCCATGACCTCTTTGAGGATCTGGGTTTAATCATAGGCTCTGTTTTTTTTTTCTTCCCCACTCTGTCTGAGGTTGAGTGGCAGCATAATCTGATTGTCCTCATCGCTGACTGTCATGGGTGAATGTTGGACAGAAGGAGCGGCCACTCCTAGACAGACAACAGTGATTTCATTTGTTACTGACCCATTTTCTCCTGTCGTCACTCCTCTGTTGGATCATAATAACTTGAAAAGGAAATGGAAAGATAATGGAAGATATTGGAGGACGAACCAGGTTCCTTCATAGCTTTTTCCAAAAGGTTCATGATATAACAAAAATGTAAGACTCTTACACATACCATACACTAATTTTGTCTGATGATAGTGACTTCCAATGCCTGAAACACATGACATGCCAGTCTGAAAATTGAACTAATATATGGCTTAAACAGTTATTTTCACGGTGAGTTAATGTAATGATTATTTTCTGATTTATTTGAATAAAGGTCAAACATGTAAGATTTATGGGGATTTATTGGCAGAATATGGGAGACATTAAATATAATATTCATAAGTATATTTTCAGTGTTGCATAATCACCTGCCAGTAAGGTTGTCAACACCACATGTTGAAAACAATGCAGTATCAATTCTGTCAGATCTTTATTCTCCTGCCTGAAATTTAGCTTGCAGCAAAATAAAACCAAACACTGTTAAGTGACTTTTTCTATCCGGCCGCCATGTTGCACCATGTTACTACCGTAGCCCAGTAGATTTTCACAAGGTTAGTGGTAGGCTCGGGCAGTATGTGTTTCTTCATGCCATCACACCTTCCTGACATTTGTATTAAGATGGTATTTGTGTACAACTTGTGTAAAACAGCTCAGCTTGACTCTATTCCACTACAGACTGTACTCCCTTAAGCTAGGTGGAGCTCATTGTCATTGCAACGCTGTTCCAGCAGTTGGAAACAACATACAACACACAACACACACACACACACACACACACACACACACACCACACACTCATACACATATAAACAGGGGCTCTGCTTTGCTCCTGAGAAGCTGCAGCCTTTAGGCATTTGCTAGCTTACTTTTATCATCAGGACTAAATCCAGATACTCCAGAGCAGAGGTGTTTTTCTTTTTTACTGATGTAATTAGCCCTGTAACTTTATCCCCCAGATACCATGTCTCTCAGCTGCACTGCCTTGTCCTCCCATAGAGAGGCTGACGTCCGGTGGTACGTGCCGCGCACTACAATACATCATCTCAAGACAACCTCTCGGTATCAGTTTGACAAAAAGATGAGCATCTGTTTTCATGACGGTATTGAAAATCAAACCATCAGGATTTCGTAATATCCTGGTATACCGTAATACTTTTATACCACCTAAACCTATTTCATGACCACTGTACGTTCTTGTGCATGCTAGGAAGCACAGAGTGAAACAACATGTCTGCAATCTGCAAGGTCGCTGCCCGAAACCTTACACACTTACATGATCTGTAAAATGTCAGAAACTAGTGAAAAATTCCTGTTACAAGTTCCTAAAGCCCAAGAGGACATCTTCAAGTTGCTTGTTCTGTCCATCTAACGGTCCAAAACCCAAAGACATTTGGTTTACAGTCTCATAGTACAAAGAACAGTTGCAAACCCTTACAATTAAGGAGCTGGAAGCAGGCAATGTTAAGCATTTTCTTTGATGAATGACTTAATACTGGGGTTGGAGAAAGCAGCAAGAGAAAATTATGCTCTGAAAGTATCCAACTGAAAAAAATCCCAGCCCCTCCCTTCAGACGCCCCTCCAAAGCTTCTCCCCCGAAACACATGAACACACGCTGCCTGACTACTGCTGCAGGATATGTCCATGACAGAGCACGGGGAGAGGAGCACAGTGCATCGTTGTCATCACTAACAGTATCCCACTACCTCACGTCTCATTCACATGAAAGAAAATTCCTACTACAGAAGAATTCTATTACTGTGGAATTACTCCCTATCCCCATCTTTTAAATCTTGGATATGTGACATTATGTCTTTCCAAAAATAGGAAAAATCTAATTTTCCTTGAGAGGTTCATCTGATAAATTTTATTCTCACTGGCAACCATTAATTAGCTACTTTGATCAGCTGCCTGCTGATGAAACTCTACAATAATGGCATGTCCTGTTCGCCACCATCTGTTTGCCACCCAGCCCTCCATCTGCAGATACTGTATATGCATAGATGTGGGTGCTATGTGCGCCTGCTGTGCCCCAGTGGCCTTGGTGTTTATTAATAATACATTTCCCTTGTGTTGTTTCTTCTTTTTTGTGTGTCTTTGTTTATTTGTATTTTTTTTAATCAAGAACATTTCTTGCCTCCCTGTCTATTATTTTCCTTTCTTTTTTTAATCTCTTGACTACAATTTATTATGACTCCATTGTCAATTTCTGTTGGCCCATTGTCATTGGTATACCTTTACTAATATCTCTATTGTAAACTACGCTGCCATCCAGGTTGTCCCATACTGAGAGTGTATGTGGGCCAGGGGATTAAGGAGGTCCTGGGCTGGGAAAGAAAACTGAAAAAAAGAAAATGCCTTGTGTGCTGTTTCTCTGTACTACACAGCAGTTTGTTGCATTTTCTTTAATTAAGTGTTGTTTTAAAAAAAAGAAAATTCCTACCATTATCATAATGAACGTAAACAATGAATATGGCTACTGTTAGTACTCACAGCTGTCCAGCTATCATGTTAAGCTGGACCTACACATGATTTGAACCCATTTCTGATGATTTTTGAGCCACACAATTCATTTTAGATTCAGATTGAATTTCAGCTTTGCCGGGTGTTCGGCTGAAACTCTGACATGTAAGAAATTTTGGTCAGGTGCTATCTTGCTCAAGGTCACAGCCTTTTTTCTCACTGTGCCTGTCTGAAGTGGCAAACGGAGCATCTGAAAGTGCCGTGGGTACATGACTCGTCGTGAACAGAAAACATGGACAGTAAAACATAGCTAGCTCACCTCTAATTCTCTCTTTGGTGCATATGTGTATTAGATAATAGATTAGTCAACTGAAAAAAAAATTTTTTTGACAATCAATAATTCTGGTCATTTTTCACGCAAAAATGTCAAACATTTGCTGGTTGCAGCTTCTTAAATGTGAGGATGTGCAGCTTTTCTTTGTCCTTAATGACAGTAAATGAAGAATCTTTGCTTCTGTTCTGTTGGCTGGACAAAAGAAGCAATTTGAAGAAATGAATTGAACACTTTGGACTTCAGGAAACTGTGATGAGCATTTTTTGCTTTTGATATTTTATAGACTAAAGGATTAATGTTGCAATGAATCATGAAAGGAATTGTCAGATTAATCGTTAGCCCTGCTCTGTATCAGTAGAATTGATTCATTGTCATGGTATTGGGAGCTTCCAGGCTCCATAATGAAACCACATGCTGCTTTTTACAACAGCTCAGATCCAGTTGGGAATTCTGTTAGAACAGTTTGCCACTACAGGATCATCGCCAGCCATCTTTTGAGTCTACACTTGAGCCTGCATGTCTGATACATCATAGTACTGATGCTTTTTCATGCTATTACTCGGCATATTTCTTGTGATACAGACCGTGAATTCTTGGATTTGTCCTGCCTGCAGCCTATCTTTATAAAATGCAGCCATCTCCCTTCTGTCCACTCCCTGTCCAACGGAGATAGCAGCTCAATGAATGTGGTCTTTGTGGAGGGTCTGGGAACAGCTAGTGTGAAATAAGTTTGTCAAGTAATGCCTCCGTGATTACAGCTGCTGTCCTCCCTCCATCAAGGATTCCTCTTGTCTTACAGTGGCCTGCGGTACAGGGAGAATGACTGAGAAAAATCAAAGCTTCAACATGACTCAGTGGGACGCAGCTCTCTCCCTGAGGCCAGCCTCCTGTTGGATTTAATCTAGTGCCGATAACAACCTAAAGAGTGGTACAAAAGGGACAGTTTGCTCACTGTTGGTAGTAGATGTGGATTAGTTCAGTGCTCCAGCTGCTCCAGCTGCTCCAGCTGTTCACTGTTGCAAAGGAGGGTCAAACTGTTCTTTCACATTATCTCACACTGGAGCAGAGTTTTGTACCCAACTTCTTTTTTTCTTTTTTATTTTGGTAAACAGGCTTTTTAAAAATAATGTGTGAATGATGAAAGATGATCACAGTAGAACAGTCACTCTGATACAGAGGACAATGACATTGTTTCAGGAAATAAATATCTGGATGGTCATTTCTTCATGGCCTTGTTGCTTCCAGAATTTTGGGTAACAATTTATCATAACTATCATTAATAAATAATACACTGATTAATTAATATTAAGTTAAAGTTTAGTTAATGGTTATTTTATTGTTAACAAACATTAGAATAATGTGTATATGTTTTACAAAACCATTTATCAAGCTATCGTAAAGTTTTATAAACACTAATTGCAACTTTATAATGGCCATCTAAATAATATTAACAGAATTTATTAACCATTTACAAAGTATTATAAAACTGCAACTTCATAATAACCATCCAGTTTATATGACAGCTGGGTCAGTGGCCCAATGCTTCAGATGTTGTAGGTTCCCCTCTGGTGTCAGTTTTGCACATGCAGGTCTCCATGAGCAATAAATATGGAATAATAAATAGGTGTCCGGGTAGACTTTCAAAACAAAGGCACAAAACTACTTGGGCAGGTTTAGGAAAAGATCAGGCTTTAGATTAAAGTAAGTATGTTACATATGTAAAATCACATATGTAATGCAACATACTTAATACCCATCCAAATAATGTTTATAGTTTACTAATGAATTATTAACCATTAACACAGGGTTACAAATATCTGGTCCCTCTCTATACAATGATTTCTTAAAGGTTTATTGATTATTTGGTTATCATTAACAAATTCTTTATCATATATACCACTGATCTATATGGTCAAAAGTATCTGGACACCTTTGTCTTTTGTGTACTTTAGGTCACAATCTGTTCTTCCTGTTCAGGCTCTTTAGTTCCAGTTAAAATAAATCCTCGTGCACAAAGCCATGTCCATGAAGAAATGGTTTTCCCAGTTCAAGGTGGAAGAATTTGACTGGGCTGCCCAGAGTCCTGACCTCAACCCCAAGCACTTAAAGGATTTATTGAAATGTTGACTGCCAGCCAGTGTTGGTCCTCACGAAAGCTCTTGTGGCTGAGTGGGAGTGAATCACTGCAGCCAGGGTCTAAAACCTGGTGGGAAGCCTCAAGCCACAAGCTGTTATACAAGCATATGAATTAATTAGTGTCCACACACTTTTGGCCATTATTGTATATTCCTTTTACACACTACTTGTGTTTTTATCACGCTTGTGGTGTTGAGTCTTTTAACTCTGATTGCAGCCTTTATAACACTTACTGCCCTCAGCTGGTATGGGATTGGCTGCTGGTTTTATCACAAGATGTGCTTGTAATTTTGTCTTTGGCAGGTTTCAAAAAGTGTAAATGCACAAGTACTCTTTCTCCAATATTTACTATTTGTAGATGGTATCACAGAAGTACAGTGTCAAATCAGATCTTCCTTGTTTAAACAGCGGTGAATTATAACTCTCCCACAGGGTGGCCATTGCTGACCTCCTCCTTCTTCTTCTTTTGCCCAGGTCATGGAGAATGTCACTGTGGGGAGTGTAAATGCCACGCTGGCTACATCGGCGACAACTGTAACTGCTCCACAGAGACGTCATCCTGCATTTCAGATGATGGGAAGATGTGCAGCGGGCGAGGCAACTGTGTGTGCGGCCGCTGTCAGTGCACTGAGCCAGGGGCCTTTGGAGACACCTGTGAAAAATGCCCCACCTGCCCTGATGCCTGTGGCACTAAAAGGTAAAGAGTATTCAGGAACACAACACTGCAGAGATGCTTACAAGTCCAAGACAAGTCTTTTTTTTTTTTTATGATTAACATTTTATTGGATTTTAAAATATCAACATTTCAAGCATACATATGGTAAATATCTGATGATAGGACCAGCAGTATTGATATCAGAGCTTGTATATGAAAAATATAGGAACACTGACAGTGTTTGAAACAGACAAACCAACAACAACAACAAAATAAGGGGGAAAAGGGGGAAAAGAGATACAAATCAAAACAAGACAAAACAAAAAGGGTTGTCATGAGTGGTATATCTTCCTGCCATCCAGTCTCATTAGAACACTGCATAGCTCAAGAGTGCTGCAGGAATCAGAGTCCTACAACCTGGAAATGAGTTGTCTCAAAGTTGATGGGTTTTAGGTTAGATGCCTGAAATAAGGTCTGTGGTTAACACAAGCTGAAGAGATTTTCACATTTTGTTTTACAACATAAAATACGTCAGTACAAACTCCACTCCTGAAACTTGAAGCTTTTACATGTCTTAAAAAGGGCAGTTGCTGTGGCAAAATGAGACTACAGAGGTTGTCAGGGACATTAAGCATCATCACACTGAACATGAGTCAGTTAGTGGTGGTGAAGTCATGTGACAATCATGTCACGTAAGGTGCTGAACAAAACGTGTATATATATATCACATATCATATTATCATAAACTTTTGTTTACCACAGAGCTGATTTTCTGCACTGATCCAAAATCCACTGGAAAAATCCCTTTTTGTGGAGGGAACCAGCAATGCTAACTTCTGGGTTGGCCTACAAAAATACATCATCCCTGCAGCCCTCTTTATCTAAGTGATTCAAAGCATGTAGTGTATTCTAGTCACTCCTTTATCTGTTAGCATACAGTATCAATGATTAGTGGTTTGGTAGGCTATATATATCTGTCTTTTTTTCTGAATATAGAGACCATAGCTAAAAAATTACTATAGACTAACGTTACTCAGGGTAACAGGAAAATATTGCTAACATTATTGAGTGTGCAATAATAACTAACTTGTTTTTCATTAAATATTTAGAATACAGTTGTATTATAGAATTACTCTGGATTGATTGGGTTGAAGTGATGCATAATATTTATATGATGGAAAGGCTGACTTTCTCGGCTAGACTAGAATCAGATAACTTTAAGAATTTCTGAGAAAACTGGGTTGATTTTGTATCACCATTTGAGAGCAGATTTTATCCAGTAAAAGCACTGTATCACGTGGGCCCCTTGGTTCTTGCTACAAAAATAACTGTTCATTCTTAAGATTATGTTCTTTGTTATCCTCCACCAGGAGAAAAAGGACAAGAAGGAAGTGAAAATAAGGATAGAAGTGGAAAAAGTGTTTAAACGTGATTATTTTTATTATTTTTTATGGTTAAATGTGAGTTTATGCCTATTTATGTTTCTGATCTCCTGTATGGAGTATTTGTAGTATTGGTATATCTGGAAAATATGTATAAGTGCTGTAATGTGCTGATGGAATAATGATTTTGTGAATCAATAAAAAGTTAATTACAAAAAAAGAAAAAGAATTACTCTGGATCACCAACTAATGACAGTTTAGAATCTAAAATCCAAATTAAATAGACATGTTACCTGTTTGTAGCAGACCTTAATAATGAACATGGTCTTTCTCTCAGTTTAATGTTTTGACAATAAAAATGGTCGGGCATCTTAATTAACGTTCCACTGCCACTGTCTGCTGGCTAAGAACTATGTGAGCAACCACTCATCTTTCTGTCAGCTTTTCAAAATATTCAGCTTTGCCAGTCTAATCAAGTTCAATCAACCTCCCTCAGCTTCAAAGCTAGTGGGGTTGCAAATTTTGCAAATTTTCCTTTAACAATAGTCGAAGATGTTCACAATCAATAATCAATGACTCATTAATAAGATACAAAACGTATGTCTTTTTCTCAGTTTAAGTTTTATTTGAACGGTTCTAGTGGCACATTAGTTATGATGTGACTGATAAACAGAATAATAACACAATAAGGCTCACACATATATATATGCACACATGCATACCTACATTACACACATTACATACATACATACAGGTGTTGGGGGCCTATAATGAAGACTGTTGAAAAAAAAAATTGAGTATGTCTCAAGTCTTTTGAGGACAAGTCAAGTCAAGGCTACTTTCTTTCGAGTAGAGATAAAGTAGTTCTTACATGATACCACTCACAATAAGGTGTGTTGATTATCTTGAGTAACTGGGTCGTGATTTTTGGAAAGAGACACTGGTTTTGATTTTTTTAAATGTATTTTTTTGGTGCTTTGATCACCATAAGCTGAGTGTCAGCTACTCCCATTATGTTGAAGAGAAGGCACACATCTCTATGGCTGATTAGCTCATTATCAGGCTTTTGCAGAGGCTTGATAATGACCTGATCATTTGAATCAGGTGTGTTGGAGCAGGGAAACACCTAAAACATGCAGGGCAGGGGTACTTGAGGACCAGGATTGAGAAGCACTGATCTAGATGGATAAGTAACACTGCAGACCAGGGTTGAAATATGTATTTTTGTTTTTTTTTTTGGTGGAACTGTCCTTTTAAGACACCATTTCTGCCACACTGTAATGAGCAGTTCATACCACTAATGGAGACAAAATTGTTTAACAACCAATCAGGCATTGCTACATGCATTTCTGTGATGCTTGAGTCATTTGATGGAGGAAGTGGGTGGGCTTAATATATTAGAAAGACGGTGGGAAACTGAAACACGGTGCAGCAATTTGGCCTCAGGAATCTGCTTCAGTGAAGAGACACAGTCAGCCAACCAGAGAAAAGGTCAAACCATCAAACACATCAAGCCCAATCCGCCACATAACTCACTCACTAATGGACTTATCTAAGCTTTGATGAAGAAGTCGTAAGACAGTTGTCCAGATAACTTTCATGCCATTTGTGACCCTAAGAAATGAAATTGTGCCCTGCTGTTTGAACTTGCAGGACTCAGTGTGGCAGCTCAGACTCTTTGAGGTTGAGGTTATACGCCTCTCAGACATCTAGTAAAGAGAACAGTCTTTTTGTGAGGACAGAATAACTGCTGTGTCCTCCTCCTTACATACACATGGCTCCTGCTTTGTAAGGCAGTGGCAGTCTTAATGGAACAACCTTCATGCTTGACCAGACACAAGTTTAGAGACAGGTCACCAGTGCTGCAGTCAGCTGTGTGTGCTCCACTGTTATGACCAGTCTCTGGTACTGTACTTAAAAGATGAAATGAAGCTGAACAGCAGCCACAGAGGAGTACATGCCTCTGCATTTTTCAGGATAAACAAATTTGTGTTTGTTTGTTTACCTCCACTGTGGTGTTTATGTTTTGCCTTGGCATGTACAATTAGCAGACTGGATTACCAGCTATGTGTAAATTCTCTCCAAAGTCAGTGTGTAAAGTTGACCCTTAACCACTAGTTTGTTTGTATTTAAATCCGCCACTAGAATTGGTTGCACCATGATTACCTGGGGCATAACCCAACTAAGATAAGCTTTATGAGTCATCATAGTTACTGTGCTCATTAGCTTTCTGGCTGGCATGAGCAAGTAAGTTAGATTGAATTGTCATTTCAATGAATTAGGTCTCTACTGGATTACTGTGTTGCAAACTGACTGCAATTAAAGAAAATAAATGATGCTGTGTGGAAAAACTGCCGTTTTGCCATTAGTGAATATAATTCTGTGATGTTTTATGATTTGCACTAAATGTTACTTAGAGTTGGGTTGTACCTTAGAGAGATGGTTCACCCAAAAATGAAAATTCAGTTATCATCTGCTTACCTTCATGCCCATTGAAGGTTGGGCTTACTTTTTTATTCTTCAAAGCACTGCTGGAGTTCCACAGGAAGACGGTGTTGCAGAATCTCCCAAACAAAGGAAGTGAATGGTGACCAGTTTTCAAACGAGAAAAAACAACTGAAAAGGTGTCCATACTGCCCGTCGGACATAATCCAAGTCTCCTAAAGTCCCAACATGATGTTTGCACACCGTCACCCACACACACCCAGTTCAGACAGTGTGCATGGCTCCAAGCTAAGGATCTACAGTGAAGATTCAGGCTAAAAACATGGTGTAAATAATGTTTTTTTTAGTATACTGGGCATGTTGGGGCTTTAGGAGACTTGGATTACACCAGACGAGCAGCATGGAAGCATTTTATAATTACTTTTTTTTTTTTAATTTCACTTCACCATTCACTTGCATTGTTTGGGAGATTCTGCAAGGCTGCTTTCCTGTGAAACTCCAGCAGTGTTTTGTGGACTAAAAACCTAAACCAGACTTTTTGGTATGAGGGTGAGTAGATAATGACTGAATTTTCATTTTTGGGTGAACTATCCCTTTAAAGCAGCGTTTCAAATTCATTATTGGTGCAGGTATTTCTATTATTATGTCCACCCCATTTATACCAAATGAGGGCAGGCTAAATGACAGAAACTCTTCTCTGTACAATACAAACCAATTCAAAAGTGCTTTAAACAACAACCTCCAAAATTATCCTACAGTGAAATCAAGACCTCTCTAAAAAGGAACCTTTATGAAGGTTTAAAATCCATGGTGTAACCACTTTTATTTCAGTGATGCATAATTAGTAATAATTCACATTATAACTAGGCATAGTTTTAACTAAGGATATCAAAATGACAGATTTAAATCTGAGGCAATTAGACAGTACAAAGACAGTGTTATCTGTTTTTTGTGTGCATCCAGGAACTCTGTGTCCTAACAGGTTGTTATGCCCCCGGCCCTTTAATATTTAATGTGCATGTGACATTACCAAGTCACATTCAATATTAAATCCTGAGATTTTTTTTTCCTTGCACAGTGCATGTGTAGCCTGTAGGAAGCAGTTTAAATATGACTTAGGAAGATACAGAATGTATCTCAGCTTTTTGTTGGTTTCTGAAATTATTTTATATATTGTTCCATAGGATTATATACACTCAGTTGCCAGTGTATTAGGTACACCAAGCCAAAACTAATACAGGCAGATCCAACAGTCCTCCCTTCATAAAGGTTAAAATGTTCTGTTTTAATCTTGTAGGCTGTTATACAGAGAAATGTTTCTGTCATTTAGCCTACCCTCATTGATTTAAATGGGGTGGACAAAATAATAGAAACACCTGTGCAATGAATGAATTTGAAATGCTCGTAAAATGTTGCTTAAAGTCAAAGTAACTGTTCTGGCATTGCTAAGGGGTACACACTGAAAGCCATTTGTGTGTTTTGTGTGCTGCACAGTTCTTCCACTGTTCACACTTTGCTGCAGAAAGACTGTGTTTTGAAGGAGCACAGTGGGACATATTTGACAGCTGGCATACCCAGAGTGAAAACAATAAACAGCATTAGAATAAGAAATTTATGAGGTTTCGCAGGCCTTGTGTAGGTTTGTGCTCTTTGGATGCTTCCTAGCTCATGAATAAAGATAATGGAAACTCTTTATGAGGATTTGAGTGTAAGTTGTACTTCTCTGCTTTAGGGAGTGTATCGAGTGCCGGCTTTTCAACTCGGGACGGCTTGCAGACAACCAGACTTGCCAGCGCCTGTGCAAGGATGAAATCATCACTGTGGAGACCCTCAGTGAGTGAACACAAGCACACACACATACATACACATACTGCATGCATGCACACAGACCAGCTGGTTGGCAGAGAAAAGTATTCACATCTGTGGCATCTGTAACAGTTTCGCTTTTCACTTCCCATACCTCTTCCACTGTCACTTTTTATTAGACTTTTCATGTTGTTATTATCAGACCCTGCCAAAGTACAGTAAAGTTTTTAATGTGACACATTAACACTTCTGATGTGATAAGAAATTGTGCTACTTGCATTACATAGGCACTTTAAACATAATTATGCTATAAGATAGTGAATTAAAGGCAAAATCTGCCTTTGATCTTTGTCCCTTCAGTAGTGCTGGTGGGGGCGAACAAGATACTGTAAATAAATACCCTTATTGAAGAAAGGGCTGGTTGCTGATAGTTGGAATTCATTCTGGTTATTTTAAATTAATGCCACATAAAGATGAAAATGTTACTGTAAAAGTTAAGTTTTTAAAGGTTGGTTATCAGATCCCAGAGGTTCTTCTGTCTATGCACTGAAATATCCTTGAGCAAGACACTGAAACTCAAATTGATCTCATATGTATGTGAAAAACTACGCGTGCAGTTGTACTGAAGTCACTTATGACATTAGCATCTTACAAATAGATGTAATATACTATGTCCAAAGCAGAATCACATGAAGCATCAAATTCCATGAGTAATCTGTGAAAGTGTATGCTGAGAAGCTGTTGGAACAAGAACCTCATCCAGTTATGGAAAATGTAAGAAACCCTAAGTGTCTGTTGAACTACTGGGGATACATGAGAAGATTGTTATTGGTATCAGGCGATAGAAGGCTTTTAAATTTAATATCAGTGTCAGCCTGAAATGAATACTTCTGCTGATGTGACAGGCCAATACGATGAAGTTTTAAGTATTTGCACACATTGTCTATGTAAAGATGGACAACATGTCCCCACTTCCTCCCACTGTACAAACATTAAACCAAAGGCTGCGTCCAAAATCACTCACTATATAGTCGACTACAGTCATCACAAAGACTGGGTCAGGACCCACAGGTGGGTCACAGGAGATTTTCTTTGGGTCCCCAAATAAATAAAAGGCTATGGAGGAAATCCGGCAAATTTAAGACAAAAATTAACGTCTTAAGAATTTAAGACATTAATTTATCTCAGGTGTCATAACAGCAACATCAATCAGAATCAGAATCAGAAATACTTTATTGATCCCCGAGGGGAAATTGTTGACGTTACAGGTGTTCCTTACAAGATTAGAAAGATTTATCTTATAGTGCAATTAGAAGTGAAAATATAAAAAAATATAACGAGAAGTTTAAAAAATATATATATCCTATCAAATATACACATATACAAATGGCAAAAATAGACTATATACAGTGGAGGTAAGGTATGTGCATTGCTTTCTGAACAATAATATACTGGTACTATACAGACTTGTTATTATAAATATGTACTGTACTATAAGCAGAGATATAGAATGGTAATAGAAAAAAATAAGAAAATAGAGGAAAATTGTCCTCAATTTTCCTCTATTTTCTTAATTTTAAACAAACAATAAACATTATATACATTACGTACATAATGTTTATTGTGATATGAAAAAATATGCTTATTTAACAGTGTAAAAAGAAGTGTTGTATGACAGAACAGTTATTGCACTAGTTAAATTATTGCACAGAGTAATTATTAAGGTTATTGTTTTATGTGCACTGCATAATAAATACGTAATAATTTACTGGTTAAATAGTCCAGGGGGCACTCAGAGGGAGGAGTTGTACAGTTTGATGGCCACAGGCAGGAATGATTTCCTGTGGCGCTCAGTGGTACATTTTGGTGGTATGAGTCTCCCACTGAAGGTACTCCTGTGCCTCACCAGCAGAGGGTGGAGTGGGTGTGAGACATTATCCAAGATAGATAGATAGAATAGATAGATAGTACTTTATTGATCCCAAACTGGGAAATTCTTGTGTTACAGCAGCTGTCATCAGACAGACAGAAAAACAGGTCAAAAGTAAAAAATAAAATATATAAGAAAATAGCCATGTATACATAAAGATGATAAATTTAAAGAATATACAAAGTACTATACTGAAATGTACAGAAATACACTACGCCAGTCGCAGTAGTGTAACACTGTGCAAAATATCAATATAAGTAGACATAAATTATATACACGAAGTGGTGAGAAATGAGGTAGAGTGGTATTGAGACAGATGTGCAAAATAGCTAACAAATGTGCAATTAGCCATGACCAACAGGTATTGATACAGATGTGCAAATAGCTAACAGATGTGCATTAGCCATGACCAGCAGTGCAATAGGAAAAATGGTTGGACCAGAACTATAAGAACTATAAAGAACCCACTGTGGAGAGTTCGGAGTGCTGTCTGTCAGACAGAGGTGAGGTATTGTACAGTGTTATTGCTTGTCCTTATGACAGCGAAGCTGTCTCAGTCTGTTGGAGAAAGAACTCCACTGTTTGTCCAGTGTGTGATGGAGAGGGTGGTCAGGGTTATCCATGATGGATAACAGTTTGTTCAGTGTCCTTTCCACCACTGCTTCAACTGAGTCCGGTTTGCAGCCAATCACAGAGCCGGCCTTCTTAATGTGTTTGTTTAGTCTGTTTCTCTCACCGGCTCCGATGCTGCTTCCCCAACAGACTACAGCAAAGTAAAGTGCGCTGGCCACACCAGCCTGGTAGAAGATTTCCAACATCTTGCTGCACACGTTGAAAGATCTCAGCTTCCTTAGGAAATAGAGTCTGCTCATCCCCTTCTTGTACACAGCCTCGGTGTTAGCCTTCCAGTTCAGTCTGTTGTCGATGTGGATGCCGAGGAACTTGTAGTCCTCAACCATATCGATGTCCTCGCCCTGTATCCGCAGGGGTTGAGGAGCTGTCACTGTTCTCCTGAAGTCAATCACCATCTCCCTGGTCTTAGCCACATTCAGCAACAGGTGATTTCTACCAGCCCACTCCACAAAGTCATCCACCAGTGCTCTGTACTCCTCCTCCCGTCCATCACTTATACACCCAACCACCGCAGAGTCGTCAGAGAACTTCTGCAGGTGGCATGACCCGGAGTTATACTGAAAGTCTGTGGTGTACAAGGTGAACAGGAAAGGAGACAGAACAGTCCCCTGTGGAGCTCCTGTACTACTCACCACCGTGTCAGACAGGACACTGCCCAGTCGGACAAATTGTGGTCTGTCTATCAGGTAGTGAGTAATCCAGGAGATTGTGGACGTGTCGACCCTCATCGCCCGCAGCTTCTCCCTCAGTAGCAGTGGCTGGATGGTGTTGAAAGCACTGGAGAAATCAAAGAATGTGATTCTCACAGTGCTGCCGGGGCCATCCAGGTGCGAGTGAGCTCGCTGCAGCAGGTAGATGACAGCGTCGTCCACTCCCTGGTGAGGCTGGTAGGTGAACTGCAGAGGGTCCAGCGATGATTTCACCTGTGGTCTCAGGTGGGCCAAGACCAGCCTCTTCAGCACCTTCATCATATGAGATGTGAGGGCGACTGGTCGGTAGTCGTTGAGGCCAGATGATGTTGACTTCTTGGGGACTGGAATGAGGCAGGATGTCTTCCACAGCACCGGTATTCTCTCCTGATCCAGGCTCAGGTTGAAGAGATGTTGCAGAATAGAAGACAGCTGGCTAGCACAAGTTTTCAGAACCCTTGGGCTGATACCGTCAGGGCCTGCAGCCTTGCGTACTTGGAGCCTCTCCAGCTGTCTCCTAACCTGGCCTGTAGTCACAGTCAGACGGGGGAGGGTGCATGTTGACTCCGTGGAGGGGGGAAGGTGCTGCAGAGGTGTTGTGTTTGTGTCCTGTGAGCTCACCAGGGGGGGTTGAGGGGTTGAGGAGGGGGGGGTGGGCATCGGGGGTAGGGAGGGTGTGTGGAGGTCTGGATGTGTGTGGGTGGAGGAGGAGACAGCAGGGGTCTGTGAGCTAAACCTATTGAAGAAACAGTTCAGCTCATTTGCCCTCTCAATGTTGCCTGTTGTTTGTCTCTCTTTCCCCCTGAACCCAGTGATCTCTTTCATTCCAGTCCACACATCCCTCACGTTGTTCTGCTGGAGCTTGGCCTCCAGCTTCCTCCTGTAGGAGTCCTTGCTCTCCCTCAGCTTGTCCCTCAGATCTCGCTGCACCCTCCTCAGTTCGTCTCTGTCCCAAGATCTGAAAGCCTTCTTCTTATTGTTAAGAAGTACTTTCAGGTCACTGGTGATCCACGGCTTGTTATTGGGGAAGCAGCGCACAGTCCGGGTTGGCAGGGTGGAGTTTTCACAGAATTTGATGTATTCTGTGATACAGTCCGTCATGCTGTTGATGTCCTCCCCGTGAGGCTCACAGAGCACATCCCAGTCTGTGGACTCAAAGCAGTCCTGCAGTGACTCACTGGCCTCCTGAGTCCATCTCCTCACTGTCCTTTCGGACGCAGGCTGCCGCTGAACAAGGGGGACATACTTTGGTTTCAGCAGGACTAGGTTGTGGTCAGATCTGCCCAGGGGGGAAGGGCTTTGACACTGTATGCGTCCTTGGCATTTGCATACAGGAGGTTGAGTGTTCTGTTGTCTCTAGTGGGGCAGTCAACATACTGATAAAATGTTGCCAGTGTTTTGTCCAGTGTGGCATGGTTGAAGTCTCCTGTAATAACCACAAAAGCATTTGGGTGCTGGGTTTGGAGTCTTGCGACTGTGGAGTGGATGACGTCACATGCTACCGCTGCATCAGCTGATGGAGGAATGTAAACAGCGGTAACAATGACGGACGTAAACTCCCTCGGCAGATAGTAAGGACGCATTCCCACAGCAAGCAGTTCAATGTCCGGGCTACAGAAACGTTCCTTCACATGAACATGTCCCTGATTACACCACCTCTCGTTCACATACAGTGCAATCCCTCCTCCCTTCTTCTTACCGCTCCTTGTAGTGTCTCTGTCCGCCCGTATAGTCCTGAAGCCGGATACCGCCACGCTGTGGTCCGGGATATGCGAGTGCAGCCATGTCTCCGAGAAACACAAAATGCTGCACTCACGGTATTCCCTCTGGGTCTTAATCAGCGCGGCGAGCTCGTCGGTCTTATTTCCCAAGGACCTCACGTTCCCCATGATGATAGATGGGACGGCAGGTTTGAATTTCCTCCTTTTCTCCCTCTGCTTGGCTCCAGCTCTGCAACCCCGGCGTCTCCTCCGCAGCTCCTCCGGGATTTCAGGCCTCGCTCCTGGCAGCAGCACAGGCTTACACAGCGCGATCAGCTGTTCCCGTGTGTAAACAATGCTCTCACCTCTCTCAGCATGGCTCTCCGTTACAAAGAGTAACGAAAGTAACAGTAGAACCGGGAGAAAAGTTGTAAAACAAAAAGCTGCCATCGCCCTTCAGTCACTGTCTTAGTATTGATAAAAAGCACACACGTACGAGACAATTAATTAACGAAAAACACAAAAAGTCAGAACACACAACGGGAGCTGCTGCAACAGGCTGCCTCCTGGCACGGCGCCATCTTACAATTCTGATAGTCCGTAGCTTGGCCATCCTCCTCTCTGACACCACCATCAAAGAGTCACACTCCATTCCCACAACGTCACTGGCCTTGCGGATCAGTTTGTTGAGTCTCTTGGCGTCCACCACCCTCAGCCTGCTACCCCAGCACGCAACAGCATAGAGGATAGCACTAGCCACCACAGACTCATAGAAAATCCTGAGCACAGTCCGGCAGATGTTAAAGGACCTCAGTCGCCTCAGAAGATAGAGACAGCTCTGGCCCTTTCTGTAGAGAGCGTCAGTATTCTTAGCCCAGTCCAGTTTATTGTCAATGTGTACTTCCAGATACTTGTAATCCTCCACAATGTCCACACTGACCCCCTGGATGGAAACAGGGGTCACTGGTGCCTTGGTCCTCCTCAGATCCACAACCAGTTCCTTTGTCTTTGCCACATTGAGCTGCAGATGGTTCTGCTCACACCATGTGACGAAATTGTCCACAGCAGCCATGTATTCACTCTCATCGCCCTTGCTGATACATCCAACTATGGCAGAGTCATCAGAAAACTACTGAAGATGGCAGGTCTCTGTGCAATAGTTGAAGTCCGTGGTGTAGAGGGTGAAGAGGAAGGGAGAGAGGACAGTCCCCTGCGGGGCCCCGGTGTTGCTGACCACTCTGTCTGACACACAGTGCTGCAGGTGCATGTACTGTGGTCTGTCCGTCAGGTAGTCGATAATCCAGGACACGAGGGGGGCATCCACCTGTAGTGCTGTCAGCTTGTCACCCAGTAGAGCTGGATGGATGGTGTTGAACGTGCTAGAGAAGTAAAAAAACATAACCCTCACAGTGCTCGCCGGCTTGTACAGGTGGGCATAGACGCGGTTGAGACGGTAGATGAAGGCGTCCTCCACTCCAAGTCAGGGCTGATAGGCGAACTGGAGGGGGTCCAAGACTGGCTTGACCATGGGCCAGTGCTGCTCCAGGACAAGTCTCTCCAGGGCCTTCATGATGTGGGAGGTCAATGCCAGTGCAAGAAGGGGAAGAAGGAGAGTTTCCACTCTCCTGTACTTCTCCTTAGCCTCCTTGATCTTCACCTTCAGTTCCCCATGTACCATTCTCACCTCCTCCCTGTTACCAGCACTGAAAGCCCTCTTCTTTGCATTGAGGATGGCTTTGATGTCCTTTGTTACCCACGGTTTGTTATTTGGATAACAATGGACAGTCCTGGCTGGGACAGTGGAGTCGACACAGACAGTGATGCAGTCTGTGATGCACTCTGTGAGCCCATCAATGTCCTCCCCATGCGGCTTACAGAGTGCAGCTGTATGTATCCTTGGCGTTTGCATACAGCAAGTCCAGGGTTCTCCCTTTTCTGGTAGTACAGCTCACATACTGAGGAAAGTTGGGCAGAGTTGTTGCCATGGTGACATGTTTGAAGTCACCCGAGATGACGATGAATGCACTCGGGTGTTGAGTCTGCAGACGGGCTATGGTGAAGTGAATGACATCACATGCCGACGTCGGGTTGGCAGAGGGAGGGATGTACACAGTTACAGTAATGGCATGTGAAAACTCCCTGGGCAAATAATACAGCCTGAGTCCAACAGCCAACAGTTCAATGTCCAGGCAACAGATACGTTCCTTTATGGTAATGTGACCAGGATTACACCAACGGTTGTTGATTAGAACAGCCAGCCCCCCTCCTTTGCGCTTACCGCTCTCGGTGCAATCCTGGTCGGCCCTAACAGTCTGAAAGCCACTGATGGAGACGTTGACGTTGGGTATGTCCTGGTGCAGCCATGTCTCCGTAAAGCACATGAGACCACACTCCCGGTACTCCCTCTGACTCCTGGCGAGTGCTGTTTGCTCATACGCCTTATCAGCCAGCGACCTCACGTTGCCCATGATGAGAGAGGGGAGACACGGCTTATATCTCCTCTTCTCCATAAGCCTCCGTTGTCTCGACCCAGCGCTTTTCCTCCGCTGTTTAAATCCTCCCCTGCATCCTCTTTGTGTTTTCCTCCATAGTTCAGCTGGGATTTCTGATGTTCTGGCCGACAAGCCAGCCGGCCTCAACGCAATCAGCTGATCTCTGGAGTAAACAATGCGGCCATGAAGTTGTTGCGCAACGGGTCCGAATGAAAGTAGTAAATAAAGAGTGATGAAACAGACCAGAACTCTCCCGAAAAGCATGTTTGGAGAGGGTGCAGCTTCAAAAAGTCAGTCATAAAAATACAAAATACAAATAGTAAAGTAATAAAGCAAAAAAAGTTGGAAAACTAGAAAACAAGCAGGAGCGACTGCAACAGGCTGCACGCACGGTCGGTGCATGTGCACTATCAATGAGAATGAAACACAAGTAAGGAACAATTAAAGAGTAGAAGTACACTGCTGTATACATTTTATAAAGCATTTATTATGTGTATATTGTTTCACTGATGAGAGGAAAAAACAAGAGCCTGTTAATTCTGTCTAAATGCACTTATTTTTTATTTTCTAAATTATGAATGAGGCTAACATGTCCTGTGTTGTTTTCCTGATAAGAGGAAATAAAAACGATGAGACGGCCTGTTAACTCATATCTAAGTTTTAACATTTATATGTTTTCAATAAAGCATCAAGACAATAAAGGGTGATGCAAAAATGGCAGTAAAACCGGTCAGGAACATTAATTTATGCACTCATGAGCTCTTCCCAGAATTCATTGATAAGACTTATTGTGACTTGGGTCACGATGGTGGAAAAGTTTGGGAAGCACTGGTCCACTACATAGTGAGTTCTCCATTTTGTAGTGCTGTCTGAATGGACAATGATAATGAATATATCCTATATAGTGGGTTCAAAGTGTCCCACAATGCATCATGAAAAGTAGTGTACAACCAGCCAGTAATCAAGCGCTATATACCATCAGTCATTGTGCTGAAAGAGAAACAACAGCAGCGACATAATTAAAGGCGTAGTGTCCAAAAGTGTTTTTCCTTCACTATATATTGAGCTGACTATATAGTCCTCGACATAGAAATACTGGACAGTGAGTAGGGAGTAGTAAATGATTTCAGACGCAACCAAAATATCTCTGATAATAGCGGTGCCATCTTGAGGTGGTGACAGCATTTGGAGCCAGAGTCTGTGCATTAGTGATCAGAGTTGGAGCCAAAACATCAGATGCGACTTGGAAATCACCGGTATATATTTGTGAATGTGTGAGATGTCACCTCAAATGCATCAGCACAGTTGCCGTGATGTTTTGCAAGTACGTGAGTTTGGTGAACAAGGAGACCTGTGTATGTTTGATCGTGTTGATAACGTGGCCTCAGCACTTCAATAAATGCCACAAGTGTTGAGGACTTTCTGAGTTGTTCTTCATCTTAATGAATGTCAGGCAGACATCACATTAACTTTAAAGGCACACCTGCATGGCTGTTAAACATAAATTAAAGGTGTTTGTGGAGATTTGTGTGCGCACTTCAGCCAAGCACGAGACACACACACCCGCACAATTTTAACTTCAATATTTACACTTAATTTCTGATAGAAAATATGTTCAAAGGACACTTTATTGATCCATACTCCTGTGTTGGGAAAAGACTGAACATAAATGAAGGTGTTTTGTGATTATTGAGACGTGTGTGTGCTTCGACCACGCACACACACACACACATCGATGGTAGCCAGTTAAAAACCAGAAGGGACACAACATCGGCACACATATTTGGCGCTGTTGCTGATGACCACACCCGGTCTCAGAAAATGAAAAAACAGACCCTTTTCATTTCTGTCCTATACTAATTTTATTTTTTGTTATTATAAATAGAAAATGAAAATCAAAGCATTTTTAACATTTCGCATATCCCTTTTTGACCATAACAAGTCAAGTCAAGTCAAATTTTATTTATAGAGTGCCAATTCACAACAAAGTTGTCTCAAGACACTTTACATATAGAGTAGGTCTAGACCACACTCAATAATTAATTATATTTACATCCAACAATTGAAACAATTCCCCCATGAGCAAGCACTTTGGTGACAGCGGCGAGGAAAAACTTCCTTTTAACAGGCAGAAACCTCGGACAGATCCATGACTCATGGTGGGCGGTGATCTGACGGCACCGGTCGGGTTGAGAGGGAAAGAGGAGAAGGGGAAGAAAGAGGGGAGGTGGGAGGGGTGGAAGAGAGAGAGAGAAAAGAAGAGGGGCAGAGAGAACAGTATAGAACATCAATAGTAAAACTATGTGTAGGAAATAGTAGTACATATAAATATGTAAGCTGTATGTAAGTAATAATACTAATACTAGATGTTACAATAGTGATAATAAAATAATAATATTAATAGTAGCAACAACAATGTGATAAATGTTTGATTGATTAAGTGAGCACAAAGAAACAAAGAAAAACGCCTTGTATTTCAATTGTAATTTTTGTATTTTAAAATGAAAATCAAATAATCACTTGTTTTTTGTTTTTTAACACCCATTTCTGAACTGAATATCCAATTACCAAAATATACACGGACCGCCATGGTACAGAGTTCCTGCCCATACAACAAACTCAATGGTGAGCAAAGCTCAGCAGTCATGATGTCAACCACCTTTTTGCAAATAACTAATTAAAACCAAACAGCGCAATAAAAATTACCTGAAAACAGAAACCATCTTTGGGAAAATTTTATTTGATGTTTACTTTGATTTTTGAACATGGAGGTGGTGGGCAGCTAGCCACCGGGGGTGATCAAGATGTTTTGGCTTCACTTTTTGGGAGCTTGGGAGTTTATGTATGTTTATGTATGTATGTTATATATCTGTGGTTGTGGAGGCTTTTTGAAGTGTCTGAAATGGATAGCAAAGTTGCTATTTGCTCTGCGTTGGTCATATGAGAAGGAGCCAAATCTCATTCCTACAGCACTGCACATTTAATTGCCTATCTTAGGAGCCATCATCCTGATCTTCTTTGCCTTTTGGCTGCTTCCTTCAGGGGTCATCACAGCAGATCATCTGCTCGCTGGCAGGCCAGGCTCCGCCCAGTTTGTAATGGATCCACATATTTGATTTGCCAGAGGCTTTTTAAGCCAAATGTCTTTCCTGATCCAGCCATCCCCATTTTTCTGGGTGTGGGAATGGCAATTTGGAAGGCACTGGCTTGTGCATCCCCAGTGGCTGGAGAGCAAACCAGGGTTTAGTATCTTGCCCAGGGACACTTCAACATGTGACCAGGCAGAGTTGGGGATCAAACTGCCGACCCTTAGCCAGGGAGTTGATATCCCGGTCATTCAAACAAACTTGTGACGAACAAAGAGAAATGGGCAGCCACAAAGAAAAACTTGTCAGCAGTAGTTTTATTTTACAATCTTGAAAAGAATTGCATTTTATATCTGCATCTCCCACTGGGCCAACATCATAAGAGAGGGCATAAAAATATGTTCATTCATTACAGGAGAGACTTGATGTTCTCTGCAATTTGGTGGAAGTTTATATGTGTATGTATCAGCATCTGCAATCAGCCAGTGAGCTGCACAGTATCAGGATATCAGATATCAGCAAAATCATGCATCCCCAGAAGATACTGCCTTTTTGTTGAAAGAGTACTTGGCCAATTTGGTATTGTTCTCCTATAGTATTGTCAGACTCATAATGGAGAGTTAAAAAAAATAGAATCAAAACTTTTCGTCCAAATAAGGGTTCTGCCAAAGTCCAACCTCACAGAGCCACTAACATGGCTTTAGACTTATGGTCTTGTTAACGCACGGCTCTCTATGGATGTTTGAGGCTCTTGTTTCAGACCTCACACACCTCTATGATTACTAAAAGCACACCAGTGAGCACTGGTCAGACTTGTCCTGCCTGAGCTTCATGTTATTATCTGGCAGGTGTCAATCTGGGCCTCTCACAGCTACACAGACACCATCACCCCACACAGCAGGAAACAACAGCCACCTCTGTCTACACCCCTTCATTTGGTTCTTAGAATCCACTAAACAAACACGTACCTGTTTCAAAGTATCGCCTCTCTTGTGTCATTTTGAAAAGCAGGAAGCTACATTTTGAGGTCTACCTGACAGACTGTGTCCCAGTGTGTTCTCTATAAGTGCTTCTATCTGTATAGCTTTTTTTATGTCCCTCACAGCCTGGAGGGAGACGGGTGGGAGATGTTTAGGAATGTTTAGGAAATTTATGGCCTTTATGGCACTGCAGTGCTGTGTGGTGGTGCACAGAGGAGGAAGAGAAGACTGACGCTGGTGTGTTTCGTTTCAGAGACTATTTATAAGTCCATTCCATATTGGCCCAGCGTGGCCCTGGCCCCGATCCGACATGTTTCATAGCATTCCCCACTAGTTCAGCCATCTGACTGGCCTTAATGGACTCCACATGTACATTCCAGATACTTTGTGCATGAAATAGAGGAGGAGGGGGCTGATGGAAGGGGGGTGTGCTTAGGGAGGGGGTGGACCAGGGCAGCATGACCTCACCCTCCCCTCCGAGCTTTTGAGTCTTTTTGGAATGATGAACTGACTGAATTGACTGAAAAGAAGGACACCAATAATATCAGTGTCTCAACCAATCTGCTGTGATTTCACAGCAAGGAAATTCAGGCTATGTGATGATCGTGTTTTCTGTTTCTCCCTCAGGGATGACATTTTTCTTGAATTTTACCTCATCTTCCCCCTTTACTTTTGTTCTGGAATTTGAAGCCAAACCTTGAATGATAATACTAACAATGATGATAACATTGATTGAGAGGCCATTCTTGCTTTTCTGCTTTTGTCATTTTGTTTTTATTATCCCCGCTAGGCATGAGCCTGGTGGGATCATACACTTGGTCGTGTGTGTTACATCTGTCCATCTTTCAGAGGCTGTAGCAGGTTTTAAATCTAGAGTGAAGATACTGGTATCATATGAAACTAAAAGACACAAGGCATTATTTGGTACCAACCACTGATGTAAATAAAGATAGACGCCACATTTCCACTTCCTCCCACTGTACAAAAATAAAGCCAAAGTATCTTGGATACAGTTGTTGTCATCTTGTGCTGGTGACGTCATGTGAAGGCAGAGTCTGTGCAGGAGTGATTGGGGTTGGAGCAGAGTTTTCAAGGTCCTCCACAGTTTTGGGCAAAAATCCATGCAGTGTTTTACATGGAGTATGATTTCCGATTCGAAAAATGATATTTGAATATCCCTGCATACTGGGACCCCTAAAGACTATTGAAATAAATTGACCTTTTCCTAAGCCCCGCCTCCAAACAGCAACTCAATCATAGGTTAGCAGCCGTAACTAGTGCTGTCAAGCTTTCCATTTCTCTCCATGTTGAAGGTGTGCAGGAGGCTCTGAGAAGAGCGATACTCTGTGTTTCATGAGTCTTTTTTGTCATCTCTCAAAAACGTGAAACATAAGAGCACACGTGTGGTGAATGGATTAAACTCTGTCCTCATCTGCTCTAACATAAGTTGCAAACATTAGCATATCTGGCTAACTAACACTAGCTTACTAGCTGCAGTAACTTTACCTCCAGACAAACTTATTAGATACCACTGCATCTGTATTTGTTATGTGGGGGTTGAGGAGGAGGATGTGGGCTGATGCAGAAGCAAAGTGGGCCAACAACAATGCATCTCTCTCTGGCTCTCAGGTCTAAGCCGGGTTAGTTTAGCTCTTACTTCGGCTCTCTTCTGTGATCATGGTCCAGCTGGTCTGGCTAGGTGACCCATCTCAAGGTTCGCTGTACTAATCGAGTCCCTGTGCTTCCTTTTCCCACGTTAATGAGTGTATTTCTGTCATCTATCATGTAGATATACCTGCTGCATTTCACCATCCGACCAGTTTTCCTACAATGTAAGCTAGTTTTAGCCTCAGTCTGTTAGCATTAATGTTCACATGTATACAGCTGTCAGGTAACTTTACATTAATACACTTTCACAGGGTTCTTGTTTTAAAACGTGTCAGATGGAAACATTAAAACATCAGTTGGAAACTTCTCAGCTGACTCAAGTTGAGTTAACATTAGCTTACATCAACCAGCTACACTTATGAAATCTGCTTGTGAATCATTATTTTAACGACAATATCCACACTTGTCAGCTAAAAATGAGAATCTGCTTTTGTTTACTTCTCTAAGGAATCACAGACCTCATGTTTCAACAATTACTTCCAATATTAATGTTAAATCTGCCACCATTATCACTGTAAACTGCATAAATGTAGTGCGAGAATGGAAAGTTTGGCAAGCTTAGCAACAGTAATTAAGGAGGGCGGTGCCTAGCAAAGGGTCAATTGGGTCTGACTGGAAAGCTGAGACTTGTGGATTTAATGAGCTCAGCTGTATTCTTGTGTGATGATGTTTGTCCCCATTGTAGCCATTTCATTGTATTGTAGAAAACTGAACATAATAGTGGTCAAATGTTGGAATTAAATTCAGTTTCTGGGGACGATCTAATCAGTTCTATGACAAAACATTAACCTACTGAATAGCCACAACTTTTATATATTTTGATCAAGTTTTTATTTTATTTTTCAATACTGGAGGTTAGAACATGACAGCAAATCAACAGCCTCTATATGGACATATACATGAATCATTTTAACATAGAAAAAATAAGTAAGTAATAAATAAATAAAAGTTATCCATGGATCAACTCATGAACTGCCTAAGGTTACACCCCTTACCCTCCCCCATCTTGATGGCGCATAGGTAACATAACCCACATACATACACATTCGGAAAACAAACAAACACACAAAAAAGGGAAAACAATGTAGACATATATTGATAGGTCACAGACATTATTTCACTGTCTAGTTCATATAACTTGATTTTACTTTCTCTAGTGCCTTGGACAGGGTGTCAGTTGAATTCGTCTTTGCACCATTGGTTCAAGCTATAGAAAGTTCCAAAGAGATGATATCTAAAAAGATCAAATCCAAGTGACTCAACTATGCACGAAAACAGAGGAACTGGGGTGCAGAAAAATGGCAGCAGGTGCTCTGGACTGATGAGTCAAAATTTGAAATATTTGGCTGTAGCAGAAGGCAGTTTGTTCGATGAAGGGCTGAGAGTGGTACAATAATGAGTGTCTGCAGACAACAGTGAAGCCTGGTGGAGGTTCTTGCAAGTTTGGGACTGGATTTCTGCAAATGGAGTTGGGGATTTGGTCAGGATTAATGGTGTCCTCAGTGCTGAGAAATACAGGCTGGAGTTGAAAGCCTTTCCTGGGGGTCAAATCAAATCTATGAATTAATTTAAAATTGATCATTTGATAATTAGAATTTTGAAAATTTTGAAACGCATTTTCGCAAACTCTTTTCTAATTTATTGACTCCTGCTAAGTCTTTAAGTCAACATTCCAAACCTTGGTCGCACCCACAGATGGACATATTCTTGCAAATTCTTGGAACTTCTTATACATATAAGATACAAAGCTCTCACCTTTGGGTTTAGTAATTATATAATTGAGGAGTGGATGTATCGGAAGTTTGTTCTCCCAAGGAAGTCCATTAGCTTTAATAACTGATCTCAGCTGTAGATAGAAGAAGGAGGAGGCTGATGGGAAACTATAATTTTTTTCTGAGGTCTTCAAATTATCTTAAACCTTCATTATTAATAGTGTTGGAAAGACTATGTATGCCACATTTAGACCAGGTGAGAAAGACCAGAGGTTTATTCTCTAAAGACACAAGCTTGTTTTGGAAAATAGGTGTATGTGTATGCCATTTCACATCCCAATCTCCCAGCTTCTCAGCCCACTGCCATGTTTAAACAGAGTAAGATATAATAGGGCCATTTTTTTCCTGACAGTGCTTACGAGACAAACCACAGAACAGAATTTCCTCCAATTTATGAGGACTGGCTATGTTACATCCAATCAGGAGCCATGGTGTATTTTCCTGATCTAAGTCCTTGCAAATGGAGTTGCACAACATCTTGTAATTAGTGTGGGCAATTTTATCAATAGAGGAATAAATATGCACACCAAGGTATTTAAATGTAAATGTAATGTAATGATAGATTACTTAAAGGTAAGAGTGCAAACTTTTTCAGTTTTATTTTATAGCCTGAAAAAGCACTAAATAGTGTAAAAAAATCTCCATAACCTGTGGCAGATCCGTTGTTATGTTACCAGATACAGTAAAATATCATCCACATTCATCAAAATAAAATTGCATAAATTCCCCACCATGATCAGCGTTACATTCTGCGACTGCCAGATTTTCTGTGCCGAGGGTTCTAATGATAAGGCGAATAAGAGCTGTGAAAGTGGGCTTCCTTGGCGAGATCCTCTGCTGATTGGAAACAAGGATGAAAACTGGTTTCCAGTTAATACTTCTGCAGAGGGGTTGTTGTCCAAAGTTTGTAACATATCATCATAATATCAAGGGTCAAATATTAATTATTTTTGCTTTTATGGGATTCTCCAGAAATGTAGATTTCTATATCTATTACATTATTGTTGTGAAACTGCCTGGTTGCTTGTAATGATCTAAATAAATAACAAAATGTTCTTAAGAAATAACAATGATGCTCAGTCACAACACTATTACACTGTTCTGTGCATCATATGCATAAAGAAAAGTGACACAATACTATACTACACAAAAAAATCTTCATCCAAACTTTGAAATTCTCCATTGGTTGCATTTGGCATTTGTGGTGGTATTGCAGTAAATGCTGCACCATCTGTTGCCTGGCTGCATGCTACCGAGTGAGTTCCTCCTGTTCAGCTGCATAAAGAAATAAACTTAGAGATGATTGAAAGTGTTTCAGTGAAATTGTAGCAAAATTCCCTTTTACTGATTTTCTGTTGTTGTTTTTTTCTCTCCTGCTTTGCCTTTCAGAAACAGACGACCACAGCGCCGTGCTTTGTCTCTATAAGACAGACAATGATTGTGTCATGAAGTTCACATATTCTGAGCACGCCAGTGGACAGTCCATCCTCACAGCTCTCAAAGAGCCAGGTCAGTGTTCCAAACAACAAAAACAACACATTCTCTCCTTTTAACCAAACTGATTTGTAGGTCAGAATTCAACACCTGTTCAGAACCAAGTGGTTTCTAGATTGTATTTATGTTGCAACAAGGATCTCCAAGCACAACTTTTAAAGATTATACAGTCTTTCCTCATGAGCTGACCTTTACTGCGACTAACTGTGACCTTGTCACTTCATGACAGACTCAGACTTCTTGGATTGACTAAAACTGACTCCACACAAATTCCTAACTAGATGTCTGTGCTCCTTAATGGTTACCCAATGCCAGCTACAGGCATGTTAAAATGTGAAATATTTTAACATTCTGATATTTTTGTGTGCCTTATAACCTGAAATGTTCTTGGATTTGATGAATCAGTCCAAACTTGCTAAAGTGTTCGTAGTTAAGAACTTTAAGATTAGCACCCAGTACATGATTTCATTCACAAAACAATTCTAAAGGATAATTCCAGTTTATTCCAACTTGGGTCTAATTTTCATAGTTTTGACTATCATTTCTCCAGGTTATTTTGAGATAGTTTAAATCTGGGAACATCACTAAGTGCTATCCAACAAACAGATTTGGTGCACCAAGTGCTTCACATAAATAGGACATATAAAGAACATAATAAAAAAAATAAGAAGGAAAATAAACTCACTTTCTAATAATAGTAAAAATGAGATGAGAGTAGAATATATCTTCGCATGAAAATAGACTGAGCACAAAAACAGGGATAGAATGGTATAAATAATGTAAAATGAGATGGAAAATAAAACCCACTAGATAATAAGATAATTAATTAATAAGAAAATAGGGAATGCGGACGGTATGTTAATGAATATGCTCTCAACCAATCATCACTAGTCTCATCATTTTGAAACAGCTGACCCAATCACAGTGATGCATAATGACAAAAGGTCAACACATGAAGAATCGGCTTCTCCAGCAAATCCTGCTGGTGTCTGCATGATGCAGAATGTGAACACAGTTTTAAAGCACTTAGTTAATACACTGACAATAGAAATAAATAATTGACAACAATATGTCATAATGCTTCTCTATCCCACATGGGAAATTGTTGTATCTTGTAAAATTTCATTTGCACCATCATTCATTTATACACATGAAATGCTGAAAAAAAAAAAAAATTGTAAAGCTCATTATGCACAACATTCATGAGGGGCTGTAATCCCACTTTGTCCACATACACAGGCAACAGCAACTCCCTTTGCACTGCCTCATTTGAATGAACCACCCTCCTGTTTGTGTTTGTGCGTGTCACATGTGCTTGTGCACTCTGCACTGGGTACCAACATACTCCACCAGCAGATGATGTCAACATCAGGATCAGGAGAGCAGTAGACAGGTGGAGCTGCTTGTTCTTGTTGTGTCTCTACGAACGTCTAACCAAGTCTAAATTTGCTTTTTCCCATGTCAGAGTGTGCTAGTGGGCCAGATGCTCTAATGGTGCTGCTCGCAGTGGTCGGCAGCATCCTGTTGGTGGGAGTGGTACTGCTCGCTGCCTGGAAGCTGGTCATCACCATTCATGACCGGCGAGAGTTTGCACGCTTCCAGAGCGCCCGTTCACGAGCCCGCTATGAGATGGTAAGTATGATCCCCCACAGCAGTCAAATTTTCTGTTGGTATACTTTACTGCATCTGTACCAGGCACCAAACTTGTTTTTATTATTTATTTTTATTATAAAGTCAATTAAAAATATTCAAATGCATTAAAAACACCACAGAGTGGACAGTAGACTTGAATCAGGGCCTCTCACACATGAACAGTGACAGAGGAAAGTCTAACACATCACATCCCTAAGCCACTAAAATCCTCCTAAAAACACTAAACCACATGTGTTATTTTTGAAAATTCAAATGAAAGTTAGCAAGCATTGACAGTTTGGCCTCTGTTTTGCAATCTGTGTCAGACACACGTCTGACCACTGAAACAAGTTTTCTCAAAACTTCAGAAACCAAAGCCTAAACCATAGGGGAAGCAACCAATAATAAAGATTTAAAGATCCGCAAACTCTTGTTTGTTTACTTTCTTCATATAAATCGCATTCTTTAAACTTTGTTTTACTGCATATTATCCACCCCCACCAGCCACCCCCTACTAGTTGCTCTAGTGGCCCTTTTCCATACACAGAGCTGGTCTTGGCTTGACTCAGTTTGACTCAGCCTATCAGCTCAGCACAGCAGGGGTTTGCATTTCCATTACAACAGGGCTACCCAATAGAAAGTGTGTTTTTTAACTGAAGACAAGCTTGAGGAGGCTCAAGTTGAGCGGCTATAAAGTGGTGGATAAACCATTCATCATAATAAAAGTACACTGTTGTTTTATTATTAAAGCACTTTTATTATGAAGCAGCACAGACAGTCATTTGGGGGTTTCATCTGCAGTAACTTAACAGGACTCATGAAAGGGAACATGAAATGGTAAAATGATGCAGATACTTGAAAATATGAACCACAACAGGAGAGGGAAACTAAATTTCAAAACATAAATACTTTTTTAGAAGCTACAAAAGACTGAGAGCTGAACATAAAGAGACTTTAAGAAATGTCGTTGTCTCGGCTCTCCTGCACACACATGAGCTGTGTCACCACACTTGTTTGTTTGAGGAGGACAAAGGAGGGTCATCACAGGTTGGTTGCAGCTGGCAAGATGTCACTGCAGCTCTCTTGGAGGCATGTGGGACTCACTTTGGCCCCACTTGAGAGTAGAGTACAGTAACGTCGTGTTATGAGTCTGCTACATATAAAAGAGGACGCCACACCAAAATGTAACAATTTACCCACAAGCTTTATTATTTAACCCAATGTATTAAACAAAAGCACAAACAAACTAAAGAGAAACAAAAGGGGCTGGAGAACCCGGCCGACAGGAACAAAAGGAGGGAAGATGCTGGGCCAACCACGCAGTGGGCCGTTGCTCCCAGAGTCTCCCCCCTAACCTACCCAAAACAGAAACTAAACTTAAATAAACAAAGAGACGATTAACGTAACTACCGACAATCTCCAACACAACAAACTAAAACAGCACTAAATGAGCACGGGGGAAAAGAACCTGCTTGGGGAGAAAAAAAAAACAAGGGAGGAAGAAAAAGAGTCCTCACTACCTGTGTGCAGTGTTTGCAGTAAGATTGTCTGTCCATGTTGACTGCTGACTGGAGGACAAATGTATTTGAAAGTCATGTCATGAGAGTAAGAGAGGAGGGATGTAAAGGAAAGATGTTGCTGGTGAGTTGCATTTTCATGACTGGCATTTTCATGACCACATTGGGTGCGGGACCGACTCTGGAGCAGGGACAAAGCGAGCCTGACTTACCTCCAATTGGGCTGCGGTCACATCGCGCCAACCACGGCCAAACGGTGGCAAGCCTCCTTTTTGTCACCTTCCAACAAAGCGAGTGTTGTGATACTGAGAAAGACGTTTCTGAGAAAGTCTCTTTATGTTCACCTCTCAGTACTTCTGTATCTTCACACTGAATCTTCATGTTTTTAAATGTAGTTTCTCTCCTCTGTCAGTGTTCTTTATTATCAGGTGTCTGTTTTATTACACACAGTTGATGTCTGTCGGTCTGTGCTCGCTCACAGTTGCCTGCTTGTCTGGTAGGAGGGGGCTGAGGCACAGAAATGAAACCTAATTCAGATGAGACTCAAAAGTCAACCGTTTTTAGGCTTTCTACCTACTGCAGCTTTAAAGACCAGTGTGTAGGATTTAGTGGCATCTAGCTGTGAGCTCACACCTGGCCTCACTCTTCCCTTCTAAGTGTGTTGGAGAGCCTACAGTGGCCATGAAAAAACACAAAAGGCTGTATCTTGAGTCAGGGTTTGGTTTGTCCATTCTGGGCTACTGTAGAAACATGGCAGCGCAACATGGCAGCCTGCATGGAAGAGGAGCCACTCCCTCTGGAGATATCAAAGGCACATGTTAATGAAACAAAAATGCAATGATTCTTATTTTAAGGTGATTATACATTAATGAAAACATACTTATGAATATTATATTCCATTTCTGCCAGTAATCCCCCAAAATCTTACACTCTGGATCTTTAACTGTAGTTTGCTTGTACATGAATGCTGCCATGTCAACTTTGTTATCTCAGAGACAAATTTCTAAGGGTGTTTGTTGTCTTCTTACTAGTCAACTGTATGACCAATAAAAGAACAACATTTCCTCCACATGACTTCTGCTCTTTGACCGTTTGAATTTTGCCTTTGCAAACACAAACGAGACCAGCTGGATAATTGATGCTGCAATATTCATAACATTGACATTTTTCATGAGGTTAAAGTGGGTATTAAAGAACTGTGACTCACACATGGGCAACTAGTGTTTTAGAACCCTGAACTTTGTCAGTTGCACTCATAAGCACTTATCTACCAAATAGCTCATCTTGTACACCTTTGTGTTCGTACCTACAGGCCTCCAACCCTCTCTACAAGCAGCCTGTCTCTACACATTTTGTGGAGACAGATTTCAACATGTATGGGAAGTCTTACAACGGAGGGGTCCACTGATCCCTCAGCACGGGGCGCGGCAGGACCGGTCCAATGAACAGATCCCTGGAGGATGGGGCCGAGGTGGACTGAACACACTCATCCCTCTGCACCACCGATAACAGAAGTGAAATGAACTAGACTGTGTCCGAGGGGGGAAATCTGTGGCCTTTTTATCTCTACGGAAGAGATTCAAACCTACCACAGAGGCGTGATGTGACTTTTTTTCTCTAGCATTGGTGGTCGGTGGAGGAGCAGCAAAGCATGAACTCCTTGGTCTTGTTTAGAGAGAGAGAGAAAGAGAGAGTAGAGTTAGTGGTGAGTTTGTCTGCAGTTAGACAAGATTAGTAAACTCTCATGAAAACCATAACTCCCACCACATAAAACCACACATTCATTCTTTGTACAGCGCAGGCAGGATATTGGCTTATATCTGTATATTTTTATAAACGACTAAAAATGCCTTTTTTCAGTATAAACTATGCACCCAACAGGACTCTGAAGTATTTGAATGTCGCTTGGCATCAGATAGTTTCAAATGTACAGGATTATTAAAAAACACATATTTCTGAAGGTGGCTATGATGATGTTGTGGTACTACTAACATTTACTAAGCAATAGATGTCTTACCTTCATTTTGCACAGAGAATATTAAGAATCAAGTCTCATAAAGATTTAAATTTTCTTTTGTGTTGTGTGTGTATGTGTGTGTGTGACATTGTATGCTCCAATTGCATTCTGTCTCTTAATCTGAATTGCAGGGTACCAACTTCAACCCCTGTGAACTCTTAAAGGATGAGCCTGATTTTACTCTGTATCTGTCTTTCTTTTAGCAAATCTCATGAAAAGACCAAAACCAACAATGTGGTATTCTTTCAATTCTTTAAGACTTCTCTACCTTGTCTATGGCACCAATCTCTTTGGTTCCTACTGAAGAAATAAATATTAAAAGTATGTCAAAAATATAAAGTTTCTCTAAGAGGCTCAGCAGTTTCCCAAAGCAACAGGGCACTGTGTTTTTTAGCAAACATTACTTAAATAGGAGGAAACAAGGAATATATTGGACTATTTTCAGCTGCAGAATAATACACATTTTGAGCTCTAGTATGTATTTACACCGTTTGGCCATAACATTAAATCTACAACAAGGCAGCCATTCAGAATCACGACAAAAAATAGTCAGTCTTCTCACTGTTGGTCTCATTTGCTTATGCAGGTCATATAGAGGCAACACTATTAAGTTGAGACTGCTTCATAACAGTTAAAAAACACATTTTAATAGCATTAAAACCACTTGTCTAATATTGTGTTGGTCCACCTTGTACTGCCAAACTAGCTGGGAGGTGGGGCCTCCATGATCAGACTGCTGTTCCAGCACATGCCAGGGGAACTTGGAGGCCAAGTCAACACCAAGTCATTGCTCCATGGTCCAGTTCTCACACTCAAGTGCCCATTGTGGGAGCTTTCAGCAAGGCCACCAATATGCAGCTACACTGCAAGCTGTGGTGCCCTTGTGTGTTCTCGCACTTTTCTATCATAGCCAGTGTTGATGCACAGACCACAGTTAAATCAGCAGGCACTGCAGATAATCCATGTATTGGAATGGGTGGGTCAAAAGAGACTCTGTGTTGTGATGCTTGTGTGCATTTACACAGAAGGCAAGACAGCATAACTTTGATTATTTCAGTTTCCCATCACACCAACAGGATTTGCCAGGATCTAATGTTAATTAATGCTTTATGTTTATTTACACATCTAAAAGGTCACACACAGATTCCAGGTTCAGGCAGTGAAATGGTTAAGAGTAAAACAGCCGCCCTCATGATAGCTCCATGAATTCTGTCTAAAAAGATGTATTTTAGCAGTTAAAAGTTAAATTTTAGTTTTTCTGTTTAATTATTGATAATATTCGACATTATTGTGAGTATGGAAATGTTTAAAATTACTGAAAGCATCCTCTCTAATCCTTAAAGTAAAGATGCATACATAGATATGGCATAATAATTTACAAAAAACATAATTTACAGTAAAGTCTACAGGGACTGGAGGAATGAAATGTCCATGCGGGGCTCTAAATCAGAGAAATTATATGTTCGGTGGCAATGGGCAGCGATATCCTCTGTGGTGCTGGGCAACGGAACCTCTGAACCAGCTGAACGCATGGCAAATGGATGATATAAGCTTATATGCTGATTCGGATGATGTCAGAGCCCATCTTTGCATCACTAATACGCAGTATGAACTTTTTCAGCAATTTATGCTACAGTAGCTGCTCCCATCATAGAGCTGACTGTTGACCTGCTGACTCATGTATCCCACCCCTTGATAGGTGCTATTATCATGAGATGATCAATGTTACTCACTTCACCTCTCAGCGGTTTTAATTTGCACAGTAAAACTGAAACAATTATTAATTGAATACTTTTTTTGGTAATTTCTTTATCAGCTGACAGAAAATTAATGCAAAACTATTCTGATACAGGATTAATCACATAAGATTTTTTTTTTCTCTACAATACCAACTATTCTCAAGTTCCAGATTCACGAGTCAGTGCCTGGATTTGCTTTCCCCAGTTTTCTATCATTGTAAATTGAATATCTGACAAAACAGACAAAACAAATAATCTGCAGATGTCACCTTGGGCATTATGAAATTGTGACAAGCTTTTTTTATGTTTTAAGATGTTTGATGATTAATCTGTAATGAGAATGATAAAATATGTGGTTCATTTATGGGTTCAGTAGTTTTTAGACTACAGTTGAGTTCTGTGGCACAGAGGAGTGAGGAATATCAAGCTTTGGATACAAGTGCAATACAAGTTGGATTATTGTTCTTTTTGGTCTTTTGGTTAGATTGTTTTGACTGTAAAAAAATATGAAACATCACCAGTCTCTTAACAATACATGTATATCCAGCACGGTGGTAACTGCCTTAAAGCATTCTCATATGATAAAGTAGATTTGTTACATTCATGATCAGTGGTGATGCAGAGTAGATCATGCAGAGTAGATCAACTTCGAATACAGACACATGCAGACATTGAGTTTAAGAAGATTTGGGCATACAATATGACTGGCTGCTATATTATAAAGTTTCTGTGACACCGTGTCCACCCTCACTCCACTGGGAATGGGTGGAAACCTTGAGACACCTCAGAGGAAAAGTGTCCAGAGTCATAAATACACCATCCCTGTTCCCACAGGAAGAGGTGGAGTCTGATCTGTCACAGGGAAATCTGACAGTGATAAATGTTCGATGGGTTGAGCCTGAGAAAGAAGGGTGCTCTGTGGCCTTTTTTGTGGTGGTTGTACAGTAAAAGTGGCAGGGACTTGGAGTTTGTATGTGTAAGACTGTTTTTGAGTGAACAGAGTGTATGTAAATAAGATTACATGGGTATGTATGTACATATGTGCCAAATGAAATGCAAATGTTTGCAGTTATGGAGTTCCTACTTGCTTTGGCTGTATGTCTTTGCACAGTTTACTAAAACTCACCCACACTGTTTTCAGCTCAAACATAAATCTTTAGTATAAAGTTCTTCCTGTACAGTTTCACATGGATGAAGAGTCCACACATGGGCTCACACCACTACATGTTTATGTAATACTGCACACAGAGAAAGAACAATAAATTTGTTTATGTCAAAAGCTAGTGAGTGTGTTGTGCTTGGCTCAGTCGTACATGACATATTTAAAAGGCTGCAATAGGAGTGGCATGAATCTAAGGTCTAATTTTAAACACTATATGTGAATTTGCCAAAGTTTAGTAAAACATGTTTGCCCACTTACCATGCTCTCACATGTTTGATGTGTGATCACACAGACAGGAAGGCTGGTCTGGCGTGTCTCCTGATGCTGTAATTTACACCTCCATGGTTAGAGCCCCCCATATATGATCATAATTGGGATACTGAAGTTTTTACAAAATGACCCTATAGTTACATATTAAGTCACTTACTTCAAATTAATATACTGCTTTATTATTTTCTAGGGCTGTCAAACAATTAAAAAAAAATTTAACTCAATTAATCACAATACTACTCTGTGATTAATCACAATTTATCGCAGTTAAAATACTACATATTATATATACTAATATTACTTGTATTTTCTATTATTCTTTCTTATATAGTATAGACCCTTTTACAGCTGACGTCATCAAAGAGCTGCGTGCGCATTTTGGCAACAGAAGTATCGTCTCCTCCAGTCATCCAGATGAGTTATCAAGCTGCAAAGGTTGAATTTTACCAGCACCAAAATCACCAAAACATTTGTTTATTGAGTATATGATACTTCAGAATTGATATTCCAGTGGTCGATATAAGTTGCTTAAACTTCCGAAAAATTGTGACCGTTTCAGAGCAATTGGTGGTGTCTATGGCTGCAAGCTATTAAACGTGTTGATTAGACTGAGAACACGATTAAAACTGCTCGTGATTGCAGCGGCCCATTGACAAGCTGTTGTGGTCCGCCGTACTGCTGTTGCCAATATGGGCGCGCAGCTTTCCTTACAATTTAAGGATGCAATTTTACAGATTGGTAAAAAATAATAACACATCATAGTTGTTTATTTTTTCACATCAGCACTACCTTTTGATTAGTGTATTAAATAAATGCCTATGTATCCGTCTGCACACCTCAACTTTCATAAACAAGTCACATCCATACAGTCTATGGTCACTTGGTTGTGAATGGAGAATATTGTCCCCCTGAAGCTGCCGTACATCTGACAGGCCATGGTCCGTCATAGGAAACACTCGCAGAGTTACAACTAGTCTGATTGTCACTGACACTGACACTGTCAAACCAAGAGTTTAAAGCGATATTCCACTTTACATGATAACCCACTCAGTATGTACTCACCCCTATGCCGATATGAGGATGGGTGAAGATCTTCAGTTCACAAAACAATGAAAGCAGAAAACAGGGTTGTAGCCAAATCCAGTACAATTGCAGTGAATGGTGATCCAGTTTAAAACGTTAAAAAAAGAACACAAAACAGAGCTGCGACATTAAAATTTAACCGCAAAAGACACCATTTACACCATGTTTTTAGCCGAAATGTCAGCTGTAGCATGTAGCATGTAGCAGGTAGGATGTAAACATGGCGTTGATCTCTCTTCGTGTATCTCTTAATGGACGCACATATGAAAATATCGCAAGATCGACGCCATGTTTACATCCTACCGGCTACATGCTACAGTTGACATTTTAGCTAAAAACATGGCATAAATGGTCTCTTTTGCGCTTAAATTTTAATGTTGCAGCTCGCAGACACTTGGATTACACCACACAAGCAGGATGGAGACATTTTGTGTTTGTTTTGTGTTCTTTTTTTTAACATTTTATCCGTGGTCACCATTCACTGCCATTGTACTGGATTTAGCTGCAACCCTGTTTTCTGCTGAAACTCCAGGATTGTTTTGTGAACTGAAGATCTTCACCCATCTTCACATCAGCATAGGGGTGAGTACATACTGAGTGGGTTATCATGTAAAGTGGAATATCCTTTTAACAGTGTTTTTCACTCTTGTGTGTGATCAAACCACCGATTGCAGCAAGTTTTACCCAGTCACGGGCAGAGTCGGACGGCTCTTCACCGGGCAGCGGGTGAGATGAAACTGCATTCAATACAGAAATACGAGACAAACCCCGTCCCGCACTGATTCAAAACGGGACGCGCTATTTAATCCTCAAATGCGGGACGATTCCATATTTCAGCACACGGGTGACAACTCCAGTGGCGACACAGACCACAGACTGTGTACACAGACAGACTCTACCTAAGTCACGTGATGCGATTAATCATGCGTTAATTTTTGTAACGCGTTAATGTTTCCAGATTAATCTCGTGTTAACGTGTTAACTTTGACAGCCCTATTATTTTTAAATATCATAACTCGATGGGAGCATTATTGGAGGCACGTTTGTCAATGTGTGTGGGGAACTATCTCAATAGAGCAAAGTATCACGATATTTTGAGTGGCAATATTGTATCAACACGTGGATGCCAAGTATCAATCTTTTAGTTCATAATTTATTAATACTGCAAATGCAAATTAAAATTTTTGGTACTAGAATAATAAAATCTATTAATTTTTCAGTCCACTAGATGGTGCTGAGGGGTTTCTAGTGACGTCACAGTCAGCAAGAATGGTAGGTTTGATAGTGTTTGTCAGTCTCTCTGCTTAACAATCTAATTTTTGCTGCAATTAAAACGACTGAAATAAGAGGAACCAGCAGAGACAAGGAGAACCCACAAGGCGCTCACACAGTGGTGGACACTGCAGAGGCACATTGATTCTCTCCACAGGAAAACCTAGGTGAGGAAGCAGGAAAACTTACACTGTAACAGAGGCGGGGCAGAGGAGTAGCTGGAAGCCTCAGGTGGACTGCCTGAGGGCTGGACATGATGAGGGAGAAGATCTGGAGGACAACTAGAAGGCAGGGCAGAAGCATAGAGTAGCTCTGAATGATGGCAATCTACAAGGGGTGGCTCTGGAGGTTGGGTATATGGATGACCAGACCGGAGGAGCACCTCTAAAGGATGGGCATAAAGATGACCAGACCAGACTCTGATGACGGCTGCAACAGGAGATTGCTGTAGCCCAGTCGGAGCAGGAGATGACTACAGATGCCATCTCTAAAGATGGCTGCCGCTCAGGTTCTGAAGACTGTTCTAGCTCAGGATCAACAGAAGACTGGAACTTGGGCTAAACAAACTGCAGATCTGGCTCTGAAGACTGCTGCAGCTTGGGACCAACAGGAGATTGCAGCCTGGGCTCTAAAGAGAGTTGCAGCACAAGAGGAACAGGGCATTGCTGCAGCCCAGCTGGAGCAGAAGATGACTGCAGCCCAGTTGGAACAGAAACTTGAGCTGGAACACATGGGGTGTCAGCTGATCCCAGGAGTGGAGAATCATCCACAGCTTACTTAGCAGCAACGTACTTAGCAGTGAAAACTTAATGTCACAGAAACTCAGGGAAACTCGGAGGGCAACGCCAAACAGCCACGGGGACAGGCAGACAGAAACCAGGAATGCTGAGGCAGATCTTGTGGTCAGGGACAGAAGGCTGTGGTAATTTTCTGGGATTTAGACGAGGCAGGTAAGTCAGAGGCAGGCAGGGCAGACAGTCCAAGAATGAGTGCTGAAGAGTCTTACATCAAGATAGAGAAGAACAGTCTTGTGATGAGTGTCTTAGAGGCAGGGGTATAAATACTGGCTTGACTGGAGATGAGAAGTAGCTGTGTGCACCATAGACATATAAACGTAGATGCCTCATTGAGCGGGTTGGCCCGTTGCTGCGATACGTCACCGTGTCCACCATATTGGATGTGGCAGATCTGTCCCGTAAACTAATGCAAGGAAATGGAGCGAACTTCATAAAGCGCCTTTCTACAAAGTGATTTAAGTTAATGCCTTTTATTCACCCATTCACCCTTATATGTTTAGGACATAGGTAAGCAACAAATCAACGTATGTATTTTTCTAATGTTTTTATGAGTTTTCACAGCTACCAATGTATGTAACACTGTTATTGTGATGATAAATATTGAAATATTAATATTAAACATCTGTGTTTATAATAACCAGATCCTGAAACATAGATGTGACAGGTGGGTTTTCTGAATAAAGAGCACGAACGTTTACATTTAACTGATTTTGATTAATCATTTTGATATTCAGTGATTGATGAACATATATACATATATAAATATAGAAATTATCTCACAGTGTAAAACAAAATACATCACTGATTCCTTCACATTCAGAAAGGGAAAAAACATTTTCAGCACAGTGTGGCATTTAATTATCTAATCCTTACAGCCTATACACCTACCCTGTGGAGATGAGCTGGGAAACTGAATACTGAAGGAACAGCTCCATCTCTTATCCTGACTGCCTGACCTGTCCTGTCAAAATCCTTCGGTCTGAAGTGCTCACTGCAGATCATGGATGACGGAGTAGCAGAAAACTCCTCCCGTCTGACAGCTGTTTTCCACTGCTTTCTCAGCTCTTTATCTTTGGGAAACCTACGTAGTATGTGAAAAGTTAGCTAAGCAACTAACAACAATCAGAGTAGTTACTTCGGGCCAATTTAGTTAAGGAAAGACTCGTTGTTTGGAGGCTGGTTTCACCGCGGGAATCCACAGTATTATGCATGGGACTTCATAGTATTAGCCACAAAGTCAGCTAATTCTGTTCGTAAAATTATGTTATAATGGCCAAATACAATCAAAAGTATTTTTTCAGTCTTGCCTGTGAAAGGTAATCCCATGAGATCTGGTTTGGACTGTAAACCGGTTGGTACAATTCCATGCAGCACATGAATGAGGCATCTTCTCTGTTTGCTCTCATAGACATTTTATATGTCGAAGTTCGCTCTTGCCACATCCAATATGGCGGTGACGTCGACGTACGATTCAGTGCTCAATGTGGCGTCTACGTATATGGGCCATTCTACCGAATCGGTGCAAACTGCTGTCCCCAAACAAAAAAAAAAACAAATTTAAAAAACATTTAAGTATGCAAATTTTAAATGTTTACTAAGATCCTGCAATTATCTATTGAAACCCAAAATGATATTTAAGATATCAGTATGCTTAATATATATAAAATCATCATTTATAGGGTACTTTACATTGGGAGGTGGCTGTTTTCAATTCATGAAAATGATAGTGAAATGATTTTTATAAAATTTTCTATTGTTTTTAAAAGGGTCTTTTTGATTTATTTGAAAGTGAAGTGTAAAAAAAGTAAATTGGTTTTATATATTTTTTGTAAATCATGAAAATGTATGTAAAAAATCCTGTCCCTCATTTTCTTGTCACTACCGAAACATTCTAGGTTTTAGTCCATAGGCTAAGACTGATTTAAGCCACACCTCTAATTTTTTTTTTATCAGGAAGTATTCCTTTGTCCCTCTCATGTTTTGGCTGCATGGTGAGTAGCTAGGTCTCATCATTTTGAAGAAAAGGTGTTCAAAAGTCTGAAAATCAGTGTGTAACTTTAAGAAACGTCACTACCGAACACCTATTTTCTGCACTTAAACAAACTTTTTTTGGTTTTATGGCAGAAAAAATAGTTTTTATGTGTGTGCAATAGTTCAGAAAAGTGCTAGCTAACCATGTGCTGATCAGCCTCTTTAAGCTAGGCTCAAAGTTATCTAAAATTGTCACTACTGAAACAGTCACTACCGAAACATGTGGTGACGTTTCGGTAGTGACAGGATTGTTTCGGAAACTCCTCCCTCTGTTGGTGGATACTCCCTTTTACTTGCCTTTACCTTTACCTACTGTGTATGAACACCACTATGTTTTTGAGTGCACACACAGAACAGTCATCAAGGAATGTGAAGAGATATTTGCTGAAATTGACAAAAAGCGTATTGGATTACAAATGAAGACCGCACCTTTAAGACAGCATGTTCCATTAGTTCCATTGGTCAGGCTCAGATTGACACTTGTATTTGCCACTGCTTTCTAATTACTGACTTCTTAAAATGTGTCAGTAATGTTAATTTCTATGGTTAACTTATACAGGGAGAGAGACAGTATGCCAAATAACCAGAGCAGAGCAAAAACAGGAGCAGAGAGACTGAGGGAGTACAGAAAAAGGTTGAGGGATGACCCTGTGAAGTACGAAGAGTACTTAAAAAAGGAAAGAGAAAGAAATAACAAACGAAGGGAAGAGGGAAAGTTGAAGAGTGTCACTGAATTATCTGCAAGGGAGCAAAGACAGCAAAGAAAGGAATGGAGGACGACAGAAAAAACACAGGATGATGAAAAGACAGAAAGAAGTAGCTGTTTGCAGGGACTCGCCACCTAGCACTTCCAGTGAGAGTGAGGGGAAAAAAGGGACCAAAAGAACAACAATCAGCAAATACAGAAAATTAAAGAAATTGGAAGAGAAGATAGCAGAAATGCAGAGGAAGAAAGAAAGATATAAAAAGCGATGTCAAAGATTTAGGCAGAAGATAACCTCAGAAAAGTCTAAATCTCCAAGATCGAAAACACGGATGGACGCACAGAAGTACAGATTTCCTAAACATGTGACAAAGACCCTACTTTTTCACAACACACTCATGCATCAAATTAAAGAAAAATACAAGTCTGCGAGCTACAAAGACAAACATTCATTCACAAGATCTCTCACAACTGGGCTACTGAGGAAGTACAAACTTGTCTCTACAATGAGAAAATGTGTTGGTGTCTCCCACAAAGTGTTCAACAAGACTGAAAACCACCCATGTCTTACCTTCACCTATCAGAAAAATCACAAGCAAAAAAACATGGACATAGTCAAAACATTTCTGAGTCGAGATGACAATAGTTGGAAAGAAACAAAAGAGGTTTCTGTCTGACACAATGCTGAATTTGTATCAGAAACTGATGCTGGAGATGCCTCATCTGAAGCTATCCTATTCGCTTTTCTGTAGGATAAAGCCATTTTGGATTGTTGCTCCAAACATCAGTAACAGGGAGACATGTGTCTGCAAAGTGCATGACAATGCCGAAATGAAAGCAGAGAGGCTTAAACAGGTTGGCATCATTAACTCACAGAGTTTGAACAAAGTGGCAGAGGAGTTGTGCTGTGACACACAGGTTAAGGCTTGTATGTACAGAGAATGTATCTCATGCAAGAACAAGTCGCTCACACATAGCGAAAAGACTTCAGGAGCAGGGGTCACATGGTGGTACCAGTGGCTCACAAAAAAAGAAGACTATGAAAAAGAAAAGGATGGGAAAAGAGAGACGATCACTGTGACAAAAACCACTAAACAGAGATGTGAGGGTAGCACAGAGCACATACTGGAAGATTTTGAAAAAGAAATGAAAGACAAGGTGTGCAAGCACCTCTTCAACATCCAACATCAATACACACAGCTACAGTCTTTGCACAGATCTCTAAAAGAAGATTAGGCTATTCTTCACATTGACTACGCAGAAAATTGGCAGTGCAAATATTCAAAGGAGGTACAGCAAGTCCATTTTGGAGCATCTCATAGACAGACAACACTACACAATGCTGTTTTGTACACAACAGAAAATACTCTGACATTCTGTGCCTTGTCACCCTCAATGAAACATGATCCTGCTGCCATTTGGGCTGAACTTGAACCGGTTCTTCGGTTCCTGAGGGTGAACCATCCAAAAGTTCGAAAACTCTTCTTCATTAGCGATGGGCCAACCATGCAGTATAGAGGCAAGAAGAACTTTTACTTCATGAGCACCATTCCTTTCCAGATGGGTTTTACTGCTGTGAACTGGAGTTTTCTGGAAGCTGGTCATGGTAAAGGGCCAGCTGATGGTGTCGGAGCCACCATAAAGAGAACAGCAGATTCACAGGTAGCCAGAGGTACTGACATACCAACAGCAAAAGCACTGTATGATGCACTCCTTCCTCTCACCAAAGTCAAACTCTTTTATGTGGAAGAAGAACAGATTTCAACAGTAAGTGCTCGCCTGCCAGAAAAGCTGCCCACCATCAAAGACACACTCAGCATCCATCAGGTGATTTGTACGACTCCAGGCACCATCCATTATAGAGTGCTCAGTTGCTTCTGCAACAGAGAAGCAATCTGCCCCTGTTTCGAGCCAATGTCCACCAACATTGCACCACCGACACAGCCTTCAAGAAATGTATGTGCATCTGCTGAACCACCAACCCCAACCTCAAACTCTGGATGTCAAGGGACTCTGTGTCCAGTTGACGACATCACAGAAGACCTTGTTGGCAAATGGTGCGTGGTCACGTACGAAAATGATCCATATCCTGGGATTATTGAAGATGTGGACGAAGGTGAGATATTTTCATTTTCATTTTCATTTATAATATACAAACAGTTTATTTCTCCCATAAGCTATTTTCCATTCTAATATTCCATAACACTCGAATAAGTAACATAACCAGTCATGTCCTTTGCCCTTTATTTGTCTTCAAGTGCAGTGGAGGTCAAAGTAATGCACAACACTGGACGAAACAGATTTTATTGGCCACTAGTTGAGGACAAGATCTGGTACATGGCAGACAAGATCGTCACCCTAATCTGTCCACCTCAACAGGTCACGAGCAGGCATGTCCAAATAAACCCACCAATGTACAAGGCTGTGTGTGAAAAGTTAGACTACTGAACAGACTTCTGAGTTGCACACACACACACACACACACACACACACACACACACACACACACTCATTTCTGTGTTCATGTTCTGTAGACTTTTGTGAAGCAGGTGTTCTCATCTTTTTAACCTGCGATACACATTGAAACTCTCACTCACACACACACGTAAGAGAGAACATCATGCTGATGAAATACACACTGTGGTTTTATCCTGTTGTTTAAGAAGAAGAGGAGCAGTGGAGACTGGTGGCTCAGTGGACTGGAACAGAAGCCTCACTGTGGTGATGCTGTTTTGTTGACTTTGACTTTTAGAAATGAAATCCAACTGTGTGCTTATAGAACCAGATGAAATGAAAGCACTATATTTCAGTGTTGTTGCATTGTTAAAAAAAACCTTGCATTTGCAATATGTCAATTATTTTTACAGATGACATGTACAAATCATATGAGATGTAATGTGGAAGGCCCTGCTTGTAGTGATGAGCATACAGAGAATTATTATCACTCTGCATTTCTTTTCAGCTCTACAAAGCTTTTCAGTGTCTATGTTGCTGTTCATAATAAAACAAAGTGATTCTTAAACAGTTTATGAGTTTATGAGATGTTTTCTTTTTTTAGGTAGAAAAATCAACATGTTATGATTTCTCACTTGCAGTCTTGTCAAGACCGAAACTATCCAATACCTCTTCAGTGAGGTGTAATCTGAATTTCAAGCACTGTTATGTCATTTTCAGATATTTAATGTCAGATGTGTGTCTGATATACATGTGTTCAACATTTATGAGTTATTAGTTATTTTTATTAACATAAAATGATGACAGTCTTATTCAGCCATGACAAACAAGATATTGTGGTCACTACCGAAACAGTATTGTCACTACCGAAAATGTGCCGTCACTACCAAAACATGTAACAAGTATATTGAATTATCAACTAAGATATTGTGATGGTGTTTGGTTCAATGTGTATTAAAACTAATGAATCCTTAAGTTTGTAATCATTATGAACAACTTTATGCCCTTTTCAAAGAAAAATTGGATTCAAAATCCAATGATTCTGATAAATCACGCTTAAAAATTTTATTAAAATTATATACTTTTTAATTTACCTGTGAATTTTGAAAAATAAAATTTAAAAAAAATAAATTTACAAGGTAGATGTAAACAAAATTTTAATAGATCAATATAACCCTTTATTTCATGTGATATTTCATTGTGTTTCGGTAGTGACAAATTTTGGGAGAGGAAAAATATTCCAAAACTGTATGAAAATACAAAATGAGAATTAACTGTACAACTACTAGAAATGTGTACCTTGGATATTATACAACTAACATACATGAAAAGTTTTGGGGAAAAAACACATTTATTTCAAGATGTTTCCAACTCTGACTTTGCACCAATTCTGTAGAATGGCCCATATATGTCTATGGTGTGCACAGGTGAATGGAGCTGGCTGATGAGGAGGGAGTGGCTAGCAGGCAGAGAGTCACGGAGGTGGGGTGAATGGAAAAGTACTGAATGGGAGCTAGGTGAATGGGCAGGCAGAAGTGAACAGGTGACTAGTAATGCAGAACTGTGACATAGTGATAATATCACATTGTGTACACTAATGTGTGTATGCATACACAGATTTGTAGCTGTGTAAACAAACTGCAATGTACACAACACGGACATTGTGTAATGTAATTAAAACAGAATACAGTTATTTGCAAATCATTGTTGACTTGTATTTAATTGAATTGAATACAAAGACAAGATATTTAATGTTTAAAATGATAAACTTTTAAATCTTGTCTTTGTACTGTATTCACTTGAATATAGGTCAAAAAGTTTTTGCAAATAATTGCATTCTGTTTTTATTTACATTTACACAACATCACAACTTTTTTGGAGGTGGAGTTCTATTTATAAATGTATAAATACATTTGCAGATCTGAGTACACATTTACTTTTCTGTGAGATACATTGTCACAGCTTTCCACCCACACTGGCAATTGATATTACTACAATAAAAGCCCCATATTCTCCAGTTTACATGTTTTAAAATGCAATGATTTAATGGCGTGCTTGTGAAATCACAGAGCTGAGGTTAAATCTGACTATGAGAGGAAAGAAGGGGCACTTAAATGTGGATCACATGTATACAAAAAGAATCAACAGATGGAGCAGGAACCCCATACTACATACATTACATTGAATATTTTCATGTGTTCTCTCTTATGCGCTCAATTGTAGCTGCCAAGTCAGCAGCAGTTGTCTTTTGTCAATGTTGTGTAAATTAAATGTTTTTTTCTTTTTTTACAAATAGGCCCGTTAATCTTTGCTAATAATAAGTTGGATTCATCCTGATGTGTATTTTTGGGATCTTTATTTTTAATTTTAGGAAAAGAAAAAACTTAAAAAACTATAAACAATAATTTTGCAGTTAACTCTGAGGACTGCCTACAGGTTGCACTGTTTTAAAGTAATGATGCCCCTCTGTTTCACTTTGCATTGAGAGAAGGAAAAGGGAGCTGCAGCTCTGTTTTCCATGGAGCAGTACCCTCTTTCTGATGTAAATGTTTTGTGTATACTGCAGTTTAGTTCCCAGCTCTGAGTGCCGAGATAATTCAAGGAACGGGAGAGCTTGATGCGAAGCTCAGTGTGTGATAGCAGCTCAGCTATCACTCGACCTCTCTGCTTGAGTCCACATGCCTCCATGAACACAACACTGATGTGCTCTGACATCACACGCCTGCGCTCACAGCTCATACACATTCAGGCTATGTAAATCACAAAAGCTCTGTAAACTGTGTAAAAAAAACATTGTCAGTAAGTCACAGTGTTTTGACCTTTGACCTCTTCTTGCTGAACACCGTTATTGTCAGTCAGATCTGAGTGTTTGCTGTGAATACTTACATGAGGTGTTTGACAGAAACACAGAGCGAGACACTGCTATAGCTGCAGTAATTTCCTTCATTCACCTGTTCAGTTTAGTTTGACAGTATATTTTTTTGTAAGCCATCAAGAGGCTTTGTTATCAAAAATCTGATCTCAAAGCAAGGGGTGAATTACAGGATGTGAACAAAATAAAGGAAATGCCAAGTCTGCATCTTCAAAGTGACACCTTCAAACTGTGTGATGTTGCAGTTCTTAGATAATTCTCAAACATTGTTGCTCAGAGGATCAAGAATATAAATTAGATTAATTATAATACCATCATCCCCTGATGCATTTCCTGATTTGATTTATTTCCAGTGAATGGTTGATTAGCATCCTGATGCTTGCCCTGTAAGTAAAGTTTTTAGTTTTTTTTAAGTTGCAGACCACATTTGTTTATTTGGCAGCAAAAGGTTTGATACCGTAACATTGCCTCTCCTTGTGAGACTACTGCAACAACATTTACACCTGATATTAAAAAGGGGGCTGTATCTGAGCCACACATGCGTTTTTATAACAGGTTTAAATGGAGTCTTGGAGTATTTCCTATATACTGACCCATGACAATGCCTATTTTCAAATGAGTTACCCTTTTTTGTGTAGATTTGTCTCTTTGTCTCCTTTGGTCTCTTTTTCATGGTTTTGGGCCCTTATTTCCACTTAAAGGAAGTCTTCATGCTACAACATATAGACAATAGTGTTCTTCCAACTTTATGGCAAGTTTCCTGTTTCAACATGACAATTCCCCCTGTGCACAAAGCCAGGCATATAAAGAACCTGTTTGTCCAGGCCTTGGCCAACAAGAGCTACTTGGTCTTGTGTCTGAATTGGAACAATTCCATGGAGCAAGGTTCCACAATCTGATGGAAAGCTTAAAACCACAAAGGTGGAGACTGTTGTAGCAGCAGATTAATGTCCACAGTTCTAAAAGCACATCACGAAATCATAATATCACATATGGGTGTAATGTTTGGTTGTCCGTATGTTTTTGGTGATTTAGCGTGTCTGTGCAATTAGCAAAGTGTATTCATACCAATACATGAACTGCTGATTTGTGGTTCATGAGAAGCCCAATTGCCCCCCACTATCCAGCCTTCTGCTGCCATCTAGTGAACGGAAAGATGTCAGTAAAGTTTGTGAATTTTACTTACACACTTATAAGCTCTCGTGTTAAACAATGTATTGTTTTAAGAGCAGACATATTGTATGTGGATGGGGAACGTTTGGCTTGTTAATTATTATATCAAACACAACACAAGTTGCCAATACTGTCCTACAAAGGCAGAGAAAAAATAACTAGAGAAAGGCTTCAAGAGAACCTATTCTACTCATTTCCAGCTCTGTATTTTAATGCTAGGGTTCCACCAGAGAAGCTCTGCATGATTCATAATTCAAATACATCCTTATTTAACTTTTACTGGCCCTTTATGAGCCCCACTGTTCACTCTCTGTCTGAAACAAGCCATTTTAGCTCCTGTCTCTTTAAGGTCCTTCTGTCTAAAAGCCCACTTTCCTCTGATTGGCCAACTTCCCAAAAGCATGCTGAGGAACATGACTATGGATTTATAAAATAAAAGCAGTTCCTTTCACTTTATGGAATCACTAGAATCAGGTCATTCAAAATATTAGCTCAAAAGATTTGTTCACCAAAACGTTTAGTGCTTGACCAGAGCTATGACTGCATAGTCGCACTCACTGAACTGAAACACAAACAGAATTTAGTTGGATAAAGACACTGGTCCATATTCACCAACTCTTCTTAAGAAGAAATTTCTTCTTAAATCCCACTTACTCTGTTTTCATAAAGATTCTGGCATTTGCCAAAGTTTTCTTACATGGGATTTGTTCTTAGGTAATAACTGAATCTACACTTCACTTCACATTTTAGTGCTCACGTTTGTGCAAAATAACCTGTTATTGTGTTTTCTTCAATTCCATAATTCTATAATATTATAGGATTTAAATTACAAAAATATTTTTCATCATTTATAATATTTGTAATAATAATTTTCAATATTTTACAAAGCATTATGATCCTTTAAAATAATCATATGTTCATCAAAAAGATTAATTATTTTTTATAGTTAGCAATAATGTTAAGAAAGAAACTAATTTGTAAAAAATCAAATAGGTTTCAGTGCATATCTATTTATTTTTCATGTGGATTAATGTCTGTGGTTTTCTGGGACAGCCTCCGAGATCAGACGTGGGACAGTTAGCTGTGAATAAATGAAAAATAAAATGAATGTCTAACAATTATAGTGACCCTTTGTGGTTTATAAATGATGCAGTGTTTGGTCTATACTGCACAAGTAAATGTTTTTGAATAGCAAAGAAGCACTTAAGAAATTTAAGAAATGAAGGCAACACTTATTACTCAGATAATCACCTGATTTTATTTTTTTACACACTGGTGTTCAAATGTGTCAGCATGTTTCATGGTTTTACAGCTACAGCTTTTAGATAAAGGTAACGTCAAGTTGACATGGCTCCACCGTCTTTAGATTTTTATTTGGGAATTCTTGACTTCTTTCTTAACCTGTGTGTGATCTCTGTGTATACAGACGTGCAGTCTCATGCCCTTATATGGGCATTGGGCATTTACCTGTGCATATTAGAAGAGAAACTGGGAGAAACTGGCACTGACAAGGACAATGGCATTCATCATTATAAGGACACAGATATTGTCATGGCCATGGTTGAGCTGAGAGTTATTTTCTGTTATTCTTGTGTTGCGTTTTTTCTTATCTTTTCTCTCTTGTGTATCTAGTCCTCTCTCTATCTGTCTCTCTGTCTGTGTTGTGGGTTTGGCTCCTCCCTCTCTGTCCTGGTTCCCTGGTTATTCGACTCACCTGGTTCCTTCTGCACACCTGAGGTCCATCCACCAATCAACCCTGTAGTATAAAATACCAGAGCTTCGCTCCAGTCCTCAGTGGTATGAATTCACTGTGAAGTCATTATGTTACACACTCCAATGTAGTAGGTTGTGGCATGCATCTTTAATGTTGGTTTGTAGCCCACCATTAAAGCTAAAGAAGAAGAAGTGCAGTCCTCTCCAGATCATTGTTGCAGGAAAATAGTAGTGTGTTGTTTCGGGCCCTTTGGTTTAGGGTTTACCTTGTTCTCTTGTGTTTTTTCCTTAGAAACTAATCCTGTTTTTCCTTTAACCTCAGGATCGCAGCCTGCCAACCCACCTGCCTGCCCACTGACCTGCCAGCCACCCTCCCTTCCAGCCATTAACCTCCAGTCTTGACTTGTTTCCCTGCCACCAGCTCACTTACTTCTGCCTTTGCCACCAGGATCCTCCTTTATCCTTTTACAGTGAGGAGTGAGACCCTTTTCTTAGGATCAATTCCCCCTCTGAGTCCTGCATGTGGATCCATCTGTAGAAAAACTGCAACAGATACGAACAATTCTGCATTTTAAGAGCACCTTCATGAATCTGACTTAGATTTTTCTTAGGGACTAAATTTAAGAAATAAACTGAAGAAGATACTGGTGAATGCAGCCCACTGAGTTCTTACTGGTAACGTCATTGATCACCTTGCTGTGGTGAGGTGTTTTTTTTTTAAATCCATTTTTATATTGAGACATTTCATCCTTAGTTCAGCAGAAATGAATGTAGGTACAACAGCCTTTAGTCAAGGCTAGCTGTGGTTATCTCTAACGAGCTTTAAGGATTTAGCTGCCTGGCTTTAGCTGTGTCATTGAACATTTGTTGGTTTTTTTTTTTTGGTTTTTTTTTTTGTTGTTGTAACTGCACATTTCATATACTGTTTTTTTTTTTCCAAATTTATAGGTTTCTATGGCATAAAAATGTGTTGTGGCAAAATAAATGTCAGCAAGTCAGATTTTGGTCTTGTGTTTTGGCTTTGTAGGGTACTGTAGGGTTTGCGAGAGTCAATTCTGTATAGACCCTTTCTCAGCCGACGTCATCAAAAAGCTGCACACGGATTTTGGCAACAGATGTAACGTCATCCAGATGAGTTATTAAGCCACAAAGGTTGAATTCAGCACCAAAATCCAGCACCAGCACCAGCACCAAAATCACCAGCACCAAAATTTTTACCAGCACCAAAATCACCAAAATGTCTGTCTGAGTACATGATACTTCAGAATCAATATTACGGTGGGTGATATAAGTTGTTCAAAATTTTGAGAGGATCATGAGCATTTCAGAGCAACCAGTGGCGTCTATGGCTGCAAGCTAATAAATGTGTTGACTGGACTGAGGACGCAATCAAAACTGCTCATGTTTGCAGCGGCCCATTGACAAGCTGTTGTGGTCCACCGTACTTCCGTTGCCAAAATGCGTGTGCAGCTTTCTCATTGTTTACAAACTGTAAAAGGGTCTATTGCCATAGCTACTGATCTTAAAGTGATAGTTCACCCAAAAATGAAAATTCAGTCATTATCTACTTGCTGGAGTTTCACAGGAAAACAGCGTTGCAGAATCTCCCAAACAATGGAAGCAAATGGTGACCAGTTTTAAAACATTAAATAAAAATCAAAACATAAAATACCTCCATACTGCTTGTCTGGTGTAATACAATAAGTCTCCTAAAACCCCCTTATGCCGTTTCCACACTCTCACACCAACACACACCAGTTAGACAGTGTGCTTGTACACGTGAGCATGGCTCCAAGCTAAAGATGATGTAAATAACATTTTTTTAGTCAACTTGGCATGTTGGGGCTTTATGAGACTTGGATTACACCAGATGAGCAGTATGAAGGCATTTTACGTTTTTATTCTGTTGGGTATTTCTTACATTTGAAAACTGGTTGCCATTCAACCAGTTTCACGGCATATTGGGGTTTTAGGAGACTTATCGTATTACACCAGACAAGCAGTATGGAGGTTTTTGTTTTTTTTTCACATTTTAAAACTGGTCACCATTTACTTCCATTGTTTGGGAGGTTCTGTAACACTGTTTTCCTGTGAAACTCCAGCAGTGTTTTGTGGACTAAAAAACTAAACCTGACCTTCAAATGACATGAGGGTGAGTGGATAATGACTGAATTTCCATTTTTGGGTGAACTATCACTTTAAACTGGTGTTGTCTTTCATATTCGTATCGGTAAGATGATCAAAAGGCAGTTACTTTAACTCTGACAACATCAGCAGACACAGGAGCTGAGCTGCAACTGTCTGAGAAACAATCTCTTGAAATGTTAAAAGAAGATATTCCTGGCTAAGAACAACCGGACTGTATTTTCAGTTTGATCTGTGAGCACCAGGAGGCGCCAGTGTGAAAGCTGTCCTGCTCCAGCACTTCCTCATGGCAGAGGAAGTCATTTTGATAGTGGCAATAGTAGGTGAGTTTTCCATGATGGCATCTGGACTCAGCCTGTTGATAGAAGTCACCTGTAACCACAAAGTATAGTTCATCACATTGACATGCAGCAGCTGACAGGGGCAGGATCCACGGGAGAGTTTAATATAGGGGTATCTGTGGCTGGGAAAGAAAGTGATATCCATTAGGTTTGAAAACCACCACTGGCTGCTGCTGTAGTTCACAGGCTTTAAGAAAGATGGGTCCACTAGCTGAAGCCTTTTCATTGTAACTAGGCCTGTGCCAGATGAACAGCACCTCGGGATCAGGTGGTGGTGACAAAAAGCTGCAGTCAAGTGAAACAGTTTTCAGCAACCTTCAGAGAATCTAAAGGAAGTGACAGAAATATTAACATCCTGTTAGATCATCTGTAAGCTTCCTGTAGACTGCTTATCACATTCTGATATAGCTGGAGAAATAAAACATGCAGTCACTGATGGAAGACGTCCCTCCTGTTACATGATCATCTGTTCTTTTATGCTGTGTATGTCTGTCTGCTATGTAGAGTACTTTGCAACTGCTCATTTTGAAAAGCCATATAGATAACATTACTTCTCATTATTATCAACCACACACGCAGATATGTCTGTTAACAGATTAAACCTTCATTGCACCACATAAGACTATATCTAGTTAAATATATTATTATATTATAATTATCATCATCATCATTATTATTATTATTATTATTATTATTATTACTATTATAATTACACATATAGTTAGGAGGTTTTGTAATATGAGAGTGTTTGTTGTCAAAACTAAAAAACAATCTGGGCCTGTCAGCTCATTCATCAGGTGACAGACAGGCGTTTGCAGTCAGTGGAGGGTTACTGTGGCACCTGACTCTAAAAACTGCAACCAAGAGGTTATCGTTGGCAACATGTGTATGACGTCAGCGCAAGTTGGACACAAATCTAACCAGCATGCATTTTGTGGTGATTGATTTTTGTCTGGCTCATCCTGAATGAGTCTAAGGTAAGACTCTGGATTTGAAAGCTTTTTTTTACTTTATGATTCCCCACTCCTTCTGTGATCTATGCAAAAGAAAATAGAGATAATTTTTTCCTGAAATTATGTCAGTTCAGTCAGGATCACCAAAAAACTTTTATTTGTAATTATAGCAAGTTTCATTTTGGCTCTGTTCTGGGACGCCATGTTTACATCCTACCGGCAACATGCTACAGTTTACATTTCGGCTAAAAACATGGTGTAAATGGTGTCTTTTGCGGTTAAATTTTAATGTCGCGGCTCGCGGACACTTGGACATTTTGTGTTTGTTTTGTGTTCTTTTTTTTTACATTTACATTTGGTCTCCACTCACTGCCATTAGCTGCAACCCTGTTTTCTGCTGAAACTCCAGGATTGTTTTGTGAACTGAAGATCTTCACCCATCTTCACATCGGCATAGGGGTGAGTACATACTGAGTGGATGATTATCTAAGAGTGGAATATCTCTTTAAAGAGAGCTGAAAAATGTTAAAAAGGATTGCCACTTATTGTAAAACTTTTCAGAATTACCTCTCACTGAATATTTGATCTTTAGCTTTAAAAAGGACATGACATAACTGAGCCACTGAGTGCTTGAAGGAGCTTCAATGGACTTCCAGTGAAGAAGGAGATGGCGTCTTGCCAGTAAGGAAGTGAAAGTTAGAATATTGAATTGCTTGTAGGTGTGTCGGTTGAAGACTTCTGGACATCCAAATATGGTAATGTAGGGAGAAACACTTTTAGGACACCTGGGGCCTCATGTACAAAGGGTGCGTACCCACAAAAACGTGGCGTACGCTCTTTTCCACGGCAAAGTTCAGATGTATCAAGAGTGAAATGACCGTGGAAATGTGCGGTGCCTCACGCCAACTTCATGGCTGGCGTACGCACGTTTCCACAGCTGTTGATCCTTTGGCGACACTTAGAGGTGATGCTGGGAAACTGCTATAATAAATAAATGTGAAAACAATTAGTCCTCAGACTGAGTGATGCGCACACGTGAACAATTAACACACCCATGTGTCTGCAATTACATGAGTGGATATAAAAGCATGCGCAAAGTGGTGCAAAAAATACCGCTAAAAACAATGGCTGCCTTAGCAATATTAGAAGACATTGTAAATGGTGCAATATGAAGAGAGCGTGTGTTCAGAGACAGAGAGGATTTACTGGCACATGATGACAACTGGCTCATCAGTTGCTTTAGGTTCCCGAGGGCAATCCTCCTGGAACTGTGCGCAGAGCTGCAGCCGGCCTTGGAGCGCAACACAGCGAGGAGCCATGCGCTGCCTGTGCCCATACAGGTGCTGACGACACTGGGGTTCCTAGCAACCAGGGCATTCCAGAGGGAGCTGGCCGACCGATCGGGACTGTGCCAGTCGACCCTGAGCCAAGCCATGCCAGCCGTGTGGGACGGAATTATCCGCATGTCAGCCAGCTATATCAAGTTCCCATACAATGCAGCTGAACAGGTCAACATTAAAACACAATTTGCAGCGAGAGCCGGTTTTCCTAATGTAATCGGAGCTATCGACTGCACACACATTACTATAAAAGCGCCATCACATGATGAATTTGTATATGTAAACAGGAAACATTTTCATTCGATCAATGTACAGATCATATGTGATGCGCAAATGCAATTAACCAACATTGTGGCGAGGTGGCCTGGTTCAATGCACGATTCATACATTCTGAGTAACAGCATGGTTGGGAACAGACTACAAGCTGGCACTGTGCGCGATGGGTGGCTTCTTGGTGAGTAAATTTATTCGTGTAATTGTCCTAATAGTAATCCCCGTGATGCGCATTGAGTATGTGCGCCCCCAAATTCCCAAATATCCCGTCTTCACAGTATCATTACTAGTCAGTGGTTAAAGTTAGTGACTTGCTGTTTTTTGCTGGTTAAACTACAGCTTAAGATCTTTCTAACAAGCCCCTGATTGTCTCTGTGTGCAAAGTACTCATGTTAATAACCCCGTGCGTAAAGTGTGAAATGTCTTAATCAGCCTCACCTTTTCCCTGGTGCACTTCTGCACCAATTTGCAACAACAGTGTGTGATCCATGTAAGTAGTGTATAAAATAAATGAATGGAAACTGTAAAGTTTACTTTGTGTGCTTTCAATTGACCGCAGGCGACCGTGGCTACCCACTTAAGAGCTGGCTGATGACCCCTCTCACCAACCCTCAGACTGACCAAGAGCGGAGGTACAATGACGTCCATTCCCGCACTCGGTCAGTCGTTGAGATGACAATCGGTCTGCTGAAGGGACGGTGGCGCTGCCTGGACAGGACTGGGGGTATGCTGCTGTACAGTCCCGAGAAGGTGTGCCGCATTGTGATGGCGTGCGGCGTCCTCCACAATGTGGCACACCGGCACGCCATACCACTGCCAGAGCAGCATATCCCCCCACCAGACGAACCAGAAGCTGGACCCATGAATGTGCATCCTACCCAGGTGGCCATTCGGGCCCGGCAACATTTGATTTCAACCATGTAAAAGAGGCAAGGACGCAGAATTCACTTATTCACCAATGCATTTATTGATTCACCGATATTTGTGAGGACGCCTATCAGTTGATCTAGGCGATCATTTATGCCGCCTATTGCTCTGACGATTTCTTGTTGTGACTCCAGCACAGCACGGGTGAGGACACGGCCAGTCGGGCGGACAGCGGCAGCAGCGGCAGCAGCAGCAGCAGCAGCAGCAGGAGCAGCAGCAGGAGCAGCAGCAGGAGCAGCAGCAGGAGCAGGAGCAGGAGCAGCAGCAGCAGCAGGAGCAGCAGCCGGTGGTTGCAGCGTACTGGCGCCGGAGACGCTGGGGATGCTGGAGGAATCCCCCGAGCCTGTGGCACGTGGCTGCGTCTGCGTGTCCTCTCCTGTGTTTTAAATTAAATTGAGTAATCAAACACGAGTCAAAGTCTTTGTTATCCTCTTTGATATGCTGGCATGTTTGAATTTAGATTCAAAAGATTTCAAACCAAATGATACCATACATACAGCATTTACGCATTAACCTCTATCTTATAGGGCTGTGAGCAGGCTACACATTTGTTGTGAGTTACACAAATACATAGGTATTTACCTTGGGGGTAATCAGAGTCACCCACATGTGCTCCCACCACCCCTGAGAGAGCGGTGTCACCCACAATCGCGGCGACTCTCTGTTCAAACGGCATGGACCCCTCTTCTCCTGTCCCCCCGCCTGTTTTGGCCACACTTTGGCGGTGGGCGGTCATCCTCCGCTTCACATCCACCTTGATGTCGGACCACTTCTTTTTCAACTCTGCTTGTGTGCGCTTCTCTGACCCCACAGCGTTGACAACTTCACACACACTCTCCCACTCACTCCTCTTGCGTTTGTTACTTATGCCGGAGGACAACGTGCCAAAGAGCACATTTTTGCGGGCCTCCACTTCAGCAAGTAGCGCCTCCAATTCGCTTTCTGTGAAATTCTTTTTTTTCCCCGTCTTACTCATTCTTTCCTACTTTTCTGATCGTGCAGAGAGGGGAATCTCAGGTGCAGGGCTCATTTAAATATGATTTGCGTATTTAAATGGGGGCGTGGACAGGGAGGGGTCTGGTACTCCAACATGTGCACTCAATTCCACGTTGATTGGGATGTACAAAGGGAATGTGCTTGGATTCATGCGTGCGCACAGATTCATACATCTGGATATTTTTGTGCGTACGACGTTTTCTGGATTTGAGCGTACGCCATGTTTCAGTAGGAAATCCACGCAAGTCTTTGTACATGAGGCCCCTGGTGTCCTCCAGGTTCAACCCTAGCTCATGCTCCCAGTCAGCCTTGACTTGACTGGTGAACTGGTCTGGTCATGGGGTGAGTGACTTTTGAGGAGCGTCAAAACTGAGGAAAACTCATCCCACAGTTAGCTTGGAGGTAAGGAGGGAAAAGCTGAAAACAAAGATTTAACACAGTTCCTAACTTGAAAATAATGAAACAGATGACAGGGTGGGAGCTGGAATTTGCTTGAAGGATCTGTAAAGCTACAAAAAAAAAAAAAACCCCAAAAAAAACAGCCTTATAAAGGTCTTAAAATTTTTTTTTTCTTGTTTAGAGTTTTTGTTGGTTGTTTCCTGTTTTATTTTATAGTCTTGGTCCTCTCTCATGTGTCTTGTCTTTACTTCCTGTCTTTGTTCTTTTCCCGCTGTTTTTGATTGTCATGTGTTTCACCTGTTTGCCCAACTGTGTCTGATTAGTCCTTGTGTTTCTCTGTTTCTTTGTCAGTTTGTTATTGCCCCAGTGTGTCATGCTGTCTTTGTTGGACCTGTTATTTAGTGGGTTTCTTTGCATTTTTTCCCTTTGTGGATTCTTTGGGTTTTCTGGACTCTGGTGAAGGACTTTTGGCATTTATGTAAGCTCTTGATCGATTATGTTCCTTATTAAATGTTTTGAACTGATTCCTGCATTGCTGTCTGCATTTTTGGGTCCACTTATCTAGTTTACTTTGACACACAACTTAATGAACTGACCAAGAATGGACCCAGCAGACTTGTTGCTTGTGGAGGAACCGAAAAAGGCATGCTCAGAATTTGACCAATTGCACTCAGCCATTAAAGGTTGCACTGATTTAAAGCGCAGGTTTTTTGTTTATTCATTAATGGAAAATATTTTTTTGTTGAGGCCCAAAATTTTGGTCTTTCCTCTGATAACTCGAAACCTGGCAGTGATTGCAAACCTAAAGAGAGACTTGCAAGCCAATACTGATTCCACAAACAATCCTGATTCTGATTTTTGCATGGACGCTTTAAGCCACAAGGCACCTGCTCAGCCTACTAGCCTCCCGCCACTTACTGATTCCGCTAGCCATCAACCTACAGGCCCCCAGCCTGTTAGTTGGAAGCCTGCTTCTCTGCCAGCCAGTTCCCTGCCTGATCTTGCTCCTAAGCCATTGTCTGAGACATCCCAGACGTAAGCGTGGCTCTCACTGATGTCATGCCTCTCAGCTGCCCAGCACCCCTGAATCTCAGATGCCCAGCGTCCCTGAACCTCAGCTGCCCAGCGTCCCTGAACCTCAGCTGCCCAGCACCACGGAGGTTTCGCTGCTCAGCACCATGGAGGTTTCGCTGCCCAGCACACCCAGCTTTCATCTCTCTCTGTTCCGGTGGGGGTGCCACCGCCATCTCCTGTTCTGGTGTGGCTGCCGCCACCATCTCCTGTTCCGGTGGGGCTGCAGCCGCCATCTCCTGTCCCGGTGGGGCCGCTGCAGCTATCTCCTGTGCCAACTGGGCCGCTGCCACCATCTTCTGTCCCGGTTGGGCCGCAGCTATCTCCTGTTCTGACTGGACCGCGGCCACTTCCTGTCCCGATGGGGTCACCACCGCCACCATTTCCTGTCCCGGTGGGGCTGCCGCAGCTATCTCCTGTTCCAGCTGGACCACCACCACCATCTTCTGTCCTGGTCAGGCCACAGCCATCTCCTGTCCTGGCTGGGCCGCAGCCATCTCCTGTCCCGGTGGGGTCACCACCGCCACCATTTCCTGTCCTGATGGAGCCGCCTCAGCTATCTCCTGTTCCAGCTGGGCCGCCACCACAGCTGTCACCAGTTCCTGTTCCGGCTTGGCCACAGTTGTCGCCAGTTCCTGCTTCGGCTGGGCCACCGTTGCAATCATCGCCAGTTCCTGTTCCGGCTCGGCCATTGCCACCACAGCCTCGTCCTGTTCCGGTTGGGCTGTCACCGCCGCAGCCTTGTCCTGTTCCAGCTGGGCCATCGCCGCCACAGCCACCAACAATCCCGGCAGGGCCGTCCCCGCCGCAGCCATCCCCAGTCTCTGCTGGGACGTTGCCACCGCAGCCACCTCCAGTCCTGGCTGGGCCGTCATTGCCGGCGCAGCCACCTTCTGTTCTCGCTGGGCCGTCGCCGCCACTGCAGCCTCTTCTTGTTCCGGCTGGGCTGTCATCGCAGCAGCCACCTCCAGTCCTGGCTGGGCCATCATCGTCACAGCCTCTTCCCGTTCCAGCTGGGCAGTCACCGCCACAGCCCCCTGCTGTCCCAGCTGGGCGGTTGCCGCCGCAGCCACCTTCAGTCCTGGCTGGGCCCTCGCCACCACAGCCTCTTCCTGCTCCTACCGGGCTCTCACTGCCACAGCCTCTTCCTGCTCCTACTGAGCTGTCACTGCTGCAATTACCTCCTGCCCATCCTGAGCTGCAGCTGCCACCAGTCTCCCTGGCATTACCAGCTCACCTGAAGGATGCTTCTTCTCCTCGGTGCTGGCCTCCTGCAGGGACCCGCCTTCATCTTTGCCACTGTTGCTGGCCTCCAGTGGGGTCCCACCTTCGTCTTTGCCAGCGCCCCAGCTGCCAGAAGGTTCCGCCTTCTTCTTTCACCAGCACCACTGGCTCCTGAGGGTCGGCCTTCGTCTTGTCACTGTCCACCAGAAGGGTCCCGCCTTCTTCTTCACCAGCACCACTGGCCTCCTGAGGGGTCCGGCCTTTGTCTTTGTCACTGTCCACCAGAAGGGTCCCACCTTCATCTTCGCCAGCACCGCGGCCCCCAGAGGGGTCCCGCCTTCATCTTCGCTGCCATCGCCGGCCTCCTGAGGGATCCCGCCTACGTCTTCGCCACCATCGCTGGCCTCCTGAGGGGTCCCGCCTTCGTCTTCGTCTCAGCCTCCAGAGGGGTCCCGCCTTCGTCTTCGCCGCCGTTGCTGGCCTCCTGAGGGGTCCCGCCTTCGTCTTCCTTGCCAGCCTCCAGAGGGGTCCTGCCTTCGTCTTCGCTGCCGTTGCTGGCCTCCAGAGGAGTCTCGTCTTTGTCGCCGGCCTCCTGAAGGGTTCCAGCTCCTTCATGCCTGCGTTCCAGAGGTGCTCTATCCGGTGACCCTGCCTCCAGATCACCCTCCAGATCTGCTCTGCTCCCCTGGGTCAATCCCAGGCTGCCCGCCTGAGATCTCAAGCTCTGCCTCTGTCCTGCCCTCGGACCATCCCCCTGAAGTCTCCTGCTCCGCCTCTGGTCTGCCCTCAGGCCGTCTGCCTAAGGTCTCTGCCTCTGGTCTTCCCTCAGGCTGTCCGCCTGAGATCTCTGCCTCTGCCCTGTCCTCAGGCCATCTGCCTGAGGTTTCCACCTGGCCCCTGTTCAGTCCCCACACCAACAAACTTATGGCTCCTACACTTCCTTGTTGCCAGGCTGTGTGCCTGTGATTTGCCTCTTTTTGTTTTGCCCTCCTCCCACCCAGCTATTCTTGGACTATTGAGACTTTGTTTTGGACTTGTTACTTTAGGGACGTCTGGGTTCCGTCCCTTGAAGGGGGCGGTACTGTCATGGTTTAGAATTTTTGTTAGTTATTTCCTGTTTTATTTTGTAGTCTTGGTCCTCTCTCATGTGTCTTGTCTTTACTTCCTGTCTTCCCGCTCTTTTTGATTGTCATGTGTTTAACCTGTTTGCCCAACTGTGTCTGATTAGTTCTGTCTATTTAGTCCTTGTGTTTCTCTGTTTCTTTGTCAGTTTGTTGCTGCCCCAGTGTGTCATGCTGTCTTTGTTGGACCTGTTATTTCCTGGGTTTCTTTGCATTTTTTTCCCTTTGGATTCTTTGGGTTTTCTGGAGTCTGGTGAAGGACTTCTGGCACTTATGTAAGCTCTTGATCTATTATGTTCCTTATTAAATGTTTTGAACTGATTCCTGCATCACTGTCTGCATTTTTCGGTCCATTTTAACTGTGTTAATTCTTCCAGCCAGTGAAAGACACAAACTTCTTCATCTTTGACAGTCAGACTTAATTTTACTAAAGGGGAGAAACTGGCAGAAAAGAGAAAAAGGTGAGGATTTTAACTTAAATCCAATCAAACTACACCATGCCACACTCACAGTTCTAAGTTTTAAATAAAAAACTCTTAATAGATAAATATTCAAATATGTTTTTCCAGCCTCATCACTAGATGCCACTAAATCCCACACACTCGTTCTTCAAATCCAAGTTTTCAGTGGCTTTAATTGGAACTAAGGGACCTCAACAAACCATAAAAACAGCCTTACAGGGTGATTCCTAATGACCTTAGTGATTCTGGGAATTTTATTATAAAAAGTATGACTGGTGAAACCAAAGACACAGTTTCATACATTTAATACCTATGGATTGACTAATAAGGTAAATAAGTAACCAATAGAGACAAGGCCTGATGGTCTACTCCAGAAGAGGAGGGATCTTTTAAGGAAACTGAAATTGAAGAGGGTGGGTTTGTATCTGAATGAGTGTATACCAGTGTGTGTGTGTGTGTGTGTGTCACAGACCACAAGAGCGAGAAACACCATCACCAGCTCCAGTTTGACACTTGCCAGTGCCAGGCAGTTGAGTCATGGAAGTCAGTCGGTACAGCTGTAAGAATTAAAGGGAAAAATAGTCTTGACACAAAGACACTGTTATCCTCTGCATGTCTCTCTCCATCCTTCCATCCTTTCCTCATATGGGCCTGTTGAATTCTAAGTGCATGTGGAGGTTTTAAGCTGAGAGTCTGGACAATAAAACAAGCTCTACTCCAGAAACATGTTTGACATGTGTGGAGAGGATGTCATGTCATTTCAGGGCAATGATTACGAACCACATGCTCCCCACTATGCTCTATGGAGTTTCCCAGCTATTTCCAAATAGTTCAAGTTCTACTATTTAGATTACAGGTATAATACATAAGCATTTTACTTTAAAACATTCAAAAAATAACTAAAATTATCAACAGAATGTGACAAACTAACAGTTTTGATGTTATGTCAAAGACATCTCTGTATGGTGTTGCAGAGATATCTACCTATGCTAACCAGCTAGTCCTGCCCCGTCCTGCCTCATAATGCCATTTTATACCTCAAGAGGCTGTGTATCTGTATACCTCCGGCCTCATGCCCTGTAGTTTCAGCTGGGAGATGTGGGCAAGTGGTGAGTTTGTTATTTGACAAGCTCTTTTAGCTTTTTGAACCTACTAAATAATCTTAAAAAAAACTTAAATGTCAAGTCACGAAATATTCTTACACCTTTTTTAAATATTTAAATATAAAAACTCAGCTGTCGACTTATAAATTCAAGTTTCTTTTTCCTTAAGTTTTCTTTTCAAACACTAGCTCGATTCCCTTGTGAACTCATGGTAAAACAATTTGTTCAAATTCAGAATCAAGTCAGCTAATAGGACTGCTTGCCACAGGCTAACTGAGATACTGTAGCTAGCTACGGCAGCTACAGTTAGCAGCTGTTTGCAGTTACTCTGGTTAATATGCTGTGCATTCAAAAAGTGGCCAGTTCTTCCATATTTCACCTTAAGGTAAACTTAGAGTGTAATGAATCATTTTGAAGCTGCCATAACAATTTGGATTTTAATGACACTGTTTACAAAGTTACTTAGTTCATCAGTAGGTCTGCACTGTAGTTTATTACAGTACAATAGTTACTCAAAATACATGAAACTGGAATTGTCCCCCTTTTTTATGTCATAGATAATAACACTGGATTCATAGTTTAATCCATTCCTCACATGTTTGCTCGTGTTTTACGTTTTTGAAAGTCAACAAAAGACACTATTCTCCAAACTCATGAGACACCATGTATCGCTCTTCTTCAACATGCAGCGCCCTAGTTATGGTGATATGGCTCTATGATCTATGACAGTTACTGTTTGGAGGAGGAACTTAGGAAAGGGGCAATTAAGGTTTTTTTTGAGCGGTTTTATGAAGCCTAAAAACCCCCTCGTTGTGCAATATTTGTATTAATTTTTGCCTTGTTCATTTAAAATGTACTGACTCCTTTAAATTAATGTCTCTTATATGAGCTCTGTCAACATTATGATGTATTTTTTCCAATTTCTGAGCACATGTAACATGTTTTTTGCATTTATCACCCTCATGACAGACATGATGTCAGTAGTATAAATAATTTACTGTACATGAGTTGGTGTTTAATCATGATACAGACTAGTCACTCTGAGCTGCGTAATCAAGTTTGCCCTCCTGTAGTTGTAGGACACATGGAAATGATGATGCATTTCCTATTAAAATGCTGCTGTAATATACCGTATGTCATAGTTACTACGTCTGAGATGGACTTTCCATATGTGGGTTTGAACTGGAGAGGCACACGGAGAATTAAGAAGGCACAGATCATTTCCTCTCAGATCTGGAAACCAATTCAGGACAATTTTACATGGTAGCCGTGTGTGTGTGTGTGTGTGTGTGTGTGTGTGTGTGTGTGTGTGTTTGTGTGTGTGTCCTCTCATATTCATCTTAGAGTCTGAGAAACTACAAAACTGAGGCATCACACTGTTTACCAAGGCTATGCTCTAAAAACACATTATACTTAACAATGAATGAAATGACTATCTGACCCACCCCTGCTGAGCATTTTAGCATCTTTCACTGGGCTGGGCAGAGGACCTCCAACCTCTTTCCTCTGTTAGACATACACAATTATTATTGTCCATAACTGCTCTAGTTCAGTCTCACCATTCTCATCAACATCATTTCCAATGAAGGTTGGGTTTAGCTTTATAGTCCACAAAACACTGCTGGAGTTTCACAAGAAAACACTATTGCAGAAAAAATGTTACTCTACCATGGTTTTAGCCTGAATCTTCACTGTAGATCCTTAGCTTGGAGTGTGGACATGCACATCCACACTGTCTGAACTGGGTGTGTGTGGTGTGACGGTGTGCAAAGAGCATGCTGGGACTTTAGGAGACTTGGATTACGTCAAGCGAGCAGTATGGAGGCATTTTATTTTTTTATTCTGTTGTTTTTCCATTTGAAAATTGGTCACCATTCACTTCCATTGTTTGGGAGATTCTGCAATGCTGTTTTCTTGTAAAACTCCAGCAGTGTTTTGTGGACTAACAAAATAAACTCGAGCCTCAGTCGACATGAGGGTGAGCAGATTATGACTGAATTTTCATTTTTGGGTGAACGTTCCCTTTAACAGAAATTTTGAAAATGAAAAGAGCTAATTGGAAACAATGCTGATGAGAACAGTGAGACTGAACTAGAGCAGTTATGGACAATAATAATGCAGTGAAAGATGCTAAAATGCTCAGCAGGGGTGCCTCAGATAGTCATTTTATTCATTGTTAATATAAATATATTGATTAGAGCATCGTTGTGTATCTAACTACAATAACAAGTCCAAAAAAAATCTAAATAAAAAGGGAAAGCAATGATTTGTAAATTGTACTAACTTGAATACAGTGCAAAGACAAAAGTTGGGACATGACCACGTTAACCACTGTGATAAATCTTTTTCTTTTTTTTTTTTTTTTTTCATAACACTCAGTAAGCATTTGGGAACAAATTAACTGATACTATCACCTGTACCACCTGTTTACCTTTTGAATGTTCCAACCAGTTGTTTTTTGAGCATTCTACTACTTTCCCAGTCTTTAGTTGCCTGTCTCGTTCTGTTCAGAAGGAGTGTATATTTACAAAAAAAACAACAAAGCTTATTGATTTAAACATTAAAATATCTTGTCTTTGTACTATATTGAATTGAATATAGGTCAAAAAGGATTTACAAATCAATGCATTCTGTTTTTATTTCTACCTTACACAGCATTGCAACTTATTTGGAATTAGGGTTGTAATAGTAACAGGCCCTTCAACTTAGATTGTGTTCTTGGTGGTATACGCCATTGCTGAAGCTGTGGGAGACATCTAACATCTGGAAAACCCTCACACATGGTGTGCACTGTTCCTCTTACTGCGCAATGCAGCCCCCCCTGTGGCCTGTACTGTTGAGCAACTGTGCAGACAGGACTCAGCAGGAGAGCTGGGCAGAGGACCTCCAACCTCTTTCCTCTGTTAGAACATACACAACACACGAAATGATTCTGAATGCAACATATTACATTAATGAATTTGTTCATTCACTCTGTTTATTCTACTTTCTGGAGTCTGCTTGAAGGATGTTCTACACATGTGATGATATTCTGTAGCTTAAGACCAAAAAAGAAGAAAGGGACTTTCCTTACTTTCCTTTGTGATCACCAGTGCGTCACAATCAAAAAAGACCAAGGCACACTGCTTACAAAAATTAAAAAGCCTTTAATAAATGGACTTAATGCCAGTTCGTTTCAACCCACTGTCTGCGGTGCAGACAAGTCCACACAGTCACAAGAAATAGGAGGTACACAGATGTCTGCACAAAGCCTGCGTGTACACCCAAAGAAAGTATAATGTTGGCTGACTCTGTGCATAAATCCTCCAATTTGTTGTGACTGTGTGGTCTGTGACTTACTTGCGAGGCCACTACGCTACAACAAGCTACAGAATACTGTCTGTGCATGTGTGAAACACATCCTTCAAGCAGACTCCAGATAGTAGTATAGAACTTCTTCACATCCAGCCATCCATGTATGCTTCCTTTTGGGAGTATATTCAGGCTGTTACTGTTTTGGTTCACTCTCACTGTTCACATCAATCTTTTGTCCAGCAGCAGCAGGCAGCTACACAGCCTTTGCACACAGTAAAATTACAGTATGGGCAATAAGGATGACAAAAATATCCAGATTCTGAACATCTGGATTAAGGCACAGCAGCAATAGGAGAGAGAGAGGTCCCAGGATGGTTGATGGTTCAGCACAAATCAGGTTTCCATCCAATTATGTCGAAATTTTTGAGCGAATTTAGTGAAAATGCGCAAGAAATTTTCTTCTTGCATGACTTTATGCCCGTTTCCATTTGTTATTATTTTGCGATTATTGATAGGAGAGTGCGCCCTGAGATGACGTCATCAGAGAGCGTCTCTCTGCCACAAGACAAACAACACACTCAGCTGACAGTCAACAACTGATCATGGACAGATTCCTGATCGACCTGTCGGCGTATTAACTCCAGAAAAATTTCAGTTTCTTCGTCCCCCCAAACATATCTTACTTTATCGTCCGCCGCCATTTTTTGTGACCACAACGTATACGTGTGACGTGATATCCGGTCCAGACGTGTGATGTGGTATCCGGGCCAGTCATCGTTTATCCGCAAAACCTGTTTCCATAGCAAAAAGTCGTACTTTCCTTTTATCGATACGCAGACAAAAGCGTAAAAACTTTTTTGCGAATTTTCGGCCTTTTTTCAAATTTCTAGCGTTTCCATTAATGTTTATTTTCGCTATTTTTGAAAATTCGAATAAGAATAGGTGGATGGAAACCCTATTACAGAGAAGCCTGAGTGAAAAGGAGGACATAGAGGAGGAACTAGGTAGCTGCTTTGTTCTTTGTGATAAACAAATTAATCTTGAACCTTGACATGGAGAGGAGAAAGAGGGAGAGAGAGAGACACCTGAGCAGAGACAAAATTTCACTGTATATGTTGTACTTTATCTTTACACATACATGATAGTGTACATAGCCTTTTATTCATATGATTCAATAGTGAGAGATAACACTCAAGAAATCCCAAAACAGCCATAGAATAAAACACCTAATATATACATAAAATATGATACATGACAGGAGGAAAACACGAAATAGATTACTGGCAACCAGATTTACCTCTATTTCTCCTATTCACGCAGGTTCTCCTTTGTGGCTAGCCAGCGGCTCTCAACCTGAGGGTTGTGAGGTAAATTCCAAGGGTCACTAGATGGTTGGGAGGATAAAATAAAATATTGGAAGCCAGGAAGCATCTCTCAGCAATGACAGCTCCTTAAGGACATATAGCAGAAGGGACAAGCACTCAAAAAGATGCAAAATAGAGCTGGTCTCTTGAAATGTAAGAGCTACCTCTCTAATGGTTCAAACTCTAAAACAGCAGTAAAATGACAATTACCAACATAAACCACCATATTCTGAACAGACACAAACACTCATAAAAAGTAGCTTTTGACATTTCAATGTTTCCATCTGACACATTTTAAAACAAGAACCCTGTGAAAGTATTTATGTACAGTGAGCTAACAGCTGCATACATGATATAACATTAATGCTAAAAGACTGAGGCTAAAGCTAGCTTACATCTCAGCAAACATTGGTCGGCTGGTAAAATACAGCAGGTATATCTACATGATAGATGACAAAAATACACTCATTAATCTCAGAAAAGGAAGCACAGCGGACTTTGACCCAGCCGGACAGTGATTGCGGAAAACAGCCGGGATAAGAGTTAAGCTAACCTAGCTTAGAACTGAGACAGTGAGCAAGAGAGAGATACATTATCATCGACCCACTTTGATTCTGCATCAGCCCACATCCTCCTCCTCAAACCCCCACAGTACAAATACAGATGCAGTGGTATCTAATAAGTTTGTCTGGAGGTAAAGTTACTGCAGCTAGTAAGCTAGTGTTAATTAGCCAGACATGCTAACATTCACAGTTTATGTTAAAGCAGATGAAGACAGAGTTTAATCTGTTCACTACACATGTGCTCTTGTGTTGCATGTTTCTGAGAGATAACAAAAAGGACGCCACTGTCCAGACTCATGAAACACAGAGTATCGCTCTTCTCAGAGCCTCCTGCACACCCTCAACATAAAGAGAAATGGAAAGCTTGACACCTCTAGTTACGGTTGCTAAGCTATCGTTGGACAGTTGCTGTTTGGAGGTGGGGCTTAGCGAAGGGTCAATTTAGCTCCTGAGGCAGTGGCCAATGTTACAGGCTTGCAGTGTAGCCAGCAGATGTCCTGATGAGGGAAAACAGATGTGTGCACCAAGACTCATTCTTCTCTGTGTCGGTCATTGTTTAGAGTCCAATTAGCAGCATGAGACTTGAGAATGTAGTTGGAGGCTAATCTCTGTAAATAGATATCTGAATATTAATGAAGCTACATTTTAAGAAAGCTAAATCATTGTTAGACGATACCCAGTGTGTTCAGAGATTGTATTTTGGCCTTTCTACTCTCAATACAGATACCTCTGCACCAATCATGTAACCAAAGCCTGCTCAAATGTGATTGGTCAATACTACTACGACTACAAATGGTCTACAAACAGAAACCAGAACGCTTCTGAACCAAAATCTTGTCCCTTGCCCACAGATTCTGCATTATTACAGTGCAATTGTTCCTTTAAATAAATCTCACAGTACGTTCATGTTCAGTGGTTTATGTGAATGATTTGATGTTTTTGAATGTTTTAACTGTTTTTAATGTTGGAATTAATGAGTTGGAGCTGAAGAGCTCTGTCTACAATGTGCTCACACAAGACCTAATATTTATTTTTCAGAGATTTCACCTTTCACATATTAAAAGGATAGTTCACCCAAAAATGAAAATTCAGTCATTATCTACTCACCCTCCTGCTGATTGAAGGTCTGCTTTATTTTATTAAAAAAAACAACTGGAACAAAAACATAAAATGCCTCCATACTGCTCCTCTGGTGTAATCCAAGTCTCCTAAAGTCCTGATATGCTGTCTGCACACTGTCACACCACACACTTGAACCTGGATCTACAGTGAAGATTCAGGCTAAAAACATGGTGTAAATAACATTTTTCATGTCTACTTGGCATGTTGAGGCATTAGGAGACTTGGATTACACCAGACGAGCAGTATGGAGACATTTTATGTTTTTATTCCGTTTGAAAACTGGTCACCATTCACCTCCACTGGTTGGAAAATTCTGCAACACTGTTTTCCTGTGAGACTTCAGCAGTGTTTTGTGGACTAACAAAATAAACCCGACTCTGAATCGGCAAGAGGGTGAGTAGATAATGACTGAATTTTCATTTTTGGGTGAACTATCCCTTTAACAATCTCTTTCTCTTTGTAAAACTTAAGAAGCAATCCCCAGTTTGTAATGACGCTAAGCTAGAAATGTTCACAGACGTTCTTTACCTGGTAACTGTATTTTATGAGCCTATAATGTAGCAAAAGTACGAATATGTAAATCCTAACTATTAGATGAATATCTGAAAAATAAACACAAAGTAAAGCAGAACAGAACCAGACGCCTGCTCACCTAAGTGACCGGTGGTGGTATTTAATTGACCTGCAGTGACTCAGTAGACTTCGTGTGTGTGTGTTTCAGTGTTTCATATAAAGGCAGCAGCAGTAGAGGGGCAGAGGACAGAGAGCAGCTGCGCACTGAGGGCTGCAGGATGCGCGTCGTGGCTCACCTCTTCACACTCGGGTTCCTGCTGAAGGAGGCTCAGGCATGGGGCTTCAAAAACGGAATATTTCATAATTCAATATGGCTGGGTAAGTAACTTTTCTCTAATTGTCGTAATCGTTGCTAGAAAACGTCAGCTATGCTTGGACAATTAGGAACGCTTTGTTATGAAGTTCAGTACTGATGAACTACGATTAAGTTAAAAACCCAAATTATCGCGTAACGACCAACTATATTCACACATTCAGTGATATACATCTTTCCACATGTTGACTTACTTTGTTATTCATTAAAAGCAGTACTATCTGAGTTTATTGCAAAGATCAGACTGCAGTTTCAATGCTATTAAAGTGTCTTAAAGGGACTGTTATCCCCACCAAAATCAATACCTGTAGGGCGATTTATCCATCTAGATAGTGTTGGTGTGACCTCCAGAGTTTTGGAAATATCATCTGTAGAGATGTCTGCCGACTTCACTTCACCTTCATGCTGATTGAAGGTTGGGTTTAGTTTTTCAGTCCACAAAACACTGCAAACCTGTACTTCAAACCTAAAAAAAAAAAAAAAGAAAGAAAGAAAACAAAAAACAACAGAACAGAAACATAAAATGCCTCCATACTGCTCATTTGGTGTAATCCAAGTCTCCTAAAGCTCCAACATGCCAAGCAGACTTTAAAAAAAAGTTTTTAGCCTGAATCTTCACTGTAGATCCTGAGCTTGGAACCATGTTCACATGCACTCTGTCTGAACTGTGTGTGTATGTTGTGATGGTGTGCAAACAGTATGTCAGGACTTTAGGAGACTTGGATTATGCCAGATGAGCAGTATGGAGGCATTCTATGTTTTTCCCAGTTGTTTTTTAAGTTTGAAAACTGGTCACTATTCACTTTCATTGTCTGGGAGATAGTGCAACATGGTTTTCCTGTCAAACTCCAGCAGTGTTTTGCGGACTAACAAAATAAACCCAACCTTCAATCTGCATGAGGATGAGTAGATAATGACTGAATTTTCATTTTTGGGTGAACTATCACTTTAATATAATGGAACTCAGCAGAGATGGACACAAATACATCAAAATGAATCCCTCCAGATCTCTTCTTTCAGGGTGTGCTGCTCAATAATAGTTTGGGAATTTGTAATTTGTAATTTGAAAATACAAAAATGTAGATATAAACTGGTATAATCACATGTTAGGCATTTAGTTGCCTCAATATGGGTCTGACCTTAATCCCCCTAGTTAGAAAAGCAAGCTCTACTAATTTCCCACATCATAGATTTGAAGTAGCCAATCAGGATATCTGAGTAGGGAGGGGCTGCGAATTCAGTGCTGTATGCTGCCAGTTCTAAAGCATGTGTTTGCTAATTGCTCTTGTCTCCTGCTGTATTTTAGTGTCAATCAGTGACTTAGCTGAATATCTGATCATATTTTGATTAATAACTTTATCTGAGGGGAAATTTTCACCCAACACCAAAGCCACTTCTTTACTCAAGCTACTGGTTATGAGGAGCACAAATGAAATATCACAGTTCACAATGAGCACTTAGCTGGACTGTTTTTTTTCTACAGTTTAGAAGTGGGGATAAAAATCTGTCTTATTTGAGAATTAAATGACAAATTAAATAATGCATCTTAAGTATTTCAAATACAAGTTTTTAAAGTATTGTGCTACAAGTAACATCTTATCTTTTATGCCCACTGAAATACAAACTATTCAAAAGTATTTAGATGCATATTTTAAATACATTTAATTTAAATACTGCTGATCCCTGGCACTCAGCTAAAGGGGCCAAAAAAATACATTTGAAAAACTCAATAGCAATGTCTCTTTCAAGAAATCATGACCCAATTACTCAGATAATCCACAGATCTGTTGTGAACACTTTCATGTAGGAACTATTCTCTTTCTACCAAACTACATCCACCAACCATATCACTGCCCAAAAGGAAGCATGCATCTACACATGGATGAGAAGCTTGTGCTCGTGACAGTGTGGGATGTAAACAATAATGGCATCCTCCTTGGCCGAGCTGTAACGTCATCACCACTGAGGTAGCTAGCACTGCTACCTCACATTTAGACTGTTGTATGTGATCTCCTTTTGATAAGTAATGTAATAGCTAATGTAATAGCTTTTCAGTTCAGTTCACTGTAATAAATTAAAAACAATCAAGAATTCCCCCCAAATGCATTTAAACTGAAGTAATGAGCCTGTGTTGTAAGGACAAGACAATAGGATAATTTGTGTTCAAATGTAGGGAGTAAAATCTCCAAAACTCAGCAACCCCAAACTATCCAGATGCACAAACTGTACTACAGGCCAGAGGAATGTATGAAATGAAAACTTTTGGATTTTGGATTTTGGGGTAAACTGTCACCTTTAAGTGTCTTCAGTCGTACCATATTTCACTTACTAAAGTTACTTTTACCCGTGATTGTTTTGTGCCAGTTTTTGCAAACACACACACACACACACACACACACACACACACACACACACACACACACACACACACACAAAAATCCTCATTTAAAAGCAAATTGTGCAGGAGTAACAATGATTAACAGGCAACACACCAGCAGCTTCCCCTCCTGCCAAACTGCATGTTTATGACCTGGCTGAGTGCTACATGTAGCCAGTAAACATGGGGAAATGACTTCATCTCTGGGCCTTCCAAAATGCAAACACATCACAGGCACAAGACAAGATAGTTCAGATAGCAACTCATGGCTTTCAAATGTTGTAATCCCACTGACATGATATTGACACCACAGCTTTGAGTCTCTCTCCATGTGTGTTGTGATATAAATCAGACAAGCTGCTGACATTCTTATACATACACTTCTGACTCTCACTTTGTGAACCTCATTCTGTATATTTTTACGAGGTGAGAGGGAAAGTAACAGAACAGTGTTTTCATCATGCTAATGAGTTTGCCTTACACATGCACAGCATTTTCCATTATTTATTTAATGCAACTTCTGTCCTTTGTTACATGTGTTTTTTCAACTTTGGGAAGTGCTCAGATGTGGCAGATCCAGTTCTCATGTTTCACAAATTTGGTCACTGTTGTAGAATGTAGCTGGTGTGAACATTATTAGTACAAAAGGTGTGCCATTCAGAGCTGAAGGCTGTAGCAGTGAGCATGAGTGTTTAATTAACAGGTTAAACGATCAAAATATTAACTTGAGGCTAATTTCTGTGGGCTTTCTGCCTAGTTTTGCAGTCATGCATGCGTGAAGCCAAAACAGGATCAGCAGAGGACTCCCCACTGAGGAGGCCAGGGAGCAAGTGACCCAATTGTTGGTGAACATCCAACATGTAGAAAAATGTCACACTGTTAGCCTTTCTCGTTCACATTTTGTTTTGCTCAATTTAACCCTCTTTGGCTATAGATCCATGTATTTTAGAGCTTTCTTGAAAGGGAGTCAGGGATTTTGAAGTGGGACTGTTGGTAGAAGTGGGGCACTTATCCAGAGTCAGTGTATTTCCTTCAGTAGATAGCGGTTGACACGCCCCCAGTTTGGAGCAGACAGTACCAGTGTAGGAAGCTAAGCACTGTACTACTGTGGACAGGGTCAGTAGCAAAATGTATTTTAGCCACCTAAAGAAATTAGAGATGCACTGATTTCAATTTTCTTGGCCGATTCCGGTTTTGGCTAATTCCGATTTTCAGTCTTTCTAAGAACCATAATTGACAGCATTCAAAAACATTTTTGCAACTTTTCTTGTAAAATTAAATTGGATGTTCAGAATAAAACTGACTATTAAATATTCATTAAATACTATTTAACGTTTTCTCCAAAGTCCTCCAGGTTACAGGTTATATTAAGATTATGAACAGGGGGAACGCAATCTCGTGAGATCATGGAATCTCGCGGGATTTCGCGGGACACGATTTCACATGATCTCATGTGGAAGCAGATGTAAACAAACCAGAGACTGATGCGCTGCAACAGTTTTCTGTAGTAAAACTTTGCTGTGAGAAAAACAGACACAGAAGTTAAACGAGTCTGGATGAAAAAACGTTTGAGGAGGCGCATCAACACAGGTTGTTTACCCTTCAGCAAGAAGGAGGTGAGATTTTAACTGTCAGTCTGTGAACAACAGTCTGCTGCTGGCTAACATTAGCCTGAAGAGTTACAAAGTTTATGGCTGTTCTGCGACATTGTCAGTTGCTCTGTCTCGTTGTAGACTGTCTGTCTTCTCTTTATTCTACTCTTAGAATCTGTCGCTGACACCAATGTCATGCAAGCAGGGTTGGGAGGGTTACTTTAAAAATGTAATCCAGTACAGTTATAAATTACCTGTTAAAAAATCTAATCAGTAACTTACTCTAAGTATCACAAGAGGTGTGTTAGGTATTAACATGCTCCAAAGTTTCCCACATGTTATCTATACAACGACAACAACCATAATAGTAATTATTATAATTGTTATTATTGTTGTAAAAAAAAAAAAAATCACCACCCGAAAGAGGTGTGTTCGGTATTAACATGCTCCAAAGTTACCTACATGTAATCTTCCTTCCCTGGTGTCTGCATTGCCTGTGACATGAAATGCACAGGTGCTGACTTTAATTACAGGTGAGCCAAACATGATCATCTGCCGGAACTGATTTCCTTTGCACACAGAAGCAGTTAGCCTTAATGGCGTTGTGCCAATAGCCCTTTCTGGCAGAAATCTTGCTATTACCACCAAAAACATGATTTGTTTCCCCCCTCTAAACCTACCCAAGAAGGGCTTTTAAAGTGTTAAAAAGAGATGGATGAAATGGGTGGTTATAATTTACAGCACAGAGCAGGTCAAATAATGCAGAGGATAAGCAAGAATATAAGACATACCAAACACATATCCAACAGGACATGATGTTTATTGCACATTATGACTGTTTGATCCAAATAAATGCAGCTGTTACGATATTAGATGTATATAAACTGGGTGATTCAGTTTTTGGCAGACAAACATTATCACTTTCTGGCATGACACAAGTCAGCATCAGCACCTACAGTCCCAAAATGTTTTCCAGTAGTAGTTATACAGTACAGTAGTAGCACGAGTAGCAGTATTGACAGGTTATTGTCAGGTTATTGACAGGTTAGCAAGCTAACAAACCGTAACTTTAGCTTACTGGATTTCTGTGTATTTCAGCAAACCTTAGTGGTTTGTCTACCTGTAGATGTTTCTTTAAGTTGGACGTTGAGTCCCTGGATGATGACAGTATTTTCACAGCTGGGAGGAATAACTTGCTCTGTACTGTAATGTTGTTTTTCCCCTTTTCTGATTTAAACTCAAAATGATGCCGGAGTTTTCATCCAGCGAAAGCATTTTTCTCCCCAGCAGTAGCCATAATGATGAACAGCCACCGGCAACTGTTTTAATGTACTTAGCTTACATTATGTTTGCACACGGATCGAGGCTACGGGGGTGGTCATTTCACATGTTGGTTTGTTGTGGTGTTGTGTCCTAAAGTGTTGCAATGCATGCGCACTGTGCATGTGTCTGCTGCATTGTAGTATATCCCGTTTGATTTTAAAATGTAATCCTGCTAAGTAATCCCTGTTTTTATCAAATATACCAGTAATCTGATTACATATTTTTTTCTGTACTGTAACGGATTACAGTTACCTTTTTTTTATATCCTAATTACCTAACACCGTTACACGTAATCCGTTACTCCCCAAGCCTGCATGCAAGCAGGTCTCTCAGCGTGTGTAGTCTGCTGCGCACATGATGTGACCATCGTGCATAACGCGTGTGACAATGACATGCACAGAATCAAATATGTGACGCTGGCCGGCTGGTCACCGGTCAGGGCCAGTCACGCTGAAAACTGGCTGGTTCCGGTCTCTGGCCAGTCGATCGGTGCATCCCTAAAATAAATCATTATAATTTTAAATGTACGCTATATTATTTTATATTTATTTTCAACTCTTTACGTTACTGCCAGGCAGCCTTTTCTGACAGGTAACAGCTGTTATATAAGTTAGCTCTCTCTCTCTCACTCAACCAGACTCCTTTGGCAGAAGCAGTAATAATTCAACATAATGTTACATAATGATATTTGATTCATCTGAGCTCATTCAAACCTCAGCCTACTACTATATTTAACATATACTGTATGTCTATATATAGTTATGTTTAGAGCATCGTGAGTGCCATGTGTTCTGAATGAGTGAGCTGTGGTGTGTCCATAGTCACATGTGGCAGCTCACTCATTTTGGACTATGATGCAGTTAGGGGCTGTATTTAAGCACTATCAATGTCTGCACCTTTTTAAAAAATAAATCAATGCAGAGATAAGTGTGTGCGGGAATTGACTTTTTTCTTCTTCTGAAATGGATTTTTTGGGGCTTTGATTTCCCGCACCACAACAGAGACCAACCAGGTTGTGAGTGTGTGTTGGCTTCTTAATTTTACCTCACAGAACATGGCGGTTGCTTGTACTGCTGCTTTAATTGGTTAGTTTATTTGTCTTATTGACAGTAACAAAAAGTTGTAGAGGTTATAAACAATTGTGTGACTTCACCAAAATCAAACAATAATACACACAAACTAACTGCTCGAGGCAGCAGTAGGCCGTGTTCTGTGAGGTAAAATTACTGTTTGCCAAAGGAGTCTGGTTGCCTTGGAGAGAGTGATTCAACAACTTATAAAACAGCCATTTCCCATCGGAAAGTGCCTATGTGATGGCAAGGCTAAGTAGTGAAAATATTCTAAATTTAGCATGCAATGAAACTGAAACAGATTTTTTGGTAAGCCTTTTTTAAATGGCTAAAACACATTTTGCTGATGACCATGTCCACAGGAGTATATTGCTTAGCTTCGTACATCGGTACTCCTGCTGCTTCTCCAAACTGAGGTTGTGCTGACCACCATCTACTGTAGGTAATACACTGACTTATATGCAACCCCACTTCTAAAAAAGTATCCCTTTAACTCTGTACAGTATGAACAGCTTGTATACAATTCACTGTGCTTGCTGCAGACAGTGTCACCACAAAGGACAGACAACCTTCGTCTCTGTTTGCTCTAGACAGTGGTAGTAGCTTTGCTGTTTTCTCTCTCATTGACAGAACAAGCAGCTGGAGTTTACCACCGGGAATCACGCAAAGGGAGATACCAGCTGACATATAAAGAGGCCAAGGCCGTCTGCAAATACGAGGGAGGGAGTCTGGCCACTTTTGAGCAACTGGAGGCCGCTCGTCAAATAGGTCTGCAGCAGCTTACACACAAACTTAACAATACACACGCAGAGCTCCAGAGATTCAAGAAGATTTACTTCAGGAAAAGTGTATGGATCATAATTTATCAGAACTCATTCAAAGGACACTCTTTCATCATTGCCAAGTTCCCATAAGTCCCATAGTGCTGTTTGACCCATTAACAACATGCTATTTCATAAACAGTTTTAATTATTAATCCATTTCACCAGCTGGTGGCAGGCAGGCCTGTGTTTACCTTTCCTCTCTCCCATGGCACATGATGCCTGAGGGCAGGTCCCTGATGTGACAGTAGTGATACATCTTTCAACCCACTGGAATGCTTTTAACATGTAGGAAAGGAGGTTCATATGTTTGTAGGGTAAAGGTCATTGGGAGGCAGTGCGTGAAACTCGAGTGCTCTGCTGTTGCATGACTCTGTGCCACATTTAAAACAGCCCCAAGAGTGTTGTAAAGGCCTGTTAAACACTGTCTTGGGTGGGTAATGTCACTGGTCCCTTGGCACAGAGATTGAATCCAGCCCCAGGCTCTGGCATTACGATCTCCCTGCCCCCCTGAGTTTCCCCCAGCAGTCTACCTAGGAGGTCCCTCCTTTATCTGGACTCTTCTGGCAAGCGTCTGCTGATTATAACTCTGAGCTAAACTCTGAGTTCCTCTGTCTCCAAAAATGCAAAAAACAACAAAATAACAAACAAAAAATGTGGTTGTAACCACCAGAAGGCTCTGATCCAGGTTTACTCTCTTGAGGCTGCCCTGTTGGCAGGGTTGAAAGACAGACTTTGTGTGGCTGTTTATTATCTGTGTATTGTTCCATAAAACCAACATTTTTCTGCTCTTGTTCAGGTTTCCATGTGTGCGCAGCTGGATGGTTCGACAAAGGACGGGTTGGATACCCCATTGTCAAAGCTGGCGCCAACTGTGGTTTTGGGAAGGTTGGCATCATTGACTATGGATACAGGCTGAACAAAAGCGAGAGATGGGATGTGTACTGCTACAACCCAAATTGTGAGTACATGACTTATTTATAATAGTATAGTAATAGTAATAGTAACAGTCCCTCACTCCTGCTTCCTTCTTAATCTTTTCATCTTCTCCCAACACTTCTGTGAACTCAATACATGAACATATACAGTCAGGGTGGTCAGACGCAGTGCTGCAGTGCACTGTCTCTGTGTGGATATTATGCACATACGAGCCACAGGAAGTCAGCGAGATGCACACAGGTGCGCAGTGTGCTGTAGGCTGAAAGGGGCCTCTTTTTTGTCCTGTTTCTGTCACTCATTATTTCATATGCCATGATTTACTAAATAATGTTTGTGAGCTTAAATATACACATCTAAAGCATTAAAGTGCTGCTTAGTCCTCTGTCAGTCACTGGAATTGATTTTCCCATGTGGGTCTTGACAATCACCAAAACTGTCCAATCAACAAGTTACCTGTCAGTTAATAAAACTGCATATTTCCTGCTCTTGGTTTGTTTGTAAAAAGTTAATGTGAATACAACCCGCACCAGGACTAAAATGCAGTAGTGTATCTTTTTCTTTTGGTCCAGACCAAATGAGCCCAACTACAGGTGTGAATAGTGTCTAACAGAAAAACTTCTCTCTGTAGGGATCCTTTCTATAAAGTTGTCAAAGAGTAAGATGCTTTCTGTTTAACCAGGAACAGTTGACTTAATGTGTTTTCAAGGCCACTAGTCTCCATTTACAGCAAGAGTCATTTTATCTTCGTAAAACACACTTCAAATTTGATAGAAACAAAATAAAACTCACTAAAACTGTCTTGGTTTGTCCTCCCACTGTTCCAACAATCCATACCATCCATCCATCAATCCATCCATCCATCCATCCATCTTCACCCACTTCTCTGAAATTGGGTCGCGGAGGTAATAGTTTCAGCAGGGGACCCCAGACATCCCTTTCCCCGGCTACATTAGCCAGCTCTGACTTGGGGATCCCAAGGCATTCCCAGGCCAGGGCAGAGATACAATAGAGTAGAATAGAATAGAATATACTTTATTGTCCCCTAGGGGGAATTTGTCATGGATTCACAGTGCACACAAGTAGCTGCCCTTGCAGACAATAAGTATACATGTGACAGCTAGAGACGTACACATACATACACTCATGACACATGAGTTATATTTTAAAAGATTAAAATAAAAATATATATGTATATATATGTATACAGGGTTTCCCCCAGTGCTTTATAGGCCTGGCGGGCCGCCAGGCTTTTCTTGCCCCCCCGCCAGGCTAAGCGTCACTTGTTTATTTATTTTAAATAGGTTTTTTTATGCACCAAAACAGTGATACCAAAGACGGTATACAGAGCTTTTAACTGCATCTGGTGATACGGTTGAAAGCGCAATGGCGACAGCTTATGGTCGATACGTGAACACATAGGGGGTGAGAGGTCAGGTGTATTTTCCATCATCTGAACACCCAAAACCTCTACCTGTCTACATGCTAACAACTTTTACGTGTCATGTCGGAGGAGCACTGGAGGAGACGATGAGCCCACTCGTTCACCCCCAGGCCAAGGGGAGTGCATCCCCGGCGAGCCGACCGAGCCGCGGCTCGATGATGAGGCAGAGCCAGTGCAAGTTAGCACGGATGTTAGCACGTCGTCGGAGCAGCCTCCTGCGAGCTGCGATGGTAAACATCGAACAAGCGGATTTAATCCAAAATGGTTAGCTGACCCTAAATTTAGCGGATGGCTAAGATCGAGTATGGTAAGCATGAAGAGTTCTTTGAAAAGCCCAGACAGATTGCTTGCACTGATCCAACCTGCACCATGTGCAGCAAAAAGTAGAAGAGGTCACACAGCACCAGTGATGAGAATAACGGTGTTACTAACGGCGTTATTTTTTCAGTAACGGGTAATCTAACTAATTACTATTTCCATCGTTACAATGCCGTTACCGTTACCGACAATTAAATGGGGCACGTTATAAATTATAGCTACTCATTGAAGCTCTTGTCATCTGACTCAGCTCTCAGCCACAGGAGCTGCAAAGCTGTTTATTTTTTCTTTGGTGAGGGAGGAGGGAGGGACGAGACAACCACATAAGTGATGATGATTGGCTAAGGTAGCGTAAGCTTTCACGGTAAGCCAATCAGAAGGCAGTGTTCAGTTTACACACAAACCACACACACACACACCGCAGCCCCACACGCCCAAACTAGCAGAGGTAAACTGCAGCAATGGCGAGTCTGGAGGGAAAGTTGGCGTTTTCAAAGTGGAAGTACAGACGCTACTTTATTCTCCTTGAGGTAAAAGGCAAGAACAGACATGTGAAGTGTACATTATGTCCCGGAGCGAAGTGTTTGTCCACGTCCGTTGTAAGCAACTCTAATCAATAAATATTAAAAGTTCTGTGTAAGTACCTGTCTATGCAATTCTACTCTATGCAACTGGCCTGTGAAACCTGCTTAGAAAAAAATCCAAATTCTTAGACATATTTAAACTAAAAAAAAAAAAAAAAGAGTAACGCAATAGTTACTTTCCCTGGTAACTAGTTACCTTTATAGTGGGGTAATTCAGTTACTAACTCAGTTACTTTTTGGGAGAAGTAACTAGTAACTATAACTAATTACTTTTTTAAAGGTCTCATATTATGCCCCTTTCTGATAAGTTTTTATATGTCTCAGAGGTCCTCAAAACATGCTTTTGAAGTTTCTTTCATAAAACACCGCTCAGATCATACAGATCAGCAGGCCTCTAAATCCCTCTATTTCAGCCTCTCGAGAAACGAGCTGTTTCTGTGCCTGTAGCTTTAAATGCAAATGAGCTGTGACTAGTCGCGCCCAGTCGCGCCCCTCTCAGGAAGTGGGCGTGAGGGGCCAACCCTGATGCTGGACACGGATACGGCTGGTCTCAGACGCGCTGAAATTCAAACGTCTGATTTTGATCCAGAATGTGACACAGACAGAAGATCCTGCAGAAGTTCAAACTCTGTGGATGCTGCAGGACATTTCTGATGGTAAGTCAACAATTTTGTGTGTTTTGGTGCGTTACAATTAGTCGATGTGTGTGTTGATACAGCGCTAAAATGTAGCTCGGTAGCTAATGCTAAGTGTAACTCACTCCGCTTGGTCATTATTGAGGGACATTTTGGCGAATAAGTGACATTGTCTTTTGTGCATGTAGTTAACCGTCATGTCTCTGGTGAGACATGTTAGTACTCTTACCTGTGCAGGTGTTACGTGTCCCAATTACATATTTTGATGATTACTGACAATAAATGATCTTTTTGTTCTGCAATATTCTCAGCAGAGATGCCATCAAAACAGTGTTAACAGTTAAACAGTTCATATAATACTGAGCTTGTTTTGGTATTCATAAAATTTCAGTATCATCATTTAACATAATTTTATCATCAGTTTTCTGAGGTCGAGGCTGTGTGCAGTGGTTTGTAAACTACACTGTTACAGTTTACCTGTTACAAAGTTCCAACATTATGTGTTTGAAATTTGTCAAAACTTCCTGCTCATCCACCACAGCTTGTCTAATGCCTGTCAGGTTTGAATTTCATAGGCCTTACATTTTGTTGAAATATTTACATTTTTCTATTTTTTTTGGATGTGCTCACAACAGACCTTAGAATGAGAATGACTCTGAATGAGCTGCAAAATTATTTTAAAATCAATATTTTGTGTCAAATGTATTTATCATGGTAAGTTACTGTATATGAAACAGGATAATGTACAGTGAGTAATCAGTATTGTGAAATAAACTCCTTGAGGATGAATTAACTCCACTTTGTGTTGCGGTCCTGCATCAGCCTGTCAGGGTTTATTTCACAATACTGACAGAAAAAAAAATCACAATCTATTGTAACTCTTGTATTTATGAAGTTAATATGTCAGATTCTTTGCATTTGCTTTACATGACTTCAGTGGTTCATAACATTACAGTGTTCACAAAACATCATGAATGGAGAAACACATCCCATAATAAGTAGATACTGTGCATATTAAACATGAATTCACAGGAGATCATTTTTACACCATGAAGCATTTATTGAATCACATATATATCACAACATATAACATGTCAAATGATGTACCTATTATCCATGACAGTAAAAAACTGAAATTCACTGAATCCATATGAAAAATGTTTGACATATCAAATATTGATGTTTACAAGGCTACAATGCTAACTGGACATCTTTTCGTCTTGTTTCAGTCGTTACAGGTATCAGCCTATCAGAGTGTTGTGAGCTGGTGCTTCCTCGTCACTCCTCGTCACAGTCTGGTTCTTCAGATTCTCACCATGTTTCCTGGTGCCCAGGGCCGCTATGTTGGATTCAGACCTCCCCTTAGTTGAACCAGGACACACAGCTGGCGACGACCTCCTCCTCGTCTCGCTCCTCATACTGCGCACTCAGGTCCTCTGGATCTTCATCCATGTCTGGTGCTGGGTCCAGAAGGACTTTCTCAAAGATGAGGTCCATCAAATCAGCCACATACCCTGTGCAGTATTACACAAAGATTTTGTTTAGACTTAAAAAAAACAAACAAAAAAACTGTGCAGATCAGTTGTGTGTATTTATATAATTTTAATAATAGTTTTCTATTTTTTTGTTGAAACTTTTACAACAAAAAATGTGACAGTGCAACTGTAAATACAACATGTACATGTGACAAATAAAAGAACGTAACACTTACAAAATGTTGTCTCAGTCTTCACTGGTTTTGCTCTGCATGCTCCTCTCATGGCCTTTGGGAACTTTGCACTTTGAAGAGTTGGTCTCCACCAGATGTGACGTGTGGTTTTTCAGCATTTGTAAAACATGTCAGCCAGGCAGAGTCTGGAGGTACAGCAGTACAGAGAAAATCAAAGATGTAAATCATGACAAACTGTACATATTTTAAGAGTTCAACATAACTACAATTCTGTTTACCTGCACAGCTTTCCAAGAAATGGAAACAACATTGTTTGGTGTAAAACAAAGGACGATGCTGTGGAAAGCCTCAGATGAAGTCTGGTGGAGGGGCTCAGTTTTCTAACAGCCATCTTGTTGGTCAGCATCTTCTCCAGCTTGTAGAAGGCAGCAGCTGCTAAAAAAGAAAAAAATGTTTACAATACAGTATAGTACAAATAACTACTGACAGTATGTGTGATGAATTTATAAACCCAATTAAATGAAACTGTCAGCATGATTATCTTAACAGAATAATTCTGATCAATACTTCTCACAGTCCTTCTTACTGACTTTTTTTTGTTTTTGTTTTTTAAATTCCTATAATTCAACATTTATTCATTAGAAATGAAAGATAAATGTGATATGTTGCAGTGCAGAATTCAAAAACCAGTAAGTATTTGGTATCAATTATCTCATCACGTTACACTGTAACTGTAACACCAAGGGTCTGTCAAATGCTACTGAGACGATATGTGTCATCATACACTGCTATGAGCCTGATACATTTATAATAACAGCTACTGTGTGTGACATGGTCATTGTTATAATACACAATGTTCTTTTTGTGAGTAAAAATCGTTAACCCATGTAGTCATGATTTTATGAATTGTATTGATATCAAAGTAGAACAGTCGTCGTTATGGACGTGTCCCTCTCCTCCTCCTGCATGTCCTGCACCCCCCACTGAGTTTGTAATGTAATGTAATGCAAACTAAACAGACTATTTCAGTTCTTACATTCTAAGCACAGATAAACACAACCACATACCTGTGCTAATCACAGCACCGGTTTAGTCTGAACACAAGTTTGTGGGCTTGATTCTGCAGCAGGTAACTACACATTTCAGGTCGGACAAACTGAGCAGCTTGGTGCTAATCTAAGTTACACAACATCACAGAGGAGAGAGGAGACGTCATAACAACACAAACCTGTCAGCATGAAGTCACACAAAAAGTTACCAGCATCCAGTTTACTATTGGGTTTAGTTAATTAGCTTCATATGAGGCTTAACGTTTACACACATTATCTTGACTCTCCCTCAATATTACATGCGTGAGCATGAAGTAGATGCTACTCATATTAGCCGCGATGCTAACGCCATATCGAGCCGACTAAACACACAGCAAAGCAGCATAAACATGATAAAACTTACCGCTGCCACATTTGAAGTCAGGTCACAGCCAGTGGACACTGATCCAACCGTCAGTTTTAGTGTTGAAGTGACTCCGGCTTTGTACTGAGTCTGACCCTCATTCATGAAGCAGTCCACACACACACACATCACTTTACCCAGTGTTGTGGGGACATTTCCATCAAAAACAAAATTAATCCATTGAGTCTTCTCTGGGTGAGATGATGGGAGTAAATGAAGACATTTGTGCTTGTTGCTACAGCCAACAACAGAGCACTTGCCGTACTTTGCTCGTGCTTTCAACATATTTATTTACCAGAGCAGCATTAGCGGCGGAAAAAATGGCGACCGGGAGGCGGACCTTCAGGTTTCCAGGGGGTGGCAGCAGAGGCAGGGCTTACTGCCCAGAGGAGGCAGCTCCTTGCCTAGAGGAGGCGGTCCCCGCATATGATGTCATATTTTTCGGAAAAATCCAACGGAGTGTTTTTGCCTGCATTCACTGAAAGGTGGAGCAAGCAAGAGAGGGAGAGAGTGCACTGTTCTCATATCAGGGGAGTCTGTAGGCAGGCCGGGGACACATATTTCACTGGAAAACCTTGAAAAAGTGCATTTTGCATAATATGGGACCTTTAAAGTAACGTGCCCAACACTGCACAGCACAGCGTACCTCTTCAGCCTCTGAGTTCCCTGGTTTTACCCCTTGGCCATGTTTGCACTTTTTTATTTATGTTAATTTATTTTACTTTTAAATGTGACCAGCAATGGCTTGTTTTAAGATTCACTAGGATTTAACTTAAGTGAAAACAATTGATATTATTTATTTTAATTGTATTTTTTTTCTGTTTGTTAAAACCGTATTTCAAGATTGTGCCTTTTTGTAAGACTCTACGTTTAAGTATTGTTAATAAATGGCTTATAATAACACATAATAGTCATAATTTCAAAATTCCTGTCAACTTTTAACATTTTTTTTTTTTACAAAAACACAGTAGGCCGCCGGTGGGCTTCTCTACCACCAGGCTTAGCAAGTTTTCTGGGGGAAACCCTGGTATATACACACATATACATATACAGTGATGTTAATAGGTTTTCAATGTAGTGAGTCCCCGGGACCCACAGGTGGTGATTTGAGTGGGTCCCTGGGAAATTCAATGGGTCCCCAAAAAAAAATGTATTTCTTCCTATTTCTTATATTCTTCTATTTCTTAAATTGTAGTGTTAAACTCTCTTAATGGTGGTATGGTATGATATGGCTATAATTAGCAGATATATTCATGTATGTTCAAAATGTATCTGAAATTAAGCAAATACAATTCCAAATCTGAAAAGTTTATTGCACAACAACTGTCACAGTGGCATGTCATATTGCACTTTTGTAGCAACATAAAAGAGCACCAAAATAAATTACTAAAATTCAAATGAAAACAAAATGGTGTCTGTTGTACAAAAATAAATTATCAATAAAAGTGCTGATTTTAACACATAAACAAAACATTCTCATCACCATTACAGAGTCAACAAATAAATTGTCACCAAAATAAGACCAAAATCTTCTTGTCTGAACATCAACTAAATCAAATGAACTGAGTCAATCGCTATGAAACTTTTAGCACAAAAATTTAACTTAACTAACACAGTGGAAAGTCTGTTGAGAAAAATAAAATGATGCAGATATGTTTGTGGTGTATTGTAAGCAGCTTATTGTGAATCAAGTCTTGATTAGATGTCATGATTACTTGTACTTCATAGTGTACAGCCTTCTCTGCTTGACCTCTTTCCATTTGGCCAGTGCCTCTTCAAAAGGGAACTCTGACCTTTTGGGCCCCAAGTTGATCTTGAGAAGCTGCTCTTGATGTTCTGATGACAGCCTGTTCCTGTGAGGGGTGAGGATGAGGTTCTGAGCAGAGAACCCTCGTTCACAGCCAGCTGTATGCACAGCCAGGGTGGTGGCCAGTTGAGCAAGGATGGTGAGGTTGGGGAAATCTTTCAGGTGATATTTTGTCACCAATGCCCAAAGCTTCCACATGCTGTCTCTGGGGTAGTGCTGTGCTTTGACAACTTTCTTCACCAGAGCCCACTCCTCTCGAGTTTGTTCAGCGTTGATGAGGGGCTGGGTAGTTATCTGGTGGTCCTCCGCGCCCTCTGTCCATTTGTGCTCATGCCCATAGTGGGTAATAAGCAGTTCTAGCTCCTCCTCTCCATAGACCTTCAACTCTTCTTCACTCATGAAGCAGATGGGACGGAGACTCATCACACCAAACGCACACAACAGCGAGGTGTTTGGAAACCTGGAGTGCATGTTACTTATCAAGTTGTCAATAAATTTGATGCACAGCTGTGCCAAATTAAATGTGGCTTTTGTGATTTGATGCTCACCCCTGAACATGTTGCCCTGGATGTCGCTGGCTAATGCTGTCAGGTTCGGAGATGTCATTTCCTTGATCTTTTCCAGATCCTTGATGGCAAAGTCCAGCTTCACTTTTACCAATGCTACGTCAACGTTTTCTGTTTGCAGAAACTGGGATAAGACTGTAACAGGGGCCATGGCATCCATCATCAGAGCAGTGATGCTGATGAACTTCACTGTGCCAATCTTTTTCTTTAGGCCGTTTGCCTTTGGGTCTTTGCTGACATCCTGGGACACTTCAGTGAAGTATGTCAGCAGGCTGTCAGTTGTCCTGTGCACAGTCTGGAGAGCATTGTAGTAAGACAGCCATCGAATGGAATGCAGCTCCTTGTAGGTGAGCACCGGGTCTTCCAGCAGGTTTTGTATTTCTTTTATTTTGGCTGCTCGTTTGGGACTAGCCCAGAAGTAGTAGAACAGATCAGTCAGTATCTGCTGATGCTCTATGAGATCTGCTATTGCCGCTGCTGCTTGAGATGTGCACAATGCCAGGGAGTGGGCAACACAGTGCACATTTACCATATGGGGGTTGGACCGAAGCAGTATGCCTGTGCAGCCTTTGTTTCTTCCCGTCATGACTGCAGCTCCATCTGATCCCATGCTCATCACTTTCGTTAATGGGACATCCAGCTCTGACATCACTTCCTGGATGCATTTTGCAATCCCTGCACCTGTTGTATCCACACACTCTTTATTTGCAACAAAATGAGTACTTGGCTGAAATGTTTCATTATCGGTGATTTGGATGTATACAACAAGGTGTTTGTGGTTGGTGATGTCTGTAGACTCATCTGTGAGCACAGTCACAAATGGAGATTCGTTCACTTTCTTTTTTAGAGCTGCATGCACAGTGTCTGCCATGTTGGACAGCAGTTCTGTGGCTGTGTATCGTGAACTGTATGAAACAGCTTTTTGCTGCAGAGGTACAAGATCTGGGACACCAATCTCTGTCAAAAAGTTGTGTAAAGATTCAAACTTTGATAGGGGGACCCCCTCCTGGGCCATCCAGTTAGTGCTTTTTAACAGCACCAGCGCTGCTTTGTCCTGCTGACTGTCCATCTTCACCTGACTTCGTTCTAAGTCTTTCTGTAGAGCAGGAATGCTGAGGCAGGACTGATGTTCTTTACTTAAAACATGGCGAGTGATGGTAGAATGCTGATAATTGGTGCATTTGTTTGACTTGTGCATAGGTGTGCCTGTTTTGTTATAATTTGTGCAAATGTCGCAGTACATGAAATTGTCATCAGAAAAGTGAAGCCATTTATATGTGGTGAGCCACTGCTTGAGGAAAGTTCACTTTTTTTGGGAGCAAGATGTAGAGGGTGGAGGCACTTCTTTTGCAGCGGGCTCATCAAGCTCAGTAGAGGAGGCAGAAGTAGTTATAAGCGATGTTGAGGTACTCTCGGGAGGCTGATCAGAGTTAGGGAGGGGTGCAGAGGTAGAGGAAGCAGAAAATACAGCTGCAATAGTCTTCTGACCAGCAATAGGTTTCATCTTTTTCTTAGGTGGCATTTTTGCGTTCTACTTTTCCCGCTTACTCGAGGAAAAACGGGATCTCGTGGGAAGCGGGATGTATGCGCAGACACCGTCTGAGCATAACAAAATGGCGACCGCCATTCATTGCCACACAGCCACCACTGGAATATGTTTTATTTATTTCATTACAGCACGTCCCCTAGACGTTAAAACATCATCGAAATGAGTGAACACAGCATAGAGTAGTGGAAACGTGAGTTTATTTACTACTTAGAAGTTCGTAACTGTTGTAATGAAATCCGCGGTAACTGGCTAGTTGTTGTTGTAGCGGCTAAACTAGCATGTCGCGATACTGTACTCAAGGGGATCATGTCTGCGCTGAGTTAATGCGCAAAGGGTTGAAACAGCGCTCATCAGGTCCGCTGACGGCAAGGTTTCTTTTGCTAGTTACTGTGATTTTAAACACAAGTTGTTGTTCACAATGTATCGTTTTTCATGGGAAAAATGAGGTGCATCCCTGGGATGCATGGATAGTGAATTTACTGCGTCCTTTCAGATTTTAATGCGTCAGGGACGCAGGACGTGTACCTAGCAACATCACTGTATATAATCCCTCCACCTAGTCTTCGGTCTGCCCCATGGCCTCCTCCCAGCTAGACGTGCCTGGAACACCTCCCTAGGGAGGCGACCAGGTGGCATCCTTACAAGATGCCCAAACTACCTCAACTGGCTCCTTTGTATGCAAAGGAGCAGTGGTTCTACTCCGAGTTCCTCACGGATAACTGAGCTTCTCACCCTTTCTCTAAGGGCGATGCCAGTCACCCTCCTGAGAAAACCCATTTCGGCCACTTGTATCCACAATCTCGTCCAGCACCTTAGCGTAAACTTTCCCAGGGAGGCTGAGTAATGTGATGCCTCTATAATTGGCACACACCCTCTGGTCCCCCTTTTTGAAAAGGGGAACCACTTCCCCGGTCTGCCACTCCCTAGGCAATGTCCCAGACTTCCACACAATGTTGAAGAGACGTGTCATCCATGACAGCCCATCAACACCTGAAGCCTTCAGCATTTCTGGGCAGATCTCATCGATTTCCCTCTCCTGAGGTGCCGAATGGTTTTCCAGAAGCGCTTTGGTGCTGACTGAAAGTCCTTCTCCATGGTTTCTCCGAACTCCTCCCACACCCACTGTTTTGCCAGTGTCACGGCCGGGGCTGCCGTCCTTCGGACCTTTTGGTACCTTGCAAGTGTCTCCAGAGTCCCCGGAGATAACATATCTCCGAAGGCCTCCTTCTTCAGCCGGACAGCCTCCGTGACAACCAGTGTCCACCACAATGTTTGAGGGTTGAGGGCAGGGTCACTCCATTCCTTCCTCGTTCTCTCATGCAGTTTTTGAACCATTCTTAGTCTGGACCCTCACCTGAGACCAATTTGCCATGGGAGTCCCTACCAGGAGTACTAGGCTCCAGAAAACACAGCTCCCAGGTTCATAGGGACACGCAAACCTCTCCATCACGATAAGGTGATGGTTCCCAGAGAGGATGTTCCAACAATCAACAAATCTAATCAGATAAACCCCTAATTCACTGAATGAGGCATGCAAATAGAGAGAGGGAGGTCGGACATCAGAGAAGCAGGGGGGACAGGTGGTGTGTAGAGCATGAATATTTTCATATCTAAAAATCAATGACTGCAGTGCAATTTTGAGGTTCTTTAGCTGCTTTGTACAACTTTATTCTACTACACTTCATTTGTTTTACTTCTGTAGAGATACATGTTAAACATAATAAATTAAAATAATGTGATGCATTTTTATTTATAACAGTCTGAAAGGGAGATCCTGCATAATGAGTACTTTCCCCTGCTCAAAGAACACATCGCCCTGACATTGCCTCACAAACAAGCAAACAATATTCTACTTTCCACATCTAAGAGTCAGTTGTTTGTCAACATTTGAAAATAGAGTTGATGAAAATAATTAATTTTCAGGCCATAAAACTAAAACAATTAGCTAAAAGAGGACAAAAATATTATCTTGTTTATTCAGTTCAAACTTTTGATTTCACTGAGCACGTTTCAATGTCCGACTGCTTAAATACAACATTTTGAATGCAGGCCTTGTAGTAGTATTACTGAAGTAAAATATCTGAATGGCTGAAAAGGTTCTGTGGTTTAAAGAGTAAGCAGTGACTGTGCTGCTGTGGTTAAGCGTCAGAGTCAGTGGAGGAGACCCAGGCCCACAGGTTAAGAAATGTCTTCAAGTCTGAGGCTCCACAGACTCACTCAGGATGTTGTCGTCACCACTGCTTCCAGTCAAACATGAGGAATGATAGAGAGAACCTAACCAGTGCATGGTGGGATTACAGTGGGGGTGAGGACTTTATGTTGCCTTGACTCAAAGCCACAACCTCAGTCCCACCCTGTGAGTTAGCTCGGTCAGACTAAGAATAAACGTGGAGGAAGTAAGAACTTATCAGTGTGGATAAGATGTTAGTGGAGTAAGTGAGTAAGTGATAACTAACAGATGGGCTGGCCTATGAGTGAGAGGTTTTAACAACCACCACGCCTGAATGAGTCACAGTCTGACAGATGGAGTGAAACATTAAATTTCATCATCTGCACAGTTCATTATGAGCCAATGATTATTTTCACTCAATATTAGTGTATCTGAAACATTTAAAAACAATATTTTGAAAATGATATAATACAATATTGTAATAATAATGATAATATTATAGCTGCTGCGCAGCAATGGTCGGGGCCGGGCAATTTTAGGCAAAATTAGGCAATTCTGAGCAACAAGCAGAATGTAGGAAGATGAAAAAAGGTGGCATTCTAATGTGCATTTTACATCAGTTGAGGCTTGAACTCACAATTTCTGGCACAAGAGACTCTGCATATTGACTGATAGCTAAGCCAAATAAACAGGGAAAAGAGACAAGGGATAACAAGGAAACGTGTTGATAAAGAGTATTTGTCTCTTCCCAAAACTCCCTGAATCATAATTATTTTAACCTTAGTAGTCTCTAATCCACATAGCATGATACCTGAACATAAGGCTTTCACATTTGAAAGTCCATCCTGCCTTAGCTGAGGCTCGAACTCACGACTTCTGACACTGAAGTCCGTCTTATATCTCACTGAGCTAATTGGCAAGTGACAGTTCATGTGTGGCTTCACAAATTGACTAAGCCAAGGATCAGGGTGCCAGGCAGCAGCCATCCATGCCATGGAAAAGCACATTTCAAAGTGAAAGTTCCAAAGCTGTAGCACATATGGTTGATTTGTTGTGAATTTTCAAAGTTTTGAAATTTAGAGGCTTGCTGTAGCGCCACCATCAGGACTATTGTCTTGTGTTTCCAGTTGAGGACATCTGGCATGGGACTGGACCTTTGTGAAAAGTTTGGCTAGATTTCTCATATGGAAATGTTGTACAAGCTGAGGCTTGAACTCACAACCTTCAACACCAACAACCATCCTCTATCTCACTGAGCTAATTGGCAAATGGAAGCACCACTTGTAGCTTCACAAATTGACTAAGCCAGTCACCTGTGTGCAAGACAGCAGCTGTTAGCATGTAAAGGCAGATTTCAAATGGCTGTCAAAAATTCAGTTATTGAGACAAAAATCCCAAAATACACAAATTGCATCTAGACAGCATGGAGATGTTGGTCATTAGTTTTTAACAATGATTTATTGGCTCCAAAAGTGAAAAACTGATGTTTAAAAATGCCATTTTTGCATCGACTCCAATTGTTCGCATCAGAGTGAAATTCAAAATGCTGTAAAAAAAAAAAATCAGTTTTGAGATAAAATTCTGATATTTTCCAAACATCATCTACCATGACTCCAAAATTTTGTCATTTTTTTCATGAACATTGAAAATGTATTTAGCAAGAATTTGCAAGTATATGTTTATAATACCGTTTACAGTCAAACATTTTGATGCACTGTAGGCTCAATTTTTGATAAATCAAAAATCTGTGTGGATCGTTTGTGTAGGACAGTCTGAAGATGCTCTGTGGCAAGTTTGGTGCCAATTGAGCAAAAATTGTGGGAGGAGATAGGTTTAATAAGTTTTACAGTTTTTGAAAAAAACAGAGTGATGGACTTCATAATTTGCAATAGGTTTAAATGTACAAAAGTTTCTTCAGTATTGGGGATACATTTTGGTGAAAGTTGTAAATCTGTAGCACATATGGTTGGTTTGTTATGAATTTTCAAAATTTTGAACTTTAGAGGCTTGCTGTAGCACCACCATCAGGACTATTGGCCTGTTTTTGCAGCTGAGGCAATCTGACATGGGACTGGACCTTTGTGCAAAGTTTGGTCATTTTTCGTGCATGGGAAGTAGGATTTCCTTGGAAGAAGAAGAAGAAGAAGAAAAGAAGAAGAAGAAGAAGAAGAAGAAGAAAGAAGGAAGAAAGAAAGAAAGAAAGAAAGAAGAACATGCAGGATTACAGTAGGGTCCTGGCAGCTTTGGCTGCCCGGCCCCTAATAATATGATTCTCTCCATTCAAGAATTTGATTTTCTTATGTTGGTGTCCCTAAAATGTCTCACCTTGACAGATTTGTATCTGTGCAAAATTTGTCACTACAGAGGTGTTTTCACATTCCTCTACTGCTCTTCTCTAAAATCTGAGATTCAAACCAGGCAGCTAGGTTTGGTACTTGTGACTTGGAAATTACCTGCAATCAAATTTCATACTTGTTCAGTTGTCTGACAACAGAAAACAACTATTTCAGCCACAAATCACTGAAATGCTGATTCTGACTGGACTCATCTGGTCATCAAACCTCTGTATTTGGTGAAATATGGTCAGTAATTTGCAGTGGAATTTTTACTTTCCAAACATGGCAGATTCACATGGAATTAAAGGAATAAGTCACCCAAAAATGAAAATTCAATCATTCAGGTCAGGTCCACAAAACACTGCTGGAATTTCACAGGAAAACAGTGCTGCAGAATCTCCCAAACAACCTCAAACAGTTTTCAAACGGAAAAAAACAACAGAATAAAAACATAAAATGCCTCCATACTGCTCGTCTGGTGTAATCCAAGTTTCCTAAAGCCCCAACATGCTAAGTTGACTAAACAAATGTTATTTACATCATGTTTTTAGCCTGAATCTTCACTGTAGATCCTTAGCTTGGAGCCACGTTCACATGTATGTACCCACTGTATCAACTGGGTGTGTGGGGGGTATGACGGTGTGCAAACTGCGTGTCGGGTCTTTAGGAGACTTGGATTATGCCAGATGAGCAGTATGGAGGTGTTTTATGTTTTGTTCCAGTTGTTTTTTCTTCCATTTGAAAACTGGTCACCATTCACTTCCATTGTTTGGGAGATTTTCCTGTGAAACTCCAGCAGTGTTTTGTGGACTAACAAAATAAACCCAACCTTCAATCTGCATGAGGGTGAGTGGATAAAGAATTTTCCAGTTTTGGGTGAACTATCCCTTTAAACTCACAGACAACCTTTGCAATTATTACAAATTATTAGAGGTTCTTAGATAATGGGCCTACTAGTCAGTCCCTCTGGGATTTTGCAGGCTTTGTTTGGGATTTTTGTGGCCTAAAATGCCTGATATCACAGCAGCATTTCTAAAAAATTGTGATACATGTTAGGGCTGGACGATTAATCGAATTTTGCCATAATCGTCCAGCCCTAATACATGTTCCTTGGCACTTTTGTTGCTTTTTGGTTTTAAATTCATTAAAAATTATAGGCAACTTGTTCCAGTGAGAATAAAACTGTGTTATGTCCTGAGTGTTCTGATTAACCTTACCAAAAAGACTTAAAGGGATAGTTCACCCAGAAATGAAAATTCTTTCATTATCTACTGACCCTCATGCCGATTGAGTGTCGGGTTTATTTTGTTAGTCTGCAAAACACTGCTGGAATTTCACAAGAAAACAGTGTTGCAGAATCTACCAAACAGTGGAAGTGAATGGTGATTTTCAAATGTAAAAAAACAGCTGGGGAAAAAAGACATAAATGCCTCCATACTGCTCATCTGGTGTAATCCAAGTCTCCTAAAGCCCCAACATGCCGTTTGCACACCATCACGCCACACACACACAGTTCAGACAGTGTACATGTGCATGTGAATGTGGCTCCAAGCTAAAGATCTACAGTGAAGATTCAGAGGACTACTATGATTGGTGGAACTACGGGAAGATATGATGATTGGTCAAATTTGTGAAAAAGTTGCATTGATTGGACAAAATTGCAAGGTTGTGCAGAATTCAGGGGACTGGTTAAATCTGCATTAAATGTTGAAATTGCGACTTCCTGGAAGGACTGACTAGTGCCGTGCAAATGGCTTAATACAGTGTCACAACCCAGTCTACAATAGACCTTATTAATAAACCTTCGTAAGACTTAAAATGTCATAAATGAAAATTGACTCACCATTTCACTTCCATTTCTGCATCATCGTATATTATTTTGAGTTGAGCTGTAATGATTAATTGATTGTTAAATTAAACGCCAACTATATTCATTATTAATTGATCAGTTTGAGTAATTTTTCAGAAAAAAAGTCAAAATTCTCTGATCTCAGCCTCCTAAATGTGAATTTTTTTTTCTTCACTCCTCTCTGACAGTAAACTGAATACCTTTGAGTTGCTGACAAAACAAGAAACACTGATCAATATTTTCTGACATTTTATGGATCAAACAACTGATCAATTAGTGGAAAAATTATTGCCAGATTAATCACTGAAAAATAGGTCTGACATACATCTGTGCGCTCCACCTGTTTACACGTTTGGACCTATTTTTAAACTGACAAGATTGTGACAGGATTAATTAATTGATTTTCATTATTTTCTGACATTTTATGGACCACACAACAAATTGAGTGTCCAGTGGAAAAATTATTGCTAATTGATCAATATTTTTCACCATTTTTCACCAACAATTGATCGATCAATCGTGAATATAATGGATAGATTGATCAGTGATAAATTATTTGCAGCCTGTCACAATTTACGGGGGTTTTCAGGTTTGGACCCAAATGCAGACAGAGACAGCGCAGGGCAGTTTAGTGAAATTTAATAAGTAACAAAAAGATACAAAAAGCTTACAACAACTAAGACAGGGAGAGTCTTCAATTCGGCAAGGAAAACCCAAACACAAAAAACTTACTGGGAAGGCAAAGGTGAATAAATGGCAACCAAAAATCCAGGAAATGCAAAAATCAAAGTCCAGGGAAGAGAAACCAAACAAATCCGTCCAGGAGCAAAAAACACAAGCAACAAGAAACACTGACAAAAGACGAGTAGCAACCAGCAACTAAGGAGGAAAAGACAAAGGATTAAATACACTAGGGAGAGAGAGGATAACAAGACACAGGCGAGGGCAGTCAAGAACAGGTGAAAATAATCAGTGATCAAAAAGAGCGGGAAAACAGACAAAGACACACAAGGGAAGATGTATCAAAATAAAAGTGACTAAGAAGTGACTAAGAAAAACCCGACCATGACACAGCCCTAATCTTGATGCATGTTATTGCAAACATATACACGTTAAATCCTTCATAAATGAGAAATAAATGCATTTAGTCTGCGTTAACAGGACATCTCATTGTTTTTATTTCTTCTCATCAGGAAAACGATATAGAGCATTTTAGATGACTGAATTTTAAGAATATAATTAAGTTACTACTAAATTTCTTCCATAGTCTTTTATTTATTTGGCAACCCAAATAAAATCTCCTGTAACCCAGTGTTTGGGAATGATTGCTTAATATGCAAATACAGGCAAAGAAACCTGAATTCTCCAGTGCAGAGTGAGGGTTAGCATTGGGTGTGTCAGCCACTGCCAATTACGAGCTAACAAGCTAACAAACAACATAAACAAATAAAAGTTGCTAACTACTCCAATTTTCCCCCAAATGGCTATTTTACACTGCCTGCTTGTGCAGCGTGTGGTGGAAGCTGTTGGTTTTTATTTTGCCACCCATATTAACAGGTTAAAGCAGACACACAGCCCATGCGAGACGCACTGCTCGTGCATGGCTGCAGCTACGCTTCATCTAGAGATTCAGAGTCTCGCCTATTTTTTTCCACATGAGAAAATTATCTACTGACAGTCATATCTACATGATGCCAACAACATGCCAGCTTTCACTATAGTCTCAGCGTTTATATCTGTCAAATATGTTGTGGACATTAATTTTTAAACACTTTTAAGGAGGAAAACCATTTTAGTCAAAATATTAATTATAGAGTAGAGTATTTTTACAGACATTAAATTTGTCTGAACGGAAACTTTAAAATTAATTAAAAGTCCAATCCAAGATAACCTAGATAACATTGACGGGTTATTTCTTACAGACTCTTCTGAAGCCAAAAAAAACCCCCAAAAAAACCAACCAACCAAAAAAAAATTAGTTGTCCATCTCAAAGCCAAGTCTTTTATGTGACCTACAAGTGCAAAAAAGTACAGTAAAGTACATGTAAATTAAAAACAGAATACAGAAAGTACTAGGCCGTGGTACTAGAAGTGGCCAGGTGCAAATATACACTGTTGATAACAGGTAAAATGAATAGAGAATGACACACTCAGAAATTTCATAATGAATATCTCCACTTTATCTTAGTAAAAGTTAAGACAAGTCTCATGTTTCAAAATAAAACCTGACTAATAAGAGATTTTTGAGGCCGATACCAAAATCAGTATTTGAGAGTCTGATAATTACATGTAATGGATTTAACGTTTTTTTTCTCCTGCCATCTAAGGATCGCTCAAGCCAACAATGACTGTTTTTTGGCCATTTATTGGCAGTGGACCCAAGCTGTAAACACCACACTGAGATATTATCACCTTAAAAAGTTGATAAGTGAGTAAAAAAGTAGCAAACAGTTGCTTATATGCACATCCAGCAGACTTGAAGCAACATCCGTACTCATTCGGAGTTGTGTTTCTGAATGTAAATAAAATATTCACTCTCCTTTTTGTTTTGGACTCAACTAAATCCTATAAAAATGTCCAGCTCTTCCGAGTCAGTATTATTATTATATATTATTTATATACACCGATCAGGCATAACATTATGACCACTGACAGGTGAAGTGAATAACACTGATTGTCTCCTCATCGTGGCACCTGTTAGTGGGTGGGATATATTAGGCAGCAAGTGAACATTTTGTCCTCAAAGTTGATGTGTGAGAAGCAGGAAAAATGGGCAAGTGTAAGGATTTGAGCGAGTTTGACAAGGGCCAAATTATGTTGGCTAGACGACTGGGTCAGAGCATCTCCAAAACTGCAGTTCTTCTGGGGTGTTCCTGGTCTGCAGTGGTCAGTATCTATCAAAAGTGGTCCAAGGAAGGAACAGTGGTGAACCGGCTGTGGTGAACCGACTTTTAGGTGTTGCCTTGGCCTCCAAATTCCCCAGATCTCAATGCAATCAAGCATCTGTGGGATGTGCTGGACAAACAAGTCCAATCCATGGAGGCCCCACCTCGCAACTTACAGGACTTAAAGAATCTGCTGCTAACATCTTGGTGCCAGATACCACAGCACACCTTCAGAGGTCTAGTGGAGTCCATGCCTCAACAGGTCAGGGCTGTTTTGGCAGCAAAAGGGGGACCTACACAATATTAGGCAGGTGGTCAAAATGTTATGCCTGATCAGTGTATATTAGTATATTATTTTTATGGATCTTTTATCCTTGTTGAGATTATTGTTTAGGTTTTATGACCTCGCAAACTATCAGCTGTGTAAATATGCTATTGATTTCTAACATGTCATCCATAGCAAGTTTGCAATGCAATGTCAGGGCAATTGTTCTGTTGGCAGGTAAAAGTACTCATTATGCAGAATCTCCCTATCAGAGTGTTATAAGCTGCAATACATCATATTATTTGTGCTTGTTCTAGGTTTAGCATGTAAAATCTCAATTTACAAATCTACAGCTGAAAAGTAAATGCCTTAGATTAGCTCAAAATTATACTTACTGATTTTTATTGGGGACACTTGATGGCAGCAAAAGATATGGAAACACAACATTCACAATTTTTTTCTTTATAAAGTTGTTCATGGTAAATCAAACAATTACCTATTTAGATGTCCTGCACACACGGAGCAATGTTAACATTCATTAAAAGTTTTTGGACATGGAATTTGAGGGTGGGGATTTCTGATTTCTTAAAGGGATAGTTGACCCCAAAGTGAAAATTCAGTCACCATCTACTCACCTTCATGCCAGTTGAAGGTTGGGTTTAGTTTTATAGTCCATTAAACACCAGTGTTTCCCCTACCATTCTGTTGGCGGGGCGGGCCGCCCCGCCAACGCGGCCCCCCACCCCCCCTGAAGAAAGGTGAAAATTTAGGCGTATTTAGACGGATTTAGGTGAGTTTCTAATAATAACGTTACAGTTACATTAGTTTGCAGCTAGATGAAAAATGTCTCCTATCGTCCTCCTATTGGCGTGTGTGTGCTTTTGACTCTGATGTGCGCGCTTGTTGTCTGTTTCTCTGTACACTGTCGGATGCTATTTACATTTTACACTTTTCATTCAAATAAACTAGCTGCCACAGATGTTTATTTTCATCTATGAGACATACATTTATCTTCCGAAATGAAGCTATCCAGCCCGTGTTTAATCTACAAAAAGCTGCAGGTACATTAATCGGCTCTTGTTCTTCTACCGGTATGACGGTGAAGTTTTGACCGCAGGTCACCTCAGCAGACTCGGGCTAGGCTGCTCCGCCGCTCCGCTACAGGTGCGGCTGGTCTGGACTTCTCCCACCATGTCAGAGCAAATGTGCAAACAAGCGTTATTTGGATAAACTCGCGGCACAATGGGGAACTAAACGGCTACTTTCTCACACGAAAAAGCTTTAAAACCTGATTTTCCCGGCGCTATAGCGGAATTTAAAACACAGTTACGGCGGTTTTAAGTTAGCTATAGCGAGGGGAGGTTCGCTTCCTGTTTATAAAATAAAAGCGCAAATTCTATCCTTATGTTTTCTATATAGTAAAAGACAACGGGTGTTTTATTTTTGTGAAAATGACCAGAAGTGCGTTACTCACTACGGCTGGCTTGGGTAGCGCCGATTTAAAAAGCAAAACTTTAAACAGCTGTTATGTAGGAGCTTGTATGATCCTTGCAAGATAGCAAGTCAGCTGGCCTTGTATTGATGGCAGTTTTTTTCATTATATAATATAATTTATATACATATTATATATAAAGATTTTATTTTATTTTTTAATTCAGGAATGTTCTGTAGGATCTGCCGGACTCACAGACTCAGCCCCACACAGCCCAGAAGTTCAATGAAGTTTGAGTGTTCCTGTTTTGTTAATGTTGTTCTGTTGTGTTTTAATTAAACTAAATTATTGTATTTATTGCCTTGTGGTTTGAGGAGTCCCTGAATTTTTTTTTCATAATTTTCGAACATTTTCAGCTGGACAGCCCCCCCCCTCCAACTGCAGATACCACCCCGCCAACAAAAAATCCTAGGGGAAACACTGAACACTGCTGGAGTTTCACAGGAAAACAGTGTTGCAAAATCTCCCTAATAATGGAGGTGAATGGTGACCAGTTTTCCAATGGAAAAAAAAAAACAACCCAAAAAAAATACCGTCAACATTTGTTTTTGCTATTTGAAAACTGGTCACTGTTCACTTCCATTGTTTGGTAGATCCTGCAGCACTGTTTTCCTGTGAAACAGTGTTTTGTGGACTACAAAACTAAAGTAGTTTTTAGATTTTTTGAAGTGGGGTTGCATGAGGTACTTATCCACAGTCAGTGTATTACCTGCAGTAGATGGCAGTATGTCCCCAGTTTGGAGAAGCAGATGGAAGCTAAGAAATGTACTGCTGTGGACAGCATCAGCAACATATTTTAGCCACCTAATAAAATCAGTGTAAGTGTACACTGTATTTAGAATATTTTTGTTTTACCAGATTGTGGCAGCATGTCTGGTTTTCAGCCAATCCAAAACAGCATGTCACCTAATGTTCAGATTGCTGCGCTGCCTTCCAGTCGCTGCCGCATCAAATTCAAAACCCTGATACTCACAACACACCAACAAGTGAAACTGCTCCTGCCTACCTCAACTCCCTGATCCAGGTCTACTCTGATTCAACCACCACAACACAGTCCAAGGTTGCTAGCTAGACCCAGGTCTTTTGTGAACACCTCTGCACTTGATTTACTGCGAAAAAAAGTCCAATGCATCTCCTCTCTACACTTCAGTACTTTAAAGGGTTAGTTCAGATTAACAGAGAAGTTACACTAGAACTCAACCAAACTAACCGATCAGGCGGTGGTAGAGCAGCAAGTGCCATGTTCTGTGAGGTAAAATTAAGAAGAAGGCGAAGAAGAAATCTTTTATCAATCCCTCTTGGGAAAATAACACAGACATAAACAATATTGAGGTGCTCCGAGCAGTTGGGGGTTCAGTGCCTTGCTCATTGGCACCTCGGCAGCGCCCAGTAGGTGAACTGGCACCTCTCCAGCCATACCCTGTATTGTGGTCCACGCTGGACTTAGTTGTCACTGCTGTTGTCTGCCTCTCTAAACTGGGGTGTGTGGGGGAGTAATACACGATAGGTAAATACCTCTTACAGCCCCGTTTTAAATAATCCGAACTATTCCTCCTAAATGCTCCACTGTGTTCACCAGCTCAGATTGGGTCTGGCTGCTGTTAGGTGCTGGGCTGTAAAACCAAAAATAATGAGCTGAAAGTTGGAACTTCTTCATTCATTCAACCTTGATTTAGTCTGGAGGAATCATTGAGGGAGTGCCCTCATTTACAATGATGTCGAGCACGAAATACACAAGAACACAAATATAATATATATAATAACAATGAACAATTTACGACACAACAGACATGGTGAAAAAACATTTACCTTCAAGAACATAATACTTTGTAATCATGGTTTTAAATTGGGTACAAGTGCGTTCAGTTTTAATGTGTGTTGTTAAGTGTTCCAGGTGTGTGCATCACAAAAACGTGAGATGGGTAATGATTATTGGACCAGTGTTATAAGGAAGTGACGTGATTGTAATTTTCCAATCAGGGCTTTATAAATGAATGGAAACTAAGGTCTGTCATGTCTAACTGTTAACGAAGTCCACCTTTTCATACAGGATGCAGTAATGTGTAGAATAACTGTCAGCGGTAACAAATTTGAGGGTGGAGTGATGAACTGAGTCTAGTGGTTTGGGTGTTGAGGCAGAGGTGTGTCTATAGATAATGTCCCCATAGTCTAGTACAGACATGAAGATGGCAGTTTCCTGCTGAAGATGGGAAAGTTAATTCTGTTCCTGTATAAATATCCATTTTTCTGTCATAGCTTACTAACAAGGGTGTCAATGTGAAATTTAAAAATTTTTTGGTACAGCCAGATACCAAGATATTAGTACTCAGATACCTTCTCAATACTGTGTCCATCTAGACCAGTCATTCCCAAAGACTTGGGTCATGACCCACAAGTGGGTCACATGAACTTTTATTTGGGTCCCCAAATAAATAAAACACTGTGGAGGAAATTCTGCAAAAATGTGTATATTGTTTCACTTATGAGAGCTTTAACTAAGATAGTGCTGATTACCATCAAAGCAGCTGTACCTGCCATTGTGAAGGCTGTACAGAAACAACTGGACTTATCGATTGACAAGAGAAAGGTTAATAACAACATATTGGAATGTAAATACAAAGAAGATGAACTCGAGCAGTACAGTCGAAAGGAAAATGTCAGAATCAATGGTATCGAGGAGGAGCGGGACGCGAAGAGAGTGAGGATCAGCTGATAGAGAAAGTGTGCAGACTTGCTGCAGCTGCCGGTTTGGAGATAAAGGAGCAGGATATCTCAACAGCACACCAGCTGGTTGGTTCGGGGAAGCCGGTCAAGAACCGCCCAGTGATTGTCAGATTTGTGAGCAGAAGAAAAAAGGCTGAGCTGACCCTAAATGTTTGTGGCATAAGAAGTAAATTAGAGACACCAGGCTTCATTGAACTGTGCAAAAAACATGATGTTCTGTGCTTCACTGAGACAAAAACAGACAATATAGACATACCAGAATTAACTGAAAAATTCAATCGCATGGGTTTCAAAGTGTTTATCAAGAATAGACATAATCTCACTAACTGGCAATCAGGTGGAGTCATAATCGCAGCAAGTAATGCCATTCAGGATATTAATTAAATTATCTATTAAATTAATAGAAATATGCTGAACTATGAGAACTATGAGAATATGCTGAACTATGAGAAAGATTTGGTGCTTCTGGCAGTTTATATCCCCCCATACAAGAGCAGATATTCTAATATTGTTATGTTTGATGAATTGACTCAAACTATTCTTGAACTCTCCATTGATACTAATTATCTTCTCATCTGTGGGGACATGAATGCACATACTCAGGAAAGAGAGGACTGGGTTGTGGATAAATATCTTACAGATGATATAGACATGGATGAGCATATCTAAGAAACCTTGTACACTGTTAAAAACTTAGAATTGGCTCAAATACCACTGTGGAGAAAGTGTATGGATACTTCTAAGGATTATGGTGGTTATGGCACTGCCCTCCTAGACATGTGCAAGAATCTTGCTCTTTGTATCCTGAATGGCAGATGCGGGGAAGATAAACGTGGGTAAAATTACCTCAACCGACAATACTGTGATTGACTATGTAATAGGTTCTCCACCTTTATTAGACAGAGTTAAAAAAAATTATGTACATGACTTTGATTGCCTGTTCTCTGATAAGCACTGTGTTATCGAACTGGTATTGGGTTGGAACTGTAAAGTTCATATAGAGAAAGCAGTGACACATCATAATTGCTTACAGGACTCAGTTATTCAAGACGGCCCAAGAATTGGTAAATGGCAGAAGGAGAAAAAAGAGAAATATGCAGACAATACAGTTAAATAATTTGGATAATCTGCTACTCAATTGGGATGCTATGTCTGTGGATGAAATAACTGATGAAATATGCAGAATCATGATTGATGACATGATTGTGTGAGAGTCATCTTTCCAAGACAGGTAAAGAAAATCAGTAAGACTGTGCATGTGAAAAATAAACCATGGTTTAATTCCAAATGTCGATATAAAAGATAAGTATACCTTAAAGCAAAGAAGATGCATAATAAATGTAAAAGAGATGAAAACGGAAAAGTTAAATGCTAAAAGTAAGGAATATAAAAGAGAATTAATTAAAGCATGGAGAGCTCATAGAAAGAAATTTAATAAAGAGCTTAGGAACTGAAGGTTAAAAACCCAAAGTTATACTGGGATATGTTAGTTAGTTAGACGAAGATTGTCCTGTTAAGTTGAAAGATTTCTATGAGCACTTCAAAGACCTGGCAGATAGTAAACCCCAAGGTGAAGAGTTAACAGAGGAGGTTAGTAGTAATTAGGGGCCGGGCAGCCTAAACTGCCAGGACCCTATTGTAATCCTGCATGTTCTTCTTTCTTTCTTCTTCTTCCGAGGAAATCCTACTTCCCATGCACGAAAAATGACCAAACTTTGCACAAAGGTCCAGTCCCATGTCAGATTGCCTCAGCTGCAAAAACAGGCCAATAGTCCTGATGGTGGCGCTACAGCAAGCCTCTAAAGTTCAAAATTTTGAAAATTCATAACAAATCAACCATATGTGCTACAGATTTACAACTTTCACCAAAATGTATCCCCAATACTGAAGAAACTTTTGTACATTTAAACCTATTGCAAATTATGAAGTCCATCACTCTGTTTTTTTCAAAAACTGTAAAACTTATTAAACCTATCTCCTCACACAATTTTTGCTCAATTGGCACCAAACTTGCTACAGAGCATCTTCAGACTGTCCTACACAAACCATCCACACAGATTTTTGATTTATCAAAAATTGAGCCTACAGTGCATCAAAATGTTTGACTGTAAACGGTATTATAAACATATACTTGCAAATTCTTGCTAAATACATTTTCAATGTTCATGAAAAAAAAGACAAAATTTTGGAGTCATGGTAGATGATGTTTGGAAAATATTAGAATTTTATCTCAAAAACTGAATTTTTTACAGCATTTTGAATTTCACTCTGATGCGAACAATTGGAGTCGATGCAAAAATGGCATTTTTAAACATCAGTTTTTCACTTTTGGAGCCAATAAATCATTGTTAAAAACTAATGACCAACATCTCCATGCTGTCTAGATGCAATTTGTGTATTTTGGGATTTTTGTCTCAATAACTGAATTTTTGACAGCCATTTGAAATCTGCCTTTACATGCTAACAGCTGCTGTCTTGCACACAGGTGACTGGCTTAGTCAATTTGTGAAGCTACAAGTGGTGTTTCCATTTGCCAATTAGCTCAGTGAGATAGAGGATGGTTCTTGGTGTTGAAGGTTGTGAGTTCAAGCCTCAGCTTGTACAACATTTCCATATGAGAAATCTAGCCAAACTTTTCACAAAGGTCCAGTCCCATGCCAGATGTCCTCAACTGGAAACACAAGACAATAGTCCTGATGGTGGCGCTACAGCAAGCCTCTAAATTTCAAAACTTTGAAAATTCACAACAAATCAACCATATGTGCTACAGCTTTGGAACTTTCACTTTGAAATGTGCTTTTCCATGGCATGGATGGCTGCTGCCTGGCACCCTGATCCTTGGCTTAGTCAATTTGTGAAGCCACACATGGACTCTCACTTGCCAATTAGCTCAGTGAGATAAAAGACGGACTTCAGTGTCAGAAGTCTTGAGTTCGAGCCTCAGCTAAGGCAGGATGGACTTTCAAATGTGAAAGCCTTATGTTCAGGTATCATGCTATGTGGATTAGAGACTACTAAGGTTAAAATAATTATGTTTTGGGAAGAGACAAATACTCTTTATCAACACGTTTCCCTGTTATCCCTTGTCTCTTTTCCCTGTTTATTTGGCTTAGCTATCAGTCAATATGCAGAGTCTCTTGTGCCAGAAATTGTGAGTTCAAGCCTCAACTGATGTAAAATGCACATTAGAATGCCACCTTTTTTTCATCTTCCTACATTCTGCTTGTTGCTCAGAATTGCCTAATTTTGCCTAAAATTGCCCGGCCCCGACCATTGCTGCGCAGCAGCTATAATTCTATATTTGCAATTGAGGCATTAATGCTGATTTTTCAGAGGAGGAAATCTCTAAAGGTATAGCAAGCAGGGTTTCCCCCAGTGCTTTATAGGCCTGGCAGGCCGCCAGGCTTTTCTTGCCCCCCCGCCAGGCTAAGCATCACTTGTTTATTTATTTTAAATAGGTTTTTTTATGCACCAAAACAGTGATACCAAAGACGGTATACAGAGCTTTTAACCGCATCTGGTGATACGGTTGAAAGCGCAATGGCGACAGCTTATGGTCGATACGTGAACACATAGGGGGTGAGAGGTCAGGTGTATTTTCCATCATCTGAACACCCAAAACCTCTACCTGTCTACACGCTAACAACTTTTACGTGTCATGTCGGAGGAGCACTGGAGGAGACGATGAGCCCACTTCACCCCCAGGCCAAGGGGAGTGCATCCCCGGCGAGCCGACCGAGCCGCGGCTCGATGATGAGGCAGAGCCAGTGCGAGTTAGCACGGATGTTAGCACGTCGTCGGAGCAGCCTCCTGCGAGCTGCGATGGTAAACATCGAACGAGCGGATTTAATCCAAAATGGTTAGCTGACCCTAAATTTAGCGGATGGCTCTACAAGACCGAGTATGGTAAGCATGAAGAGTTCTTTGAAAAGCCCAGACGGATTGCTTGCACTGATCCAACCTGCACCATGTGCAGCAAAAAGTAGAAGAGGTCACACAGCACCAGTGATGAGAATAACGGTGTTACTAATGGCGTTATTTTTTTCAGTAACGGGTAATCTAACTAATTACTATTTCCATCGTTACAACGCCGTTACCGTTACCGACAATTAAATGGGGCACGTTATAAACTATAGCTACTCATTGAAGCTCTTGTCATCCGACTTGTCTCTCAGCCACAGGAGCTGCACAGCTGTTTATTTTTTTTCTTTGGTGAGGGAGGAGGGAGGGGCGGGACAACCGCATAAGTGATGATGATTGGCTAAGGTAGCGTAAGCTTTCACGGTAAGCCAATCAGAGGCAGTGTTCAGTTTACACACAAACCACACACACACACCGCACCCCCACACACCCAAACTAGCAGAGGTAACCTGCAGCAATGGCGAGTCTGGAGGGAAAGTTGGCGTTTTCAAAGTGGAAGTACAGACGTTACTTTATTCTCCTTGAGGTAAAAGGCAAGAACGGACATGTGAAGTGTACATTATGTCCCGGAGCGAAGTGTTTGTCCACGTCACTAGTAACTATAACTAATTACTTTTTTAAAGTAACGTGCCCAACACTGCACAGCACAACATACCTCTTCAGCCTCTGAGTTCCCTGGTTTTACCCCTTGGCCATGTTTGCACTTTTTTATTTATGTTAATTTATTTTACTTTTAAATGTGACCAGCAATGGCTTGTTTTAAGATTCACTAGGATTTAACTTAAGTGAAAACAATTGATATTATTTATTTTAATTGTATTTTTTTTCTGTTTGTTAAAACCGTATTTCAAGATTGTGCCTTTTTGTAAGACTCTACATTTAAGTATTGTTAATAAATGGCTTATAATAACACATAATAGTCATAATTTCAAAATTCCTGTCAACTTTTAACATTTTTTTTTTTACAAAAACACAGTAGGCCGCCGGTGGGCTTCTCTACCACCAGGCTTAGCAAGTTTTCTGGGGGAAACCCTGGCAAGCCTTAAAAGGATATTCCACCTTACATGATAACCCACTCAGTATGTACTCACCCCTATGCCGATGTGAGGATGGGTGAAGATCTTCAGTTCACAAAACAATCCTGGAGTTTCAGCAGAAAACAGGGTTGCAGCCAAATCCAGTACAATTGCAGTGAATGGTGATGGTCACGGATAAAATGTAAAAAAAAAAAAAGAACACAAAACAAACACAAAATGTCTCCATCCTGCTTGTGTGGTGTAATCCAAGTGTCCGCGAGCCACAACATTAAAATTTAACCACAAAAGACACCATTTACACCATGTTTTTAGCCAAAATGTCAACTGTAGCATGTAGCCGGAAGGATATAAACATGGCGTCGATCTTGCGATATTTTCATATGTGCGTCCATTAAGAGATATATGAAGTATCGCGAGATCGACACCATGTTTACATCCTACCGGCTACATGCTACAGTTGACATTTCAGCTAAAAACATGGCGTAAATGGTGTCTTTTGCGATTAAATTTTAATGTCGCGGCTCGTGGACACTTGGATTACACCACACAAGCAGGATGGAGACATTTTATGTTTGTTTTGTGTTCTTTTTTTAATGTTTTAAACTGGGTCACCATTCACTGCAATTGTACTGGATTTAGCTGCAACCCTGTTTTCTGCTGAAACTCCAGGATTGTTTTGTGAACTGAAGATCTTCACATCGGCATAGGGGTGAGTACATACTGAGTGGGTTATCATGTAAAATGGAATATCGCTTTAAGTGTTACAAGGGTGACCAGGACAAAACAAAAGGTGGACCCAAAATGCAGACTGGAGATGCAGGCAGAGTTCAAAGGGTGATTTAATGCAAAAACAAAGCAAAAGAAACGCAGGCTTACATGAATGAAGATGTCCAGAAGGCAACAAACTAAAGCAGGCAAAATCCAAAAGGTATAAATCCAAAAAACACTGGAAGAAACACACACAGGGCTCAGGAACTAGACACCAAAATCAACACACGAACTGACACAGAGAGAGAAACACAGGGACTAAGTAGACAGAAAACTAATCAGACACAGGTTGGCAAACAACAACAGGTGAACAAAATCAATGATCAAAAAAGAGCAGGGAAAACAGACAAAGACAGGAAGTAAAAACAACAAAGACACACAAGGGAAAACCAAGACTACAAAATAAAACAGGAAGTGACCAACAAAATGTCCAAACCATAATATTAAGAGTGGTAAGGCTGCTGGCCCAGATAAAGTATTGAATGAATAAATTAAGAGCACAGCCTGAATTTTCTTACCTGTCTATGTTAAACTGTTCAACCTGACCCTGAGTTCCAGGGTAATTCCTAAAACCTGGGTTACTGGTCTCATTGTGCCAATTTATAAGAAGAACGGGAGTGTTGAAGATTGTAATAATTATCGTGACATCACGCTTTTGAGTTGTTTTGGCAAGCTCTTCACTAATATATTGAATACAAGGTTGTATAAGTTCTGTGAAGATAATAGTATCCTAAAGGAAAATCAAGCAGGATTTCAAAAATGGTGTTCCACGGTTGATCATATATTTGTACTTAAACAGGCTGTGGAATTGTTTCGTTTTAAGAAAAGGAGCCTGTTCTGTTGTTTTATTGATTATAGTAAAGCCTTTGATATAGTATGGAGAGATGTACTTGGTTTAAATTACAGAAATCAGGTATTAATGGTAGATTGTTTAAGGTCATTGTGAATATATATAAACATAAAGTCCTGTGTCTTTGTTAAAGGAACCAAATCTGAGTTTTTTGTTAGTTTGACTGGAGTCAGACAGGGTGAAAGTCTATCCCCACTACTATTTGCACTATTTGTAAATGACCTTGAGGACTTTCTGATACAAAATGGATGCGACCTGGCTAGTTTTTTTTTTTCAACCACAAAATAGGTATCAATTCTTTTGTAATGGTGAGGAGTTAGAAGTTGTTCATAGTTTTAAATACCTGGGTATTGTATTTAACTATAATGGTTCCTTTAAAATTGCTATGGAGGAACTCTAAAAACAGACCTCTGGAGCTGTGTTTGCTCTATTGAGCAAGTGTAGGAAATTTGAGTTACCAATAGATGTCAGGCTAGAGCTCTTTGATAGACTTGTGATTATGCTTTATACATGTGAGGTTTGGGGGTTTGAGAAAGCGGGTATTTTAGAGAAGCTACATCTGAAATTCCTTAAGTATATTTTGAAAGTTAAAATGTCCACCTGTAACAATATGATTTACGGAGAGCTAGGAAGATATCCACTATGTATTAGTATTAAAAAGAGAGTTATTGGTTATTGGGGGAGCTTGTTGAGAGGAAAGGAAACAAAACAAAGTTGGGCATTGTATAGTTAATTTGTATGTGACAGGAATATATGCATCACCATGGATCACATTTGTTCGGTGAATATTAGATGAATGTGGCTTCTCATATCTTTGGCTGGACCACAGATGTGATAATATTACTTGGCTGAAGTTGACAGTTGAGCAGAGGTTAAAAGATCATTTCCTTCAGAACTGGCATTATGAACTCCAGAGTGTGTCATCATGTGATCTATACTGTGAATTTAAAGAGGAATTTGAGTTTGAAAAGTATCTACTCTGTGAAAACAGCAGGTACTCTCAAGCTATTTGCAATTTCCGTGTTTCCAATAGCAGAATTCCAAAGATAACAGGAAGATATAAAGGACTGGAATGGAATAAAAGGTTTTGTACTTTATGTAATGACAAATTGTTAGGGGATGAATATCATGTTTTGTTTGAATGTAAAAATTCAACCATTGTTGAGTATAGAAGGAGGTACTTTGTTAATCATTCATCTATGTTTAAACTCATATTATTACTGCAAACACATAAACCTAGGGTAGTAGGGAAATTAGGTGGTTTTGAGCAATGTCCTGCCTTTATTTAAATGACCTGGATTGTCATATTGATCTGTTCTTGTCCTTTACCACTGTGTTGTTGTTTTATTTTATGTTTGTACTCCATACCACATTGTGTGGTCTAGAGTAATTAAATAAACTGAAACTGAAAAAACAAGAGCTTCTTAATTCCATCCCAATTCCATCCGTCCATTCCAAAAACACTTATTTTATCTCATTTCTGAAGTAGGTTAAAATGTCCTGTGTTGCTTTTCTGATGAGAGGAAATAAAAACAATTAGATGACCTGTAAACTCAGCTTAAATGCATTCATTTCTCATTTCTTATGTTTTAACATGTGTATACATTTTCGATAAAGTGTCAAGATAATATAAGGGGATGCAGAAATGGTAGTAAAAATGGTCAGGAGCATTCATTTATGCACAAATGAACTCTTCCTGAAATTTATTGATAAGGTCTATTATGAATTGGGTCGTAATTGAAAAAAGTTTGGGAAACACTGATCTAGACTTGTAATATACAAACCATTACAAACTATACTAAGCTCAGTAGAGCTGAGGGGAGTCACAGAGTTGGCTGATAATTCTGTGTTGTCCTTTCACATTACACACAGTCACTTGATCCATTGGTAACATATTGATTATAACAGCTTTAAACTTAGTTATCAAAGACTTGTACAGGTACAGGTATTGGGACATTTTACAGTTGAAAAATAAACTTGCAAGTGCTCTCTGGTGGACAAACTATGCAACTGCAACTCTGCCTCTGTTTCACTTTCTAGCACTTAATTGGCTGACATATACAGTATGCAGATACAGATTTATCTTTAATATTGGGGCGGCTGTGGCTCAGTGGTAGAGCGGGTCGTCTCCCAAGCAGAAGGCTGGTGGTTCGATTCCTACGTGTCGCAGTGTCCTTGGGCAAGACACTGAACCCCAGGTTGCACAGGTTGGGTCTTTGTAGAAGAAGCCACCTGTGTCATTGGTGTGTGAATGGGGTGAATGTGACTTGTAGTTCTGAAAGCGCTTTGAGTAATCTATGACTAGAAAAGCGCTATATAAATACAGTCCATTTACCATTGGCCCATGTGATTTACTTGTTCTGCTGTATTTAGAAGATGTGTCAGATGTGTCAAGCCAGGTCAAAGTGAAATTTAAAATGATAAAAAAAAATGTAGATGAAGTCAAACATCATTTCTCTCATTTTTCAAAAACTTAATTGTAGAGTAGAAAGTCAGTCATCCTAATTAGCATGACCACATGACTTTCATTATTCCGTGTCCTGCTTTGTTTGCTTAGTTTATAATTTGGTCATGTCAGAAGCCATCTAACGGTATACATCAGACGTTATGGCTAAATTGTGCCCCACTGATGGCTGTAAGCTCATTTGTTTAATGAGCTACAAATGAGAAATGATGTAAAACTACATTAAATTGCTTAACCCTCCAGGACATCTAGTGGAAAGGTTTTAGACACAATTGTCACTAGTCTCAACATGTGTGTTTCATTTCCTTCAACAAAACAAAAGGTTTTCTTTTTCCTACTCTGAATTCATTCATAGCTCACACGCAAGAGACAGACGCCCAAACCAAACATCTTCACATGAACAGATGCACTGTCCCTGAGACTGTGGGCCTCCCCTCAGACAAAGCTTGGAAGAAGGTTCCCCCCTTAGTTTATGTGCTTTGTTTTGTTCAATTCCTGGATGTCTATGGATCATGATTTTGTTATTTGATCCCACAGACACTCAACCATTGAGCCAAGATAGTCTATTATTGCTGTTTGACACAATCTCAGATGGCACCAGATATATATAAAAAAAGGTCTGTCCAAAGACATTTATCAGTTTCTGACTCTGGGAAAGTGGGAAAACAGCAGAATTCCCTAAATGTGTAATTCTGAACTATCTCTTTAATCACACACATTTAGGTTATTATATCATTTAGCTTAAAATTATAACTAACACACAGTTAGTGAAACCTGACACTCAAAGAGCAACACCTCAGCCCAGATCTGCACGACTATAAGCACATTCTCAACCTCCCACTTTTTGCTAAATACTAAACACAGAATTTTTCAAATCACTAAACACACTTCTCTACATTAGACACAGAAATCTAATATCATGTCACTTCTTGGCACTTTCAAAACCCTGCCTTTCAAAATACAACACAATTCAAACAGTGGATCAAACAAAGCTGTCAGGTGTATGGACACTTAGCTGCTTAACTGTAAACTCTCCAGGTAACAGGTGAGTTTACCTGTACCAGATTTATCTAATGTGCACCATTGGTTAACCATGTTGTAAACTTTAGGTTGACACAGAAAGACTGGACAGTGTTCAGCCCAACCTCAGCAGAAATGCTGTTGCAACAGTAATTTGAATATTTTGACATGAGCACAGGTGAAAAAACACATTTTCTCTAAAATCAGTACAATGTAGGTCAGAGCCTGTGTGTAATTCATACTTTCTGTTTTGTCTCCATGAATGTTGTTGCTGTGTTTATATACTATATTCTACTTAAAATGTTCTGTTTTGATTTTCAGTGCAAAATGCAAAAGAAATAATATTTTCATCAGTGTGTGTGCAGCACTGTTTTGTGTTGTGTTTGATCCACAGATTCATGTACAGTACTGTGCAAATGTTTTAGGTAGGTATGAAGAAATGCTGTGAAGTAAGAATGCTTTCAAAAATATGAAATGTAATTGTTTATTTTTATCAATTTGCTAAATTCAAATTGAGCAGAAACAGAAAAAAATCTAAATCAAACTCTATTATAATATCATTTATCTCTTTGTTATCAGGAGGTTCAAAATGGCAAACTGATGGAAAACAACCTCTTATATAATCAGTTGGACTTTCGTTTGTATTACCAATCTTCTCAGAAATAGAGACTCCCACATTTACAAAAAACTCATTGAATTTGCAAGCAATATCAAAGGGATTTGTAATCGATGTTTTCCCATGAGAAAAACTAGGAGGAAAATTTGTGGATGTTTTTTCTTTTGTAATAATTGATTTATAATTTTCCATGTGGCCTTGATATTACTTGCAGAATTCTTAAATTGATCACTGAAAAAACTCTTTTTTGCCATTCTAAGAAGATGATTATATTTATTTTATATAGCTTATAATTTGCTAGATTAAGGGGTGTAGGACATAAAATATATTTTTTATAAAGTTTGTTTTTTATTTTGGCTGATTTTTTCAAACCAGTAGTAAACCAACCATTGTTATTATCTTTGTCCAGTCTTTTAAAACAAGTTACTAATGGAAAACTTTTAAAGAATGCAGAATTAAATGATTTCATGAATAAGTTGTAGGCTAAATTTGCATCATTCTCCATATATACATCTTCAAAAGATATCTTCTCCAACATATCCTTAAATTTACGTTTGTTACTTACATTAAATTTTCTATATGTTTCTGTAACAACTTGATTTTCAGTTTTAATGTGCAATATCAGTACCTGGCGAATCTAATTTCCATTGTGCAATATCGGTATTTCCTCTGTGCCATGGTGTAAACTTGAAAACACTACATATTGTCACCATTCCCATATCTATGTTTTTCCCATACTACGTTGCTAGTTACTGTATTTTCCGTTGTTTAAATTGTTCATATTCTTCTATTCTTTGTTTATATTGCTTGTTCGCTATTTATTGTCTTTTTTTCACTGATGCTTCTTCTTATTTTTTGCTATCCACTTTGCTGCTGTAATGCTGGAAATTTCCCCACTGTGGGACTAATAAAGGAATATCTTATCTTATCTTATCTTATCTTTAATTCCACCAATCATAGTAAGTTGGAAGACTGGAAAATGATCAGAAATATCTGTATATAATATTCCTGAATTTGTCATATTTTGAATGGAATTTGTCAATATATTATCAATCAAGGATGCAGATTTATTTGTTACTCTTGTTGGTTTACTAATGGTTGGATAGAAATAATTTGCATATAAATTATTCAAAAAATCTTCTGTAGGAGAATGATTTTCAGCCCTAAAAAGGTTGATGTTAAAGTCCCCAAGAATATAACATGTTTTCCCCTCCTTATTTATTTGCTCCAAAGTATTGTTCAAACTATCATTAAAACTATTTATGTCTGTGTCTGGAGGTCTGTATATACCACCTACAATCACATTTTTCCCATTGTTGTAGCACAAAATTTCAATAAACACAGATTCTATATCAATTTTATCAGATTTAAGGGAAAGATCAGGTCTATTCTCAAAGTGATGTTTTTTATGTATAAAAACTACAACACCACCTCCAATTTTATGTTCCCTAACAGCATGAATAGAATTATACGATAACATTCCATATAAATCCTTAGTTTCCTCAGTAAGCCATGTTTCTGTTAAAGCAACTACTGAAAAGTCATGTTCTAAGAGTGATAAATAGTGCACAATCTGGTCATAGTTTTTTGGTAAGCTACGAGCATTAAGATGCAGTAATGAAAAAATATTCGACTTTGTTGAAAGTGATTTAATATACGACTTAAACTGACTTTCTCTATAGTAGTGACATTGACCTAGATTAGAGTGTGTTGAGAAAAAAATTATATCAGGATCAAAATTTGAATCATGACAAGTTTCATTTTTATGATTTAAATCAAATGGATTAAACAACATATTATCAATGTCTATGATTTTTGAGTCATGTCTGTCTAGCAGGTAGGAGGCAAAATCATCATCCTCAAGTGTATGAAAAGGAAATAGAATTACGCAGTCTTTACAGATCCAAGATGCCCATATGCCGGTTGTCTTTTTAGATACAGGCGTACATTTGATATGAAACCCATTTTTGCAAAGTGCGCAGTAAATGCTCAAATTCATATGTTTTTGACACTGTGAACACTGTTCATGTTTAGTCACATGATATTAAAAGTAAACAAAAAACCAAAAACAGTACCATTATACCAATCAGCCATCTAAGGCTGGACACCTTATGTCGTCATCTCATTTCTTCTTGGCTTGTGGGATGGTGGGTGCACGATTAGCTTGTCATATCTTAGGTAGGCTATGTCACCTCTCTCTCGTGCAGCTTTCATCTCTGGTAGAAGTTCTCTTCTCTTCTGTCGAACAGTATCAGAGAAGTCCTCATTTATGTAGATGTTAGACCCTTTAAGGGTTTTTGCTTTGGCCAGAATAGAAAGTTTGTCCTTTGTGCCTTAGGAGCTTCACTGTAATTGGTCGGGGTTTATTACCAGTTGAGGCAGGTTTTCCTGAACGATGAGCACGTTCAATTTCAATCTGACGGTGATCTATCTTCATCTTCTCTGAAAGAAGGCTCCTGATTTTATTTTCAGTCTCAGACCATTTTTCATTAGGAGATTCATCAAGGCCATCTATGATGATGTTGTTTCGTCTTGTATGATTCTCAATATAATCCATTTTGTTAGATACATTGAGAGCAGTCCCCTGCAGTGAAGTGAGGTCAGCCTTAAAGGACTGAAGATGTTCAGATGTTCGGGCCTGTGCTTGTTTTAGCCCATCCACCTCATCCTGAGTAAACTGAAGGCTTGTTTTTAGATCCTGCACTTCTCTTGTCAAACCATCCAGTCGCTTGTTTGACGAATCCAGAATCACCTGGACAAAGTCTTTGAAGCGATTTTCTTGTTGGCACATCAGGTCTTTGTAGAATGTCTTTTGTTGTTCCAGAAGTTCATGCACCACCATGAGTGAAACATAATCTTCATCTGGTTGCTTTTTCGGAGGCATCCCCTTTTCTCAGCTGGTTAGTTTCAGTGTTTAGTGTGTAGTCGTTGCAGTAATTCACACTGTTTACCATCAAGATGTGGGGATTCTTGATTTCCAGCTGAATGTGTTTGGCTTGAGGCCTACAAGGCCTGAAGGCTGAGATGTAGGCTGCCTCAGATCCTTCTGTCTCTTCATGTAATCCCAGACAGACTTGATGATGTTGAGATCAGGGCTCTGTGGGGGCCATACCATCATGTCCAGGACTCCTTGTTCTTCTTTATGCTGAAGATAGTTCCTAATGACATTGGTTGTATGTTTGGGGGTCGTTGTCCTGCTGCAGAATAAATTTGGGGCCAATCAGATGCCTCCCTGATGGTATTGCATGATGGATAAGTATTTGCCTGTATTTCTCAGCACTGAGGACACCATTAATCCTGATCAAATCCCCAACTCTATTTGCAGAAATCCAGTCCCAAACTGAACCTCCACCAGGCTTCACTGTTGTCGCAGACACTCATTATTGTACAGTACCGCTCTCCAGCCCTTCAGTGAACAAACTGCCTTCTGCTACAGCCAAGTATTTCAAATTTTGACTCATCAGTCCAGAGTATGCTGCCATTTTTCTGCACCCCAGTTCCTCTGTTTTCGTGCATAGTTGAGTCACTTGGCCTTGTTTCCATGTTGGAGGTATGGCTTTTTGGCCACAATTCTTCCATGAAGACCACTTCTGGCCAGACTTCTCTGGACAGTAGATGGGTGTACCTGGGTCCCACTGGTTTCTGCTGGTTCTGAGCTGATGGCACTGCTGGACATCTTTCATCTGCTGCATTAAGTTTCCTCGCCGACCACTGTGCCTACGGTCCTCAGCGTTGCCCGTTTCTTTGTGCTTCTTCAAAAGAGCTTGAACAGCACATCTTGAAACGCCAGTCTGCTTTGAAATCTTTTCCTGGGAAAGACCTTGTTGATGCAGTATAACTTACCTTGTGTCTTGTTGCTTTGCTCAGTCTTGTCATGGTGTCTGACCTGTGACATCAAACTGTCTTCCACAACCTCACCTTGGTAGCAGAGTTTGGCTGTTCCTCAACCAGTTTTAAGCCTCCTACACAGCTGTTTCTGTTTCAGTTAATGACTGTGTTTCAACCTACATATGAAATTGATGATCATTAGCACCTGTTTGGTATAACTGGTTAATCATACACCTGACTATGATCCTGCAAAATCCCTGACTTTAGCTCAGCTGGTAGAGCGTCCGACCCATGTATGGAGGCTGTTAGTCCTCTGCAGCGGCCGCTGGTTTGACTCCCGCCTTCGGCCCTTTGCTGCGTGTCATCCCCTCTCTCTCTGCCCCGTTTCCTGTCTACTCTCCGGCTGTCCTGTCGAATAAAGGCATAAATGCCAAAAAAATAACTTAAAAAAAAAATAAAAAAAATAAAAAAATCCCTGACTTTGTGCAAGTGTCCCTAAAAAGGGTGGTCACACCAAATATTGATTTGATTTAGATTTTTCTTGTTTGCTCACTTTGCAATTTGTAAATCAATAAAAATAAACAATTACATTTTATATTTTTGAAAGCATTCCTACTTTACAGCATTTCTTCACACCTGCCTAAAACTTTTGCACAGTACTGTACTTTACCTGAACACAGTGGTTCCCAAACTATGGGGCAGAACCACCGCAGGGGAGAAATATAGAGCGAAACAAAGTTGAATGATTATGATTTATGTAGAGAAAATAAACAAACATTTGCTGATTCTATCCTTTTAAACTTTATTTCACTAAAATTAATCTTTTGAATCTTTTTTAGCAGTTCCACCCCTGATTATTGTTAATGATAAAAATTGTGAGGTGGTGGGGTGCTACTCCTGATAAATGCAATAAGAAGACACAAGGAAGCACAACAGAAACAAAACAACATCCACAGCTGACGACACAGAGTTCTAAAATAATAAGCAATAAATAATAAATTCAATGTAATTTTGCACTAGAATCTGTGTATTATTGCACAAGAACTATTGGATGAGTGTGAGAGCCATTATTGCACTGAAATAAATCTAGTTACTGCTCAAGTATAAATGTAATTATTGTCCTAAGATAAATGTAATTATGCACTAGATCCAGTAGGTTTGCCCCAGATAGTCATAAAAAAAAACACATAGGTGCATACTCTAACATTGCTTTTCTCACTGTTTATATTTAGACCTCTAATTTTCAAATTTCAGATGTAATGCCTTCAATCATTCAACACAGTTAGCTATGAACATGTGGCTGATTTTGGCATCAGTATCACTTTCATTTCTTACTTAATACTATGGGCATGGAATAATTTGCAAGACAAAACTTCATTTTGAAAAAATTATATTGAAACTTTAACTGTTATTGTGCTTTATTACACAGCTTTAAAATGCTCGATTCTGACTGGTCAATTACGGCATTCTACAATATGTTATTTCTGAATAGCAGACTGCTGTTGTGGATGCTGTTCTGATCATAGGCTCAAGAGAACTTCGTGGAAGCAATAAATAATTCTTAAATCAATTTTTTAATTAATTTTGTGTCAAATTATTGACTATTGTTTTAAGTAGCCAAGTAATAAATGGGATAAAGTGGAGTGAGTGGGTCATTATTGCCAAATAAACCCCTTCAGGATGATGCACCACCATGTCAGGTTTTATTTTGCAATGACGACCCACTCATTCTATTTGATCATTTACACATGTGAATGTTTAATTTTTTCTGAGACTCTTTTTTTAAACTAATCTACCCCACCAATTTGGTTGTGTTTTTTGTGAAAGAGAAAATGTATCAGAGTCTTCTTGGTTAAGTGGTGGTAGGCAGGTGCTCTGTTGAAGTATGATCAATAAAGACTGCCTAAATGGACCGTATAGTAACTGTATTTTATTAATTTATTGTTTGTTAGAAATGTATCATATCAACTGTCTTGTAAATCTTGCGTGTCCCTAGCTGTATGTAAAGCAAACTAACATGGTGTCCTGAACTTGTGTGCTTGAGAAGACTAATCACTACACATCATTCATGTGTCTTACAGCCAAGGAGTGTGGTGGGGTGCTGACAGATCAGCAGAAGATCATTCAGTCTCCTGGCTTCCCTGAGGAGTATCAGGACGAACAGATCTGCTACTGGCACATCCGTGTGCGCCTGGGTCAGAGGATCCGCCTCCACTTCATGGAGTTTGATGTGGAGGATGACACAGCGTGTCTCGCGGATTACCTGGAAGTGTACGATAGCTATGATGATGTCTCAGGCTTCGCTGGGAGGTGAGGATCAGTGAATGGTCGGAAGTATCCAAACTTTATGAAATTGAAACAGGCTTAATATTGGCATGAAATTGGTTACATAATGCTGATGTAATACTCAAATGATTAAAGAGATAGAGATAGATTATTTGAAAGGGGATTGTATGAGGTACTTATTGATAGTCAGTGTGGATGGCAGTCAACACACCACCAGTTTGGAGAAGCAGCAGGAGTACTGGTGCAGGAAGCTAAGCAATGTGCTGCTGTGGACAGGGCCAGCAGCAAAATATATTTTATCCAACTAAAAAACTTTAATGTAGCTATATTATGCTCATTTTCAAGCTCATACTATTGTGAGTTTGTACTGGAATAGGTTTACATGCTTTCATGTTCTCACATTGGGCATAGCTGCAGAACCTCTATTCACCTTCTGTTTGAAAGATTCCATTTCAGCTCCTAACCAACTTTCAGGTACAGAAAAAAGGCTGTATTACAAGCAAGGTGCCTCAGGCAGTTCAGCTTTTTCTGTAGGAGACAATTCCTTTGTCCTGGTCTTTGTGACTTTGCAGACCTGTTACATTACCTGACTTTTTCAACAGGGAAGCAGTTATATGAGCCAAATATCAAACTGTCTAGTTCAACCAGAATCCTTTTGAAAAATTACATTGTAGGTCACAAGAGATGCTGGTCTGCCATTGCCTCAGTATGTTAGTTCAAATTCATCAAAGTCACACAATAGCAAAAACAAACTGAAGGATCAGGGCAGTGGTAGACCAGCAACTCCTGTATTTTGTCGGGTAAAATTAATTATTTTGACCAAAGGAGTATGGTTGCTTTAGAGAAAGTGATATTTGGCTTCTTTCACAGCGGTTTCCTGTAGAAAAAGGCTGTCTGACAGCAAGATAGAGGTGAAAATAATCTAAATATTATAGCTGCTGCTGCAGCAATGGTCGGAGCCGGGCAATTTTAGGCAAAATTAGGCAATTCTGAGCAACAAGCAGAGTGTAGGAAGATGAAAAAAAGGTGGCATTCTAATGTGCATTTTACATCAGTTGAGGCTTGAACTCACAATTTCTGGCACAAGAGACTCTGCATATTGACTGATAGCTAAGCCAAATAAACAGGGAAAAGAGACAAGGGATAACAGGGAAACGTGTTGATAAAGAGTATTTGTCTCTTCCCAAAACTCCCTGAATCATAATTGTTCTAATCTTAGTAGTCTCTAATCCACATAGCATGATACCTGAACATAAGGCTTTCACATTTTAAAGTCCATCCTGTCTTAGCTGAGGCTCGAACTCACGACTTCTGACACTGAAGTCCGTCTTTTATCTCACTGAGCTAATTGGCAAGTGACAGTTCATGTGTGGCTTCACAAATTGACTAAGCCAAGGATCAGGGTGCCAGGCAGCAGCCATCCATGCCATGGAAAAGCAAATTTCAAAGTGAAAGTTCCAAAGCTGTAGCACATATGGTTGATTTGTTGTGAATTTTCAAAGTTTTGAAATTTAGAGGTTTGCTGTAGCGCCACCATCAGGACTATTGTCTTCTGTTTCCAGTTGAGGACATCTGGCATGGGACTGGACCTTTGTGAAAAGTTTGGGTAGATTTCTCATATGGAAATGTTGTACAAGCTGAGGCTTGAACTCACAACCTTCAACACCAAGAACCATCCTCTATCTCACTGAGCTAATTGGCAAATGGAAACACCACTTGTAGCTTCACAAATTGACTAAGCCAGTCACCTGTGTGCAAGACAGCAGCTGTTAGCATGTAAAGGCAGATTTCAAATGGCTGTCAAAAATTCAGTTATTGAGACAAAAATCTCAAAATACACAAATTGCATCTAGACAGCATGGAGATGTTGGTCATTAGTTTTTAACAATGATTTATTGGCTCCAAAAGTGAAAAACTGATGTTTAAAAATGACATTTTTGCATTGACTCCAATTGTTCGCATGAGAGTGAAATTCAAAATGCTGTAAAAAATTCAGTTTTTGAGATAAAATTCTGATATTTTCCAAACATCATCTACCATGACTCCTCCCTCTTTTTTCATGAACATTGAAAATGTATTTAGCAAGAATTTGCAAGTATATGTTTATAATACCGTTTACAGTCAAACATTTTGATGCACTGTAGGCTCAATTTTTGATAAATCAAAAATCTGTGTGGATCGTTTGTGTAGGACAGTCTGAAGATGCTCTGTAGCAAGTTTGGTGTCAATTGAACAAAAATTGTGGGAGGAGATAGGTTTAATAAGTTTTACAGTTTTTGAAAAAAACAGAGTGATGGACTTCATAATTTGCAATAGGTTTAAATGTACAAAAGTTTCTTCAGTATCGGGGCTACATTGTGGTGAAAGTTGTAAATCTGTAGCACATATGGTTGATTTGTTATGAATTTTCAAAATTTTGAACTTTAGAGGCTTGCTGTAGCGCCACCATCAGGACTATTGGCCTGTTTTTGCAGCTGAGGCAATCTGACATGGGACTGGACCTTTGTGCAAAGTTTGGTCATTTTTTGTGCATGGGAAGTAGGATTTCCTCGGAAGAAGAAAGAAAGAAAGAAGAAAGAAGAACATGCAGGATTACAATAGGGTCCTGGCAGCTTAGGCTGCCCGGCCCCTAATAATGTATACTTGAACTGGTGTTGATTTCTTTAGATGGGCCGTTTTTTAAGGGTTTTACTGCTGACTTTGTCCATGGCAGTACATCATTGCTTAGGTTCAGTGGTGGCACCCCTCTCTGCTTCTCCAAACGGGGGAAGCACAAGAAAATATATTAACATGTACAATTAGACATAGATAGGATAAGATAGATAAGTTATCAAAAATCTGATATTTCCAAAAATAATATTATGAGTCTGTATGAAAAAGGCAGCCATTGTAGTCTGTTCCACGGCTGCCAGCTGCGATGATCTACAGATGATCTATCCTTTAGACTGTGTCAGGCAGCCAAGTGGTAGAAATTTAGTGAAGATATACATTTCTTTCCCTGTTCTCTGCAGGTGTTTGAACTGAAGAGAATGAGTTGTGAAAGTTTAATGTGAACACCTTTTGTTTACAGATTCTGTGGTGATTATTTACCTGAAGATATCATCAGTACAGGTGAGATGTCCTTATAATGTCATGTGTTGGCACTATGAGGAAACATTGTTTGGCTGTTGCATACCATTATTTGGCTGTTGCTGCGGGTTACCAAAACAAAAAACAATTACATTTGTCTGTTTGTTTGACAGGAAACGTGATGACGCTGAAGTTCCTCTCTGATGCTTCAGTTACAGCCGGGGGCTTCCAGTTACAATACAGTGCTTTTAATGCATCTGTCTTTCCTCAGAATTACACCCACTATTTCCACTGACTAGTGCTTTGACACACTGATGTAATCCTGTTCCTGTTTTTATGTTGCTGGGTAGTTCATGTACTGTAATTAAAATATGTCTTTACAGCCAATTAAGTAAACAAGTCAAATAAACAAGGTTGTTAAATTGTGTCAGTTGTATTCTAGAAAAGCAAATATTACCTGTCCTGAGGATGAGTACAGGTGATTTTATCATATTGTATTTGCCATATGGGCGTCAAAAAGTACCCTTTTGCAGCTTTTTTTAAACAGGGGCACAAGTTGCCATTATTTACACTTTACATATACAGTATGTACAGTATATGTTATATTTTTCTTGTATATTGGACCTATTTAAAATAAGCAATTAATTCCTGCTTTGCTCGGATTGTCATATTCAAAATTAAATGGTGGCACAATAGCTAGGCCTACAAAACGTGTCAGGTTCCTCAGTTACTCGTGATTCTGAGATGGAAATATAAGGCAGCCATCTTACCTGGGTCCATTTTTAAACTTGCTTTAACTGGAACCCATGATGAAACAGGCTTACGTTGTCTTTAAAATACTTGATTTTTTTTTTACCAGGTCTACAGCAATGCTGTTTTTTGTCATAAGTAGTGAGCATATAGACCAAAAAACACAAAAATCATTATGTTTATGCAGTATCATATGGTTTTGATAACTGTAGATTCAAACAGTGTACCAGTTGTTGACTGTTAATAGGATGTACAAGATAAATGAAGGGTAAAGGTATGAAACACCATCTATTATGTTCCATTTCGATATTATTCGATATTCTGCCAGTTAAAGTTTGTTGTTTTCTTGGACCAAATCAGCTATCCAGTGCAGCCTTTTTGTTCCAGAATCAGTATACAGTGTGGACATTGTTGGAGATTTGGACACAGCTCACTTGTGTGCAGGCTTAATTTGAGGGCATGTGGTACATGTGGAGATGAAAAGTGCAGCAGCAGTAACTGTGGGAAGGAACTAAATGTATTCAGTGTGGAGGAAGTTGTGGGGCATGGAAAGCTGACTGTCTGAAAAGAAAGAAAGAGACCAGGTCCAAGAGAAGGAACACCCACAGGAATCAGATAAAAAGGGAAAATTATAGACGAAAGAGAGAACAAGACAGGCGGGAAGTTCCTAGCATTTCTGCATTTCTGTCGATTAACTGTGCTGTTGAGGCAGAAAAAAAATCTTAAAGAAGATAAAGAGAATTTCAGGCCCTCTCAGAGCCTAGGTTGAGTAAGGGTAGTTTATTAGAGAGTGGGATGAAAGGTGGGTTGTTTTTTCTTTTCTTTTTTAAATGTATATTTAGGTTAGATAGGAAACTTGTTTTTGTTTTTTCAAGCCAGTGGTAGGCAGTAATGCAATGTCTTGGACGCCAACTGTCTTTAAAGTCCAACAAAGAAAGGAAGAAGAAGAAGAAGAAAGTGGAGTGTCTATGCACCGTATACGGTATATGCTATGTACTTAAAAGGATATTCCACCATTACATGATAATCCACTCAATATGTACTCACCCCTATGCTGATGTGAGGATGGATGAAGATCTTCAGTTCACAAAACAATCCTGGAGTTTCAGCAGAAAACAGGGTTGCAGCCAAATCCAGTACAATTGCAGTGAATGGTGATGGTCACGGATAAAATGTAAAAAAAGAAAGAACACAAAACAAACACAAAATGTCTCCATCCTGCTCGTGTGGTGTAATCCAAGTGTCTGCAAGCCATGACATTAAATTTAACCACAAAAGACACCATTTACACCATGTTTTTAGCTGAGATGTCAACTGTAGCCTCCCAGATAGCATGTAAACATGGCGTCGATGTATCGCGAGACTTCGTATATCTCTTAATAACGTGAAAATAAAGTGAGATCGATGCCATGTTTACATGCTACCTGCTACATGCTACACTTGACATTTCGGCTAAAAACATGGTGTAAATGGCGTCTTTTGTGGTTAAATTTTAATGTTGCGGCTCACAGACACTTGGATTACACCACATGAGCAGGATGAGCACGAGCATTTTGTGTTTGTTTTGTGTTTTTTTTTTACTTTTGGTCTCCATTCACTGCCACTAGCTGCAACCCTGTTTTCTGCTGAAACTCCAGGATTGCTTTGTGGACTGAAGATCTTCACCCATCCTCACATCGGCATAGGGGTGAGTACATATTGAGTGGACTATCATCTAGGAGTTGAATATCACTTTAACAGCATATCTTTCATATAATTTCTGATTGTGTTTGGAAACAGAGATTAAAAAAGCACAAGTTAATAAAGAATCTGTAAAGGCAGTCTTTTTTGAAGTTTAAAATGCATACAATATTGTTCGAAAAGAAGGATTAATGAACAAATTAAATATGGTAGTATATCAGTAAGAATATATAATTGAATTAAAGTGAGTATTAAGTGAGTAGTAATGATGGGTTTTTTTTGTCGGGTTAAGGATGGAAGGTCATTATTTGCTGATGATGGAGCCTTGTGGAAAAGAGGAAAGAATATTAATCATATTATGGGGAAAATAAAAGAGGCAGTTAATGTAGTTGGAAAAAATAGTTATATTCAAAGGTATTCAAGTTTTCAGTAGAAAAAAAACAAAACAGTAATGCTCACTGGAAAGAGAAATGTTGACAGATAAAAATATATAGGCGAAGGATTGAACAAGTGAAAGTATTCAAATTATTGTGAGTGTGGTTTGATAAGTTAACATGGAATGAACATAATAATATAAGTACCAAGTGCAAAAAGATACTACATGTGATGAGATGTTTAACAGGGTCAGAATGGGGAACGAGCAGATCTTCAATGACAAATATAAATGTAGTGTATATTAGTAGTATATAATATATGCACTTACAAGGTCAGTACAAGTGCAAGCCATGAGGCTGGCTTTTAAAACAGCTCCTGTGTCTGCTTTACAGATTGAGGTGGGTGAAATGCTGCTGTATTTTAGATGCAAGCAGTCATTGATCAGTTACTGGGCAAACCTTCAAGGGCAATCAGGATCGACACCCAAGAATGAAGATACTTTTGTCATGATGGGAAAGAGAAACAGCCTAGCAGAAGTGTTTTGCATGGACCAGTGAGAAAATAGTCAGAGACATTATCAGTAACGACGCCCTGGCTGTTTCTGTTAAAAGGGTGTCAAGTAGACTAGAAATACAAAAGAGTGGACCCAAAAATGCAGACTGGAACAGAGGAGGCAGAGTTCAAAGGAGATTTAATAACAAACGAAAGGTAACAAAAAGCACAGGCTTACTTGAATGACGTGGGTGTCCAAAACACAAAACTAAAGTTGCAGAATTCCAAAACCAGGTACAAAAATCCAAAAACACGAAGAAAACACTGACAGGGCTCAGGAAACTCGACACAAAGGATAATGCAATGAACTGACACTGACACAGAGAAACACAGGTGGGCACACAGGTGAAACACATGACAATCAAAAAGAACGGGAAAAGAACAAAGACAGGAAGTAAAGACTAGACACATGAGTGAGGACCAAAACTATAAAATAAAACAGGAAGTGACCAACAAAAACACCAAACCATAACAGTTTCCCTTTGTTACAGTTGATTTATATGTACTGGAAAAAATTAAGCTACATAAATGGTTTGGAGACATTGGAATATTGGTTAAAGAAAAATTGCAAACTTTATATCAAACATTTGTCCAAGTATATACTGATGGATCCAAGGATCCTCATACAGGGAGCACTGGGTTTGCTTTTAGTATGCCAGCTTTATAGGTCCCTGTGAAAAGTAGAACATCAGATCATCTGTCAGTACACCAGTCAAAATGTTGGCAGTTGCAGCAGCATTGCAGCAGGTAGAGGAGTCACACATTACAGTTTTTTTTCCAATTGCTTAAAGCAATATTCCACTCTTAGATAATCATCCACTCAGTATGTACTCACCCTATGCCGATGTGAAAATGGGTGAAGATCATCAATTCACAAAACAATCCTGGAGTTTCAGCAGAAAACAGGGTTGCAGCCAAATCCAGTACAATGGCAGTGAATGGCGTCGATCTCGCGATACTTCGTATATCTCTTAATGGACGCACGTGTGAAAATATTGCAAGATCAACGCCATGTTTACATCCTACCAGCTACATGCTACAGTTGAAATTTCGGCTAAAAACATGGTGTGAATTACAACTTTTACGGTTAAATTTTAATGTTGCAGCTCACAGACACTTGGATTACACCACACGAGCAGGATGGAGACATTTTGTGTTTGTTTTGTGTTCTTTTTTTTACATTTACATTTGGTCTCCATTCACTGCCATTGTACTGGATTTGGCTGCAACCCTGTTTTCTGCTGAAACTCCAGGATTGTTTTGTGAACTGAAGATCTTCACCCATCTTCACATCGGCATAGGGGTGAGTACATACTGAGTGGATGATTATCTAAGAGTGGAATATCGCTTTAAGCATGATTTTGAGAACAGGGCTCATTTTGTCAAAACACTACGCACAATTCACACAACCACACACGCAAGTTGCAGAACACCTCAGATCTTTTGCAAAATTAAACACTTCATTCCAAACTGTACAAAAATGAGTAAAAACCTCTGTCACCCAAAGCACACACATGCCTCATGTGATCTGACTTTGTTTGAACCAGTTAGACACTGCCGAGCTTAATCTAAAACAAGTTTAACATTTCTGTTTTGTTTTTTGTTTTTTTTATGAAAAGTCTGGGTTTTTAGAAATATTGTGAGGGTGGTTCCCAAACTTTTTTTGCCCCCCTTTCATAAGCTGAACAAAGTTTGCGCACCCCACCTCACAATTTTTATCAATCATTAAAGGAGAACTATTATGCTTTTCCTCTTTTCTGACCTATAAATGTTGTTACAGTGTCGTCAAAGCGTCAAATAATGAGGTTCATGCATTTGGAAGTGCTGCAAGCTGTTTTGGATGGCTCCGCATGCTGTGTTTTACAGTCTTTTTTTTAACAGTGTAATCCCACTGACGTTAATGCATGCCGGACTTACTTATGTGTAACTGACAGGAGTATGTTGGTAATTTGTAGAAACGTCTTTCTATTAGAAAAATGAAATCCATCCTTACGCCGCACAGGTAAGCAGGTAATGACAATAACAAGCTACGGCTAACGTTGCTTACCATTCAGAGATGTCTTAGGCCGGAGATATACTTGCTGTTTAACCATGCGTTTGCGTTTGCGTATGCGTAGCGTTAATTTCTGAGGACGTGCACAACCATCGCTCCAAATGGACGCAGGATACGCGAGGCAGCCATGAAGCGTCGGGATGCGTTGGGGTGCGTATGCGAACGCATTGTTAAAAGCAAGTATATTTCCAGCATTAAAGTAACCTCTGTTCTTGAGAAACTTCAGGCTGTCCAGTCTCTACCTCTGGATCGGATTCGGGATCCAACACATACGGCTGTATTTCAAAAGTTGACATTTTCAAAAGAGAAATTCTGATAGTTTCGTAAAGTTCGCTGTTTACTCTCAACTCCCGCACCGACAAAATGAGGAGGTGGGGTCAGCAGCGCTCACCTTCGGAAGTCCTTGAGTGTGACCAATCACAGCGGAGTGGGCTCGGCGGGAGGCATACATGGAGGAGGGCCGGGGGGCGGAGTAAATTACACAGACTGTTTTCGTGGGATGCAGGAAATACAAGGAAGCGATGCAGCGAGAGGCACAGCATCTCGAAGATCTACAAAGCTTTAATCGTGTGTAGCTGCTCTATAGACCCTTTTACAGTTTGTAAACAATGAGAAAGCTGCGCGCGCATCTTGGCAACAGAAGTACGGCGGACCACAACAGCTTGTCAATGGGCCGCTGCAAACACGAGCAGTTTTAATCATGTTCTCAGTCTAATCAACACGTTTAATAGCTTGCAGCCATAGATGCCACCAATTGCTCTGAAACGGTCACAATTTTTTGGAAGTTTAAGCAACTTATATCGACCACTGGAATATCAGTTCTGAAGTATCATATACTCAATAAACAAATGTTTTGGTGATTTTGGTGCTGGTAAAATGTTTAATTCAACCTTTGCAGCTTGATAACTCGTCTGGATGACTGGAGGAGACCGCTGCTTCTGTTTCCAAAATGCGCATGCAGCTCTTCGATGGCGTCAGCTGTAAAAGGGTCTATAGGAGTCCAAAAATCAAATACAAAGGCCCGAAAATGAGTATAATAGCTCTTCTTTAACAAAAATTGGGGGTGGAACTGCTAAAAAATTATTCAAAGGACTAATTTTAGTGAAATAAAGTTTAGAAGGCTAGAATCAGCAAACTTTTATTTCCCCTATATAAATCATATTCATTCAACTTTGTTTCACTCTATATTTCTCCCCTGATCTTCCGCAGCCCCCTGCTGTGGCTCTGCCCCCCAGTTTGGAAACTACTGTCTTTCCACTTCGTAAAATCAGACAATTCATCCATGCATTTCCAAAGTTTGCATTTTGCAGTGAAAATCAGAACAGAACATTATAAATAGCAGATAAACACAACAGCAACATGTGAGGAGACAAAATAGAAGGTATGAATAACACTCAGGTTCTGATCTACATTAATAATAATAATAATAATACATTTTATTTATTTGGCACCTTTCTTGACACTCAAGGTCACCTTACATCATCAAACTGTTACTGTAAAGTTACTGTACTGATTACCTTGTTTTTTCACCTGTGCTCATGTTGAAACATCCAAGTTACTGTTGCATCAGCACATCTGTTGAGGTTGAGCTGAACTCTCTGTCCAGTCTCTCTCACTGTCAACCTAAAGTTTACAATATGGTCAACCAATGGTGAACATTTGATAAATTTGGTAAAGCTAAACTCACCTGTTGCCTTTTTTGTAGTTCTTATGCCTGACTGGAGAGTTTACAGTTAAGCAGCTAAGTGTCTGTGCACCTGATGGCTTTGTTTGATCCACTGTTTGAATTGTGTTTTATTTTGAAAGGCAATGCTTTGAAAGGGCAAAGAAGTGACATGATATTAGATTTCTGTGTAGAGAAGTGTGTTTAGTGATTTGAAAAACACTATGTTTAGTATTTAGCAAAGAGTGTGAGGCTGAAAATGTGCTTGCAGTTGTGAAGATCAGGGCTGAGGTTTTGCTCCTTGGGTGTCAGGTTTCACAAACTGTGTGTTACTTAAAATTTTAGTGTGTAAGCAATCGGAAAAAAACTGTAACATTTCTGCTTTTTTATGAAAAGTCTGAGTTATGTAGAGATATTGTGAGGGCAGTGGTTTCCAAACATTTTTTGGTATTGCCTCCCTTTCATAAGCCAAACAAAGTTTGCATCCCCCACCTCACAGTTTTTATCAATCATCAACAATAATCAGGGGTGGAACTGCTAAAAAAGATTGAAAGTTTAGAAGAATAGAATCAGTAAACTTTTATTTGTTTATTTCCACTACATAAATCATATTCATTCAACTTTGTTTCATTCAATATTTCTCACCTGGTCTTCTGCACCCCCTGCAGTGGCTCTGCCCCCAAATTTGGGAACCACTGTGTCAGGGTAAAGTACATGAATATATGGATCAAACACAACTCAAAACAGTGCTGCACACTGATGAAAATATTACTTCTCTTCATATTGTAAAATCAGACAATTCATCCATGCATTTCCAAAGTTTGCATTTTGCACTGAATGCATTGTACTGATTTTAGAGAAAAGTTGTTTCTTTCACCTGTGCTCATGTTGAAATATCCAATTGACTGCATATGCATATTTGATAAATTTGGTACAGGTAAACTCACCTGTTGCCTTTTTATAGTTCTCATGCCTGAATGGAGAGTTTACAGTTAAGCATCTACATGTCTGTGCACCTGACGGCTGTGTTCAATCCACTGTTTGATTTGTGCTGTATTTTGAGAGACAGTGCTTTGAAATGGCAAATTTGAAAAATACTGTGTTTAGTGTTTTGCAAAAACTGTGAGGCTGAAAATGTGCTTATAGTTCTGGGCTGAGGTTTTACTCATTGAGTGTCAGGTTTCACTAACTGTGTGTTGGTTTTAATTTTAGTGTGCAAGCAATCGTAAAAAACTGGAAACAACTGTCAAAAGAACTTTAAAAAGGAACAGTAGAGGGCAGCAATACGAGGCTGTAGTGTCTAGTCTGCCTAATCCAAAGAAGAAGAAGAAGACTCGTTTCTGATTGGCTCCCAGCCTCTTGGCCACGCCTTAGAGCACTTGCGCGGAAACACGGCGCATTTTTTTGTTTATGTTTAAAGCGGAATCAACGGAATCTTCCGCAATATGTTCAGTAAGATCACGATCAGCTTTCTTTAAACAGCTCACAGTCATTGTCAACGATAGCCTTTTTTGCAAGATGCACGTTAATGTTTAATAGAGGTGAGTTTTGTCCAAATGTCATTAGTAACCTGCTAGTTATTCTACCGGTTACAACAGTTAGCATAACGGATACACCATTCAAAGAAGTTAGCGAATACTGTTGGTCGGATAGCAGAAACTGTTGGTGCTCGTTTTATTGAAGTCGCCCACATTTTACGTTGGTCAGTCTGTAATTGATAGCAGTTAGCTTACATTAGTAACTTGAGCGTTATTTGGACAAACTTGCTAGTTAACGTTAATGGTAAGGGTGAATAGGCCCAGTCAAACACACCATGAATCAAAAGCTGCTGAGTGTGTTTAACATTTGTCAGAGCGGCCAGGTCTGTGTGACAAAACCAGCCCGATACCAGAACTCCAAATAGGCCCCTGTCAAACCAGAGAGCTTTACACTTCTTCTAGAGTCCAACACAAATGCTACCTTTACCACCTAGCGTTATGTTGTGATAGCCTATCTAAACTGACACCATAAATGTTTATTGTGCCAGCATTCCAGGTCTCGTATGATTCAGGATTCAGGAGGTATTGGGAGAATATGGCAGAAATTGAATATAATATTCATGTTTTTATCAGTGTATAATTATCTGAAAATAGGAATTGTTGTGTTTTCATTACTTCTAAACAGGATTTTTCAAAGTCTGAGACAGTGGGCCTCCCCTCAGACAAATCCTGTTCACTTGATAGTTTAGCTTAGCGTTAATTCCTGGATGTCTATAGGGTCATGATTACTTTGTCTGATCCAGTACACACGTAACAACTGAGCCAATATAGCCTAATATTGCTGTTTGATATAGTTTCTAATTCTGGGAAAGTAGGATAACAGTAATATTTATTTGTTTACAATTTGTTAACCCAAATTAGACACATAGGTTATTCTACATGATCTCTCTTTTTTGATACTTAGATTTTATTTAATAATTTTTAGTTAAAAAAAGAACAAGAATAAACAAAACAAATATACAGTACAACAACAAAAGTTGCCAGGCACTATATTATCCATACATTTCAAATCTAACAGGCATATATTGTAGAATATACAGGGTGTCCATAAAGTCTCTGTACAATTTAACAAATTTATCACAAAAGCAAATGAATAGACAAATCTGTGGAAATTATTACAAAATGAAGATTAGATATTGATGGGTTTTTTTTGCCTCATTTAACAGACCTCTATATGGGCACCATTAGTTGCACGAAGCACATCAAGACGGTACTCGATTTCTTGCCATGTTCGCTGTAGCATAGCCTCATCAATGGTGGCAATGGCATCAGTGATCTTTTGCACGAATTGACGGATGTGACGGTGGATGTCTACCGTACTTAATCCTATAGTTTCGCTGAGTCTGCGTATCCGATTTTGTTTCAATAAACCATGAAACACATTGTGCCTTTTCTTGAGGAGTAGCCATTTTTTAGGGGTTTATTTAACAATCTATTTCATCAACAGGGTACCTGAAATACACAAATGCAATGTGATTAAAAACTTTGATAACCACTGAGTACATAGAACAAATCTGATAAACATATCTCATCAATTGCTTTTGTAATAAAATTTTTAAATTGAAAAGAGACTTTGTGGACACCCTGTATATATGTATATAGTCACTTCATAATTTGAATCGAACTCAACAAGATTGGTAGGTTATACTGAAGGAGGAAGGTAAATGACGTTTTTTTTTTTGTTGTTTTTTTTTAAATATTTTAAACAGTGAAGCAGTTGAAAAGGTATGGGACAAGGAACTCGGCAGAGATGGTCTGGTACCAAATTGGAAAACAACATGGTCCAACTCAGGCAGTTCATCTAAAAATCTTGCACATCATTTAATACATTTCAAGATGATTCACAGGGCAATATGCTACATCTATTATATGCTTTAAAATGAAATTACTTCTGAGTCCTAATTGTACTCACTGTCTGGATCAGGTGCCAGGTACAGCAATGCATATTCTGGGAGTGCCCACTGATCAGGGATTTTTGGACTCGTGTTCTGTTGACGATCTCAGAGCTACTAGGAACCTCAATAGTACCTAATCCCTGTCTTTATCTGCTTAATGATGACTTGTCTCTCTCTCTCACCTTAAATCAGCGTGGACTACTGTTAGCAGGCCTTACTGCAGCAAAGAAAACCATACTGTTAATGTTGTTTCGTCACCAAACTCATTCCTTATTTCAAGAAGTATTTTACCCATTTTGTCCATCTGATGTTTGTATCTTTTCCTAGTCTCAGATTTACCAAACCAGTAGACAAATAAGTAAAATGGCGACACTTCAAAACTATCCCAGTTCTACAGGAATACCATAGCTCTGTCAACCCTGACTGGTGTAGGAAAACTAACAGTGTTTGTTTTCTTTCAGGTTATTGATTTCGTCACTCCCACAGCTCTTGGTGTTTGTCTGGTTATGTTACCTGTGAGGACAATGATGCCCAGAAAGGCCTGCAAGCGGACTTCAGCTGCCGCATCAAAAATCAAAAATAAGATTCTCAGTGAGTCTGTCATTCAGTTTAACACATTTTACAGTCCAGGTCTGGGCCTTATGTACAACCACATTATACTGCAAGCTTTGTTGTTTGTTGTTCTCACATTTTCTGATGGAAGATAAATATTAAATTATACTTGTATCAATAATTAATACTGTGATTCTTCTTCATGACCACACCAGACACCTCATCCTTCTTCAAGGTCTCTTTGAAGACCAACAATAAGGCCTTAGCTCTTGCTTTGGAGGTCCAGAAAGCCAGGAGCAGGCAGCTGGAGAAGGAGATTATCTACCTCCAGAAACAAGTAGAGGCTCTGTGCTTTGAGCTGGCCACCAAGAAATACAAGCACAGGAAACTGGTTGGTTTGTTGTTTGCTTAAAATGATTTAGAGTTACTGTAGTTAACATTAAAGGCCTGTTTGGGAGAATGTAATCATTTCTGACCATATACTGTAGCACATTATTGGACAATCTCAGAAATGTCTTGTTTGATTTGATGTGTAATTTATTGTTTTTCTTGCACAGCTCCTCATCTTGAAGAACCTCCATATGAACACTATGCAGCACTTGGACATGGCGGCTGATCTATTCTCTGACATTGTAAGGATTCCTCTCACTATATTAGCAGTATTAACGCTTGCTGTTTTGTATGGCAAGTTTGTTACCAAGGGGTGGACACAAGAACAAAATTAGCACAGCAGTATATGATATCCATATTTGACAGTATTTGCTGAAATATAGAGACAAAAGAGACTTCAGAGCTGTGAACCATGATTGCTCACTGAGAATTTTCTCCCAATAGTATAATATGTAATTGAGTTGTCACAATACCAGAATTTTAAACTTTGATACAATACGAGTATTGTTTTAAAAAAATACTTATACCTCTTTAATACCAGGGCATGAAGAAAAAAAAGTCATAGGCACACACAATAGGATCCTTTTACAGTTTTTTTTTTTTACAATTGCTGGCACACTAAATTAAAAAAATAACATACAGTTAGTGAAACCTGACACTCAAGGAGCGAAACCTCAGCCCAGGGGAGAATGTAGAGTGAAAGTTGAATTAATATGATTTGCTGATTCTGTCCTTCTAAACTTTATTTCACTAAAATTAATCTTTTGAATCCTTTTTTAACATTTCCACCCCCAATTATTGTTAATGATAAAAATTGTGAGGTGGGGGTGCAGAAAATTTTTTCAGCTTCTGAAAGGGGAGTGTGACATCTCTAAAAAACCCAGACTTTTCATAAAAAAGTAGAAATGTTAAATGATTTAGACTGAGTACAGCAGTGTCTAACTGGTTCAAACAAAGTCAGATTGTATGAAGTATGTGTGTTGTTTGGGGACAAATTGCGTTTATACCCCTTTTTTTACAGTTTGGAATGAAGTGTTTCGTTTTGCAAAAGATCTGAGGTGTTCTGCTACTTGTGTGTGTGGTTGTGTGAATTGTGTGTAGTGTTTTGACAAAATGAGCCCTGTTTTCAAAATTGTGCTGAAGCAATTGTAATAAACTGTATTAAAAAAAACCTTCACACAGTGCTGATACAGATTAAGTCACACTGTCTGGTTTTGCTAAGCTTAGCCAAAGTTCAGGCAGGACAATAAAGACTGAACTGTGGTCTTGAATGAGCACTTAGATCATTTGTTACAGCTTTGATACTCTCAGTATGCTATTGTTCTAAACTTGTGCTATTGGAAAAAGTATCAATACTTTGACAACCTTGCACATGAACAACCTTGGAACCAAGTGTGTAGTTCTCTTCTTGTTGCTAGTGACGACCAGCCTCTTTTTTATACAATACAAAATGATGAGTATAGGAGGATATTTATCTCTTGAAATGAAACAGACCACAATGGTAAACTGCATTATGTTGTTTTATAGCACAGTGAGCAGCATGTGAGAACAGGATATCTTCATAGTCCAGCATAGATGTGACAATCGATTTCACAATGGTTTTCCTTCCTCAAGAGAAAAATATGCTCCATTCTGAAATAGGAAACCAATTTTTATCTTCAGTCTCTGTGTTCCACACTGGGTTTAATAGCCAGACTGTTAATCCAACCAAATTCATACTTAAGATTGAACAATGGCAGTAGAAAATGCTTAGCCATATTAAAACTATATGAGCCATAATCTGTGATTGTGACTGTTTTTATTACACACAGGATCTTCCTAAACTACCTGAAAAAGGTGAGATCTTACCTGGTGACATCAACAAAGAAAATCTTGTGGTTGGAAGGTGAGCAAATATATCTATAACTATAACTATATTCTGATTGTAATAATACTATACTTTGTACAAAGTGCAATTTTTGGTTTAGACAGCTGTGAATGACATTGGCTATTTCTTTCTTGCTGTCTTGCTTTTTTCTCTATCCCCTATCAGTCTTACAGATGTGTTACCTCCTCAGCCAGAAACTTCAGGGGCTTTATTGTGTCCTCTGCAAGAAGTAACAGCAGACTTGCCTGAAAAAAACATCTGTGTAAATGTCTTAAGTATCCAGAAGACACGCCAAAACTCCACTGATACTTTCAATGGTAGGGTGCTTTAGAATTTTGGTGTTATTCATCATTAATCATTTTAAGTTGCAGTTAAAGGGATAGTTCAGTTTTTAAGTGGAGTTGTATGAGTATCCATAATCGGTGTATTACCCATTATTTTCTATGGACAGACCCCACACTGACAGCAGCAGGCGTGCGCCTGCACATGTTGCTGCGCCGCCCCGCGGGACTTCACACCACTGTCCTATTCCCAGCGTCGCTGCACCTGATAAACACACCAGTTCACTTCGAGAAACAGCTGTTCAGTGCTTCAATACAATGTTGGCTCAACTATGGACATTATTTTCTGTGTTTGTTGGTTTTCACTGTAGTTTCAACTGTTCCTCCTGTGCTCCAGCTCTTTACATCCACTTGTGCTGTTTGTCTTAACTCAGCTTGTCAGCCCTGCACGGCAGGGATTCACATCTCACGGCCAAAACGCACTAAAGGCGTCTGACGCTCGCGTTTTGAAGTACACCCATCGTTCTAAATGGCAGAACATGCTCTGAAAGCATCTTGACGCGCGTCAAACTGCCTTGACCCCCACACTCCGAACTTGTTCGATTTCGGAGCATCAAATGAGGACCAGGGCTTTTTTATCTGCAGCTGCAGCTGGTGTTTGGGGCGAGTTTAATGGAATAAAAAAGGGCATGGACGTGAGAAGCGAGTGCTGACAGAACTTTAGCTCCACCTGAAAGCTGGTAAAAGAAGAAAAAAAAAAGAAAAAAGAAAAAAACTAGCCGCAACAGAGAGGGAGGGAGGGAGAGAGCGTGTGAATATGGACAGATGCGCCGATTTGATATAAAAACTTTTTATGATCATGAAACATAATATTACTTTACACTTCTGTGGGGTGTGATTTTTTGCTCCAAGTCCGATTTGTTTACTTTTAAATACTTAATTGCTCCCCGCCGATTATTCACAACTACGAAGGACTAGAGAGAGACAGCAGAGAGGAGGGAGGGGGACCGTTTGTGAAGTGCTGACTGATATAAAACTTTTTTGATGATAAATCCTGATGTTACTGAACAGTTCCCTGACTCAAATATCTGTCTCCGTAACAGACAGACAGACGTTCGTCTCCTCCATGAAACGTTTGTCACTTCGCTGCATTATTATAAATCATTATGAACTGTCCAGACGCCATGTCTCCCTCTTTATCTCCTCGGTGTGTGTCTGTGTGCAGTTTGCTGTCTGCTGTGGTCTAAAACATCCTCACTGATGTAAACTGTCAGAGTGACACATGTAAATTATCCTGCTGCATTAATACAAAAACATGAATATCGCACACTGTTTAGTCATTATATAGACGGACCCGAAAAAAGGTGAGGATTTTTTTCCCCTCAGAGGACAATATTTTATTAAAGAAATAAACTATTATTAATAGTAATATAAACAGATGCATATAAATAGCGACCTTTTCCTAAAATACTGCTGGTTTTGTGGTGATGGAATGTTAAATCTGACGCCTGCAGTGCGCTATAGAAGCTTCATTTCATGCGCGTCAAATGAAGCCTTTAGTGCGTTTTGGCCTTCAGTGCTGCTGAGGTGCTTGTCTGTTTGCTGAAATGCACTAGTCTTTAGTCAGTTGGCTGACACTGTACGTTTCACTTCCTATAAATTCTACAACATAAAGTCCCCCATTGTTTTGTTATGTAAAAGATTTTATTATGAAGCAGCAAAGTCAGGAAGTGTTGTTTTCGGCAGCAAGTACTTAGCAGGACTCTTATCAGGTGAACACTGAAAGTACACACAGTGATACAGGAGAGAAACTAAACTTCAAACCAGAGGTCAATTTAGAAGCTACAAATTATGAGAGCTGAACACACAGAAACTTCTATAGACCACTTTGTCTCTGCTGTCCTGCACAGACAGGAGCTCAGTCTGACAACACATGCTTGTTTGAGGGGACAGATGGAAGGTCAGAGAGGCCGTGGTCAAGACATATGCCGAGCCCAGTGTCCTGGACAAGGGTGACGCTCCGCCGCACTTTCCATGTGTGTTAATGACGACACATGACGTGCATCACATGACACACTGCACCGGTAGTGTGTTTTAGCCTTATCATTCCCCAAGTTTGGAGAAGCAGCAGGTGTAGTAAGCTAAGCAATGTACTGCTGTTTCAGCAGCTGCTTAAGGTTCACCAGCAAAACATCTTTTTAACCACCAAAAAAAACCAAACACCTAAAACAATCTATCCGTTTAAATGTATGCTATATTCAGAATATTTTTACCGCTTTACCTTGCCATCAGACAGCCTTCAACAGGTCATGAATTTTTTAGGTGGTTTTTAGGTTTACATGTTGCTGATGATCCTGATCCTCCACACCAGTACATTGCTTAGTTTCCTACATCAGAACTCCTGCTGGTTCTCTAAACTAGTGCCAACCGCCATCTACTGTAGATTATACTGTGACTATGGTTATCTCATACAACCCCTCTTCAAAAAACTATCCCCTTAACTGTCCTGATATACTGATGTAGAGTTCACTGGAAATAGTAATTTGTTTATTTTTCACAGATAACACAGATGCTGAGGAACGGCATTCAAGCCAGACAGAAACACACTGTCCATCCAGCAGCCTAAGAGATGAAGTGGAGAGGCTGTCAATGATGTACTCTCAATCTGGGTTTGATATGAAGCCATTCCCATGTCTTCAGAACAGTCAAACCTCTTCAGTTGTAAGCCCATGTGAAAAACCCAAATCATTTCTTTCTGATGATGCTCACCTTCCAAGTAGCTCAGTCGTGGAAACTGAACCAGAACATGGTCATAAACAAGAGAAGACTGTGCTTTTGAACACAACAATGGAGATGACTGAGAGCAATGCTGTTGAAATTGTCAGTGTGGAGACAAAGGCAAAAAAAACAGGCCACTCTGGCAGGATGAAAGACAGGCAGAATAAGGATCCACAAGTGAAGACTTCTGGAGATTCTAGGTTGAGTGAGGTTCAGAGTGCTCTCATTGGCTCTTTGTTACAGACAGATGATCACAAACTAGTGGATATTGGAGACCCAGAAGTTGAGCTTCAGTCACCCAAAACACAGTGTAAAAGTGCCATGACCTCCCTCATTCCCAAATTGAGCAAGTTGAAAACTGGCAACTATTGTAAAAGAACAAAGGACAAATTCAAATTCAACGAGCAAACAAAGTTAAAAACAAAGTCCTGCGACATTGTCTCACCATACCTGGATGATTATTTCATTGATCCTGAAATAAAATTATCAAAAGCAGCTGAAAGTGTAAAATTACCACCAGAGAGAGATAGTGCAGAAGAAGCAAGGTCCACAATCACTTACAGAAGGTCTAGGACTAAAGAAAGGAGGGTGTCCTCAGTTACCAGGAAAATGATTGTCCCTTTGTCTTTACCACTGCATGGAAGTGAAAGCAGGCAGTCCAAATTGGAACAGGTAAATGAAGTGGAAAAAGAACATGTGGGAAGTCACAAATCAAGATGCAGAGGGACCTTTGTTATTTCAGTGGCCAGAGATAGTACCTCATTGAACATGGCATCACCAGAGGTTGGTGCTGTAGAGCAGGACCTAATGCCTTCAATGAAATCTTCCTTCTGTGAGATAGAAGAACCGTCAACACTCATGGATGTATGTGTCATTCGGCAGCATTCAGAATCAAATCCATCCAGGCACAGTGAAGAACCCTTTGACAAGGAAACACTGGGCTCCTGTAAGCGTCCTTGGCTGGCCACTCAAGAGTTAGGAAGTGCCCAAGATGCTTTGAGTAGCAACGATAATCATGATGTACTGCCGCTGGTTCAAGGCTTCATGTCAGAAACAGAGTTTCAGAAACCAAAAAAAGCCAAGAGAGAAGAAACAAGTCGATCCAGAAAGAAGAAAGCTGTGCAGAGGGAAGAGTGTGTTGATCATTTAAATGACAGGAGAAGGGAGAAAAGAAACAGCTGTAGCAGCAAAAGATTTAGATTTGAGGGCAAAGCATGTTATCTTGGGGACGGCATTGATGACCCTGAAACAAATAAACAATGCAATGACTTGCAAGTGCCTGACTCACTTTCTGACATCAGTGAAAAAGATGACATCTTTGGACACAATCGGTCAAAGTCCAGGATGGAGAATAATTCACAGCAGTGTAAAATGGCATCTAGCCTACATACAACCATGGAAACCAGAAATCTAAGAGAGACATTTGTTGTCTATAGGAGGAAAACTCAAACTCAAGACAATGTTTCACTTAACAACCAAAAGACAACTGATATGTCACATGCCTCCAGTCACATCATGGACACTAGTGATGAGGCAGTTCATCAGAATTCGGGAGACCTGCCGACAGGTGAGATGCCACCGTGGCTGGCCGTAGACATCAGCGCAGCGGACACTGAGGAGGGCACATTAATCACAACTCCCAGGAGGAAGACATCATGCAGGGTGGCAGCGATTGAGGAGTCTTCTGCTGTAACAACTGAAGCCTCTCCAGGTGAGATATCCATCAGTGTATTTTTTTGTCTACCTTTTTTGTGTCTGCCTTAATACACATTCAAACTCCAGCTTAGGCCCTGTTTGTACCAGGTATGAAGATGCATCTTTGGTGATCTGATCACAAGAGCAGCACATCAGCTCACACCTGGCATTAGAATGGGTCTCCACAATGGTCTTGGTGGACCACTTGTGATCAGATCTCATTTTCCCTGTTCTATATACAAACAAACCAAAAAATGTACTGTTTATTAGACCTCAAATTAGACAAGAACTAGGTCAAACAAAGTTTTCTGATGGCCAAGCTTCAGTGATTACTGTACTTTTGTACAGTAATCACTGAAGCTTGGCCATCAGAAGACTTTAAAAGTGGATCATATTTTATGGAGAAAGTGTTTTCTGGTTTTCCCTCCAGTGTCCTCCATCTGCTCTGTCTCATGTTCTTTCACTGAATTACAGAGTTTCCCAATGGACAGATAGCTGCACTTGTTGCTAAAGTAACTGGTTACTAGCTGCCATTGGCTATGACTGTCCCACAGTCTGTAGCATTATTTTAAGCTGTTTTCTAAATTACACATGGACGTTAAAATAAGTAGAAAATGTAAAACAGCTGAATAATGTTAGATGATGCATGGTTTGACAGTTAACGTTACCATAACATCAGTGGTGCTGTATGAACTTTTGACATGAGAGCGATGAAAAAACGTAGAAAATCAATTATGTTATCTCTAACAACAGAAACATTTTCTGTGCATTGAAAACATAAAGAGTAACTAAACCTAAACTATATATATATATATTTGTGTTACAAATATGCACAGCTATTATCCTTTACTGGTTGAAAGCCAACTATTGCAGTTTGATTTTGAGACTGGTTGATCTGGAGGCAGGTGATGTATTCCCCCACCCCAGAGGCAGGTCACAGGAGACTGTATTTGGGTTCCCAAATAAATAAAAGTCTATGGAGGAAATTCTGCAAATTTGTGAGTTATATCTGCAGTACACCTAAAATGTGTATATTGTTTTACTGATGAGAGGAAAAAATTAGAGCCTTATTGTGCCTAAACATGCTTATTTTGTTTCATTTATGAAGTAGCTAAAATGTCCTGTATTGTTTTCCTAATGGGAGGAAAAACAATGAGATGTCTTGCAACTCAGCCTAATGCATTTATTTCTCATTTCTAAAGTATTTAACATTTGTGTTTGTTTTCAATAACACGTGTCAAGATAATATAAGGTGATGCACAAATGAATAATAAATAAATGCTCAGGACCGTTCATTTATGCACAAGTTAAATCTTCCCTCGATTTATTGATAAGGCCTGTTGTGAATTGGGTTGTGATGGTTTGGATTGATAATCCCATGATAAACAGAACTGAAAGCATCTTGACATGCTTCAAAATGCCTTGATGTTCCCACTCTGTACTTGTTTTGATTTTGGAGTGCCAAATGAGGACCAGAGCTTTTTTCTGTTTTTCCTGCACTCACAAAATATGTTTGGGGAGAGTTAAATTGAATGAAAAAGGCATGGACGTGAGGAGCGAGTGCTGATGGAGCTGCATCTCTACCTGAAACCAGATAACAGAAAAAAAAAAGGCAGGGCCGCGGCAAAGAGAGAGGGAAGGAGAAAGCATGTGAATATGGACAGATGTGCCAACTTGATATAAAAACTTTTTGTGATCATGAATCATGTTACTATACACTTCTGTGGTGTGTGATTTTTTTTTCTTTTTTTTTTTCCCTTGTCCCAAGTCCGATTTATGTACTTTGAAATACTGAATTACTCCACGCCGATAAGTTATAACCGCGAGTGAGAGAGAGCATGTGAGAAGTGCCGACCGATCATGAATCTTGATGTTACTGTACAGTTCTACGGTTTATACGCTACAGACTAAAATATCTGTCTCAGTAACAGACAGACTCGCATTAATGTAAGCCATGATGAAGTGTCTGGACTCTGTCTCTCCTTCTTCATCTCCTCAGTGTGTGTCAGTGTGCAGTTTGCTGTTTGCTGTGGTCTAAAACATTCTTGTTGATGTAAATTATCCTGCTGCCTTACTACAAAAACATGAATATATATAATAATATATTATATAATAAAATAGTCACTATATACACTGTCCTGAAAAAAAGGTGAGGATTTTTCTCCTCAGAGGACAATATTTTATTCAAGAAATAAACTATTATTAAATAATAATAATAATAATAATAATAATAATAATAGGCCTATTAGTTGCAAACCCGAACAAGGAGCACTTGTATTTTTGATGGAAGTGAAAATCATACCTTTGGGATTTCTACTGTAATACCTTGTTGGCTGACTGCCACCAAATTTGTTAAAGAAGCCTAAATTAAAAAAAAGGTTTAAATGCAGCTTAAATCTGATTTAATGTGTGTTACAGCAGGAAGAGTCTTAACATCACTGACCAACACTATTGCAACTTCAGACTGTGAAAACAGAGGGAGAACCAGGAGACGTGGAGGTGTGGTCAGTTATAAGGAGCCGGCCCTCAACAGGTGAGGACACCTTGTCTATGAACTGTGGCCACAACCTTTTTTCAGTACTGATTATATGAGAAAACAGCAGTGAGTAATTACTTGTATTTAATTTTACAACAGCAAAATGAGGCGTGGAGATAAATTCACTGACAGCATGTTTCTGAGCTCTCCGGTGTTTAAGGATGGCAAGAAAAAGACAGCAAGAAAAAGGGGGATGAAGACTGCAACCAACCCAAATTAGGAAAGATGTGTTTTGATGGACTGACTTTTCCTTCATTTTCTATGCCTGGTTCATTTTTATGTTTGTAGATGAGACAGAACAAACTCGTGTGTTTGTGTGCCTGCATGGTGCATCTGCATGTTCTGATAACTGCTGTTCTACTTATTTCCCAGTGATGTGTGGTTGGTAATGGTTTTAGAGACTGTCAGGAGGTTACATATATTATTCACCCCAGGCTGTACACCTGAGGAGTCTGTTTCACATTGTAAAAGATTTGTGTTTCCTAGTACGGTAGCAAAATTAGTCTAGCATGACTGCAGCCAACCAATATATTTTTTGTCATTATGTAAACTTAAAGTCTCTTAGCTGTCGTTGTTCATCAACAGTTAACAGTCGTACCAAATTGTGTGGTGAGTAAAGGTGTTTGCATGTTAAATTTCTTTTTTTGTCTACCCAATAAAGTGTTATTGCACAGGAGAAATGGATTCCGTTTTAGATCTGTTGCACCCTACTGCATATGAGAATGTAACTTAAAAATGGGTGGGAAATACAGCACAGCTGTCCCATCTGATGAGTTTGTTGGTAGCTCACCATGTGGGCCCAACTACGTCACATTGCATCCTCAGCAGTAAATTAGCCCCTTGTTATAGCCTCCAGTGCCCCTGGCACATCACTTGTTTTCAGTGGACTTCCACTTCACTAATTTCTCGTCAAAATCCCAGAAGATGATAATGCACTTAAGTAAGAAAATAGTTCTTCCTGTTTGTTTGATCAGTGGTGATTACATTGGTCAGGTCCCCATGCCAAGTTGACTTGAAAGACATGTTTTAGCCTAAATCTTCACTGTAGATCCTTAGCTTGAAGCCACGTTCATGTGCTTGTGCTCATCGTTATCTAAAGCCCCAATATGCCAAGTTGATTGAAATATGTTATTTACACCATGTTTTTATTCTAAATATTGACTATACATGTTTGCTTGCACACCGTTTGAATTGGATGTGTGTGATGTGACAAATGCACATGCAAGGCATGTTGGGGTTTTAGGAGACATGAAGCATGCCAGAAGAGCAGTATGGAGAGCATTTTGTGTGTGTTTTTTTTCTTGTAACCCATTGTTTTTTAGGTTTAAAAACTGGTCACCATTCACTTCCATTGTTTGGGAGATTCTGCAACGCTGTTTTCCTGTGAAACTCCAGCAGTGTTTTGTGGACTAAAAAACTAAACCGGGCTTCAGTCAGCATGAGGATGAGTAGATAATGACTGAATTATCATTTTTGGGTGAACTATCCCTTTAAGTACAAATTTTAGGTACTTGTACTTATTTACACTTATATTTATACTTTATGTAACTTTCTACTTGTACACCACTACATATCAGAGGCAAACATTTTAACGTTTTATTCGACTACATATGTCCAACAGCTTTAGTTAATTTTTACTTTTCAGATTCCTGTTGGTCATGCCATGCCTGTCCAGTGCAAACCTTGTATCTCCAGAAGAGCTGATTTTAAATGTTTGTGATAAACTGAAGGATGAAGTGTTAAATTAACTCTTTAAAGGCCTTTTTGGATCAACTGAAAAATGCATTGTCACAAACATGAAAACATGCTGCTTTTCCTAACACCATGAAAAGTTGACTTTTCAGAGATATGTGGTTCTCACATGACACCGACACTACAAACATGATGGTCTTATAGAATTCGATGCATTAATGTGGCCAGCAATGGGTGGGTTGCAACAGCATGTTACAACTCCTCCCAAGCAAAGCAGCCATATCAAAACAGACCACACACCAGTATTTTTCAACATAAACTAGTCATTTTGCAATTTCATGGGCAGTTCTAAGCATTTTGATGCCCACGGTAAGAGTAGGTAATTAGTTAACAATAATAATAAAATAAATAACAATAACACTTTAAAAAAAAAACTTTTGTCAAGTCAACTGGCAAAGTCATTAGTATAGCCCAGGGGTCCTCAAATACAAATCTTGAAGGTCCACAATTGTTTTTTCATACAAGCATGGGTCCATTTATTAATGTTGGTCAAGTACAAGGCAGGTCGAAGGTGGTAAAGGTGGTTTTCTTTTGTCCAAACAAAAATACAATGCACATTCTGATTAAATAAAAATAAATTAACAAAACATTTTCTTGACTTAAAATAAAAATACAAAAAAAAAACCGTGCAAGTACAATGTTTACACATGTATATCATAATAATTGACAAGATCTGTCATTAAGGTGCAAACAACTATTGACAGTAGGCTACATTTTGTAACTGTAAAACACTGCTGGACAAAAAAGAAAACGTGCAAGTAGTACAGTACATGTTCACATGTACAGAACATGAATGACAAGCTCTGTCGTTAAGGGGCATGTAAACAAACAGATTGCAAAGTGCCGGGTACGACTCGTGTTTCACACTGCTGCGGTCCATCCAGTCTAGCTGGCAGCATGCACGCTCTCTCAGCCAATCAGCGCATCGTTGTCATAGAGATGACAGCCCATAATACCCTGTCACCCAGGCAACAGCCAATCAGCGCTGTCTCCCGAAGCACACACTTTCTCACACACACACATACACATACACGCAGCACGCAGAGCGCAGAGCGCATGCAGTGATTGAATACAACAGAAGTGGGAACATGGGAGCTATTTGACTAAAAATGAAACAGAATTTAGCGATAGATCGGTGATTAATACAAATAATATATGTTTAAAAAAAAGTTTGGGTTTTTTTTGAAAAGTGCCATTTGTCCTGGGTCCGCAGAGAGGTGTGCCGCGGTCCGGTCGTGGACCGCGGTCCACTAATTGAGGACCCCGGGTCTATATCTAAGCCTATACTTATCTCTGTCGAAAATAATCACAGCCATGCACAACCTCAAGTGTAATATTACGTTTATACAGCCATTTTACAAGCAGCATCTATTGGTTTATTAGCAACAGTAATAACTGAAAACAGATTATGATTTCTTTGTTTATTTCTTCAATTATAAAACAAATGGTTCCATAACTGAATTGAAACTGGCCAAGCAACACAACATTTTCCTGCACACAAATGTGAGCTTGTTAGCTGCTTTGTGTAGGTCGACATGTTTCCACAGTAGAGCTTTAGCTTTTAGGAACACCTGTAAAGCAGAGTGATACATATACTGTAGTTAATATTCTATTGCTTTAGTACTATATCAGCAGTCAAATGTCTCTCATCCAGTCAAATTCCTTAGCCAGAACTAAGGCTAAGGACTTTGATGTATAATCATCTTGGTATAGGTAATTGGCAGGCAGATATAGGTTTTGATATGTAAAGATCTGGTTGGTTTAATCCACAGAGTGTCTGAGAAAAATGCAAAAAGGCAGCAACCATTCCCAGTCTCAGTTCCTCCTCTTCTCCTTCTTCTTCTTGGGAGAACTGGGGGTTTAACTTACATTTACTAATTCTGATAAGAAAGGAAAATAAATACATCAATAAAAGAAACATATTTTCTCTATCAGATTTGTCCTCCTGAGATACTGTAACAAGGCTTGATAACATTTCTCACTCAAACTTGAAATAAAATATCTCTTAAATCAAAACTCATTTATTTTTTATTTTTTTTTAGAACTTAGAGTTCCCTTCACTCTTCTTATCTTGTACAATTGTACAATTAAGTAGATATGTTCTACATTGTTCTACAGTCTCTTCTTCTTCCCTTGGTCACAGGATTCACATCTTCCTGAATTGTGTTTCTTTACTTTGAATAATGTGCTATTGAATTCTGTATGACCAAATCGTAGCCTTGATATTGTGGTTTCCTCTCTGCTGGATCTCGCTGTCCTTCTCAGCACACCACTTTTCTTTGAATTCTGTAAAACCATCTTCCTGTTCTCTCTTCTTCCCACTGCTTTTTCCACCTCTCTTTTAACTTGTGCTTAATCATGGTCTTAATTTCTCTTATACTCAAGGGAACTGTCATGTAAATATGATTCATCCATGTAGCTTCCATTGCACATGTGTCTGCTGTTTCAGGTCCTCTGATTCCATATGAGCTAGTATCCATACAAACGTAATGCTTAGTCCTATCATTTGAATTCTGTATAGTGTTTGCTGCATTTGTAGGAAAACATCCGGACTGCTGTTTGAATGGCTGTATTTCAAACTGATTAATGCTGAACTGGAGTCAAAGGTCTCACATAATCATAGCACTTATTTTCTATGTAAGCCTTTATTAACTCTGGATGTAAAGTAAATCCCTTATCTTTGTACCTTTTGTAAGTAATGTGAGGTCAACAATAGGTTCAAGAAGTATCCAAGTCTGTATAATTGAGATTTGTACTTTTGGACTTATGTTTATTTCAATTATTTCTAGGTTATTTGCTTTCAGCTCAATTGTCGATCTCTCAATCTAAAACTTTTTGTTTCTCTCCTCTCCTTTTCCCAACAGGGCTTCAGTGCATCTTGTTTAGTAACTAATTACATATACTGGTAGCACAGGTTTGGAGTAACGATTAGTCAGCAGTGAGAATTTAACCCATTCAGACTGTATCCAAGAATATTTAATCAGTAGTTTAGAAATGGCAGTAATTGCACCTCATTTGACATTGTTTTGTCTGACAAAGCCATTTGTTGAGTACTAAAGCTTGAAAAAATGATAAAACAAAACAAAAAAAAAGAGAAAAATTGTATCATATACATTATTAATGATTAATCAATTGGTAGCATTTTCAACTATTGGTTAAGGAAAAACTAAACTCATTTAGACTGAAGATTTGGAGAGACAGAAAGCTTTTGATTGGATGTCTACTATTGATTATGAGTATACATCAACAGTTAAAAAGTAACTAATATACTTAGTTTTATTATTACTTAATTCTGTAGTTTATTTTATTATACTCATTATTAATATGCTTATTTTTTATTTGTCTGCTATTTATTTTTGTTTTTTTTTCTCTTTTCTTTCCTTCTTTCTCTTCACGTTTTCTCAGGATACATATCTTACTAGCTTATATGCAGAATTTTAGTTACTTTGACCGATCATGTCTCTCTGAGGTTAATGAGGTATGTGACATGGTTATAAGTTTGGAGCCACTTTTTGAGCAGATTGACCCCTCCTGGCTATGGGTGGGACGGGTGGGTTGGGGTGGGGGTGGGGGTTGTTGTCGGTACAGGCTATATTGTGTATTGATGTGACTGACGTGAACATTTGGAAAAATAAAATTATAAATCATAAAAAAAAAAAAAGTAACTAATATTTTGTGTAGTTCCTGAGACAACTACTTTGCAGTTTTACTTAAGTATTTTTCTAACACCGGTACTTTTACTTGTAATTGAGTAATATATTTTAGCAATGTAACAGCACTTGTTCTTGAATACAGAATTTCAGTACTCTTTCCACCACTGGTGCTGATGTCTATAATAAAAAATTACAAAGGATCACAACACTGCCTTGAGGTGTTCCAGTTTTGACAACAAAACTTCCTGAATAACACTCTTTTACTTGTACTCCCTCTGTTTACTTGAATCAGTCTTCATATTAAAAGATTCAGCTATACATGGGCCTCTGACCCCTAATTCACTGAATTTCATTAATAATCCTTCTACACTCTACAGTGCATCTTTCACCACTGATCATGGCGCAAGAACAGCGTCATACACTGTTTTCCTTATTAGGTCAAATGGGCGGACCTGAGGGTGACGTACAGGGTCAAAGGTAATTTTGTGCGTCGGCGTGGTGGTTTGGCGCCAGCAATTTCGCGGGGTAACAGCACAAGGAAAAGCTCACCAGGACGAGGAAGCTCGAATATTGAATATAAAGACTGGGGTACAGTCTCACACAATGACGGAGTGAACCGTACAGCCGGTGTGTGCGCTGGTTTTCATGGTGTGTCTGTTGCATTTCATCCTGAACTCCGAGGTGAGCAGTGGCTCAGTGTACTCGCTCAGCGGTAAACCGATGCTGTGTGTTGTGTGTGTAAATATGTGTTCGTTAGCGTTGTTTATTAGCTCGTCGGTGGGTCTAATAAATGAGCAGCTGTCAGCGGGCGTGTGAGGCAGTGTTACCGTGATGTTACGAGACGTAGAGTCCGCTTTTGTGAACATTAAACTGACTAAACTAACGTTAACTGTTAACTTCGCTAGAGACTCGACAGGCAGCCTGCTAGCGCTGCTAACTTGTTAAAGCTAGTTAACGTTAGCAGGCTGCCCGTTATTCCTCCACATGAGAGATTCATGCTGTCTCATAAGATGCATTCAATGATTTGCCGCCTGTGTCGTTACATTTCTGAGTGTCTGATGTGTCGATTGTATTAAAGTCCAGCAGTGTTTTTTTACGGCAGGATATTGACAGACTTGTAGTGGTTCCTCCCGGTTGCTAAATCCGACTTCTGGCCTCTGGTCGCATTCAGCACGTTTAGCACACACAGTGGTGGTATTTACATTGACAGCTAATCGAGACATAGATTTAACCTTGTCTTTATCTTCCAATGTTTACAGCTCTGGATACTGTGGAGAGTGAACGCAGCTTCATTTAAATCTCATTGAGGTATGTCATGCATGTGTTCTGTCCTTGGGTATTGCTGCTCGTTAAGACAGCTCTTTGTCTTGTCAGTGGAGAAAAGCTGATGTATACCACTGAGTGTTTTAAGAAGAAAAAAGATCATGCTTAATCACTAAATCTAGACGCACACACACACACACGTACACACATCAGTGTTTACATCAGGATTGCACTCAGGGTATTTACCATACAACAGTTATTAATCTGATACCAGTGAATGTTTTTTCCCGAATTTAGGAAATTAATTATTTCTGTGTGAAACTAATGAAACCGATTTTTCAATAAGGAGGCTACCACTCTCACTTAAGTTCTTAAAGGGATAGTTCACCTACAAATGAAAATACAGTAATTATCTATTCACCCGCATGCTGATTGAAGGCTGGATTTAGTTTTTAGTTTGCTGGAGTTTCACAGTAAAACAGCATTACAGAAAGTGAATCATGGCTGGTGAATGGTAACCAGTTTTCAGACAGAAAAAACAACCAAAAAAAGCCTCATAAAATGCCTCTATGCTGCTTGTCCGGTGTAATCCAAGTCTTCTAAAGCCCCAACATGCCAAGTTGACTTGTGCACACTGTCACACCACACATACACAGTTCAGATGGTGTGCATGCGCACTTGTAAACATGGCTCCAAGCTAAGGATCAACGCCAAATCGTATTTTAAATGTTGGTGAAATATGTGCCATTTTGCGCTGTGCAATAGGAACATTGCACATTAACCTACAAAACGTGACAACAACTCACCAGACTCACTCTTCATCTTTTCAGACCGAGAAGGATGACAGTGTCTGCATGTAAATTACATTATTTACCTGGACCTGACATTAGCTGCCACAGTGTGGCAAATGTTAGCAGTGCTGGCAACAGCTGCTCTGCTTGCAGGTTAATGTCCATGTTGAATGTGGTCACATGTTGCTCCACTCGAGTGGTTATATACCAGTTTATTCTGTCACAGTCTATATTCAACCTTATTTCCATTTTCTATATCAGAACACTGCCAAACCGTGTTGGTTTTACAAACTGTCATCTGTCCCACTTTGCTGATTAAAAACATCCAGGGTTGCGTGGACTATACGGGCATATGCACTGGGCAAGAGAGGCTGTTGTCGGATGGGGCAGCAGCCCCGACTAGTGGTGGGTGTCTGCATTACACCTTAAGGCAACAGTTAACTAGCATTGTAAATGAATAGAATATTGATAAATACTTTAACTGACTAGTATTTTCTTCTTACTAGCCAGGGTGGTGACTTTTTAATCATGTAGTTGATTAATCATGCACATCCCTAGTTGTAAGCCCAAATCTTCACTGTAGATCCTTAGCTCGGAGCCATGTTCACGTGTGCGTATGCACACTGTTTGAACTGGGTGTGTGTGGTGTGATGGTGTATGAGAAATTTATTGGTGCACCAAGTTGAGTTGGCATGTCAGGGCATTAGGAGACTTGGATTACACCAGACAAACAGTATGGAGGCAGTTTATGTTGTTTTTTCAGTTGTTTTTTCAGTTTGAAAACTGGTCACCATCCATTTAAATTGTTTGGGAGATTCTGTAATGCTGTTTTCCTGTGAAACTCCAGCAGTGTCTTGTGGAATAAAAAACTAAAACTGACCTTCATTTGGCAAGAGGGTAAGTAGATAATGACTGAATTTTCATTTTTGGCTGAGCTATCCCCTAAAGAGTAAGTGAACACATTCATAAACCAGTATCTCTATCTCCTTTTGTAGGCTTAAATAAATACTGTGATGAATTGATTGCCAACTTTAAAATGATTTGTGTGTAGAACGTTGGGTGTGATTTGGATGTTATGACAGTACAGGTACTTTTCATGTCAGTGTCTTGCACTGTGCTACTTACAATGTTGATGACGACGACGACGACGACTCCGCAGCTGCCACATTAACGCGTGTGCATTTCGCAACACATGTAGTGAATGGCTGCTCCACCTTAAGGCTCAGAGTAGTGTATTATCAAGGTATTAATTTTTTTAGGCAGAAAGTGTAATTTCAGCACTAACAACATTATAATGAACACAATATTGACTTAAGAAGCCTCACTTAGCTTGATCTTCGCTAGACTGACTGAACAGCCTCATAGAAATGATATTTTACAATTTTTCATATTTTATTCTAACGAAATTCGTTACGGCAAGTAAGTCATGATATTAAGCTGACACGGATCACACGTGGTCAGACGTTGCTGCGTCTCCATCATAAGGCTGCGCGGTGCGTGTCGCGGTGTTAGATACAGTCGGCTTAATAAAGTCAGTGATCACAAGTTAGAATTATATATTTATTTTTTTTAAAAACAACCTTTTATTCACCGTGTTGGATTCTTCGGGATATTTTAGCGTCTTTCTTCTGTGACAGACGCATTTCACTACCGCCAGCTGTTGCAGGTAAATCCTTCCTGTATGCTGCCATCTCTGACAGTATTTAACACATAACTAATTTGGAAAAGTATGAATCTAGTGCATTAAGGGTCAGAAGTGTTTGAATTCATGGTGCTTTGTTCTTGTTAATCAATTAATTATAGCCGCAGTAAGCTCCGCCGTCATATGCACGCTCGCGCACACAAGCGCTCTCTCTCTCTCTCTCTCTCTCTCTCTCTCTCTCTTCTCTCTCTGTCTCTCTCTGTCTCTCTCTCTCTCTCTCTGTCTCTCTCTCTCTCTCTCTGTGTGTGTCTCTCTCTCTCTCTCTCTCTCTCTGTGTCTCTCTGTCTCTCTGTCTGTCCCTCCCTCGCTTAACTGTGCCTTAGCCACAACCTCTGGTAGTATCGCCAAGGGAAAAAAACTATCGTTGTTCATCCCTTCAATCGCCAATATACGATCGGATCGCCCATCGGCACAACCCTAATTTATAGTTCTATTTTTTCATGCACATTGCAGTGTAATATACATAGTTAACTTGGCCATTATCATGTTGTTTTAGATGGACATTTTTTTAATTATTGAAATAATAAAATCCATTGGATTAATGAAGAGCAGGGTACAGTATGTCAGAAGTGACATAAGTCAACTGCTTTATTCTATACATTATGGCATATTTGATTCTAGCCAGTAATGGCTTTAGATTAGTCAGGGGTAATGGGTAGAGCTAACATAGTTCCATAGCGACCAGACTGCCTGCAGATGTGTCAGCAGGCATATTTTGTTAACTGGCCTTGTGAGTGCTGGCATCGCCTACTTGTTCCAAAATGTCACATAATCAGCTCAATAATCAGTCTATCCCTAGGTATGTCAGTCCTTGTTTTTGGAGACGTTCTCCTCTTATCAAACTTTGTTAAATATGTGAGTTGTCTATGCATTTTTTTGTCCATGGAATTCAATATGATCTAAATCTGAGCTTTTTTTTTTAATGTTAGCAAACCACTTCAGTTTCACACTATTACAGTCATAGTTTGACTCTACAGTAAGAGACAAAGGACAAAATCCACAGCTAAAAATTAAAACTATTCTTTGATTCTGTGTTTTTAAGAATGACCTGGTTCAACCTCTTTCTCCTCTCTTTTTCCAACATGGCTCCTGTGCTCCCTTTCCCTAATTCCCTCCTGCTTCGTATGTCACTCATATTTAAAGGCCTCTGGGTGGTGAGTAATAATGATGGCGACAGCGGGGCCCTCGAGCAGCTCCAGCTTCCTCCCTCTGTTGGAGTCTCTGGAGGACAGTGCTGCTGAACAGTCAGAGCAGACAGACGCCTACCTCACCATAGCCAAGTATGTTACGAGTGAGTCTTTGACCATCCTCTGGATACTTCAGAGGATGTGTTGTGTTAGGAAGTTGCCTCAATTAGAATATAAGTAAGGACATAAGTTTTCTTTATCCTCTCTAGTCGACTTAGTGGAGAGGAAGGACGACAGCTCCTCCCTGCAGTTGAAAAGTACTTTTCTCGTTTGGGTAAAGTCACTTTGGTGAGTCTTTTATACACCGGAGGAATCTATAAATCTCCCTTTGTTAAACTTCTCGATATTCATGATACCTGATTTTGTTCTTGTCTCATGTTTTTTTTCCAGGCTCACATAACCAGTCCAAATACAGAGTTGAGCCAAGCTGCCTTGCAAGCTTTAGGGTTTTGTGTTTACCATTCTCGTGTTGTCTCAGCAGTGCCTGGTACATTCATTGACATATTACATACATTGTCATTTCAGACCCATGGGATCAAATTCTGTTGGAATGTTCTTGCTGCTGAGGGTGTTTTTTTGTCTTTTCTAGAAACCTTTGCAGAAGAAATACTGTCAACACTTTGCTCCCTGGTGGTGAAGTCAACAGATAAGAACACATGCACCAGAGCATTATGGGTCATCTCCAAGCAGAGCTTTTCTCCAGATGTGGTTGCCAAAAAAGTGAGCATTGGAGATTTAAATACAGGAAAATATGGCTAAAAATGGGGCAGTGTTTTTTTTCCCCAGGCATTAAAGGTGTCCACAATGCTGGTGTATTGATCCATGTTGCTTCACTCACTCAGGTGCCGTGTATACTGGGCACACTGGAGAGTGTGTGGAGTAGAGAGGACCTCCAGTCTGTCGTAATGGAACATGAGGCCTTGAACATTATCATCAGGTAAAAGAACGATAGGTCATGTTAATGCTTTATTGGATGGGAATGCTTATATTTACAAACAGGATGTGAGTCATATCCTCCTTGGGTGAAGGTTTTAAGTGTTCAGCATTGATGATAAATGTAGTTAATAGTGCTGTCAATCGATTAAAATATTTAATCGCGATTAATCGCATGAGTGTGTGTAGTTAAAAATGTGCGATTAATTTGTGACTTATCACGATTATCTGTTCAAAATGTACCTCAAAGGGATATTAACCAAAAACAATGACAAATATTGTCCAGAAACCCTCAAAGGCACTACATTTAGCATAAAAAAGCTAAAATAATATGACAAACCCAAGTCTATCAGGCACAGATGAGCATATTGACCTGCTAATTTTGATATTAAGGCTAAAACGCACTAAAAACTTAAACAGAAAAGTCAGTTGAAGTTTCTGTGGAAATGCAGGCTTCAGATTTAAAATTTCAACACCACAGAACCAGCAGTATTTTAGGAAAAGGTTACTATTTATATGCATTTATTTATTTATTATTATTATTGTTAATAATAGTTTATTTCTTTAATAAAATATTGTCCTCTGAGGAGAAAAATCCTCACCTTTATTCAGCTCAGTGTATATAATGATGAAATGATGTGTGATATTCATGTTTTTGTATTAATGCAGCAGGATCATTTACATCAGTGTCACTCTGACAGTTTACATCAGTGAGGATGTTTTAGACCACAGCAGACAGCAAACTGCACACCGACATACTCTGATGAGATGAAGAGGAGAGACAGAGTCTGGACTCTTCATCATGACTTACAATAATGCAGCGCAGTGACAAAAGTTTTGTGGAGGAGACGAGCGTCTGTCAGTTTGGTCTTTGCAGGGACAGATATTTTTATCTGTAGTGTTAAAATCACAGAACTGCTTGTACAGTAACATCAGGATTCATCATCAATAAAGTTTTTATATTGGTCAGTACTTCACGCACACGCTCCTCCTCCCTCCCTCCTCTCTGCTGCTCGTCTCTCCTCCCTCGCTGTTATGATTGATCGGCACGAAATAATTAAGTATTTAAAAGTACATAAATTGGACTTGGAGTAAAAAAAATCACGCACCACAGACGTGTACGTTAATAGTATGATTCATGATCATAAAATGTTTTTATATCAAGTCGACACATCTGTCCATATTCACACACTCTGTCCCGCAGCCTTATTTTTACTTTTACCTGGTTTCATCTGGAGCTGCAGCTAATTCGGCACTCGCTCGTCTCCCTCCTCATACTTATATATTATTTTGTACTGAGGCAGTTGCTTAAACAGACAAGCCTGTTTACATTGTCGGGTGACAGAAGCTTGCGTCTTCGCAACTGCGAGTTGATTCATTTCAAGCTACTGATTCAAACTATTGATCAGGCCAATATAACAGAACGTGTGTTAACATGCATTAAAAAAAAATAGTGGTGTTAAAAGGAATTTGCGCTAATGTGTTGTTAATGTGTTGTTAATGTGTTTGTTTATTAATGTGCTATTAATGTGTTATTAATGCATTAGCTTTGACAGCCCTAGTAGCTTATTGAAGCAATAAATTTGTCAGTGTATGCTGTATTGACCTCAAAGCTGAATTTTCTTGCACTTGGACCCATACCTACATGTACCAAGATGTATCACACATGACCTTCTGACACCCACACCCATGCTGCCAGGTGCCACCATCCTAGCCTTTAGCTATTAATTTGTTGGCCCAAACTAGGGCCAATTAACTGCAATAAAATGGCAATATGGCCAAGTGCAGTATCCAAATGGCAGAACCAGAACCAAATACCAATTGTTTGAAAAAGGAAAAAGGTGTGAGAAACAGCATTATAATGAGCTACTGTGGTGCTGCAGAGATGACCAGACCTAAAAATCTTGTTCTCCAGATGAAAGAAAGCATGTTTGTTTGGTACAGACCTAAAAAAGAAATCATATCATCACAATTTTAATTTTTTTTTTTTTCCAGCAAACATGAAAATTGTAATGCAAAACTGATAATTTCAACTAGTCCTGCAGAATATAGCAATTTTAGTCAAAATAATCACAATATGACTTTTTTTTACTAAATTGTGCAGCCCTAGCCAAAATATAGCCTTAGGTGACAAAAATACCCTTCTAGCACACCCACATGTGACCCAGAGGTCAAGACTAGAAATCCAAATTGAAATAGCCTGTAGTTCTGTCCCTCCTTAACATCACTGGATGAACAACAGATTTTGCAGGAGAGTAGGGCTTTCATGGTCAATATAGCAGCTCTGAGGAATTTATAGCTTCAAAAAACTAACTTTAACCGTCAACACTGACTTGACATCCACAAGAAGAGTGCTGAATTTTCCCTTTTAATAGTAGGCAAGGCTCAACAATAAGGATTACTGGCTTGCTTGGGCAAGTGAAATGCCAGGTCAAGCTCGTGAATCGAGCAAGTCACTTGTAAAGAATTCAACTATTGAGCTATTTTATAATCGATTAATGGTTAAAGTAATTTTTCATGCAAAAAAGGCAGAAAATGCTGTTTTTAGACTCTGAAATATGGAGATTTCCTGCTTTTCTTCATTTGCTGACACATATTAAACTGAATATTTTTGCATTTGGGGCTGACATAACGACATTTAAAGACATCACCTTGGACTTTGAGAAACTGGGATAGACACTTTTCTGACACTATAGGTGTTGTAGCCCTAGATTAAACATAACGATTAACTTCCGTTTTTGTTGTCATTTGATAACTGCTTATAAATTTGCATAGGGGCAAGTAAAAGTTGACTTTGGGCAAGTAGGTTTCTGACCCTCTTGCAAGACTGGGCAAGTGGGGGAAAAAACGAATGTTGAACCCTGGTATTTAAAAGTATTGTTTGTTTTTTAAGGCCTTTTTTACTCATTTGTTTATGAGCATTACGGATGTAAACAAGACCTAGAGTGCATCTGAAAACATTCATAACTTGGTTTTAGTTGTCCAATTTTGAGGACTGCATTGGGATTGGGGGACTCAAAGCAAATTTTGCTTGAGCTTTGCTGTAGGTAGGAGCTGTCGGTCAAAAAATACACAACAGGATTGCAAAAGTCAATTCCTTTATGCCTGAGTCAATGATCACACTGTCAAGATGACCACTGGTTTGTTAAAGAAGACCTATTATGCTCATTTCCAGTTCTATATTTTCATTCTGGGCCTCCACTAGAGTAGTATTGCACAGTATACCAATAATAGACATGTATTGTGGTACCCAGCTGTTAAAAATGATTCAATGCCACCTTTTTTTAGTACCGATATTTTATGCATGATGGCATTTTAGTAAGAGCCTTATTGTTTCACGTGTGACAGTGGAGCTGTGTGTGTGCATGCTGTTCAGTGCTCTGCTTTCACTCCCTGCAGTGAGTGACTGTGACCTCTGCTGAGCTCACCTGGGAAAAAACTTGACACCCTCTAGTGGACTGGAAAAAAACAGTTGATTTTAGTGTTCTAGTACCAAGGAGTTTAATTAACATTATCAGCATTGAATTAATAATTAAGTATGAAAGATTGTTACTTGGAGCCTGTGTATTGATTTATAATTGTCATGCAAAATATTGCAATACTGTGCTCTATCATATTTTTTTCAATGTTTTATTTCATAGAAATGTTCTAATTAAATGTAAGAGGTAGCCTTTATTTCCACTGGGGCAGAGTTCTGCTAAAACACTGCAGGTAACCTTGTGCTAGGAGCCAGAATGGTCACAAATAGCAGCTGCAGTATGTTTCTTTTTTTTTTAAAAAAAAAAACAATCCTTTTATTCTGACATATCTTGTTGTCTTCACTGATTGTATTAGTGGTTATAAAAATTGTGATTACAAGAGCTGGTTCAATTTTTTTTCTTGGTATTCATAGGATGTTGGAGCAAGTGCCGGCCCAGATGGGTCATGGGGTGGTACAGTGGGCAAAGCTTGTCATCCCACTGGTGGTCCACTCTGCCTCCAAGGTGCGTCTCCGGGCTGCAGCAGCCATGGAGATGGGCATGCCTCTTCTCCTGGAAAAACAGATGGAGGTTGCTGCCATCATTGAACCGATTATGTCCTCAGTGAGTATCTCTGTTTGTCAGAGTGCATCAATAGATTTTTGTACATTGTAAAAAGAAAAGTTGAGAAAACGTATAATTTCCAGGCAACTGACTTCAAATGATGCTGTTAAGTTTTGCAATTAACTAAAAGTTTCCCAGCCTACATTCTTTTTAAATGATTTCCTTTTGTTCTTAACAAAAACTTCAATATTTGAGTTTTAGAAACTAAAGAAAATGTATTTCAAAATTTGTTGAGGAAATTCATTTAACTAAAAGTGAATAATCGTTAATATTAATTAATTACTATAATAATAATAATAATAATAATTAATAGAATAATTTTCAATTGCAACCATTTAATTTTCAAGTACCCAAACAATCATAAATCAGGTCTATGAATCAATCAATCAACAAGTTTATCTAAAGGTCACCATTCATTTCCACTGTTTGAGAGATTCTGCAGCGCTGTTTTCCTGTGAAACTCCAGCAGTGTTTTGTGGACTAAAAACCAAACCCAACCTTAAATCGGCATGAGCGTGAGAAGATAATGACTGAATTTTCATTTTTGGGTGAAGAATCCATTTAAATTATCCCAACAAAAATCAGAAAAGGTCAGATCACAAAAGAGTTTGACATGACCTTGTGGGCTGTGTGGAAATGAGTGAAGCACCAAAGAACTGTAAACATTCAGCCCCAATATTTACACAACAACAGATCTTGTATATTTAAATATTTGAGGATTAAAGGGATATTGTGTAGGAATTACTCCCATCTAACGTTGAAATCGTGTTTCGCATTCAAACGAATAGTGCACTCTAGCGCCTCACTTTTTCAAACACGTATTGCAACAATGGTAGCCGCCGTGTATCAAAAAGCCTCGACAACACTGATGAAACCATGTCATCCGATACTTCATGGAATGTTCACTCAGGTGAAGAGGTTCGTGATTTCATAAATATTGCAAACTGCATCGCATCTTTAGTGTGAGTGTGTATAGGCCAAAAAAAAAAACAAAAACCCTGTAGCAGCTAAGTTAGAATGTAGCTACAATTTGATAACAAACACAAACAAATGTTACCAAAGTGCTAATATTGCTCTACAACACGCTATGATCCTCAGAACTATGTACTAATTAGTCGGGTTATATTATCCATTTACATTTTGATGTGTGTACATTATCAGAGATCATCGTCGGGTGATTCAACGCCTGCAGCGGTATTGAGAAGAAGAGGGAGAGGATCCGGTTTTACTCCTCTGGTGGAGCTGTACATTTTCGTGGTTTCAGTAGCTTTCATAGTCACAGTAAACGCCGGCTTTCGGTCGCGGTAAAGCCGGACTAAGAGCCGGTGGGAAGGCTTTTAAGCTGGCATTTATCAAATCAAATCAAATCAAACTTTATTTATATAGCACTTTTCATACATCTTAAAATGCAACCCAAAGTGCTTTACAAGAAAAAACAGAAAGAAAAATGAAATGACAAAACATACAACAATAAAAAGTGAAATCCCGTCCCTCCCATCCCCACATATCGAACCCCCCTCCACCCAACACACACACACACACACACACACACACACACACACACACACACACACACACACACACACACACACTCACACTCACACTCACACTCACACTCACACTCACACACACCTGCACGCACGCCCACACTCACACATGCAGTATATAGACTGGTAACATGGCATGGCACTGAGGATCCAGGTGAGGACAAAAACTGTGACAAAAAGCCGGCATTTACCGCGACTTTGAAAGCTACTGTAACCACGTAAACATACACTTCTGTACCAATGAGGCTGGTGTATTTTAGCAGGATCTACTGTTATGCTGCCTCTGGTAACGAGCAACACTGTCTAACAAAACCGAATGGGGGAAAAAAGTTAGCTTTAGGCTAATTTAGGCAGTACAGTTGACTTACTTGTCGAGGAGAAGGCTGGCAACTTCAGCGTCCCTTTTAAAATCTTTCTCCTTCATGAGCTCCTTCCACCTGGGGAAGGCTAGCCCGATGTTAATCCTCTTTTTTTTTTTAATGCTCCGGTCACGCTGCCTTCTAAGTTCCCTTTTTCGCTCTCTTGGCGATGGTGAAACCGTCTCCTGTGCTGCTGCTGCATATGCATGGTCCTGCATTATGCTGCAGTAGTGCAGCTTTTCAAACTTGCCGGGGTAATAAGCCTCTCTCGCTGATTTTCTCCTCTGGCGTCTCAATCACTCTGCGCTGGCTCACAGGGAAAACGCGTAGTTATTCCGCGTTGGTGCTATTTGTCCCTTGCCGGCGGCTGTAGTTTCAAGATGGCAGACTGTCATGGCGCTTCCCTACCGGCTTACCCGTAGTATGTATAAACAAATCTAAAATTCTTCGCTTATGAGAATGTGTCAGATTATTAGCAGAGGTCATAATACACCAATGATAACACATATATAAATGCAGATATCGATTCTGGCCAGTAAACAACAGAAAATGTTACACAATGTCCCTTTAAATATTTAATTTTACAATTGTTTATGTTTATCAAAGCAATATTTTTACACTTGAGGTTGTGCTGTTGTACTCAATATCAGCAAAACTCGGTCAGTCTTCAGTCTTAGGCACAAGGCCACAGGCAAAGTGCTGAATATAACTTACTGCCAAGACAAAAAAGAATTGTTGCAATGTGAGTAACACTGCTGATGTACAGCTCTTTGTCTTCACAGAAACTAATCCCAGAGCTGCAGAAGCTTTTCATGTCCAAGAATGAAACCAATGTCCTGAAGCTTTGGCCCTTATTTGTGAAACTGCTTGGGAAGGTAGTCTGTCTGTCTGTCTGATATTGAATGAATGAGTCCTATGTAGAAACATGCCCTTTCTCCACATGTGAACAATGTAGGGCTGTAATTGAATATTTATTGTACTGGCCAACACGTCATTCTCTAGCCTTCAGAAAATGTCTTTACGTTTAGTACAGATCCCTGTAAAAAATAACAAACCATAATCGTTTTAATGTAATTTTCAATCAAAATTGGAATATGTAAAAATGATCCTTTTCTCTAATATCACAAATCTTACCACAATTGCAATGTCAGTCAAAATAATGGCAATTAAATAGTTCTTCAAAATTGTTCAGCCCTAGGTGTGAGGCACATGAGAGTCAGTGCAAACTTAGGGACTTTGATGCAGAAGAGCATCAGACATTTTTAGCTTTGATTTAGTAGTAGTCTATAATTGGATCACAGATTAGGCTTTTAAAACATTTAGCTGTCCAGTAGGCTTGGATGGTATCCATTTTTTCATACCTTCATGCCCTCCTGACATTTTACTGGGGTATACAGTATTAGGCGGTATTTATGTAAATCTTGTGTAGAACAGCTCAACTACACTGTACGGTGGCACGCACAACATACACGCACATGCCAGAGCTCCACTTCAGTCTTGAGAAGATGTAGCCTTTATTAACTAATGAACTCAAACCTAAACTGTAAATTCACAGCATGGCCTCTGTATATATTCTGCCAGATTGACAACTTCACTGCTCACTTTTTACTCCACTCAACGTGCATTCACCGTAACTCTGTCACCAGTAATTAGTCTGGCCCTTGCCCTCTGTGATGCTCACTAAAGTTACACACTCACGTCAAAATGCTACTCTGACCAGTCAGTAGTCTCTTCTTACCTTTATCATCTGGACTGAATCATAATCCAGAACACGGGCAGAGGCATTTTCCTTCTTTTTAATTAGTTAGTCCTGTAACTTTATTCCCAGAACATCATGTTTCTTCCTCTTATGAAAGCTATCTTTGTCTGCTCAGCTGCACTGCCACACAGAGACTGTCCTCTGGTGCCACAAGATGTATGCTACAATACAGCATCTCAGTATTAGTTTAATAGAAAGAGGAGCATCTGTTTTTATGACATGAAAATAATACTGTCAGGATTTCTTAATATTCTGGTATACCGTCATACCTATATACTGCCTACTGTCCTATATATAAAATGCTACAAATTTTAATGTAGGTCTACTTTAGACTAAAAGAAGACACTAGAAATGCAGTGTTTCTCAAGTGAATGACTCTCATAGATAAAAAGTGAACCAGGCAGAGGGGACTGTAGGATAATATTAGCCAGGACAGCTGATAGTTTGCAGTGCAGCAGCTATAGGGCAACGTCAATCAGCTCAGTGTTTATTCATCAAAATAACTGAAGACTGGATTTCCCTTCTCCACTAATCAATTATTGATTATCATTTCAATGCTTGTTAAGAGCAAATTCTTACTCCTGATATACAGAGCAGTTTACTAAAGTTTACTAAATTTTAGATTGACTAAAATTCTGAAAGTTGTCAGGTGTCTGTATTTGCAAAGGACGTGATATTTAGCCGATCACATGATGCAGCTGAAAACGTATTTCCTACACAGTTGCTGCACAGGGGAGGTCCCTTCATTAACTCTCTGCTGCATCTGGAGGAACTTGGTTTCCGCAGCTCCTCTCCTACAGTCAAGAAGATCGCCTTCATTGCCTGGAAGAGCCTCATAGATAACTTTGCTCTTAATCCAGGTGAGTCACCAACTCACATATCCCAGTTTATTTTCCTCAGACTAATCCTGTTCTCGAGCTCTTAGATTTGGCTATGCACAGTCATATACTTTTAATTTCTTATGTGTCTCTCCTGAAGACATCCTCTGCAGCAGCAAACGTATGAAGCTCCTGATGCAGCCTCTGGCATCCATCCATGTCAGGACAGAACCCCTGCTACTCACCAAGGTGGAGGTCTGGTGGTACCTGGTGGTCCAACTTGGACCCAACCTGTCATCTAACTTTGATCAGGTTTGACATGTTCCTCTTTCTCTCAACTACTATAATGTCTCATTCACCTGTTCCTCATTTTTAAGATTTAAAAATATTGTGGAATTGCACGCTCTTGACCCCTCTGTAATTGAAAGAGCTCTCATTCCATCATTCCATGTCACAATGAGGCTGAAGGGGTTCTAATCAGCCGTTTTTTTGTTGTTGTTTTTTTTTTTGGCACATTTATGACTATATGCGCGAGGACCTCTTAACAAGCTGGAAGGGGCCACAAGTGATCCAAATCTGTTGCCAGTCACATTCTGACCTTTGTTGTGGCTCAAAAACTGGCATCCATAGAAAAGTTTTGTTACATCTTAAACTGGAGCATCTGTAGATTAATTCGGTACCTGCAAGGTCTTAAAGAACTGAATTTTCTAAACTAATTAAATTCAGTCTCAAGTTTCATTTGCAAAGGTAATCATTTTCCCTTGTCCTTTGATAGGATTATTTAAATATGTCATAAATAATTGTCAAATGCATATGTTTCGTTGTAGTTTATCATCTGTCATTGTTTAGTTTGGGTTTCCATGAATCTTAAAGTTTGGCAAATTTTGTAAACTTACTGCTGGCTGAGACAAAGCAGCCCCTCCTGTCTGCCAGCGGTGCATGCAGACAGTGAATCACATCAGCAGGACAGGGAGGAGGGTGGAGATACTGACTGATGTCTGTGTTATTCATTCTCTCTATACTTCATTCAGTCTTTCGATGTCAGAAATATGTCAAATTTTATTGACAGATTTCTCTTCTCCAGTGACAATCTACCTTTGCTGCTGTAGAAACTTTTAGTTATATTTAGAATTCTAATACTGCTCTGAATTTATTCTTTTGTAAAATAATATATTTTACAAAGTATTTTTTGTCTTGAAAAAGAACCTAAAAGTGTTGTTTTTAAAGTGGCAGCAGAATCCAAGATACGAGTGGGTCAACAATGAGAGTATTGCAATGTAAACTTGCACCGATTCATCGGCAATGCTCGGAATCGGGCCGGTTTTCACTTGATCGGCCATGACCTGTGACCGGCCGGTCAGTGTAAAGTTTGCTGGTCTAAAGTGCCGGTCAAATTTCCACCGCGCCGCAGCAGCAAAAAAAAAACAAAAAACAAAAAAAACACACACACTAGGCAAAGGTATTGCCTCTTCTTTTTGGTTATATGCTAAGGCGTTGCAAAGCGTGAGCAGTCCTTGAACCCTCACAATGCCTCGCGGAATATGTCAGCCCTTATGTCAGCCTGCCCAGATCAATAACATCAGCAGTGCACAAACACGCACATGTGCAACTCACGGCTTTGGCGACCTACACCATGTCGGTCATATGGAAATTTTTTTTTTTGGAAAGTTTTGTGAGGAGGATCACAATTTTGTAGTATGCAACAGCTGCGAGGCTAAAATAAGGTGTGGAGGAACAACACCGAAAACGTTTGGTACGACTAATCCAGAGGTGTCCAAACTACGGCCTGCAGGCCAACTGCGGCTGTATTCGAAACCACATACATACTGCTTACTGCGTACGACGCCAGTATACACTGTATTCTGCATGTTGTTTTCAGTAGTGCTCAGTATGTGACAATTAATGATTACGTTTATAGCTATAACATGCTTTGCCCCAGGTGTTTGGTACCGCTGCGCTCTCTCAAGGCACTGATCCCGACTTTGTTCATTTGTTTGTTTGTTCGGTACTGTTTTACTGTTATTTTCTGTAGTTATTTTTGCATAGTTTCGTACTTCGTAGTTTGACAGAGCCCATAAATAGCCTTTTGGGGGCGTAGGGATTAATATTTTCCTGAAAATTACATTTTCTATCCTGGAAACAGAGGCGCTCTATCCCGATGTATGTAGGTTCTCAACCTGACCACTTTAGTGTATTTTCTGCTGGTATTAATAATTATTATTGAGGAATACGAACGCCATTTCAATATTAATCAACATTATTATAAACATTAAATAAACTGTGCAGGCTGCGTACAACTTGACCTTCTCTGCGGCTGCACAGGAGGATGAAATGCCAAGTTCAGCCTGTGATCTGTTACTGTCTGACTGAACAACCTCATGGAAGTGATATTTTACAGTTCTACATATTTTAATCAAACAAAATTCGTTTAAAAAAAGTCAGTTGGTGTTTTCAAAGTCATGATATTGGGCTGAAACAGGTTCCAGACTTCGTTTGCATTCACAGGCTGCTGCTGAGCGGAGCAGACGGCTCGCATCGCGCGCACTGCCATGTTCAACATCGTAGACTTAATAAAGTTAAAAAGCATAATTCTAAAAAAAAAAAAAAGCTCTCACTCATTTGGTCTAGGGCTTTGTATGCATTCCCTGGAGATTTTAGCGTCTTTCTTCAGTGAGGGGCGCTTTTTGCTACAACCAGCTGCTGATGGTAAATCCATCACATGCAGTATTTCACCCCGGCGTGTTTTGGATAAAGTATAAATCCAGTGATCTTGAAGCTTCGAGCTTCACCTGGAATTTTATCTGAGATTCTAAAGGTTCCAGCAAACATAAGTCCAGCGGATTTTATCTATCCAGCGCAGCGCACAGTTTGCATCTTCATTGTTTAATATTTTGAAGTATTTCCACACAAAGCTGGTGGCAGACAACGTGTCATGTGTCTCATTAAGATGGTAGAGTCAAAAGTTATTGTATTAAGTGCATTCATAATCAGACATGCTTGAATTCATGGTGATTTGTGATCGTTAACCAATTAATAAAAGCACCCTGTGTCCTCAGCTGGTAGCAAATAGGAGCCAGAAAACACACACTACCCTGAATGAAAATTAAATCTTAAGAATAATATAGCACATGCTATGATAAGATGATGATATAGTAGAAAAGTTATGTATTATTTATTGAAGTAGAGTGTGTTTTAGCAAAGACATGATTATTGAAAAGCTGGTTGTATCTTGGTTAAAATGTTCTAATAAAGGAAAGTTAGAACATTTTGCAATATCTTGTGTGCTATAAAGTGGTTTGGAAAAAATGAAATCGGAATCGGCCAAAATCGGTATTGGCCGTCCAAGCACTCTGCAAATCGGAAATCGGGATCGGCCCAAAAAATTGTAATCGGTGCAAGTCTATTACAATGATTTATTAAATTCAAGTACTTAAAATAAATCATTCTTTTCTAGTGCTTAAAATCCATACTGATTTACTGATACTCATATTTAGGAGAATGCTGGAGGTACCTTGTCTAAAGTTAAGAGTGATACCAGATGGATTCCCTGTTTTTCTTATCTTTGCCACCATCCTGACTGTACCTCATTTGCTGTTTTATGGTCAAGATCCACTTGTAAACAAACACAGTGTGTACTGAGAGATGCTGACTTCACAAAAAAATGATTGTAACTCACTTTATGAATTGATTTTTCATGAAATTTAGTTTGGTAATACAGGCATTGTATGTGTTTTTAAGGTTGCCCTTCAGTAAAATGCTATCGCGAAACATGATTTTGATTGTTTATAGCACACTGACTTTTGATTTTTATGTGATGAAGTAATATAATCACTTTGATTGTACGTATATAATATGTAATTTCACACAGCTGTAAGGTACTGGAAAAGCGTGTTTGAACTTGTCTTTGGAAAAAGTTTAGGATCTCTTGTTATAAACGTGAGAAATGGAACTTGATAGAGTAGATAGGTTACTTGTTGGAATTAAATTCAGTTACTTGGGGTAATCTAATCAGCTCTATGGCAAAATATTAACCTTCTGAATAGCCACAGCATCCACTGGGATATGCAAGCTCTGATCAAGAATTTCCAAAAATGTAGATTTCTATAGCTCTTACAGTGTTGTGAAGTTGCCTGGTTTCTTCTAATGTTTGGTCCTATCATCCAGTTTCCTTATCAACCTTTTAGTTAGGTGAACCCAGGACACTTAGTTTTTAAGATGCATGGAATAGTGTAATGGTATTGTAACTGAGATGCTTGCTGCAGAGCTGCACCCTTCTAGTTTATGATGAATTGGTTGTATAGAAGGCTTTAAATGGTCCCTATGTTTGACCTGAAGGGAACCTGCAAACAGCCTGTTTTATGTTATGAAGATAAATGAGATTTCGTAGGTTGGTCCTGATGTATGAACAGTTTTTCTGAGATGTGCTGCAGGGTGAAACATTGTTGAGTGAACAGTATTTGATTTCTCTCCAGGTTTCTGTTCCTCTGCTCCAGTGCACCATTGGATCCGACTCATCCTCAGTGCCAGGCACCCCTTCTAGAGCTGTCAGTCAAAATGGTGCTGTTCCACCTGGCACACCGAAAACTGGTACGCTATATCCTCCCGCCACCCAGTCCTGTGAGCATGTAGCATATGATGCACTAGACTAGCTAACTTAAAGGGGCTAAATGCGATCTCAATTTCACCGCTAGACATCGCAGCTCTGGTTTGCATCAAACCAAAACAAAACTGGCTCAGGGGCACACACCCCCTTTCCGCTCGCCTTCCCCTTGCTCTCCGTCTGCTCCACCCTCTCTACCTGCGTGTTTTCAGCACTTCCCATCCAGTGATGAAACAGCTGACATGACTGTCGCAAAGCGAGCAGACACACCTCCGTGACCACGGCACTTTTGAATACGGGGGCGGAGCGGGGGGGTGGGGGGCAGCATAATGGAGGAGGAGGGGTTCACATGCACTAACATGCACGTGCTGCTGGAGCGGCCAAAACAGAGGCTCTAGAACAGCGCACACAGAGGGCGTGTCACATGACTCTCTACTCCAGAGGTCAAACACCACTAGTTGTGTACATAGCAAAAGTGAAATTCCTGACAGCTAATGAGGCTGTATTTCGCATTTAGCCCCTTCAAAGACTGAAATTGCATCAGAGTGAGCAAGGATATTGATGGAGACTATAATTTGTTGGTTTTATTCCCCCAGTTGCAGGTCTCCCTGGCTTCAACAGCCCTGCCAATACGTCTTGGATGAGCCTGAACTCCAGCGTCCAGATCCCTTCCACCTTCCCCTCCATCCAGCTGCTGGGCCTGGAGATGTTGCTTCACTATTTTCTGGGACCAGATGTTATTGCAGCAGCAGCAAAGAACAAACTTATCCTGAGTCTTGGTGAGAGTCACACATTGCTTACATTTACATGATGGTACAACGGCCATTCATGCATTTGTACTGACCTGCTGTGGCACATCTTAAACGTGTCGCTTTTAATAGACAGTGTGGTGCTTGTGTACTTGAGACTTAAACTGCTGCTGGAAAGAAACCATAGTGGAGTGGGTCCCCATTTTGTTTGTCAGAGCATGTTGGTGGCGCAGTTCATATTCTGCTGTTGTTTTCACACTGTTCCACTTATCGATAGGTGGTAATCCACCAGCAACATGGACGTAAATAATGCAGGATTAACTGACAACTACGACAGCAAAGTGGATGTGGGCAATATAACCTAAAATTTATATCATAATATTTTTGTTTTTTTTTTGTTTTTTTGCTGTGACTATATTGGTATTATGAATACGTGGAGGCACTAATACATGGTATTATGAATATAATAAGGCACACTGCTCAAAGTATGATTCTGTATCTTTTCGCTCTATTGGCAATGGAAAGTAGCATATCTTAAGAAAGAATGACCAACATTGACATCACAGAGGATGAGTCCATTTCAAGTCATTAAGAGGTTTTCAATATGAAATTTGAAATAATTTCAGTGTTGCATCAGTACATTTTGAGTATTTTTGTAGCACATTTTAGCATTGCCTTTATAATAATAATCATGATCATTTGTCACTATAATTGTGATAAATTTTCCATTGCTTTAATATCTACAGCCAAGACAGTCAGTTTTATAAGCAGGATTAAGAATTCATCATCTTCCTAGTGCTAGAGCCCAGTTCAATTGAAGCAATCGCTTCCACACCTTCTGTGACGACAGGATATGAACACATCGCTATATGTTGATTGGGCAAAATATGATGTTGGAATGCAGTGTCAGACTGAGTAATGAAGTGGAAACAAATGGAAGTTTTCCAATTCATATTTCACAATGGTAGGTTCATCTGTTCCATAGTCTGCATGTTGGGTAAATGAATAAGAAAAACTGCACTTTAATTACAACATGTTTTCCATATGAGCAAAATTCTCTTTTCTCTCCAGAACCCTTGAAGCACCCACTCCTTTCTGGTGCTCCCTCTTTCACTAAACATGCTGTTGTGCTCACCTCCAGCATCAGAGATGGAATCACCAACATCGGCAAAGATGCTCCAGGTAAACGTCACAGCTTAACCTGAATTGATTGAAATTCACCGCTGACTGTTTTCAGTCATGGGAATGAGATTTCCTGTCAGTGAAGGCATCTAGGGTGTGTAGCGTTTAGACAGTCACATGACATACCTTCTCCACCTCATCCTGTCAGCATTTGGCAGAATGTCAGATATTTGGCCCTTTTCCGTACACTGAGCTGGCCCGGCTTGACTTGGTTTGACTCGCCCTGTCAGCCCTCTGTAGCAGGGGTTTGAATTTCCATTACAACAGGTCTACCCGCTTGAAGGTGTGTCTTTAACCTGAAGACGAGCTTGATGAGGCTTGAGTCAAGCGGCTGAAAAGCAGTGGATAAACCGTTCATATACGTCTGAGTCTTGGAGTAACCTAACAAGACAAGTAGTAATGAAAAAAATGTCAGTGTTAAGAGAAACAGTCATTTCTGCATTGGTGGGGGCATGATGCTTAAGTTACCGATGAGTAACACATTAATTCACTCAAAGCCTCAGATGCCAAAACAAAGCACAATAATTTGTAAAGCCTGTTTCAGACCAAAGATTCATGATGAGACAAAACCATTTTAGAATAAGCAGCAGTGTGAACTGGCTCGACTCAAGCCAGCTGAGGGCTCCGCCTGCAACTCAGCCTGTCAAATTGCTGATTTTCAAACATCTGTTTCAACAGCTATTCAGCTCGTAGTCAGTGAACTGTTAGTATTGGCAGAGTTTTAGACAGAAGAAAGACAGGATCACCTTATTGATTTGTCTGAAGAACAGCTGGGCTATATTGCAAGTCAGGTAAAAGTGTTGAGGTATTTTAATATACAAAAAGGCCTTTAGTTGTATTTGCTGAGCAGAATGAATGTTTTTTTAATATCCTAATGGAACTTGCTTAGTTAAGTCAAGGTACTTCAAGTACAAATCTTTAATTAGTTTTATCCTACAATTTTCTTATGCTGAAAGATTAAAGTGTCAAAGTATGAAAGAAATCTGATACTACAAACCTTCAGACAATAGAAGAAAATTATAAACATGCTAAAACCCATTACAAGTAGTATATAAATAAAAATATGGTATTACATTTGAAATTTGCAAGTTACCATCTTGTGGCATAAAATTTACTTTCTGTACACAGATTCTCCCTGAGAGATACACATTTTTCAGTGACTCTGGTTAAATTTCTTTGACAGGTTTATATAAATATTATATAAACTTATATATACTTAAGGGTGCGCTGCCCACTTTTCTGCACAATACAGCACTATTTAAAAGTTTGTAAAAGACCAACGCCACACATTCAGCTTCTATCATCTCCAGTGGTGGAATCTAAGTACATTTATATTTGTAACTAAGTGCTGTACTTGAGTAGATTTTCAAATTACATTCATTTTATGCTACTGTACAGTAGTGCTGTCACTCAATTAAAATATTTAATTGCATGACTGTCTATAGGTCACATGTGTCAAACTCGAGGCCCGCGGGCCAAATCTGGCCCGCCATCTCATAAAAAAATATAATTGGCATCATACAAGCCTAAACTGCATTACAGAAGTATGGTGTCCGATAACTACATGTCCGAGAATGCATCCCTTTTACACACATACTGAAGTCATTTAGTAGCTAGATGCATCGTTAAGGGTGCATCCGATCCATCGGACTGTAATGTATAAGATACGAGTGCATCGGTTCAGACAGCCTGTATCGGTAAAAAGCTGAACAAGAACTGGAAACAGATTGATGCACCACTAGCGTATCGATGCATCTCATTAGGACGCGCATATGTTTCATTTTTGGCATCAAGGAGCTGCCACTGTAAATTTCCTCCGTTTCCTCTCTCCTCCTGTCTCTGTCTGCACCGCTCTCACTGGACGCCTGCTGCCGCGCTCACACAAAACAAGCGCTCCCTCCTCCCTCTCCTGTGTCTCTTTGTCATTTCATCAGAGCAGACCGCGATGAAAACAGCGACAGAAGTGACATTGTACCGCGTCGCACCACCAAACTTTCATAACGTGCAAGTGCAGAACAAGTTTGGAGTTTTTTAGGAAAGATGAGAAACTCTGCTGTCAGACACCTTTTACATAAATGATTTACAGCAGAGGACAGAGACACAAGTCTGACCCACAGACATCATGTGACTGTGAGAGCAGGTAACACGGAGCATCACTGTTCTCCCACAGTGATCAGAACCACAGAACTCTTCATATGGAACAGAGCAGCAGATCATCATACTGCAAAAATACTCATATTTTAAACAGTTTTAAAGTTTGTTCACAGACACAACTTTGTCTGTTTTGTTGCACAATTGAATGTCTACTTGCCATGATTTTTTTCTCAATTTTTGCTATTAGAGCTTATTATAATTGTTATAAAAATCAATATTAATCAAATGCAGAGGCAATTATGTGATATAGATACAATTATATTGTCTTACATTTACAACTGGCCCTTTGAGGGCAAACCTAACGCTGATGTGGCCCAAGATGAAATTGAGTTTGACACCCCTGCTTTAGATGAATGCTGATGGTGCAGGTAACGTGCGTCCTGCCAAGCTCCTATCGCTTTGAACTGCGCATGTACAACTAGCGAGAATCAATTTGGCAAAATCTTTGCGCCTCAAGCCAGAAATACGCGGTCAGTAAGTTTAGACAACATTTTTGATGACACATTTTATTGCGGATTATGCATTTTACTCCCTAACTAAATAATATCATTGGTCATTTAAAAAATGCAGTAAATATTTCAATGATATTAAGTCTTCTTCACTGAAGTTCTAGGATGTGGAGAGAGGTAGGGCTGCGCCCTAGCGCCCTCTATGCACCGGCCACCACTGGTGAGATACATAACCTACTAGAAATAGGATATTTAGCTGTGTGTAACATGTTTCAAAGTAAAAAAGTTATTTCAGTGTATGTTCTCTTACTCTTCTCTTCATGTAAACATAGTTAGGGTTCGATCTTTTACTCAAGAGTTTCATGGTTGCTTTCAGCACAAAATTAAATTTACATTTGTACAACATAGAGCAAAATATTACATATACATTATATAACTATAACTAACTAGTATAAATCCTCCTGCAGATTCTCTTTTGGCTGCCATATGGATGAGTCTGGTCCGGTTTGTCAACTTAACTATAGAGTCTGGTAAGTACCTGAATGAGAAGTCACCTTGATTGGCAGCAGAGTCCTCAAAGTTGTTGTGTTTTTGAAAATATGTTAAATAGAAAAACACAGTAAACTACATTGTTGTTTGTTTACTGATTTATGAACAAACTATGAAAATGTACTGTAATGTTTGGCAAGGTGTTGGGCATTACTTGTTTATTGGCATGGCTTTAATTACACATTGCACACAATAACATATTTGGAGGCAGATCTGACTAAAAGAACATGAAGAGACAGATAAAGTTGGTGCTAATGGATGATATTACCACTTTATGTTACTTTATGTGTAGAGAACCATTTCCACTGTCATTGTGGCTGCTGCTTAGCAGGGTGGACTCTTAAAGTTGTGGTTTCCACCTTGCAGCTCCACATAGAGCACTCTGATTGGGTCAGGGCTCTGTCATTTGGGAGGAGGACCAGTGAGACCTCATCCTTGCCTCCTGCCCTACTCACTCTCACTGACATCAGTTTAAGTCTGAGTGTTCAGATCCTTATGGTCTGGACTGCTGTGAGGAGGAAAAAACACTGAGGGGTCTGTCCCCAATGATGATCCTCTTCTCTTAAATCAGACATGTTTCCTACTCTCAAGCAAAACCTAAAAGATTTAAAAAAATCTTTTTTGGCACTTCAAAAATGTTTACATTCTGTTTTGAGATGAATCTTGTCCCTGACTTTTCAGTAGGCAGTAAGAAGGATCGTCAGGGCTGTGAAGTTCTGACACTCATGCTTCAGGCTCTGCAGAGCATCGTTACCTCAGAAGCTTTGCCTGCAGACAGAATCCTGGTAAGACGCTGGTCAAAAACCTGAAGTCTGATGCCTTCTTCTTTCATCTTCCGTACTCACATATCTTTGCTCCCATTGGTTGTTAAATCTTCTACTTCAGATGCTGTTTGAGACCACAGTGAAAGGTATACCCCAGAGAGTTCTTGGCTCTGCCTCCTATCAAGTGGGCAAGATGGATGTGCTGAATGTGAGTGCTTCCCTTGATTTAAACTCACATTCAGAATTCATGGAAATGCTCAAAAAGACATTTGGTCAAACTTTGTATGTCATTTCTCAGGGAACACCGGCTCTCTTCCTCATTCTTCTCCTCTACAACAGCAGCATGCTCTCAGCCTACATGGAGGATGAAAGGTTGGTCTTTTATTTACATTATATTGTCAGCTATTTTTAATTTCATCTTAGTCCTGTGTCAGATGTCCTTGTTGGAACTTTCCAAGTTGTGACTGCCTGGGCCCTTTAGTCGTACCAAAGAAAACTGTAAAAGTATAGTTTTTACACTCCACTCTGTATGAATAAATCTACATTTTGTACCCCTCCCAGCAGTGAAAAGAAAAATGGTGAAAGTTATAATAGATCATTTTATCTTTGTCTGCTTCAAGGGAAACTTGAGCACTTTTCATGTGAATGTCCAGTCAGTGTTGATGGTAAATGCAATCAGTTGACGCAATCAATTCCTCGATGCTGTTTTACTGAGAGAGCATCAGAGAAAGAGTTCTTCTGCTCGCACAGCCAAGCAGCGGTGACTACATGTACTAGCATGCATTGCATAAGTAATAGCCTATAGCTGTTACTTTGCTGGGGAAAACTTGGTGTTAGGTGACAAAACTGCTCAGCTAGCACACCCCCTAGCTACCCAGAGGAGGAGACTAGAGTGTTTCCCTTAAGGTGCAGTTGTAGCAGCAGAGGTGAAGCATGTTGAGAAAGCGTGCATTTTTTTTGCACACAAAAAAATTCTGTGCAGATTGCTATGTGTTTGCTGGCATCCATATAGGAAAGGAAAATGTATGCCTAGCTTACAAATGAAGTGCATCATGATTTAGGAAAATACTGAACATAATGAAAACATAATCTTAAAAACAATTGATGTTTATTGAATAATAAATATATCAACTTACTAATTCAGGGTTTCCCCCAGAAAACTTGCTAAGCCTGGTGGTAGAGAAGCCCACCGGCAGCCTACCGTGTTTTTGTAAAAAAAAAAATGACAGGAATTTTGAAATTATGACTGTGTTATTATAAGCCATTTATTAACAATACTTAAACGTAGAGTCTTACAAAAAGGCACAATCTTGAAATACGGTTTTAACAAACACAAAAAAGTACAATTAAAATAAATAATATCAATTGTTTTCACTTAAGTTAAATCCTAGTGAATCTTAAAACAAGCCATTGCTGGTCACATTTAAAGTAAAATAAATTAACATAAATAAAAAAGTGCAAACATGGCCAAGGGGTAAAACCAGGGAACTCAGAGGCTGAAGAGGTATGCTGTGCTGTGCAGTGTTGGGCACGTTACTTTAAAAAAGTAATTAGTTATAGTTACTAGTTACTTCTCCCAAAAAGTAACTGAGTGAGTAACTGAATTACCCCACTATAAAAGTAACTAGTTACCAGGGAAAGTAACTATTGCGTTACTTTTTTTTTTTTAGTTTAAATATGTCTAAGAATTTGGATTTTTTTCGAAGCAGGTTTCACAAGCCAGTTGCATAGAGTAGAATTGCATAGACAGGTACTTACACAGAACTTTTAATATTTATTGATTAGAGTTGCTTACAACGGACGTGGACAAACACTTCGCTCTGGGACATAATGTACACTTCACATGTCTGTTCTTGCCTTTTACCTCAAGGAGAATAAAGTAGTGTCTGTACTTCCACTTTGAAAACGCCAACTTTCCCTCCAGACTCCCCATTGCTGCAGTTTGGGTGTGTGGGGCTGCGGTGTGTGTGTGTGTGTGGTTTGTGTAAACTGAACACTGCCTCTGATTGGCTTACCATGAAAGCTTACGCTACCTTAGCCAATCATCATCACTTATGCGGTTGTCTCGCCCCTCCCTCCTCCCTCACCAAAGAAAAAAAATAAACAGCTGTGCAGCTCCTGTGGCTGAGAGCTGAGTCAGATGACAAGAGCTTCAATGAGTAGCTTTAGTTTATAACGCGCCCCATTTAATTGTCGGTGACGGTAACAGCGTTGTAACGATGGAAATAGTAATTAGTTAGATTACCCGTTACTGAAAAAAATAACGATGTTATTCTCATCACTGGTGCTGTGTGACCTCTTCTACTTTTTGCTGCACATGGTGCAGGTTGGATCAGTGCAAGCAATCCGTCTGGGCTTTTCAAAGAACTCTTCATGCTTACCATACTCGGTCTTGTAGAGCCATCCGCTAAATTTAGGGTCAGCTAACCATTTTGGATTAAATCCGCTAGTTCGATGTTTACCATCGCGGCCCGCAGAAAGCTGCTCCGACGATGTGCTAACATCCGTGCTAACTCGCACTGGCTCTGCCTCATCATCGAGCCGCGGCTCGGTCGGCTCACCGGGGATGCACTCCCCTTGGCCTGGGGGTGAACGAGTGGGCTCATCGTCTCCTCCAGTGCTCCTCCGACATGACACGTAAAAGTTGTTAGCGTGTAGACAGGTAGAGGTTTTGGGCATTCAGATGATGGAAAATACACCTGACCTCTCACCCCCTATGTGTTCACGTATCGACCATAAGCTGTCGCAATTGCACTTTCAACCGTATCACCAGATGCGGTTAAAAGCTCTGTATACCATCTTTGGTATCACTGTTTTGGTGCATAAAAAAACCTATTTAAAATAAATAAACAAGTGATGCTTAGCCTGGCGGGGGGGCAAGAAAAGCTTGGCGGCCTGCCAGGCCTATAAAGCACTGGGGGAAACCCTGTAATTTGCATGACCACACTGTTGTATTGTCAAACTAGTTTGTAATGACTAGAGATGGGTATTGTTAGGATTTTATCAATACCACTTATCGATACTAGTATTGATACTACTTTCCATGGTTTGATGCAAAAAAGATATGCAAATATGTTAAACATGTATTTTAGCTGGTGTAACTGGTAACTGTGGTTAATGGCTGTGGTCATCTTCTGAGCACAGGAGTAGCAGCTTCTCACTACTATAATGAGAATAGCTGGCCTAGTCCACCTTAAATGTCAGCCCACCTGAAATGAGCCTTTGTCGACGTTGTTGCTGCTTCATAGCAAACTGATAATCAAGCATCATTAAGGACAGAGGAACTTGGATCTTTAGGAGTTTTAGCATTTATTCACTGACAAACAGCCTATGGTACAGACACTTAAGACACTGCTGTGTTCATTTGGTCTCTCTCTCTCTCATCTTGACTGCATGCTCACATGGTTAGCAGCAGGGGGTGTAGAGAAAAAGGCAACACCATGCAGAGGAAAACTTGAACCAGAGTGAACATTTGGAGAGGACACAGCACTCCAGCTGTGTCCTCACTTGGTTTATTTTGTATACCCAGCTTTGACGGTTGTGTGTGGCTGCTTTTTATGCTGCAAAATAGCAACACAAGAAGCTTTGCTTTGTTTGTGACAATGTGTTTGTGAGAGAGATGGAACAGAAGAGAGTGTTTAGCATGCAGGGTACATACTGAATGGGACAAAAGTCTGCAGAATCAGAGAAATACATTATTTTCTGATTGATTCACAGTGGTCCTGTTAACAGTTTGTAAAGAGATGAGTCAGAGCTCTCTTGTCTCCTGTATATAGCTTATGCTTTACTCACTCACATTTAACCTGTTTATGATGCATCTGTAACACAAAATAACACTAATTTTTAAAGAGATGAGACTAAGGCCTCTCCTCCTTCTCAACTCATTCAACAAGCAGCAGTCATTTAAGCAGCGGTGTACCATCGCTACTGAATGCATATGGGAGAAATACTGGACTAGAAATCCATGCTGAAAGAGCCTTTAGTTCTGCCTTTCATCCAGTGACATCACTGGACGCAGGAAGAACAACAGATTCTGCAGCAGAAGAACTCCTGATTAGACATCCACATCAAAAAGTTTCCCTTTAAGCAAACAAGCACTCATACGCCCTATCTCTCTTTTCCATATTACCTGTGTGAGAGGGAAAAGTTCAGGGTTTCTCACAGAAAGGATGATGCTTTGATTTAATGATCTCTGCAAACTGGAGGTCAAATTGACCTGCACACACAGATCACTCTTCAACATTGGACAATATATAGTTAGTTAATGAAAAATTAGAAGTAAACATGGGGATATTACCAGTGAATACAGCATTTCCACCACAGCTAACAGTTAAGTTACCATGATTAAAAGAAAAGTCCTTTTGAACAGCCTGCTAATGTGGCATCTACAATTTCCCTAGTAGATGATCATTTTTTTCTCATGTTTGGCTGTAGTCATCATAATTTATTGTAGTTGTTCTAACTATCATACCTATGTGTTCAAGCACTTTTAAATATCATGACTGTTGTTTTCAAGAATAAGAGCTTTGTTTCATGTATGGTACTAATACATTATTTAATCTGTCATGGATAATAGTTTGGTGCCCTCTAGTTTGCAAGGATGAGTTTGAATTAACCAGTAGTTATGCCTTTTCTGTTTTTAAAATACAAATGGTCCACAGATTATGTTCACTTTATTCAGTTTATTGAACAAATGTTTAAAAATCTTCATAGTTTTTGTGCATTGGAGCTATGTGTTTTCATGAATGTGGTGCATGCTCTTAATATTAATTTATGCCTGAAGCACGTTGTTTGTGTATGTCTCCAGGTTTTTTCAGTGCCTTCAAACACTGGTGTGCTGTGGTTTGTCAGGCCCCACTTCCCCTCTAGCATTTGCAGAGGCAGTGCTGGGGGCCATGGGACGCAGCGCTGGGTCTCTGCAGAACAAGGAGCAGCTGTTGAGGATGTGGAGTGTGATGATCAGCCAGCTTACTGACACCATCACACAGGTAGGCAGAGAAGCAGCAGCATCACTCATAGGAGTGAGAATGATGACAGATGTTGTCAATTAGTAGCTATCATCAGTGCCCCTGTGGCTCAGTTGGTAGAGCATGTGCACCATGTACTGAGGCTTTGAGTCCTCTGCAGCTGTCATGGGTTCGATTACAGACTGTGACCCTTTGCTGAATGTAAGCCCTCACTTTTATGATCACAGCCTAATGTTCTGTTTCTGTGATCAGAGGGAAACTTATGTGCCAGCAGAGTACTAAATCAATTCAATCCAACATGAGTAACATTTGTAATAACCTCTTTTTTTTTTTTAACAGTCAAATGAAGTCAACCAAGGTGACGCTCTGGAGCACAACTTTAGCGCCATGCACTCTGCCTTGTTGTTCCCCATTACATACCTACACCGCGGCACACCACTACAGCAGGTCTGTTTATCAGCCCCATCGGTCAAAAATCCCGTTTTCACTCTGATCAAAGGAAATGGCCTGATTCTGAGCCCTGTACTTTGTTCAGGCATCTCAGAAGTTGATGCTGTCTACATGGTCCAAGCTGTACAGAGTGTTTGCCCGCTGCTCTGCCCTGGTGGTCACAGCTGAGGAGAACATTGGCTGCGAGGAGCTCTGTGCCAAAATGACTGCTTCAATAGACAGAGATACCCTAATGGTGAGTAGGGGACAACAGCCATCTTGGTAAAGCACTAACCACGATGATATGTAAACATCTAAACAAAGATTTATAGTTATGTGGGGAAAAATGTGAAAGAAAATTATAATTGGATCCATATCTCACAATTGCTTGTGATTTGTAATTTTTTCAGAATAGGCGTTTAAATGTGAAATTCATCCTCACAATAAGTTTTTTTCAAAATAATCAAGTTTGAAAATGATGGTTACTGCTGTGCTGTCACCAGGAAATTAATTGCATCTGCAGGTGAAGGCACTTGGTTTAAAGCAGCATTATGGAAGATTTGATAATTTTTGCAATTTGGTACCCCAGTTTCAGAGTGCAGTTCACTTATATACTGCCGTTGTAGGTATGTACGTGTTCATTCATTACAATTACATTACTTACTTAAAACTAGCAAACCAAAAACTTTGCTTACGCAGCCAAACATCAAGAAAGTGCGATAACACAAGACATATCAATATGGATGTCAACTGTCAATTAACTGCAGAAAATTAACTGCAAACACACGTTTTTCGTTCTGCATGTCTATAAGGGAACCATAGACAAAACAACAAAATTAGGTGCAATTATAGCCTAACCTACTTAATTTAAAGTGCTTAAAAATCAGTTTCTTGCCTAAATTAAATGGGACATTTCCAAACTGTTTTGGTAGTGGTGCATGGGTTAACCAGGTGGGTGTGGGTTGACTCATTAGAAAATACCACAGGTTCAGGTTGGCTCATCGGTTGGGTGGGTCAAGTGACATAGTGTCAGTAGGACTAAGTTATTAATAACTTCCAGAACCATTGCATGCAATTATCAATCTTCTACCCTCTCCCTCTCAAACACATTTGCTGCTGCAGCTGTGCCACAGCCAGTTTATTCGGAAAATTGATTGCCAAATTAATCAATAAAGAAAATAATTTAGTTGCAGCCCCAACTCATGGTGTAAACACAAACACTCCCTCATTTTGTAATCTAAAATAGTCAGTAGATTATGTTCTAATCTAACGATCAATATCTTAATAAGTGTATAAATGTTCTTCGCTCCAGTCAAGTATGCTTCGTATATCACCCATTAAAGGCGGAAACCAACACACACTATAAGGAAATACATGAGAGGGTCCCTGGTATATTTTTCTCTTATAAGTGGTCCTTGGCGATTTAGAGCAAAGGTTCTCAATTTTTCTGAGCAGAGAGTTGAGGCAGAGCGGCCAAAGGACAACCGGAAAACATTGTCTCCATAAAAGATGATCCAGTTTCACCAAAGTCACTGTCAAAGTTGGTGGTGTATACCTTAGTGCTGTAAAGTGTTGTACACTTGTTGCTTGTGTGAGAACAGACACAAAGGAAAAGTTGTTGCTTTAAATGCATGAAAAACCAAATTAAATACCTAACCTGGTGAAAGTAATTTGGTTTAACATGTAGATGTTGTCTGATCCTCCAGGCTCCTTCAACATTAAATGCCATTGCCAGTATCCTGCAAGTCATGGTTGAGTGTGTGGACTTCTCACCGTACACTCCTCAGTTTCAGCAAAAGCTCAAGTGTAAGAGAACTTAAGCTAACTCTTTTTCAGTCTTTACACTAAGCTGAAAGGGAGAATTCACTTTTCCACTTTTTGCTAATTTCAGCGCCTCACACTCCAGTAAACTGGATGAAAAAGAGAAACAAGGTTATGGGGAACATATCTACCTTCCAGTCACTGCTGGTGCAGTGTCTTGAGGTTTATCTGGAGGGCCCTGAGTCTTCCTCTGATGCTACAGGACTGGCCCTGGTCTCCATCCTGTCTACTCTCTTCACCAGCCTCACTCTCGCCAACACTGTCAAAGCTGCCCTGACTTCTCTGATTCACCCTCTCACCCTCTTGTACAAACAAGCAGCCAGTGAGCCACCCAGATTCACATCACTGCTTCTGGAAAAGGTGGGGTCTTTGTCAAATGGGTACACAGTTTTTAAGTACTTTTACTTTTTTTTTTGCATCGTAAGCAATAACTGTCTGGTGTTTTCTCTCTGCATCCTGCAGCTGGAAAAGCTTGCCGGTGAGGTCCTTGGCTGCCTGCAGACCCGCTCTACTTTGGTATATGATGATGAACTCCTTGCTCTGCTTTCTCCTCTGCTTTGTGCATTGTTTTCTCACAAGAACAAGCAGCTCCGCACCTCAGTCGCTCAGTTCTGGAACTCCACCTTTGCCAACTCAGTCAGCCTCATCTACCCCGAGGAGATCAGGTAAAAATCTTCTGGGGCCTCATTTGTAAGACATTGTGAGATCCACACTAAATGTTCATGTTCATGTAAAACCTTGTGTACGCTTGCCAATGAGTAATTTCCTTTTATAAATCCCCAAATCTAAGTGGAACCGTCCACACACGCAACAGCCCAACACACCACATACTTCACTATCACAGTCACTCAGTGTATCTGCACTGTATGAGCCACATGTCAGAAATGAGCTGCTCATCGATAGTTGTTTACTCTACAGAGAAACACAGTCTTCTGTCTAATGTATATGCCTACTTACACATTTTTTTTGCACCAAGTTGGTTTCAATCAATTTAATTGGCTCTGTCCCTAACGGGCCTCCTCCATATGCAGCTCAGCTGCTGTTGTGAATGGCTTTAGCATTTCTCTATCATTTTGTCCTCCAAAGTTTACACAAGGATTCACATTTATAATCTCTTAAACTGAAAGTTCTAGTCTTTCTGAAAATAGTTGTGGCTCAGCCTTCCTCCACTGGGGTTTTAGCCTACAGCATGCTAAGGCTATGTTTTTGTTTTTTTGTTTTTTGTTTTTTTTTATACCACCAAAGTATCTTCAAGCCCTGTGTCTGTCTTTTGTGACAGATGAACAATGCAGTGAATTAGATCCATTTAGGTGGGCTAACAGCAATCTTATCAATGTTGCCATTTTCTTTATGCAGACCAGTATTGACCCAAGTGAAGCAGAAGACTCCAATCATTCTTCCTACCTTTGAGGTTGTCAGTGTTGCTGATGAACTCAGTGGACCTTATTCAGTGAGTTGTGGTACTGCTTTTACTTTAGTGTTGGGATTTGTGCTGTATTCACTACTCTATGTGCTCACTGTTATCTGTGGCCAATCTTGTTTGTTCAGAGTGAAAATTCCCAGTTGGAGACCAAGCTCAGTGGCATGCCAGTTTCATCTGTGGGGAAGAGGGACATGCTGCTTGGAAAGGCTGCTGAGCTCAAGGCCAAGAGCTCTGCGAACTCCTCCAGACCAGTTTCTGTAGGTTTAAACTCACACCAGACCATCCCATTTTCACAAAATTTCAAGTTAAAGTCGAGCCATTTGTCATATGCACAGTTATAAGCAAGTTTTCCTGTACATTGAAATTATTCCTTTACCTTCCACTCTGAATGCCGTTGACCAATGAAACACGTATGAAAAGTGAAGAAAAATATAAAGTACAAATAATTGAGAAGACCATGTAAAATATAGAAATACGGGGTGTCCATAAAGTCTCTTTATAATTAAACAAATTTATTACAAAAGCAAATGAATAGACAAATCTGTGGAAATTATTACAATATGAAAAGTAGATATTGATGTTTTTTTGCCTCATTTAATACACCTCTGTATGGGCACCATTAGTTGCACGAAGCACATCAAGACGGTACTGGATTTCCTTGCCGTGTTCGCTATAGCATAGCCTCACCAGTGGTGGCAATGGCATCAGTGATCTTTTGCACGAATTGACGGATGTGTGGATGTCTTCCATACTTAATCCTGTAGTTTCGCTGAGTCTGCATATCCGATTTTGTTTCAATAAACCACAATACACATTGTGCCTTTTCTTGAGGAGTAGCCATTTTTAGGGGTTTATTTAACAACCTATTTCATCAACAGGGCACCTGAAATACACAAATGCAATGTGATTAAAAACTTTGATAACTACTGAGTACATAGAACAAATCTGATTAACATATCTCAATTGCTTTTGTAATACATTTTTTTAAATTGTAAAGAGACTTTGTGGACACCCTGTACAAGAGACGAATACTGGGAGAGGAAAGAATATAAATAAGTAACTGAGGAACACTATGTACAATTACAATATACAGTATCAAAAATACAAGTTATATACAATAACAAGTATCAGAGACTGCAAATGTAGCACCATAAATGTAAAAGTCAATGTCAAAAGTCCCGACGTTTGAAATGCTCCATGTAGTTTAGGCAAGGGACCGTGCCTGGTAAAAGTGTGTAGGAGGAGGAAAGTTCATCTGTAATTATTGTTTTTGTGTTTAACGGTACTACATTAGGGCTGCCCCCAAATGTTGATGATACGAGTCATCAGTTGAGAACAACCAGATTCGGCTCGCATTTTTGTTTTGTTTTTTAGCTGCATTGTTGTACACAGAGCTATGCAGGAGCCACAGCATGGCAGGCTGTAGCCTAAACTTGACAAAGCCAGTCTCAGTCTGACAGTAGAAATACTGAACTATGAGCAGAATGCACTTATACTTTCTATGACTGTGTGGAAATCTAACATAAGGAATATCTCCAGACAATTACCTATTCTATTCACACATGGGCTTGGCCAGATTTCAAACTCGGTAGCCAGCAGGGTTAAGTCTGGGGCAACTGAGTCATACATTTTTGTTTACACATATAGCTCTTCTGAGTGAAAAAAGCTCATGGTTCACGAAGGACCTGTCATGTTGCTGTCTTAAAGTGTCACAAAAAAACAAAAAAAAACGGTATTTGAAAACTGGCGCCACAGCTAATGACAATATGAGCATGACTGATAACAACTTGGAAGGTTCCAGTTGAGGATGATAGATGAACAGGGATATGTCAATGCTCTCACAGCAAGGAGGACAACAGGGCTTTGTCTGCTGTGTTAAATTTTTATGTTGTCTAATGAAGATAGATGTGATAGATAATCACTCAAGTCAATGAGCAATTAATAGAAAATGCTGAGTGACTTAGTGGCCTCACAGTTTCAGGTGCTGTCATGTAATTTCCTTTCAGGTTTCTGCTGTACTTTCATTAAGACAAAGAATGTCTAATCACAAGAAAATTGACCTAAATGCAAACAGAAGTCAATATACATATGTAGAGTGAAATGTGTTGAATGTTAATCTTGTCCATGACAGCTTCAGTTTAATTAACACGTTTGGAGGTGCTCCTGTGATTTGATCCCTTTTTGATTGGTTGTTCCAACCTGCTGCTTTACTATTGAATATGTTTCTCAGTTCATAGTTTGATGTCTACAATTTTAAGTGACTCTGAGAGTTTACCACTTAATTATTTGATTGCAAAGACAAATTCATCAGGCACATATTGGAGACAGAAATGTATTTTACATGCACACTAAAAAGTAAAATGTACAATTATGGGTACATGGTAATTTAACTTGTATTTGCAGAGGCACCTGTTTCTATCTTGGCACAGACATTTGTCAACTCAGCTGTTTCTTTTTCAGTTGCTTTGCCAACAGTTTTATGGCAATGTGTGTATTTAATGTTTAAGCCAGTAAGAGAAAGCATTGAGTGGCCATGAAAGGCCAGGGTTACTAGTGATGTGAAGTCTGGCTCTTTTCAAAGATTCGGCTCTTTTGGCTTGGCTCCCTTAGAAGAGCTGGCTCTTACGGCTCCCAAATGGCTCTTCATTTAGTATCATTCAGAGCCTTCTGTTTTAGTCTAATTTAGCAATTATGAATGGTTTGTGTGTTGGTAAGCAATTTCTATTCAGTGTTTTCATAAAAGCCTTATCTTTATGCATTTTCTTTGTTACAAAAAAATACACAGTTACTATTGTTTTCAGTATCATTGAAATGCAGCCAGATACTGCTTCTTTTTTGGTTTTGGCTCATTTCACTAAGTGAAGAAATGAGTGAAAAGTAAAGTTCACTTTTTCCAGACATGGTTGTATTTAAATCTGGCTCCCCGTCTCTCTGTCTCTCTGTCACTCTGTGTACCTGGCCTGTACCACTACACTCGCTGTCTTCGGCGCGTCTGCCCCCCTTCCTACTTTAACATAATGGTATGAGCCTAGTCTGTCCTCGCATGTGATTGGCCGCATGGTGAGCCCATCAAAATAAAGTTCCACTCCTGCCTGCATGGGTTCTCAGCAGAGCTGAGCAGTGAACAAACTTGAGCAGAAGCTGCTGAAGATTCAACTCTCCCCAACGGGAGTCAGCTCTTCTTGTTCGCTACAAACAATCGGCTCTTAGAGTCGGTTCGTTCGTGAACGACACATCACCAAGGGTTACAGCTACTGAATGTTCTGTTCAGGCTTGTTTGGGTTTTTCTTTGTTTCTTAATTGCTCATTATGCCACCATTGGTCAATTGGTTTCAACTGTGTTCCCTTAATCAGACAAAGCTGGACTTTGGCTCCCCCAAACCTCCTCGCAGAGAGGTTTTGGAGGAAGAGGCCTCCATTGACTTTGTCTTCATTCCTCCTGAGATGAAGGAGCGAGTTCTGACAGAACATCAGAAGGAGGTGAAAAGAACTAAAAGGTCAGATTTGTCCTCTTGTCTATTTGCAAAATACATTTTCTATACATCCATGTTGTCAGTTGTGTGTAGAGCTTATGTTTTCTTTGGCACAGAGTTGACATCCCTGTCATGTACAACAACCTTGATGCTTCACTGGATACAACGGTTTTCACCCAGTACACACAGAGCCAAGAAGACTCTTTGTAAGTCATGATTACAGAATCAAGATAAATCCCCGCTTTCTCGTAACAAAAAAAAAAAAAAAAAAAAAACACAATTCATATAATAACCTGTTTTTTTTTCCCCAGGGACAAATTGCCAACTGAACAAGATGATAAGGTTACAAAAGAGGCTCCTGATAAGGTAATGAGATACACACCCTCATTACAGGCAAAAGAGAAAAGTCCAGGCTGCCAGGAAAGACACCACTCTAGGCTGGTTTTGTCCTGTTTTCATTCTTCTAAAATAAGAATGAATAAAACCAAAACATCCTGTATATTGTTACTTTGAGTGGATCACAGACCACCTACATTCCATTACACCACTACTTTGAAAGCATCTGCGTTTGTCCTGGTCTAATGTTTTTCTTAATATATTAAGTTACATGCATTTGGTTTCCTTCAGGTTTCTCACAAAGGTGTGGAAAAGGAGGAAGACACTGAGGTTCTAACAAAAGAGACTCAAGACTATGCCAACCCAGAAGCAGTAGAGATAGAAAAACATGAGGAAGAGATGATCCCTGAGTCAGCAGATGTTTCTATGGAGGATGATGCCAAGAGTAATGGTAGAGCAGAAGACTTGGACATGTTGTCTAAAGAAGGTACAAGTCACATCTCTGGCTCCTCAGATTTGGTCTCAGGGACTCCCCAGAAACCCAACAGTCGCCGGCAGTCCTTTATCACTCTAGAGAAGTACACTGAGGGAAAGCCTGCCAGCCCTAGTAGTGTGTCCACGTTCACTGGTCCCCTCATTAAGACCTCCAATAGCCAAGAATACTCTAATACCATCAAGAGATCATCTTCTCAAGCTTCCTGGACATCCACTTGTTCAAACTCTCAGGATTCCCAGTCCACTGAGAGAGGAAAAATAAACCTAGAAAGTACTGTGAATGATGCTTCTGAGTCCCCACTAAGGCCAAAACACTTAGGGAGGAAATGCGGGCCAGTAAGGCTGACTGAGAGAATGCCCAGTGACACAACAGAGGATGAAGATGTCATCCCGGACACTCAGACTGAAATGGAGAGAAAAAGTGCAAAAATGGTTTCAGTTTTAGAGGAACAATCAAGTCAGGAAGAGGATTCTGAACAGTCCTCTTTGACCCAGACTTCTCCAGGAGAACCCAGGCGTTCTGGACGCCAGAGAGTCAGACCTCTGCTGCCTGGAGAGGACCCTGAGGAGCGTGAAGAGAAATACAATCAGTTCAAAAGGAGGCGTTCTGGAGAGGACCCTGAAAGTGATTCTCAAAATTCAAGCTCATTGCAAAGCAGACCAAAAACGAGAAGTAAGCAGTTTGCAGAAGATGACAGCAGCAGAGACAGATTACGTACAAGGGCTCAGAGGGACAAAAGTCAGTCGGTCCAAACCAACTCTCAGAGTAGAGCACACAAGAAGATCAAACTGTATAGCAAATCGGAGGAGTTCTATGAAAAACCTGAACCAAAAAGGAGAAGCACTAGAGGGCAGGAGTCTAGCCAAAATGACTCACAGTCTGATTATGAAAGCCAGTCACAGGCTGGGCACAGTCGGCGGAGCAAATCACCATTGGATGCCTACAAGGACGATGGAATGAAGAAAAAGGTTTTGCCCATCAAAGAAAAATCTAGCCAAACTGCCACACATAAGCTTGACCTTGTAAAACAGGCTGGTAAAGGTGATAAGCCAGAGAAAAATTCTCAAATGATCACTCCTTGCCCTCACACTAGTGGCAAATCCCAAGAGCTTCAGCTTGTAGAACAGACCTATAAGACTGATAAGACAAAGAAAAGTTCTCAAACAGATATTTCTTCTCCTCAAACTGGTGGCCAGTCCCAAGAGATGGAGCTTGTAGAACAGACTAAAAAGGCTCATCATAAGACAAACAAAGATTCTCCAACAGTTACTACTTCTCCTCAAACTGGTGGCCAGTCCCAAGAGTTGGAGTTTGTAGAGCAGACAGAAAAGGCTGATGAGACAAAGAAAGATTCTCAAACAGTTATTTCTCTCCTCAAACTGGTGGCCAATCCCAAGAGTTGAGTTTGTAGAGCAGACAGAAAAGGCTGATGAGACAAAGAAAGATTCTCAAACAGTTATTTCTTCTCTCAAACTGGTGGCCAATTCCAAGAGTTTGTAGAGCAGACAGAAAAGCTGATGAGACAAAGAAAGATTCTCAAACAGTTATTTCGTCTTCTCAAACTGGTGGCCAATCCCAAGAGTTTGAGTTTGTAGAGCAGACAGAAAAGGCTGATGAGACAAAGAAAGATTCTCAAACAGTTATTTCTTCTCCTCAAACTGGTGGCCAATCCCAAGAGTTTGAGTTTGTAGAGCAGACAGAAAAGGCTGATGAGACAAAGAAAGATTCTCAAACAGTTATTTCTTCTCCTCAAACTGGTGGCCAATTCCAAGAGTTTGTAGAGCAGACAGAAAAGGCTGATGAGACAAAGAAAGATTCTCAAACAGTTATTTCGTCTTCTCAAACTGGTGGCCAATCCCAAGAGTTTGAGTTTGTAGAGCAGACCGAAAAGGATAAGAGAAATGCTCACATAGTCTCTTCTTCTCCAACTAATGATGAGTCCAAAGATGGAACAAGCACAACAAACAAGTTGGTGAATGAATCAAAGGTCAAAGACGAACACAAGACAAGAGAAAGTACGGATGATGACCTTAGTCAGGAAGACTCTCAAATGATCACACCCCCATCTTCTGATAGGCAGTCTCTGCGTAGATCTAGAAGAAGCAAGGCATCATCTGACGCTGCAGAGTCTGAAAATAAGGCTACAGTTGGAGGTAGGACCAGAAGGAGCAAGGTGCAAGAGGATCCAAGTCCTTGCTCAACCCCAGAGAGTTCTCAGTCACTAGATATTGCTGGGTCAACAGAGTCCACCAAAGGCAGGGGCAGATACTCAAGACGAAGGTCTTCTCAATCATTAGTAGCCAATATAGAGTCCTTAGAGTCTAAATCCTCAGACACCAAAGAAATTTCACCTATGCCCAAAAAGAGAGGGAGGAAACCTCGAGCATTTCTTCAAAGTCCTCTCACTCTTGAATATAAAGATGACAAAATTAGTAATGATATAGTGAAGATTGATTATGACTCTACTCAAAAAGCAGATAAAGAAAGCATGGAGATCATGGACAATTCACTTTATTTGCAAGGTTCTAAATCACACCAGGGGGCATGTAGCATTGAGGAGCAAAGCATCGAATTATCAGCAAGTGAGGTAAAAGCCGATGCTGACACAGAAAGCACAAAGAAAAGCAAAGCACTTGGTGTGTCACCTCCCAAAGAGGAGCAAAGACAAAAAGATTGTAAAACAAACGTTGATAATACCTCTTCACAAGAAAATGACACTAGTGACTTGAAATCTACTGGCATGCTTGAATCAGTTTGGATCAGTGAACAGTCTCAGAAGTTGCCCTGTGACCCATCTGTGGATACACTGTTGCCTCTTGATGAGACAACAGACAAACTGCAGGTCTCAGAGTCTTCAGAGGGGAAAGCTAGAGAAGTGCCCAAGCCTGATGACAATGTTAGAGAAAAACAAAACATCAATTTACATACAAACCACCAAAAACTCCCAGTGGTTCCATTGGAGGGCACAGCTGCTGATGGCCCCAGTACCTCATTTGATCAAAACCAGATGGAATGTCTAAACGTCACAGAGCACACAGGGGATAATATCACACCTCTACAAGACATCAATAAAGACAGCAAAACAAAGATTATGGTGTGTCAGGATGAAGAGAAAATTCACACCACCAACACAGAGAGTGCAAATTTGGAAGCTGCTCTGCCTGGTGATTGTAATGCTTTATCAGAAACGACAAGCAAAGATGTTTTCCAGGGTTCTCCGGCAAAGCAGAAGGACCTAGAGGCTGTAATGGGGCCAGATGTTGGCCAAAGCCCCAGCAGTGGCAGGACCAGAGGATCCTGGTCTCCTTCTGCCTCCCCATCAACCAGTATTCTTAAGAAGGGCCAGAAGAGACCACTAGAGGATGAGACTCCCTCACCTCTTGTCAAAGTAAGTGGCAAAGAACTCCTAAGATGTACTTAAAAATGTACAAATACATAAGTTCCACTATAAAAATTAAAACCCCATAGGCTAAGGTTTCCTTTAAATTTTCATCCAAGGATTCCTTAAGAAACAACCTAAGACAATGGCAGAATTTATGGCGATTGAAGATGCTAGGATGCATTTGTTGGAATAGGGGAAAAGCCACTGGACACTGAGCAATGTTTGTTAAGAGTATGGATTTGATCTTAGCATTACTAACTTTAGTTAACCAGCCAAAACATTAACAAAACTCTGTCTTAATATCATTTTATGGAAACTCAGGAGTCAACAAACTGCCATCTCCTTTCTTCCTGTCACAGTAATATTTTCATAATTCTTCATTTCTTCACCTACTGTGTTTCACAGCAGATTTCTTATGAGTTTTACTCATGGTCTGTTCTTTTTCCATTTTGGAGAACCTAGCTAACACTGACACTAATGGTACCGAGTAGCATTAAAGAATGATGTGTGTGAAGCGTAACCATGGAAATTGAAGTTCACATGTGCTGTATTATGGCAATAACTGCGGTGAAAAACAAAAGCTGTAGCCTGAATACTTCAAGGAGACCAGCTAAGAGGCTGTATGCAATGCTCCTATTTGAACCCCTCAGCTCAGGCAAGTATTTTGCTTAAGGGACAAGCTCAAGTTTGAAACCTTGTGTGGTTTATGCAACCAGGCACTGAACTTGTAATTGTTTGTAATGTGGATGTAACTATTTTTTCCTTAAACTTTGCAGTCCAGGCGTGTGTCTTTTGCTGATCCAATCCAACAGCAGGAAACTGCAGATGACATTGATCGCCGCAGCCCTGCTATCAGAGCCAGCTCCCCAGAAGATCCAAAATTAGCAATATCCCACAGCCCAAGGTATGAATGAGGCTGGCATTGTTCTTCTAGAGTTCTGATCCATATTAACCAAAGTTTTCTCCAAATGATCTACTTTGATCTGATATATTGCTCATCTGCTCCTACTTCTAGTATGTCACTACTCCAACAAAGGGCCTGCTGATCCTGAGTCCCAGAAATCTGCACAGTCCAGGTTACAAGAGCTCCAAGAAATGCCTGGTACACAAGAAGTTTACAGTTTTCTAATTTTATGTAATGTTATTTTAGACAGCCATGTCTATTAAGTTGGAAATAACCTGTGCAGTTCAGCTGCAGCTCAAGGCAAACTTCAACTTTGGACAAAAAAACGTAATGCAAAATACCCAAACCTTTACTTGATGAAGAGTGCTGCTGTCTGAGAGCAGAGACTACAGAGATTCACTGAGTTTAGAGGACCACCATGTGTCATAGTGGATCAAAAGCATTAACAGAAAGGATCTTTATTCATGAAAATCATGAGTACCTAATGCAAAATGTGAATTAATTTATATATTTTTAATATACATTACACAGTACTTCATCACTTAAATATAGTGGAGGTGGTCCGTTTTTTCTCTTCTCCATAAACCATTTCTGCTACTGTAAAATTTGAAGAGCATTAATATCGCCATCGTAAAAGGAACCTTCATCGGTTACTGAGGGCTGCTGTTTAATATCATCAATCCAGTTACCCATGCTGTCGCTATAAACAAATAACAGTGGACACTGTGTCTAGAAGGGAACCCCAGATCCATAGGATGTTGTGAAAGTGAACATTTTGGCCAAAACCATGAAAAATCTTGCATGAGTCTCGCAAATTTGGGGTTCTCTTCTCAACCAGCAGACTCCAAGAGTCATAGATGTGACTTGCCACTGCAGCAATGGCAGTGCCACAAGATGGCATGCAATGCGGTTGCAGGATTCATCTGTAGTGTTTTTAGTGTTTAGCCATTGCAAACGTCATGAAACGTAGTTGGCTACATAGCGGTGCCACCTGTCTCAATCAAACAAAAATAATGTAGAATTCAGGATAAGGAGAACAAACAACAATTTGGGTACATTGTTACATGCATTGAAAATCACTCACCATCTGGATGGATTTAACTTTATGCAGTTTTGTTTTGGTTGTTTTCAACAAGTTGAGGCAGGGCTGTTGCTGCAGTTGTACTTGTTGCCATCTTCAACGTGTAGTTGTTCTTTCGGGTGTTCTTCAAAAACACCGACTGTCATGTTTTTAGAATGAACAACTTGCTACTGAAGCATTGGTTCTTGTGACATCCGTACAAGCAACACAGGTCAAGTTTTTATTTGATTCAGTTTTAATGTAAAGATATCAACTGTGACCCAAACTAAAACCTAACGGTAGATGCGACCATTTTTTCCAGATTTCTGAAATGAGCCAAGAGCCGCGGCCTGTCTCTAGAGACTGTATCTACCCTGCCCTGGTTGGCTGCTCTACACCTGTAGAAGCTGTGCTGCCTCAGATATCATCCAACATGTGGTGAGTACAGCATAGGGTTAAGGTTAATGGGTTAATATTGTGTCTGCTTTTATGTTTGATGATGTAAGGTGACCTTGAGTGTCAAGAAAGGCGCCTATAAATAAAATGTGTTATTATTATTATTATTATTATTATTATTATTATGATGTGAAAGGACAAATGATTTGTATTTGGTTAAATATTTATATATTGTAAATCTCTGTAAAAACATGAATGAAAACTTTTTTATTGTCTATCAGCTGTATTTATTTACTACTGATTCTCCTCACAGGTCTCGTGGTTTTGGACAGCTTGTTCGAGCCAGAAACATCAAAACAGTTGGCGACCTCAGTGCTCTTACTCCCAGTGAAATCAAGACCCTGCCTATTCGCTCCCCAAAGATCTCTAATGTCAAAAAGGCACTTAAAATCTATGAACAACAGGTATGCAAGGGAGAAGAGGGCTGCAACATGGTTGAGATCACACAGCACAAACATTTATGATAAAATGCATTTAAAAAAACGTAGATTAAATTATTTATTTGACAACTGAACAATTCTCTTCTAGCGTAAAGGGCGAGGTGGTGATGAGTTGAAGAGTTTTGATGAGACAGAGATGATGACTTCTGAACTGGAAGAGACCAGTACTCCTCAAAACCAGGATGAGGATAAGACCTCAGGTGACACACTAGGTTTGTAGAATCTACTGTATGTTGTGATTCCAAATGTTGAAATACATTTACTATCACAAACTTTGAGCATTCAGACGTGCTTATGTGTCTGCCTCGCCCTGCAATTACTGAGTTGAGTTTCTATGCAACTGTGTTGAGCTTCTTCATGTGGTTCAAACAATGATGGTTGGACCCGATCAGATCATATTGGAGTTAATAAATGTTGAACAACAGTTACTTTTACTTAAATTACTGCAACACAGAAAAGAGAGAATGTGTCTGAGGAATAATGAGCCGTATGAACACACCACATCAGATTCAACAAACATTTGTAACTTCAGATAATGTAAATGATCCACCTGTGCATATTTGACTGCATGTGCATGAGACTTGTAAATTAACATAATTAACACCCTAATAATACCATATAAGGCTACGCTTCCTGCCCCATATGTCAGGAAGTGTTCATTCATGAAAACAGCATCAGAGAGAAAAAAGAAAAACTCGAGTTTGCAGTTTGACGTCCTGCTTTCAGAGATCCGTGAAGGAAAATCTGTCATTTTAACAGCATCAGCAGTGGAATTAAAAGACCTGCTAAAGCAAAGAAACGGGAAAAGCAAATACTGTAATGCAGTCTGACGGTGTCGCAGCAGGGGCCTTTGATGACTGCAGTGAGAGGAGGGGGCTAAGGGGAAATTTTCACACAGAATATGTGAAGATGTTCTCCTGGACAGTGACTTTATAAACCTACTTGTGCAGATATATGACCAAAACACCTGACAGCAGGTAATAATAGATCATTAAATGAATTATGATAGGCTTTATATGTAAATTATAATTATATTATAATTTGAAAAATATATTACACTTCATAATTATGTTGACATTTCAAAGCAATACATTTCAAAGTCAAAATGTCTTCAAACTGATGAAATATATGGTAATTAGTGAAAAATTTCAGTTTGGATAACAGCAGACTGACTGCACGTCTCTACAACAGGCCTGGACCTCGTAAATTGTGTTTGTATCTGAAAGAAAATTCTAAATTCAAGAAAATTGGTGAATGCAACAAGTTCACTTAAATCACTTGTATGCATCACTTAAAGATAACTTAAGGATAACTTCCTGGGCCCAATTTCCCCATGTGTATGTGTGTGTATGATTGATAGGTACAACTTGTTTTAAAATTGGTTCAGTATTGAGGGAGGCGGATGCAGCCGGCAGCTGCGAAACGAGTTATAACGGTAGATATGAGGGCCAATACGTCCTGTAAAAGTTTGTGCATTAAAAGTGTTTTTTTTCACCACAGTCCAGCTCAGATCACCAGTGTAATCTCTGTCAACAGCATGCAAAGCGTCTCTCTTACCGTTCACTCTGTGACAACATCTCGCGGGATCTTTGCTTGTTGAAGAATGTCTTTGTTGCAGTGAGTGGGACAGCTGTTTTCTTGAGGTGTGTTTGCTGAAGTGTTTCAGGATTGGATGTCTTCTCTTCTTGGGCTGGCAGTAGTCATCTTGGGAGAAGTGTGCACTGCAGACCCGATGGTCTGCAAGGCGCAGTGTCTGGACAGGAGTGTTAGCATCCAGTTGTAGCACAATTAGCCACAACTTCAGCATGTTGCTGTCCGACAAAGGCAGCCTATGAAAGCTGTACGGGGTGTTGCACGACATCCTGTTCTTGCAATTCGGCGAAGCACAAACACGAACCATTGTTTTCAATAGTTGCAGCAAAACTTTCAGCTGAACTCCGGGACAGCTAACTCCGCTCTGACCGGCTCTCAGCATGACTCCTCTGTTTTCTTTCAGCAACAAACACAGATCCCGCAAGATGTCGTCACACAGCAAGCAGTAAGTGAAGCATGCTGTTGACAGAGATTACACTGGTGATCTGATCCGGACTGTGGTGAAAAAAAGCACTTTTAATGCACAAACTTTTACGGGACGTATTTGCCCTCATATCTACCGCTATGACTCGTTTCGCGGCTGCCGGCTGCATCCACCTCCCTCAATACTGAACCAATTTTAAAACAAGTTGTATCTATTAATCATACATACACATATACAAGGGGAAATAGGGCCCAGGTTGAAAAATACCAAAGTTATTCTTTAAGAGCAAATCCGTTTGTACGAGTGCTTCTTGCATGAGGCCCAATGTGTGCGACCATTGAACCAGTCGAGGCAGCAGAAGGGTGAATTATCGGTGGTCATCAGGCCACTGAGACACATGGACGAGGAGGAAGCATATTGTTACATATTGTTACTCTCTGCTTCGCTGTGCAGTTACATGTCTGAGGAGCTGCACTTCAACATGGAAGTATAAACCGAGCTTCAGCTGGTTGTCCGGCAACTGGTCTCAGCCAAGAAATACTCCGGCACACAACATTTTTACACTTTGGTCTTTGTATCAACAAAACCCAAACTTTTTTTAACCGTTGGACAGAGACAAGCTAGCTGTTTCCTCATCCTATTAGTCTTTATGCTAAGCTAGCTGTCCGCTTGCTTCATATTTACTGCATAGACATTAAGGTTGTTTAACATGTCAGTGCTTTTTGATACGTGTTTAACACAAGACAATATCCATTTATTATGCATTCAGTAGTATCAAAAGATATTTAAAAAATGTAAGGGCTCATTCAATACCACAGTTCAGTTTTTATTATCCTGCCTGAAATTTGGCTCGCAGCATAACAAGACGACTTTTTCTGTTCCAGCAGTGTGCGCAGGTTGTCATGACAACATGAATAGACATAAAAGTGAGATTGATCCTTTTATCTAATGCTCCACAAATAAGTGTGTTTCCCAAAATGACAAACTAAAGTATGTAAACTACAGCTTCTTTCTGTTTGCAGCGACAGAGCTGGTAGACGAGCCAATTCCTTCAGATGAGAGGCCAGAGCAAGACAGCTCAGGGAATCAGATAGGTGACAACCTGGCTGGAGAGCAGAGACCTGAAGGACAACTGAACCCTGAAGGGCTGCTGTCAGAGGTGGAGGCCCTGACCTGCAGGATGACACCATCAGAACTGAGTTACTGCTCTCCAAAGCAGCTCGTTCAGATGCACGATCATTTAGGAGGCATGATGAGGCGTGTGGTAGTCGAGCTGCAGACACGTCTCTGCCAGACAGACGACCAACCCTGAAGAGACTTGTGCTTCTGCTGGATCAGACCACTGTACAGGTGTTAAGACGCATAAAAACAAAGGATACAAATTAATTTTTTCCACCAAGGCTTTGTGTACATAGAAGTTTCACATTACCAGATTTTACATAAGAGGAGTTTTAACTCATTGACCTTGTCTCACATTTGATTTTTCTTTACTTAGTGTTTTGTTTTTTGTTTTTTTTTATTGTTTTTATAATTAACGCTAGCAGCACTTTTTTTGTCATTTCTAGCTTGAGCTGTTGGGTAGTTTATGATTTTAAGAAACACTCAAAGGGAAGCACAGTCACACTTTTTAAACTGTCAAAAGAAGAAAAGGATTTTTAATAGTTGTAATCTCAACATGGATGTTTTTTCCTACTATCCTAGACTTTGTATGTACAACTACAAATGTATGTAGAAAAAAATCTTTTTTCTCAATGTGCTGTTGACACCTTCCAATTTTGTTCATATGCTTTCTCTCATGTCACTTCCACATGCCTGTTTTTAGGCTGTTTACAATTCAGCTCATCAGTCCTTTTGTATATTTTGTTGGCTGTCTTGCTTTATCATTTTATTTGAACATCTTATTGCATTTTTAAAGTCATGAAGCATATTGTAGACTATAGTAGACAGTCCACACTTGACTCTGTTTTTAAATACTTCAATAAAAGACGGAACAGATTATATTTTTAAGCTTTTTGTTTGCTCCAACCTGAAAGCCCAGTCAGATAACGGATATCACGATGGTGGTGATCAGGTTTATTTGTTAACGCAGGCTTTCTTCTTCAGGCTCTGTGTGCTCACATGAAAGGGGTGTTTGGTGCATCATTTGACTCTTCTTCCACACAGTGGAGTGATCGCAAGCTGCCCCCTTAAGTCAAAATAATCAAGTTGATATAATGAACAGCTGTGAAAATATATTGTGGCAAAAACAACACTGTTGCTGCAAACCAGGCAGGAGAAGAATGCTGTCAGAAAATTACTAATCAGCTGAATGTGATCTTAATGCAGCCATTTCTAACTGACAGCTGCACGACACAAACTCGATACAGCAGATTCAAGCATGATACTGTCAGTCTGACACTGTCCCATAATGAAGATGTAGAAAACACTGTAGTTTATGGCCAAATCAAAGTAAATGAATGTTACTGACTGAAGATTATCCGTGATAAATAAGATTAACGAATCAATTATCTAATTGGTGTTCTGAGCTGCAGTATCAGCAGAGCCAAAGAGTCTGATAGCAAATCAGGATCAAGCTTAGGAATCTTATTGACAGTGTTTGTAGTTGCTTCATTACTCTTCAGCGTGGACCATGTGCTTTGTTACATTTAGTGTTCATATGATGTGAACACACAGCTTCATCTGGTGACATTACTAACGTACAGCTCAGCAAATTTGTTTATATAACATAAAGTCATAAACTCAGTGTAGAATATATCTCGCTCATAAAGAACATCTGGAAAAGAATTTGCGCTAGAGTGGTGCATTTACAGCCAATTTGATCTGAAACACTGAACAACCAGGTTATGAGTTCAGCCTACATTACCATGGTGATTTAGCCAGGTTAAAAGAAAGCCACCCTTGTGATATTGAAAACTCTGACTTTAGACTCAACATACCTCACTTGATCTTGCGTTGTAGTACATCCCTCTGATGTAAGTCAAAGATATTTGCACATAAACTGACTACATCCCCTTTTCCATCCAATCAGCACTGTTCCTTGAACCAGTTCCATTCAAGGTTCTTGGAACCTTGGTGCTATCCAGCAAACCAGCCCGTGCTTCCACCATTTTTGAGCAGAACTGTTGTAATCAAGGATGTCATCAACAGAGGATGTTTCACAAAGCACAACCGCCTGAAAAATATGACATGCCCACTTTGGTTCTCAAGGGAACCCTGCTATTTTTCAGTTCCAGATGGGAACCACCCATTTATTTTTGGTGGAAAAGCTCTGAACACGTACAAATTGGGTGCTTAAAGCAGAACAGGGTTAGTTTCATGTTGGTGGACAAGGCATTAAGAAATTGTTTAAGAAATACAATTCCAACAGAATCATTAAGAAATTTTTCATTTCGATTCAGCTTATACAAAAATGTCACTAGTGCTAGTTTCCGTGTACCAATCCAGATGTCACCGTTAAACATTTCTAACTGTTAACTGTTGTGCAATGAAGGCTTAAATTTCTTTAATACTGCCCATAAACAAACAGCAAACTCCAGCTGGAGTGAAAAAAAAATCTTTAGTCAACTCGCTCATGGATAAAAGTGTAAAGTTTCTAAACCAGGACAAAAATGACAAGTATCAACTTAAATCACTACCATCTCTCAGCACCATCTGCAGCTTGTGAACTTCACTTGCCGGAATTGACAGCACAACACAATGTTTGGAGGGCAACAACACACAAGTCCAAGGCTCTGGAGCGATTCCTGAGGGATGAATTATTTTCTTCATTAATCACTTGTTTGGTTTGTAAAAACTGTGACAAGTGATAAACACAGTCAGTTACCCAGAGTCCAAAATTACTTCTTCACAATGCCTTTGTCCAACCAATGGTAAAATCCTCCAAATTATTAAAAATAAAAATGAAATTATGTCAAGAAAAGGCAGAAAATCTTTACATTTGTGAAGCTGGAATCATGAAAAATGAAGGTTGCTGTCAATCAAAATGGATGTCAGCAACCCATCTGGGTATCTTACTCCTGCATCATGCTTCTCCCTTTTGTGTAAGAACAACTGCTCTAATTTGACTGGCAGTCAATACAAATTCTGAGGTCTTTGCCAGTTATATAATGTAGACAATGTATTTCTGACACCTTCCACTTTTTGAGAAACTACTTTGGGTCTTTGGGTTGTGTCTTTAGGAGACTTGGATTACACCAGACAAGCAGTATGGAGGCATTTTATGTTTTTTTCCCCAGTTGTTTTGTACATTTGAAAACTGGTCACCATTCACTTCCACTGTTTGGGAGATTGTGCAACACTGTTTTCCTGTGAAACTCCAGCAGTGTTATGCAGACTAACAAAATAAACCTGACTTTCAGTCGGCATGTGGGTGAGTAGATCATTTTCATTTTTGGGTGAACTATCACTTTAATACAAGCAAATAAGATGAACTGCCACTTATTTAGATGTGGCACTGACTTTAAACATTCTTCAACCTGGTGACTTGTTTCTACCTCACAGTTAGGTCTCTGAATCAGTTAGGTTTATTGAATTAGATTAAGTTGTATGACTGCTGTGAGGAACTTGGCCACAAGCCTAAAATCTAAATGGAAATAAAGTAATGATAATATAATACAATATGACAGGGGGTGCTGCTGGCTGCTCTCACTGATTCATCCTCTGTAGCATGGCCTGATGTAAGCAGGCTTCTCTTTGGCTCAGTGTGTTCAAGTAATTATCTGATTATTTCTGCAGAGTGCTGCCAGTGGCTGCATTGCATTTCCACAGTTTATTGAGATAAGTCAGACTCAGCGTGCAAGCTTAGCAGATTGGGTTCTGCTGGACGATGACCAGGAAGAGAAGCAGCTCCAACAGACATCTCCACTGCAGGGTGAGAGCCGCCACACACGGAGCTGTGTACAGGAGACAACACTGAGGTAAGACCCAAACACACATTACAATGCTTGTGAACACACACTAAGTCATTTAAACCTGCTCTAATTTCTGAACCAGGAGCATCATTGGCATCCGTGCCAGAGTGAATCATGACGAGGACAAATAAAACTGTTATGTATCAGGATAAATATCTGGAGATGCACCATTATCTTTTTGAGTGGATCAGTAGTTTTCCATATTTTTATAGGTAATTCAGACAAAGAATCGTATTGATTGTATTATACATCTTTAAGTAGTCTGTTCATGTATCTTTTCTTGAGGCTAATTTTGTCATTAATTCACTTATAGTAAATTCAATGCTCATCAATTTGTGTGAGGAATTTTTCATAATGCCTTGTGGTGTTAATGACATTAGAGTCAATATAATCTGAGTCAAGAGGATTTTTGGACATTTTTACAGCTCAGATACTGTATTCTGACCAATAGGAACTTCCAACTCAGATTCAGTTTTTCTACATGACCTGGCATAAAAAAGGTGGAGCTTTCAAGTTCTTTGAGCTTATTTGAGATGTACACCCACCCTGTTTGGAGGGTATGAGATTAACTTAGAAAAAAAGATGTGGGTTAAACAGATGGAAAATGATTGCAACCTTTTTAGCATACTTGTTCCTGTAAAGCTCAGTGTTAGTGCATTCAGAATGAACCACTAAACAGAAGGTACTGCACTCTAAGTTAAATTCAACACTTTTCATGTGGATGTCCAGTCAGTGTTGATGCTAGATTCAATAAATTCCTTCATCCACAGTGCCTAAATTGACAGAGAAAGCTAAATTCTCCTGCTGGCAAATCTGTTTTCTTCCTGCAACTGGTGGTGATGTCACAGTGATGTGGTTAGTATTAAGGACGAAAAACAGGCTATTTCAGCTTGGATTTCTAGTCTGTGTCTGGGTGGCCAGGGGTTACAATTTATTGCAGCTACCATCAGCACTGACTGAACATCCACATGAAAAGTGTAGAATGTTCCCTTGTATCCGTCAAACTCAAACTAAGGAGCAGTGACACCTGCTAAGATATGGACGAAAGAAGCTGTACACGTATTTCTGTGAAATATGGAAGGGTGCTATTACTCTCCTGAATAAATAATTTCAAATCACTGACTATATATTAAAATGGACAATGTGAGAGCTCCCCAAAAGTGAAGTAAAGAATCTCAATCGCCCCCTGGTGTTTTTTTTGTTTGTTTGTTTGTTTTTTGTTTTTTTTATTGTGCAAAAATATGATTACAGAACAAGTGAGACAAGTGCATAAGCAGCTCAAACAAGACTAGACAATAGACCAAAACAAAAATAAGGGACTGTTGTGTCAAAAAGTCTCTGAAGTTATGCCAGAATAATCTGACTCAGGGCCACAGCACCTTGTTGAACTTGTTTGAAAAATCACTTATCAAAGTAATTGAAAGCTCAACCTGAACACAAAGAAAAGATCACTGGAAGAAGAGCAATTTCTGTTATAAGGCGTTTTATTGATCTCCCTGGTGCAAGAAAATCAAACCCGAGCCGATCCCGTGATCGAAATGAAGAATAAAGTACACCTCTCTTTATACTGTTTGGAGACTCTAGAAAGTCTCCTCCTTTTTTTACTATTTCGCCTTTCATTCAAACATACCTGCATATGGTTTTCTGGGGTTCTAGTACTTTCCTACACTCATCATATTTGGTGGTTTGCTTGGTCAGCTATTTTTCTAAAAAAAAAAAAAAAAAAAAAGACGTTAATTAAATGCACCTGTTTTCTCATGGCATGCCTTCCCATGTGCCTCTCACCAACTTTATCCCATTGACACTTCTAGTTGTAAATAATCCCTCAAGGTCTGCTCCTACAGAGCCTCTAGATTGTCCTGGTCTCCCATGTGCCTCTAGGTTGTCCTTGACCATGACCAGGTGCTCTTTTTATCTATCTACAGTAACAGTGGACTCACAGGGAGTTCCATGGATTGAAATAAACAAGGCAATGAGAATTATACCACTACAGGACAAATAGGAAAGCTGAAATAGAGTAAAACTAACAAATAGGATAGAAAGCAACATGAGTTCAGGCTAGTTGGGGGGAGTTTGGAAAGCACTTGTCGTATTTGTACATATATGTTCCTCCTCCCTTCTTGTATTGTGAGAGAGAGAGGAGAGAGAAAGAATAATAGTCTTAGGGTAATAATAGTCATTAAAAAAAAGAAAAAACAATAAATAAATTATATATATATGTATATATATATGTGTGTGTGTGTGTATACACACACACATATATATATGGAAAAAAGTAAGAGACCACTGCATTGAGTAAAATTAACATTTTTGTTTTATTCTATAAACTACTGACAAAATCTTTCCCAAATCCCAAATAAAAATATTGTCATTTAGAGCATTTATTTGCAGAAAATGACAAATGGTCAAAATAACAAATAACAAAAAAGATGCAGGTTTTCGGACCTCAAATACTGCAAAGGAAACAAGTTCATTTTCATTTTTAAACAACACAATACTAATGTTTTGACTTAGGAAGAGTTCAGAAATCAATATTTGGTGGGATAACTCTGATTTTTAATCACAGCTTTCATGCGTCTTGGCATGCTCTGCACCAGTCTTTCACATTGCTCTTGGGTGACTTTATGCCACTCCTGGTGCAAAAAATCAAGAAGCTCAGCTATGTTTGATGGCTTGTGACCATCATTCTTCCTCTTGATCACATTGCAGAAATTTTCAATGGGGCTCAGGTCTGAAGATTGGGCTGCCGATGACAGGGTCTTGATCTGGTGGTCCTTCATCCACACCTTGATTGACCTAGCTGTGTGGCATGGCTCATTGTCCTGCTGGAAAAAAAACAATCCTCAGAGTTGGGGAACATTGTCAGAGCAGAATGAAGCAAGTTTCCTTCAAGGATAACCTTGTACGTGGCTTGATTCATGCGTCCTTCGCAAAGACAAATCTGCCCGATTGCGGCCTTGCTGAAGCAACCCCAGATCATCACCTATCCTCCACCAAATTTCATAGTGGGTGCGAGACACTGCGGCTTGTAGGCCTCGCCAGGTCTCCGTCTAACCATTAGACGACCAGGTGCTGGGCAAAGCTGAAAATTGGACTCATCAGAGAAGATGACCTTACTCCAGGCCTCTATGGTCCAATCCTTATGGTCTTTTGCAAACCTCAGCCTGGCTCTTCTTTGCTTCTCATTGATGAAGGGCTTTTTTCTAGCTTTACACGCCTTGAGCTCTGCCCCTAGGAGCCTGTTTCGAATCATTCTTGCTGCGCACTTCACCCCAGCTACCATTTGCCATTCTTTCTGTAGGTCACTTGATGTCATCCTATGGTTTCTGAGTGACATTCGAATGAGTTGACGGTCATGCCATGTCAGTGGAGAGTCGTTTTCACCCTCCGCCAGTCTGTAGCTTTGTTGTCCCCAATGTCTGCTGCTTGACCTTGTTCTTATCAGAATCAGAATCAGAATCAGAAATACTTTATTGATCCCTGGGGGGAAATTGTTGGTGTTACAGTTGCACCCATTCAAGAAAGACTAGAATATAAGTAAAAGTATATATATAACATATATAAATATAAATATAGAAATTAAGATCGAAATATTATGTAGAGATAAAATTTTAAGAAATAAAAATAAAATATTAAAATATATACAGCATATTATATATAGCAATATGTACATTACATGTATATTATATATAGCAATATATACAATATGTATATACAAATATATACAGCAGTGGTACATATATATACTGTATATGTAACTAAAGAGTAACTTGTAGCACTGTTAAGATGAGTCCAAATCAGTCTATTTACTTGGAGTGACAGACACCAAGGGAAGAGTTGTAGAGCTTGATGGCCACAGGTAGGAATGACTTCCTGTAGCGCTCTGTTGTACATTTTGGAGGAATCAGTCTCTCACTGAATGTGCTCCTGTGTTTAACCAGCATGTCATGGAGTGGGTGGGAGACATTGTCCAAGATGAAATGCAACTTAGACAGCATCCTCTTTTCTGACACTGCCATCAGAGAGTCCAGCTCCATCCCTACAACATCACTGGCCTTGTGGATCAGTTTATTAAGTCTGTTGGCATCTGCCCCTTTCAGCCTGCTGCCCCAGCATACAACTGCATAAAGGATAGCACTGGCCACCACAGACTCATAGAAAATCCTGAGCATAGACCGGCAGATGTTGAAGGACCTCAGTCGCCTCAGAAAATAGAGATGACTCTGGCCCTTCCTGTAGAGGGCATTGGTGTTCTTTGTCCAGTCCAGTTTATTATCAATATGTACCCCCAGGTACTTGTAGTTTTCTACAATGTCCACGCTGACCCCCTGGATGGAAACAGGGTTCACTGGTGCCTTGGACCTCCTCATATCTACAACCAGTTCCTTTGTTTTAGCCACATTGAGCTGCAGATGGTTCCGCTCACACCATGTGACAAAGTTGTCCACAGTAGCCCTGTACTCATCCTCATCACCCTTGTTGATACATCCAACTATAGCGGAGTCATCAGAAAACTTCTGAAGATGGCAGGTCTCTGTGCAATAGCTGAAGTCCGTGGTGTAGAGGGTGAAGAGGAAGGGCAAGAGGACAGTTCCCTGCGGGGCCCCGGTGTTGCTGACCACTCTGTCTGACACGTACTGTGGTCTGCCCGTCAGACAATCCAGGACACTAGGGGGGCATCCACCTGCATTTGTCAGCTTGTCACCCAGTAGGGCTGGATGGATGGTGTTGAATGCACTGGAGAAGTCAAAAAACATAACCCAGACAGTGCTCGCTGGCTTGTCCAGGTAAGCGTAGACACGGTTGAGCAGGTAGATGATGGCGTCCTCAACTCCAAGTCGGGGCTGATAGGCGAACTGTAGGGGGTCCAGAAGTGGCTTGACCAGGGGTCGGAGTTGATTCAGGACGAGTCTCTCTAGGGTCTTCATGATGTGGGAGGTCAATGCCACCGGTCTGTAGTCCTTGGAGCCACTGGGCTGTGGCATCTTTGGCACAGGACCGAGGCAGGATGTCTTCCACAGCACAGGGACCCTCTGGAGACTCAGGCTCATGCTGAAGAGATGCTGAAGTACCCCACATAGCTGGGGGGCACAGGCTTTGAGCACCTTGGGGCTGACACCATCAGGGCCTGCAGCCTTGTTTGAGTGAAGTCTCATCAGCTGTCTCCTAACCTGGACAGGAGGTGAGAGGAGAGCTGTTGCAGTACAATGGCAGGCCATAAGGCGGGGGAAGGGGGGAGGGTGGAGTGGGTGGCGGTTGTTGATGACAGACAGCAGAAGATTCAATTCGTTGGCCCTGTCCATGCTGCCTTCAACTCCCCTGTTATTGGTCATCCTGAAGCCGGTGATGGTCCTCATTCCACTCCAGACCTCTCTCATGTTGTTCTGCTGGAGTTTCCACTCCTGTATCTCTCTTTAGCCTTCATCTTCACCTTCAGGTCCCCCTGTATCATTCTCACCTACTCCCTGTTACCAACTCTGAAGGCCCTCTTCTTCTCATTGAGGATGACCTTAACGTCCTTAGATATCCACAGCTTGTTATTTGGGTAACAATGGACAGTCCTGGCTGGGACAATGGAGTCAACACAGAAGTTGATATAGTCCGTGATGCACTCTGTGAGCCCATCAATGTCCTCTCCATGCGACTCACAGAGCACCTGCCAGTCTGTCACCTCAAAACAGCCCTGAAGTGTCTCATAAGCCTCCTCTGACCATGTCCTGACTGTCCACATGGTTGCAGGCTGACTCTTCACCAAAGGCACATAACATGGGCTGGGGTGTACCAGGATATGATCTGACTTACCCAGAGGGGGGAGGGGGGAGCAGCTGTATGCCTCTTTAGCATTAGCATGCAGTAAGTCCAGGGTTCTCTCCTCTCTGGTAGGACAATCCACATACTGTTTGAAGTTTGGAAGTGTTGTTGCCATGGTGACATGATTAAAGTCACCCGAGATGGCGATGAATGCACTCGGGTGTTGTGTCTGGAGACGGGCTACAGCGGAGTGAATGACGTCACACGCCGACGTCGGGTTGTCAGAGGGGGGGATGTAAACAGTCACAATAATGGCATGAGAAGACTCCCTGGGCAAATAATATGGCCTGAGTCCAACAGCCAACAATTCAATGTCCGGGCAACAGATACGTTCCTTGATAGTAATGTGACCAGGATTACACCATGGTTGTTGACTAGAACGGCCAGCTCCCCTCCTTTGCACTTACCACTCTCGGTGCAGTCGCAGTCGGCCCGAACAGTCTGAAAGCCACTGATGGAGACGTTGTTGTCCGGTATGTCCTGGTGCAGCCATGTCTCCGTAAAGCACATCAGACTACACTCCCGGTACTCCCTCTGACTCCTGGCGAGTGCTGTTAGCTCGTCCATCTTATTAGCTAGCAACCTCACATTGCCCATGATGAGGAGGGGAGACACAGTTTATATCTCCTCTTCTCCGTAAGCCACCATTGCCTCGACCCTGTTCTCTTCCTCCGCTGCTTTGTACCTCCCCTACATCCTCTGTGCGTCCTTATCCAGAGCTCTTCAGGGACGCTTGTTGATCTGGTCGCTATTCCGGCCAGTTTCATAGCTATCAGCTGATCTCTGGAGTAAACAATGCGGCCAGTTGCTGGGCAACCATGGCAACAACAATGGCCCGGTTGAGAGAAAAAAGTACTTCCAAGGCAAAAAACCTCTCTACAAGCATGTTTAGAGAGGACACAGCTTAACTAAGTTGCTTACAAAAACTCAGACAATTCTAAAAAAAAAGAAGACAGCTAAAAATTTGAAAAATAGAAAACGAGCAGGAGGAGAAGGAGCCATTTATGAACCGCCATCTTAGAAATTTTAAGGATGGAAGCAACCTGACGCTCACTGTATCCATCTGCCAGTAAAGCCAGAAATGATCCCTTCTTTTCTTCACTCAAAACTTTTCTTTTCAACTCTTTTGGCTGGTCAGTAGTTATTTTTTGATTCCAATTACTTTTGAGCTAATATTAGCACTGTTTTTGCCATCCAGCTGTTCCTGTTGCAAGAGGATAGTGATGACCACAGCAGTGGTTTTTATACTTTTCCTTGTTAAATAAGATTTGGTTCAGGTGATCACCTAATCGGTACCTCATTAAGTAAAATGAGGTGCGCTTGTGTTGGAATGGAACGCTAAACCCAACCATCATGGGAGCAGACCTAAGGCACTGCTATGGCAGTAGTGTGACAAAGGAGGGCCAAGTCCCCCAAGCCCAAGAGATAGAGGCTTAACTCGAATTAGAATGTTGAGGCTGACCCTCATTAGGGGGTCTGCCCATCTTATTCAGCGCTTCTCTCTCTCTCTCTCTCTCTCTCTCTCTCTCTCTCTCTCTCTCTCTCTCTCTTTTTTCTCTTTTCTATTTGTTTTAGAGATATTCTTATTTGGTGGTTGGCATTGGGAGGACCCGCCAATATTGTCATGTGTGTGTTTCAGGGGTAAGTAAAGAAAAGGAGAAAAAGGGCTTACAGCTATATAGAAAGGTAACTATGCAATAACATATATAGTAATAATAATAATCATTAGCAGTCTTATGAATACGTTATTGAGGTAAAGGTGTAATATAGAAATAAATCAGGTAAAAAAACAAGGAAGGGAGGAGGAACACAATGTACACATTGAGGAGTGAAGATAGAAAAAGAAAAAAAAAATAAGGGCTGCCCTCTTATTCATAATAGAAGTTAAATTCAGTGGGATAAATGAATAATTAATTAATTAATGTTTGTGCCTGTATGGAAGGAAATGATTATGATGGCGGGGTCCTGTGGTCATGTACGTGGCTGGGTTATTGATTAGTATGGTTGAAGTTGAGATAGGTTAAGAATGTATCCCAGGTTTCATTAAAGGCTGATATATTGTATTTTTTTTGTGTGTGTGAGCATTTATTCTTTCTATTGAGATGTATTCTGTATGAGAGTTGAGCCAGTGATCTTCCAGTCTTGGCGATAGTTACAGAAATGAGCAGTGGGTTGTTGTATTTGGTTGGGGGGGCTACTTGTGTGGTATCTCCCAGCAGACAGAGTGATGGGGACAATGGGACTCTGCAGCCCAAGATGATGGAGAGATTCTCAGTGACTGCTATCCAAAAGGACTGAAGTGGTTGACAGATCCAAGTGGCATGCCCCTTTTTGAACATTTTACTCTAAGTTATGTGAGTTCTGTGGATGGTTTTATATTGTACAAGTTGCAAATTTGTGTGTGTGGTCATAGAGAAGATGTTTTTATTGATCTGTATCCAGAAGTCAGGGTTAGGAGAGATAGTCAGGTCATTTTCCCATTTTGTGATTGGGAGAGTTATGGAGGTGTCTGAGATGGATATAAGTTTATAAAGTTTTGATGTGATTTTTTTTTATTTGTGATTTCCATAATCTCCTTGTTCAGTTTAGACAGTTGTAGTAAGTTATTAGTTATATTAATTTTTGATTTGATTATGGATTTTAATTGTTGGTAGTGGAGGAACTGATCCCTCCCAACCCCGTACTCCTGGATTAAAGTATTGAAAGATATGAACTGGTTATTTTGAAATAGGTGATGGAGATGAGTGAGTCCTTTTTGGATGGAAAGAAAACAGGGGTGTTGTACAGTCCGGGTTGTGCCAATTGGGGTGTATCTACATGGTGCAAGTGATGATTTAGTGATTTTGTTGGTTTTCCACCAGGCTGCCAGAGTTGTGTGAATTGTCATATTTTGATAGTAGTTCATTTTCTTGAGTGATTGCAGTAGGAAGGGGAGGTTTGCAATTGAAATTGTTCTGCATTGAATTTGTCCTATCTCTAGCTGGTTATTGTAGTTGTGCTTGTTTGTCCATTTAAATAAATACTGTAGTTGATTTCACAGGAAGTAGTAGAGAAAGTTTGGTGCCTCTAGGCCTTTTTGTGATTTTCGATTTTGTAATGTTGAAAGTGAGATTTTGTTTTTTTTTGTTTGTTCCAATAAATTTGAATCATTAATGAGTCTAGTTTTTTAAACCATTTATCAGTGGGAGTGGTGGGAATCATAGAAAACAAGTAGTTAATCTGAGGTAAGGTTTTGATTTTGTCTGTGGCTATTCATCCTATGAAAGTGAGTGGGAGCTTGGTCCAGAGTTTCAAATCATCTTTTATTTTTTTAAGCAATGAGGTTTAATAACTCTGACAGCCTGGAGGAAATATTAATTCCTAAGTATTTTTTATTACTGGTGTGAAGTGGGAGTGGGAGACCTTGGGCTGCAGAGTCCCAGGAATCCCAGATGTTAATAGGTAACGCAGGCACGCCAAACTATAACAAGTCAAATAAATTTTTCCCAAAGATGGTTTCTGCTATTTTAGGTAGTTCTTATGCTGATCTTTATTCCAGTGTTCACTTGTTTTGATCAGTTTGGTTTTAATTACTTATTTGATGTTGTAAAAAGGGAGTCTCATACCATGATGGACAGCTGAGCTCTGCTGGTGATTGAATCTGCCAGTTGTGTGGGCAGGAACTCGAAAGCATGACGACTGCACAGACCCTGGCTCTAAATGATGTCACTAGTGCCAAAGGGCAGTTTTGGACAGTGGGAGGAAGATGGAGCCACGGTGTCAATCTTTTATTTATGTCAGTGTTTTAAATACAGTTGATAAAATCTCCACCGTTATGCATTTTGTCTGTTGACTACAGTGGTTCTCAACTTTGTGGGTCTGTGGCAGTGGTACTCTGTCAGAGGATCTGTTAAAAGATTTCAGGTTAATTTATTTAATGATCAGGATATGTGTGTGTATATGTATATGTATATAATTTTTTTTAAGTTATTTTTTTGGCATTTTTGCCTTTATTTGATAGGACAGCCAGAGAGTAGACAGGAAAGGGGGCAGAGAGAGAGGGGACGACATGCAGCAAAGGGCCGAAGGCGGGAGTCGAACCAGCGGCCGCTGCAGAGGACTAACAGCCTCCATACATGGGTCGGACGCTCTACCAACTGAGCTAAACGTCCGCCTATATATATATATATATACAGTGCTTAAAGGAGAACTATTATGCTTTTTCCTCTTTTCTGACCTATAAATGTTGTTACAATGTTGGATACTCGTGTTAAACGATGCCAACGCGTCAATTAATGAGGTTTGTGCATTTGGAAGTGAGCCCTGCACGCTGTTTTGAATGGCTCTGCATGCTGTGTTTTACAGTCTTTTTTTAAACAGTGAGGTCGCATTGACGTTAATGCGTGCCGGACTTACTTATATGGGAATGCCCAGGCATTTGCTCTAGGCCTGCCCCCAACCCCGCTCTGCTTCAGAAGTTGTGCTGTGCGCTGCTCTGCTGTTTACGATTTCAGTGTTAGCACGTTGAGCAATGGCTCCGAGAAAATGTTTGTTCTGGTGTGAGGGAAAGTTAACTTTGTTTAGCTTTCCTAAAGAGGCAAGCACCAGACAGAAGTGGATAGAGTTGCTTTTTTGAGTGTGACCAATCACAGCAGAGTGGGCTCGGCGGGAGGCGTACATGGAGAAGGGCTCGGGGGTGGAGTAAATTACACAGACTGTTTTCGCGGGATGCACGAAATACAAGGAGGAGATGCAGGGAGAGGCACAGCATCCCGAAGATCTACAAAGCTTTGTGTGCGGGTAATCGTGTGTAGCTGCTCTATAGGAGTCCAAGACTCAATACGAAGGCCCGAAAATGAGTATAATAGGTCCTCTTTAACAAATTTATTAGACCCACTGTCATAAAAAATGAGAAAACATAAATGTTTTAGAAATCGTTCAAAAACTTTTAAACTAAAAATGTTATTGTTATTTATTTGGCAAATAACAAACTGAAACAAATAAATAGTCCTTTTTCACACATAATAACCAAAAAACTTCATATTTTGTATGGCCTCCTTTGGCCTTGATAACAGCTTGCATTCTTGCTGACATTGTTTTTATGTACTTTTCAACAGTCTCTTTTGTTATTGAGTTCCAAATAGTTTCTAGCTGTTCCCACAGACTTGCTTTAGATGAAACTTTTGTGCGATCAATCTTTGAACCTACTTAATCCCAAATTTGTTCAATAGGATTCAAATCCAGACTTTGACTTGGCCAGCCCAGCAGTTCCAGTTCTCCAGATTCTTTTTTCTTGAACAAATAGTCTCTGCACAGCTTTGAAGTATGCTTGGGGTCATTGTCTTGTTGGTATATGAACCCACGACCAATCAGATTCAGTCCAGAAGGGATTCTATGATGCACTAAGATGTTGTGGTAGACGTTCTTGTTTGTTTCCACAAATGGAACCCCATACCATAATGGAATCTCCACCGTGTTTCACTGTGGGTGCAATACATCTGGGCATCATAACATTCTCCAGCTTTTCTGCAGACATAAACTCGATGATGCTGACAGAAGAGTTCAAACTTGGACTCATGCGTCCAGAGTACCTTCTTCCAGTCATCAACAGTCCAGTGGTTTGTGCTCCCTGGAAAATCTGATGCGTTTCTGGATGTTTGCGGGCCTCAATAATGGCTTCTTAGCAGCTAGTCTTGTTCCATCAGTCGTCTGCTTATGGTCATTCTGGAGACTTTCTCAGACTCTGATCTAGAAGCATTTATCTCTGCCTGAAGATCAGCAGTGGTCTTCCTTCTGTCTCTAGTACTTAAAATCTTGAGGTGTCTGACATCTGCTTCAGTTAACTTTCATTTCCTGCCTCTTCCTTGGCACATTTTGTAAGTACCAGTCTCGGCAGTTGACTCAAAATCATACTTGACCACACTGTGAGGACACTGTTGGGACTAGAAGGAGCGGACAAGGTTATTGGCAGTAATGAATAATTATTAAAAATGATTATTAATTATCAAAAATAAAAAGATTAATATTATTAAAATAATTAATAAAATTAATAATTCGGGGCACCACCCTGTAAACAGGGACCAATAACCTTAATATAGATAACAGCCTCGAAATAGATAAGTTAAAATAATTGAGGCCTGAAAGGCATTAATTATTCAACTTAATTAAAGAAGATCGTGAAATCCGAGCACAGACTCTTTCAACCAGCTCTTGTCACAATACACAGGTACACAAACAGTCACAGACATAGTTTTCAGAAAAGTATAACAATATTTATTTAACAGGAAATAATCTCAACTTACAATTGACATTACTTTGGTAAACAAATACTCATATACTACAACTACATCTACAAACTACTTCTACTAAGCAATGACACAAGAGGTGTGTGTGTGTGAGAGAGAGTGAGAGAAGAAAGGGAGGAGGAGGGGGCAGGAAGTTAGACGTAGCCCACGCGTGGGGGTGGTACGTCGAGGTTCCGGCTACAAGTGACCGCGTGATTTAAAAGTATGTGGCTAATGGCTGCTGCTGAGGACGACACGTGCTTTTAACAAACGGAAAAGAAAATAGTGGTGCTACACTAGGGTGTTAGACTCTGTCGTCAAATGTAAGCTCACCTCCTATGGGGAGCGAATGTGTAGCAAAACGTGTATGGGTGTGTATGTGTGTGTGTGTGGTCAGTATGGGGACAGAGGGAGAGAAAGAAAGGAAAGCTGGTGGAAGCACCAACAAAGAGGTGGTAATCACAGAGATCGTCTTTGATCACACAGAGACGCGGGAGGCGGATTGAGGTCGGTCTGCCGTGATCACTGGCCTTTACAGATAAAAGACGATCTGCCGGTTTACACACCACGACCGACTATCATCGGTGCAGTCCAGTGAAGTTGGTCAAACACTGTTAGACTAGCGCGGCGACTAGAGACAAGCAGCAAACAAACAGCAGACGTTCACAACAAGAGAAGACAATAACACCGAAGTGTAACCTTAAAAATAAAACGTTTGCTTGAACAAAAGAAAAAGAAAGTCTCTGAGCTCGTCCAGCGAGAGAGAGAACACGTGGCCTTGATGCCAAAGAAAAAAAGAAAGGAGTAACGTTACTTGGGTTACTTCCTACTGGTAACAGGAGTTACACTGGAAGCAATGAAGGCGTGGGCGTCTCAGGTAGTTATAGCAACGGTGACGTCACGGCCGAGAGGCGGGACGTCACGGGAGTTCCGGGGGTCTCATCCAATGAGAGCTCAGGATTTTACTTCACCGGATTTCACACCTGAGTGTGAATGCCGCAATGACTGGTGGGAAATGGAGTTCTTTTTCTTAACGGACTCCCTTTGTTTGAGTTCTGGTGCCTTTCCTGTGGTGGTCAGGCTGTAGTAAGGCCATGCAGGCCCTAGTCATGTTTTGAGGCCCAACAACACTTTATGTCTTTCACTATTTGTCTCAGAGACCATCCAGCATCATGAAGTGCTTTAATGTGGACTCTTTCATTTTCAGTGAGCTCTCGATGTTTTACCATTTTGAACAGGAATGAGGAATTTCAAAGTGAATTCACCATTTTATGCCCAAATTTGAGCCGGCTCACTGGGCTTCTTTGAGAAGTCAGAAATTAATCAAGTATAACATTCAACCACTAAAACTCATTTTTCTGTTCAGGAATGCAAGTAAATAACTATAATTTGACATCTTAATCAAGAAATAATAATGTGCCTTTCTATTTTTTTGTAAAACAGTAAATTTGAAAATTCATGGATAACAATAATAATTATATTTTAGCATTAAAAATATCATATCGGTTAAAGAGCTTCTACATACTGGTGTATTAACCATTACAGAAACATTAAAAAAAAACATGATTCTGGTAATTACCAATGCTGTTAATTTAGGGCAGCTGTGGCATAAACCTTACATATGTATATATATACATATATAATATATACATTTTCATTCAACAAATAATATTTTCGAAAAATAAATTATTAAATATTATTAAATCTGAAATAGTCCATAGATTATGTTCTGATCTAACAATCTATACAAATATAAATCACATGGAACATGGCTCCCACACATCACCCATTAAAGGGATAGTTCACCCAAAAATAAAAATTCAGTCTTTATCTACTCACCCTCATGTTGACTAAGGGTTGGGTTTTTTTTGTTAGTCCTCAAAACACTGGTGGAGTTTCACAGGAAAACAGTGTTGCAGAATCTCCCAAACAATGGAAGTGAATGGTGACCAACGTAAAAAACAACTGGAAAAAAAAAAAAAAAAAAAAAAAAAATGCCACCATACTGCTCATCTGGCATAATCCAAGTCTCCCAAAGTCCTGACATACTGTTTGCACACCGTCACAACACACACACCCAGTTCAGACAGTGTGCATGTGGATGTGAACGTGACTCCAAGCTAAAGATCTACACTGAAGATTCAAGCTAAAAACATGGTGTAAGTGATGTCTTTCAAGTCAATGACATGGCATGTCGGGGCTTCGGGAGATTTGGATTACACCAGACGAGCAGTATGGAGGATTTTAATGTTTTAATTCTGTTGTTTTTTTATGTTTGAAAACAGGTACCATTCACTTCGACTGTTTGAGAGATTCTGCAACACTGTTTTCCTGTGAAACAGCGTGAGGATGAGTAGATAATGACTGAATTTTCTTTTTTGGTGTGAACAATTCCTTTGATGATGGAAACTGACTCTAATTCAAGGGACTTGCAAATATTAGGGGCTCCTCTGTATATTTTGTATCTTGTAAGGGGTTCTTGGCTGAGAACAATGAGAACTGTTGTATTACCAGACAATATCATTGTGAATGAAAAGAGGTTCTGGGTCCTTCTGCCTACAAGTACAGGATGTAGAATAATATTGAGACACTGGAAATTGTCTAGCCCAGTGGTTTTCAAACTTTTTGTGCACAAGGTACACCAAAGCCTCTATAACTCTTATCACTCAGTAAATAGTGATAAAATTTGATAAAATTTGACAAACAGCTATATTATGGTCCGTGTACCTTTTGATAGTTTGATATTTCGTTTTCAAAATAAAACGGATTTACGGAAATACGGCCGTTTTCCCGTTTTTTCGTTTTGAGACACAAAACGAAATAACAGAAGTACTTCCGTTTTTTTCGTTTTGTGTCAAAAACGAAACAAAACGAAATAACAGAAGTACTTCCGTTTTTTCTTTTGTGTCTCAAAACGAAAAAAACAGAAAAACCAAATCGAAAAAACGGCCCAATTTTGATTTCTGCAAATTCTTTTTTTTTTTCTATTCTTGTTGCTATAACCGTGACACAACGACCCACCGGAAGCGGACGTTAAGTGTAACAACTTCAAAATAAAACTTTAGCGTGCTAACTGCTAACTTCTTATATTATAGCCTACCGCTCTCTTTCTACACCATATGGTTCACATTTATTTTACTTCTGTGAAAGTATAAGAGCTGGTTGTTTGGAAGAATGTGGTAGGCATATAGTTGTCATTTTAGCTTGAGTGCGTGAATGCATTGTGTGGAAAAATTTTACGTTCCCTGAGCATCTGTAACGTTAAGTCACCAGCAGAGGTCCCGGTCAATAGTAGCCTATTATTATTACGATTATTATCAGCAGCAGGCATTATTGGAGGCATTATTTACAGGCTAATCATTTGAAAATGAGAACTTGTTGTGGCTTTAGTGTATTTGGTGTTTAGCCACAGGGTGGCGCTACACGAATAGTAGACATGCTTTGAGGTTCAAAACAGCAGACTCTGTGTCTCATCAAATGAGCTGCGATCATTTCATTTCAACCGAGAGGTGTGTGGAGGTCGATTCAATGGAGAGCTGCAAGGAATACAAATTGTGTTTTATTAGTCCTTTGGCGATAATTTCATCCTGCTGCTTGTCATTTCTCCCGGCTTTGCACCGGGCGTCATTGGTTGCCATAACAACGGCGGCGGAGACCCCTTTCCCGAGTCAAAATCCTTGAGGCAAACTGGTCGTGATGAGTTCTGTATTTTAACTGCTACACTACTCAGCCTTTATAAGCAATGTAAACTGTAATGTGACCTCAATTTAACTGACAGTAAACCTGTATTCCAAAAATGTACAGCCCGGACCTATTTCACCGACGGACAGCCACACCAATGGCAACTATAAACTCATTAATTTTACCCTGGCATCTTTATATGACGCGGTTGATTGATGCTGGTTCAAAGAAAACGTAGTAGAACTTCTAGACTTATGTGTATTAAATTATAATCATTCATTTATCAATCATACGGTAGGATACATATGATGTCAATACCTTGGCGCCAGCGCTGGACACAACAGCGCCACCCCGAGTGTCTACAACGCCTGTGTTACCTGTTGTCAGTCTACTGTCTGTGCTGATTGTGACCACGAGGAGTGGAAAAGCCATGTTGATTTAATTCAACAAAATGTGTCTACCAACAAGAATAAACAATGAGGAATCTTTAATTAATAAGTTTTATTTTGAAGTTGTTACACTTAACTTCCGCTTCCGGTGGGTCGTTGTGTCACGGTTATAGCAACAAGAATAGAAAAAAAAAAAGAATTTGCAGAAATCAAAATTGGGCCGTTTTTTCGTTTTGTGTCTCAAAACGAAAAAAAACGGAAGTACTTCCGTTATTTCGTTTTGTGTCTCAAAACGAAAAAAACGGGGAAAACGGCCGTATTTCCATAAATCCGTTTTATTTTGAAAACAAAATATCAAACTATCAAAAGGTACACGACGAAGGTACCTTTTAACCGTTTGTTTTCTGGGAATAACTAACACAATCAGAAACAAAGAAACAAATCTTTATTTCGTTTTTTCGTTTTTGGGCAAAATACAAAAAACAAAAAAACGGTTCGTTTTTTCGTTTTTTTGTTTTTGGCAAAAAAAATAAAAAACAGAAATTCAGCTCAATTTCTTGGACCCAGAAACAAGTCTTTATTTCGTTTTTTTGCTTTTGGGCAAAAAAACAAAAACAAAAAATCGGTTCGTTTTTTCGTTTTTGGCAAAAAACAAATAAACGGAAATTCAGCTCAATTCCTTGTTTTCTGTTCTATAACCAAAAACAAATTTACCACTCCATGTTTCGTTTCATTGGTGGGCGGGCCCTCTGATTGGCAAGTGTGCTTCCTTTTACTGTACTCTTCAAAATAAAAGTTCTTCCGTTTGACACTGTCGACACAAAAATATTACTGTATATAGACACTACTACTGTAATAGACAGCAGACACTTTAGCTTTTAATAATTGATCATTATTGACTACTGTAGCCTTTTTTAAATGATGACAGCAAGTTGTCTTTGTGGCTTTTTTCTATTCAATATTTAAGTTTGCTGCGCATATAGCAGAATTAAACAGCGACTTTCCACGGTATTAAAAGGAGTGGTTGGGGGACTCTGGCGTGATAAATCAGCATTTAACCTTTTGTTTTGTGGCTGACTGCGTGGATTATATAATGCAACAACGTTTTATTTTAGCTATTGCCTGTTCATGCAGCTGAGTGACCATAACGCATTATGTCTATTTTGAAGATGAAAACTCTTCGGCAGGGTGTACTATGACAGTCTGTCAACGGGCACTGCACTAGTTATTGGAAAAATAAACGTCCCACATACGCCAAAAGTAGTTACCAAAAATGACCAGCAGATGTCGCACTGTGTGACATTTTCCCATGATGGGACCTAGAAAGACAGTGTCAGATTTTTTTGTATTTACACTCACATATAGTATGCAAATATTAGCCTATATTTGACGAGGTCTACTACCTGTAGTTATCTATCCATTGTTGACTTTTCAAAGCATATTGACATTGAGAAAGCAAGTGGTCAGATGTGATTTGATGTGTTAGATTGTCTGAGGCTTACTGACTGCATCTGTGGCAGAGCGTGGGACTGACAGCTGTCAGTCTGTGACCGTCGCTGTCTGTGGTGCTAAAAGCTCAGGCTATGGAAAACGTGGGAATAGGCCTATCTCTCACATTCACGGACATTTGAATGCGTCAGAGATAATAAAGCGCAAAAACGATTTGCCTTTCTTTTTGTGTTTAGTAGCTACACCCACTGGTTATATACTACTAAAAATTAGGTTGTAATTCAATTACCATTCATTTAAAGTGGTTCAACAAATGACTAATGATAATTAGATGTCCGCTCTCTGTCCATGGTGCTGAAATATGCGCCACAATAGATACAAAGAATGGTGCTTTCACTGCTCTAACCAAGTCAGGCATTACAAGCAGACATGACGTATTATGATGTAAGAGACAGCCTTTAAAACAGTTTTCAATAGCATAGTAGGTCCTTCTGGCTGGTTAAAGACGAAAGTGAAGTTTAACACAATATAGTACAATTACTCAAGTAGAAGTAAAATTACTATTTAAGAAACCTACTCAAGTAAAAGTAAGTAAGCTAAAATAAAACGTTGTTGCATTATATAATCCACGCAGTCAGCCACAAAACAAAAGGTTAAATGCTGATTTATCACGCCAGAGTCCCCCAACCACTCCTTTTAATACCGTGGAAAGTCGCTGTTTAATTCTGCTATATGCGCAGCAAACTTAAATATTGAATAGAAAAAAGCCACAAAGACAACTTGCTGTCATCATTTAAAAAAGGCTACAGTAGTCAATAATGATCAATTATTAAAAGCTAAAGTGTCTGCTGTCTATTACAGTAGTAGTGTCTATATACAGTAATATTTTTGTGTCGACAGTGTCAAACGGAAGAACTTTTATTTTGAAGAGTACAGTGAAAGGAAGCACACTTGCCAATCAGAGGCCCGCCCACCAATGAAACGAAACATGGAGTGGTAAATTTGTTTTTGGTTATAGAACAGAAAACAAGGAATTGAGCTGAATTTCCGTTTATTTGTTTTTTGCCAAAAACGAAAAAACGAACCGTTTTTTTGTTTTTGTTTTTTTGCCCAAAAGCAAAAAAACAAAATAAAGACTTGTTTCTGGGTCCAAGAAATTGAGCTGAATTTCTGTTTTTTATTTTTTTTGCCAAAAACAAAAAAACGAAATAAAGACTTGTTTCTTTGTTTCTGATTGTGTCAGTTATTCCCAGAAAACAAACGGTTAAAAGGTACCTTCGTCGTCGTGTACCTTTTGATAGTTTGATATTTCATTTTCAAAATAAAATGGATTTACGGAAATACGGCCGTTTTCCCGTTTTTTCGTTTTGAGAAATAACGGAAGTACTTCCGTTTTTTCGTTTTATGTCTCAAACATAGACTGTATATAGAAGTGGACGGAGCCTTCGTGACGTCACCCATTGGTTTCTGAACACCCTGTCATCTTGTACGGCACTCTACTTTAGACAAACTTCATTCCGTCACTTACCGTACGGCTTTATTAATTGTATGAATTATGAACTGAACTAAATTGAGATACCCCTGGATATTATTTTTCTGTATATTAGTGTATATTTGTAAATATGGTGTGCTGTGTTGAGTGTTGTGCTGGGCGCTGGCCTGTAATAAGGGAGCGAGACGATATGCGCCGGGCTTCATCCTGCTTTGTTATTAAAGGTATTTTCTTTATTTTATTGAACACACAACAGAACAAACAGTAAGACCCAGTGGTGGAAAGAGTACTGAAAATCTCTACCCAAGTTAAAGTACTGTTACATTGCTAAAATATTACTCAATTACAAGTAAAAGTACTGGTGTTACGCACACGGGCCATACTGCAAATCGGGCAGCGACGGAATGAAGTTTGTCTAAATAGAGTTGCCGTACAAGATGGCAGCACATTCGCGCATGCGCATACGGGCCATACTGCAAATCGGGCAGCTCTGTCACTGCCCGATTTCCGGAGCTGCCCGATTTGCAGTATGGCCCGTGTGCGCATGCGCGAATGTGCTGCCATCTTGTACGGCAACTCTACTTAGACAAACTTCATTCCGTCACTTACCGTACGGCTTTATTAATTGTATGAATTATGAACTGAACTAAATTGAGATACCCCTGGACATTATTTTTCTGTATATTAGTGTATATTTGTAAATATGGTGTGCTGTGTTGAGTGTTGTGCTGTGCGCTGTCTGTAATAAGGGAGCGAGACGATATGCGCCGGGCTTCATCCTGCTTTGTTATTAAAGGTATTTTCTTTATTTTATTGAACACACAACAGAACAAACAGTAAGACCCAGTGGTGGAAAGAGTACTGAAAATCTCTACCCAAGTTAAAGTACTGTTACATTGCCAAAATATTACTCAATTACAAGTAAAAGTACTGGTGTTACGCACACGGGCCATACTGCAAATCGGGCAGCGACGGAATGAAGTTTGTCTAAGTAGAGTTGCCGTACAAGATGGCAGCACGTTCGCGCATGCGCACACGGGCCATACTGCAAATCGGGCAGCTCCGGAAATCGGGCAGTGACAAGCTCCGGAAATCGGGCAGTGACACACCCGTTTTGAAGCCTCGAGTTTCAGATTTGGCCAGCGCCATTTTGACAGTTTTGAAACTGGATGTGAATATGATTGGTTGAGACGGTGGAGCAGGGTGGGACCATAGACGGTATAGTCTAAGGGAGCGAGTGAGTGGCACTACCATAGGGCACTACGCCTGTCAATCACGAAACCACGCCCCTAATTATACAGAACTTTAAGCCTTAATATAAAATCAACGAATGACTTATATGAAAATTCAAGTCTGGTTCAGTGAACATGGTGGGGGATATTAGCGATAGAGACCAAAATCGTTTTTTGACACGGGCTATAAATATGTTTATTTCAGCTGTAAAGTTCGGCATTTTAGAACGGGTGTCAATGGAACCGGGCTTCTTTTTGCAGCCAGCTCGCGCGCCCCCTGCTGGATTTCGGTGAGAATACAGCGTTACTGCACTTCCGCATTGGCTTCATTTTTCAGAGCCGGAAGCTCCGTCCACTTCTATATACAGTCTATGGTCTCAAAACGAAAAAACGAAAAAACCAAATCGAAAAAACGGCCCAATTTTGATTTCTGCAAATTCATTTTTTTTTTCTATTCTTGTTGCTATAACCGTGACACAACGACCCACCGGAAGCGGACGTTAAGTGTAACAACTTCAAAATAAAACTTTAGCGTGCTAACTGCTAACTTCTTATATTATAGCCTACCGCTCTCTTTCTACACCATATGGTTCACATTTATTTTACTTCTGTGAAAGTATAAGAGCTGGTTGTTTGGAAGAATGTGAGGTCCCGGTCAATAGTAGCCTATTATTATTACGATTATTATCAGCAGCAGGCATTATTGGAGGCATTATTTACAGGCTAGTCATTTGAAAATGAGAACTTGTTATGGCTTTAGTGTATTTGGTGTTTATTTGCGGTAACTGTAATCTCCAGCGATCCTGACATGGGTCCAACAGTGAGGAGGACCACCACCACATTGTCTTTCCAGGGTGCTCAGGAAGAACAATCTAGACACTGCTAAAGACCAATAATCTAAATCTTATTAATTAAAGATTCCTCATTGTTTATTCTTGTTGGTAGACACATTTTGTTGAATTAAATCAACATGGCTTTTCCACTCCTCGTGGTCACAATCAGCACAGACAGTAGACTGACAACAGGTAACACAGGCGTTGTAGACACTCGGGGTGGCGCTGTTGTGTCCAGCGCTGGCGCCAAGGTATTGACATCATATGTATCCTACCGTATGATTGATAAATGAATGATTATAATTTAATACACATAAGTCTAGAAGTTCTACTACGTTTTCTTTGAACCAGCATCAATCAACCGCGTCATATAAAGATGCCAGGGTAAAATTAATGAGTTTATAGGTGCCATTGGTGTGGCTGTCCGTCGGTGAAATAGGTCCGGGCTGTACATTTTTGGAATACAGTTTACTGTCAGTTAAATTGAGGTCACATTACAGTTTACATTGCTTATAAAGGCTGAGTAGTGTAGCAGTTAAAATACAGAACTCATCACGACCAGTTTGCCTCAAGGATTTTGACTCGGGAAAGGGGTCTCCGCCGCCGTTGTTATGGCAACCAATGAGGCCCGGTGCAAAGCCGGGAGAAATGACAAGCAGTAGGATGAAATTATCGCCAAAGGACTAATAAAACACAATTTGTATTCCTTGCAGCTCTCCATTGAATCGACCTCCACACACCTCTCGGTTGAAATGAAATGATCGCAGCTCATTTGATGAGACACAGAGTCTGCTGTTTTGAACCTCAAAGCACGTCTACTATTCGTGTAAACCCCGCTTCCGGTGGGTCGTTGTGTCACGGTTATAGCAACAAGAATAGGAAAAAAAAATGAATTTGCAGAAATCAAAATTGGGCCGTTATTTCGTTTTGTGTCTCAAAACGAAAAAACGGGAAAACGGCCGTATTTCCGTAAATCCGTTTTATTTTGAAAACGAAATATCAAACTATCAAAAGGTACACGGACCGAGAGACACATACATCCCGCCATCCCACAACTGCACAGAAAACTGAGGCTCACCTTGAAGGCCGGTTTTAAAAGTTTTTTTTTTCTGTATTTGGAAATGAGTGTGTACGAAGTACTGGTATAGAGCAGGCCCAATTCCAAAAACGTTGGGACGTTGTGTAAACGTTGATATGTCTCATAATGGCAGTGTATTGAATGGCTGCATATAGCCTGGATTAATCTAAGGCAGTGGTTCCCAAACTTTTCCTGGCGGTCTGCCCTTCAGAAGACAAAAAACGTTGACACCCCCCCACCAATTATTATCAATTATTAACAATAATTTAGGATTCCGTTTTGCTTTGTTTGATATAATGTTGTTTGTGTTTTCAGTTTTCTTTTAACAAAAGACAGTGGGGAAAAAAGTACTGGTGCCCTCTGTCTTATCTCCTCCTAGCCACATACATCTGTATGTTACTTGTAACAAGAACAAATTTAATTTAAAGATTGAATGGCTTACTTTTAATTGTTTTTTGTGGTGCAGGCATGTTCTCCATGAGAACACTTGCATTGCACTGAAAGGAATTCAAGACGAAGGTTTCAGGGACCTTATTTATCAAAGCATGATTGGAACAAGTTGTAAATCTGTCTGGAAGAATTCCCCATTGCACAAAAAAGTTGGCATTTATCGAGCATGCACAACTTTACATAGTGAGAAATGAATCCTATCTGCTCTACATCCATCTGCTGCTTGTCTGTCACTAGTGGTTTGTTTGGATGCATTGTCAAGTGTGGTTATAAATGTATGCACATTCTCAAGCACATCAAGAGATTGATAAATCCTTTAGACAAAATATATAATATTAGAGAAAGGGAACCCGAATAAACACATGAAACAAACTAAACTAAACTTGTTCATTATACATGCAAATATTCATGTTATTAATTATATATTATATACTGTATATCCTCACTGTGACATTTTTGATGCTAATATTCTGTGCAATCCAATCTGCCTCTCTGTGCAATCTAACGTTATCTTTGCAGGGCAACACTCTTTGCATTGCTTTTCTTTTCATTATAATGCTACACACCATGCGTGTACAACTTTTGTGCATTTATCCATCACAGCTATCCATATATACCCATATATATGTCCAGTGGAAGGTGCATATGGTATAATATAGTCTTGAGTGTATAGCTTTGTCAAATTTAGTACTTTATATTTTATATTTTTTAATGCTTTGACATATATATTTTTCTATTTTTATCTTTATTCTATAAGTATTCTATTGTCAATCACTCCCTTTTCTATTTGTTCTTTTTGAGCTGCTGCATCATGCAAATTTCCCCAGTGTGTTCTCAATAAAGTTTTATATTATATTATATTATATTATATTATATTATATCATATTATATTATATTATATTGATGTATGCAAAAACAGGATTTTTCAGATTCAGTTGTTGTTGCAGGGAGAGAGAAGATGCTGACTCAGCTGATTTTGGGGTGGACTGCCTTGCTTAGTGGCCTCCAGCCAGCTGCTCCCTCTATCACAACCAGTAAGTACAAACTTGAGACAGAGGCAACCAGGCCCTCAGATCAAACCATAACTGCCATCCAAGCCAGATGCAGCTGCTGTGATTTGTTGCTCAGTTGCCGACTATTCAATGGCAAAATATGTAACATTTCTGCATTAAAATGTCTAAAAACACCTAGACATATTATATGTATTTTGTTAAGGAGTGTTCTTACATGTTTCTAACAATGTTCAAACCAGAGAAACCCATAACTTTATTCAAGGTAAGAGTGCGTTACATTTGGTCAACCATCAATTGCTTCATATCCCCTTTAGCCCTTCTAGTGTGCTGTAAAACATCAGGTCATACATCAGAGTGAGGAAGAAGGTTGGCCTACGTGAATAAAACTTTAATACATTACTTTAATTACCCTGTCCGTGAACATGATTTCAAATTGGTCTTGGTAGGATTCTTCACTAGCTAACGCTTACGACCTCAGATGCTTCTTAGAGGTCTGCACACCTGTTCTCAGCATTACTTACTACACTCCCCTAAGTCCCACTAGCCAAGGAGAACAAGGGCAATTACTGCATTAACTTCCTTGTGCCCAAAAGAAGGTTGAAGTTTTGGCATTTAGTTTGGGTGTGATTCGACTGTAGAGGTAGAGGCACAGGTTTTGCTGTCATCAGCTGAAGAAAAAACCTTTTTCAGAACAGAGCCCACGCTAGTCATTAAACATCATGATTGTAGAGAGGATTAGCTGCTGTGCAGGGGTAAAGGGTATCAAACAGGTGTAAACCCACTGTGACATCACTTATTAGTTTTTGGCTTGGTGTTATGGGGTTTGCCATTTTGTTTTTTTGCAACCAGAACAAGCACAGTGTCACACTGTGTCTGCTCTCCCAGTAATTTTCCACTCACTCCACCTGCCATCTACTCCCACCTTATCACCCCACCCCACTCCACTCACCTGCTATCACAGCTGAAGCTCATCAGCCAATCAACCTGGTATATAAGCCTCTCCAGTTCACTCAGTCATTGCCAGATTGTTCTTTGTCCTTATACAAGACTTTCCAGCATTCATCTCTGGACTGATTTGCTGTTGCCAACTCTGCCTGCCTCTGACCTGCCTGCTTTATCTGTCTTCTGGTAAACACACCAGCCTTATGTCCCAGACCACAAGTTTTGCCTCAGCATCTCTGGTACTTGATTTCCTGTGGCTGTGCAGCATTTCCCTTCAACAATACTACAGTGTGAGTGTTTTCTCCTGCTTACCTGTAGTCGGCTGTGGCTCAGAGACTGTGAGATGCTGCACATGTTCCTGTGTGAGTGTCCTTTGTTTACCTACCTGTTGGCTCATCGATCCCTCACCTGGCCTTGGCTTACCTCCTGCTTGTCCCTTGTCAGCTCATCTGCCCTGTTTGACTACTCACCCAGTCCTGACTCTTCCGTTTGGCCACAACCTCCCTCCTGCTTGTCCCTCATCCAGTTGCCTGCCTCATCTGACTGCTTGTCTGGTTCCAGAGCCACCACTTTGTCAACCTCATCTCCTGCCTGGTCCTTCTTGGTACCGGCGCCTGAAGCTGAACAGAACTGTTCAGATCTGTGGGCTCACGACACTGCTCACAGCTCCACTTCCAGGTTCAGCTCGGTTCGTCTTTCAAGCCTGAACATCCAGAGACTGTTTATACTTATTGCTTGAGCTACAAACTGTTACCTGTGTTGCTTCACTTGCGCAAATTCCCGTTCAGCCTGTGTTATAACAAAGGTCATTATCAAATGTCTGTGACTGTGTGCTGCTAGTGGGTTCAACCCATACCCGTTACAGTACAGAGGGTTTAGCGTGGAGCTGGTGGGTGACACGCTGCGAGATGGGAGGTCCTTGGTTTTGGATTGTCTGTTTAGCAGGAAAAATGGCAGCCTCCCTGGCCACAAAGCTTCCCATATTGCAGCTAAATAGTACATTAAAATTTGTTTCTGTAAACATTTGAGGTAAGAGATTGATGGTGACACCCAGAGCTTTCACACCCAAGGATTTTCCATGGGTGACGTCCCAGAGGCTCTGTCCCCTATTTATTGTCCATTCCATGGTTTCAGGAATCGTGTGGAAAATGGACCGCCAGGTCACAATCTTACAGCTAAACAGTACACTGATATGTTTCTGCAAATAGAATCCTGATTTGTATTTGATCTCCCTGTTTGACAGTTTGATTGGAGTTTTGTTGGTTCTATGTGTTGCACTAGATGAACTCAAGTGGGTTTTTTCCACTGGCCCTTTTGGCCCGGCAGACTCAAATCGTGCCATGCTGATTTGCATTTCCATTACCACTTTTATCACACTGAGCCAAACTCCAGATGGAAGTGGGGCTAAAGCAAGCCTGACCTGCCTCCAAGCAGGCTGTGGTGACATCTCACCGGCCATGGCCAACCCGTGATGACCCTCCTTTTCTTCCCCTGGAACAAGCGAGTGTTGTGATACTGAGCTCATATGTGTAGAGGAGAGCAGAGAGAAAGATGTTTCTTAAAGTCTCTTTGTAGTGTTCTTTATGTACTTTTTTTTATCTTCTAAAAGAATCTTTGTTTTGAAATTTAGTTTCTCTCCTCTGTCACTGTTTGTACTTTCAGGTATCTCCATTATTTTACTTCATTCATATTTGCTTTCAGCTGTGTCAGTGTCGTGTTATGTTACTGTTGATGAAATTATTTCTTGTTTGTGCTGCTTCATAATAAAAGTGTTAAAATAACGAAACAACAGGGAACTTTTATTGTGAAGACTCTCAGGAAACAGTGTGTTTGTCCCAGTTAAAAAGCACACCATCAAGCGGGGAGTTGTAATGGAAATGCAAACCCCTGCCACACTGGGCTGATTGGCTGAGTCAAACTGAGTCGAGCTGGGCCAGCTCCATGTATGGAAAATGGCCATAACAGGTCTACTGAGGATGCCACCACTGCTCTTCACACTGCACTGACCCACCTTAAACACTGAGGGAGCTATGTGAGGATGCTCTTCAGACTTTGGCTCTGCCTTTAACACTGACGTTGTGGACAGACTGGTCACTATACTGACTAATCTAGGACTTCACCAGCCCACCTGTCACTGGATCAAGGAATACCAAACAAACTGTAGAATTAGAATAGGGCCCAACTTCTCCTCCACCATTATGCAGAGCACTGACTCTGCTCAAGGAAGCTCCACTCTCTACTCCCTCTACACTTATAACTGTATCCCCACCCATTCCACCAACACCAACATCAAGTTCACAGACGACATGACTGTGTTTGTACTTATTAGTGATGGGGAGTCTGGCTCTTTTCAAAGATTTGGCTCTTTTGGCTCCACTCCCAAATGGCTCCTCATTTAGTATCATTCGGAGCCTTCTATTTTAGCCTAATTTAGCAATTATGAATGGTTTGTGTGTTGTTAAGCAATTTCTTTTTCAGGGTTTTCATAAAAACCTTATTTTTATGCTTTTTTTGTTACAAAAAAAAATACACAGTTACTATTGTTTAACATTTTAAGTCTCCAGTATCATTGAAATGCAGCCAGATGCTGCTTCTTTTTCAGTTTTGGCTCATTTCACTAAGTGAAGAAATTAGTGAAAAGTAAAGTGCACTTCTTCCAGACACGCTTGTATTTAAATCTGGCTTCCGGTCTGTGTACCTGGCCTGTACCACTACACTCGCTGTCTTCGGAGCGTCTACCCCCTTCCTGCTTTCAAATAATGGTATGATCCTAGTCTGCCCTCGCATGTGATTGGCCGCATGGTGAGCTATCAAAATAAAGTCCCGCCCCTGCCTGCATGGATTCTCAGCAGAGCTGAGCAGTGAGGAGAGTTGAGCAGAAGCTGCTGAAGATTTAGCTCTGCTCAGCGGGAGTCGGCTCTTCTTGTTCACTACAAACAATCAGCTCTTAGAGCCGGTTCGCTCGCGAATGACATATCACTGGTACTTATCACCCTGCAGGCCTACTACCACCTACAGGGAAGTCCAAAGACAGATATTATGGTGTTTAGAGAACAATCTTGTTTTGAAGTCTGTCTGTGTGTCTGTGTAGGACTTCTATCTAGTGGAAACAGCAGGTGGTCAGCTCGGAAATGTGAAGTCTTCATCCCTCCTCCTCTTCCACCACCTTTGTTTCCTCCAGTGAAACGGAAAGCAGAACTGATGGTGATGGCACACACAACACACACACACACACAAATGTGCATTGCTGTATCAAGGCAGCACTGTAGTTCAGCTTAGTCAAAGAGAATAGAGAATTGTACAGAGAATGCAGAATTTAGCAGCCTTCATTGTTTTCTATCACTGTGTCTTTTTTGATAAAACCTCTATAGGAAGGGTCAATGTCTGACTACCCTGCGTGGAGGGGCTTTAAATCTGAAATGCGTTTACAAATCAATTCTAACAAACCCAAATATGTCAAGTGGTAAAACACAGGCATGGCTTAAAACTAAATCAGGCTGGTGTGTCTTTAACTCTTCAGGTTGACATAACAGAACACATCACAGGAGCAAAAGGGGAAAAGGTACGACAGATGGTGGTCACCAACAGGACCGTTAAACAAGATATGTGTATTTTAATGAACTGTTTGTGTAATTTAAAGTAGAGAAATTAAGAAAATGAAGGTTACCTGTTCCTATGCTATATACATACAATACAATAATACATTATTCCAATTTTTTTCTATAATGACTTATGTTTTTATTAACACTATACAGTACACTATATTTATATTTAAAGGGCTGCAGAGGACCCAGAGGACCCAAGGTACAGTGTAGCGCACTCATACTCATGCACACATACACACAAATGCTTTTACCTCCATCTTGCTGTTTGTGCAACTGCATGAGCATAGAGCTCCTCTGTTCAAAATAAGTTTTTTAGACAGATAAAGATGACTATAATGTATAAGTAAAAGGTCATAAAAGGAAAGGTCATGTTGTGTCAAGCTGTTATGTTTATTTTAGGGCCAACCCGGAGTGATGGGTCCAGAGGGAGAACCTGGAACACAAGGAACCATGGGACAGCCAGGTCAAAAGGTCACAGAAAGACTATACACTCTTGCATCTATAAGATATGATTATATGATTTATATAATTTTAAAAGACACTCTTGTTTCGCACTCTACACTGCAAACAACATCTTTGGGTTACTGAATCATTCATCTTGGTTCACCTGATGTGATCTTATTTTGTCTTTTTAAGATATTGACACTTGTTTGTAGAAAATCCTGCAAATTGCACAACACAAAACTGAACTGAGGAGCTGAAAGCTTCAGCCACTTCAGTCACTGAATGGGCAGTCCCTTTTCTAGTGTTGTGTGTTGTGAAAAATTAGCAGTTACAAGGGGTACCAAATGAGTAGTCCACATGCAATGTAAATTGTTTTACAGCTCTAGAATGTTATTTTATTCACACACTATTCAGCCCCTCTCTCTCGCCCCCCCTTTCTTGTCTTCCTTTCAGCTGCACCCACCCACCCCATTTTTTTTTTAAGTTAAGTGCATAATAAATGACTTATTATAGCTAAAAAGACATTGTTCTCACTTAAGATCTGGTAGCTTCAAAAAGAATAGTTTACTGCTGATAAGTGCATAGTTAGCTGCTAATAAATGCCAAATAGTAAGTATTAATCAACAAAATTTTTTTTTAACAATTACATAATAGGTAAATTAGTTGACTCAAATGTTTGTAATTATATAAATTATTATAAGAAACTATTTTGATGAAATCATTTTATTAACAGTAACAATATATGACAATATATATTATAACAATATTCTAACAACAAACAACCTTGCTTGTGTTGTATCAGCGCTCAGATGTTCTTCACTTTAATAATTCTAACATAGCAAGACTTTACATGCTGTGCTTTGTTTCCTCAGGGAGAGAAGGGAGACAGAGGCTGGAGAGGCTTGTATGGAGACATAGGAACTCCTGGGATGATAAAGGTACATTGTAACTTGAAATAATGGGTTAATTCAGCCCTTGTTGATTCATAAATTAGGAAAATGTTTCCACATGATATATTACCTAGTGTAGTCCATATCACATGAACTTGACTGGGGCAAAATGAAAATGAAAGCCAGGCACCAACAACTACAACTACTATTGATAGTCATGTAGGCTGTTATTTACACATATGACAGAGAAATGAAAGTTACATGAATGCATTTAATTTCATATGTCCATCATGTAATCAGATCACGCAGAAGAACATGTTAAATGTGATACAGTTTACCAGTAATGTTTACTACTTCTTTTCAAGTGCAGGGCTGCCAACTCTCACGCATTGGCTGTGACTCTCACGCATTTGATTGGCTTCACACGCTCTCACGCACACCCTCCGATTTCTCATGCTGAAATGCACATCAAGAGCCTTTTTTTAAAATATATGTTTAAGGTTAAAAACGATTATGAATATACCTGACAGCTGAGTTTATCTGTGATCTATCTGTTGAACCTGAGAGAGGCCACTTGTGATCGATTAGTTGTGCTCAGCAGCGTCGTATAGGGGGGGAAATAGGTAAAAATTAATTAGGGCTGTCAAAATTAATAACGCGCGTTTTTTTGACGCACGACTAACGCATGTTCTGTTATATTGGCCTGACACATAGTTTGAATCAGCAGCGAGCTTCTCTCACCCGACAATGTAAACAGGCTTGTCTGTTTATGCAACTGGCTCAATGCAAAGAAACAGCAGTACTGGAGAGAGATGAGTGAGTGCTGATCGAGCTGCAGCTCCACCTGAAACCAGGTAAAAGTAAAAATAAGGCTGAGCAGACAGAGAGAGGGGGAGAGAGAGCGTGTGAATATGGACAGATGTGTCGACTTGATATAAAAACTTTTTATGATCATGAATCATAATATCAATGTACACTTCTGTGGTGCATGTTTTTTTGTTTTTTGTTTTTTGTTTTTTTTTACTTTTTTTTAATGATTTATGTACTTTTAAATACTTAATTATTTCATGTCGATCAATCATAACAGCGAGGGAGGAGAGATGAACTGCAGAGAGGAGGGAGGGAGGGGGAGTGAATGTGTTAAGTGCCGACAGATTTAAAAACTTTACTGATGATGAATCCTGATGTTACTGTACAGTTCTGTGGTTTAAACACTACAGATAAAAATATTGGTCTTTCTAAAGTCCAAACCGACGACGCTCGTCTCCTCCACAAAACTTTTGTCACTGAGCTGCATTATTATAAATCATGATGAAGAGTCCAGACTCTGTCTCTCCTCTTCATCTCCTCGGTGTGTGTCTGTGTGCAGTTTGTTCTCTGCTGTGGTCTAAAACATCCTCACTGATGTAAACTGGCAGAGAGACACTGATGTAAATGATCCTGCTGCATTAATACAAAAACATGAATATCACACATCGTTTCATCATTATATACACTGAGCTGAATAAAGGTGAGGATTTTTCTCCTCAGGGGACAATATTTTATTAAATAAATAAACTATTATTAACAATAATAACAATAAATAAATGCACACAAATAGTAACCTTTTCCTAAATTACAGCTGGTTCTGTAGTGTTGGAATTTTAAATCTGAAGCCTGCAGTTCCATAGAAACTTCAAGTGACTTTTCTATTGAAACTTTTAGTGCATTTTTGCCTTAATGTGAAATTGATCTGGTAAATATGCTTATCTGTGCCTGATGGACTTGTGCATATTTTTTAAGCCAACTGCAGTGCTTTTGAGGGTTTCTGGACAATATTAATCTTGTTTTTGATTAATATCCCTTTAAGGTAAATTTTGAACCAATAAAAAATGTGTGATTAACTACAGACAGTCATGTGATTAATCAGAAATACTTTAATGATCCCAGGGGGAAATTGAATATCAATTAAACATTTTAATTGATTGACAGCACTAAAAATAATATAAAATTATTAAACCATCATCATTCCCAGATAGCAAAAGATGTTAGATCAACACTGAATTATGGTCAGAAAGGTTGATTGTTGGTTAAGGTTGAAAAATCAATGGTTGATTAATGTTCCAAAATTTTATGTTGAAAATATGCCGTAAACATTGAACGGTGGTTGAGATTGTAGATTGAAATGCCAACACTGAATCAACATTGTTTCACAGATGCTGTTTCAATGCCACTATGCCACTACTCTTTCAATGTCATTGGTACTGTTAGTTTGCTATGACCATATTTCAAACCTCAAAACCTATTGATTTAGTGATCACTTGATCTGTCTTGTAGCACCACCATCAGGCCTTTTAATTCCATTTTCCATTTCAACTTATTTTCTTGTTGACATAAAAGTTCAAAAATCAGCTGTTTTCATTATTTTGAGATGGTGATCTTAATCTACTAGTCTGAAATCCATACTCACTAAACTGTCTTTGGCTTTGACGTGAGGTGATAGGCGACCTAGACGCGGCGTCTGCCTCCCAAACATTTTCAACTTTAACCCTCTTTTAAGGTGGAGTGGAATAAAAGCTCCTTCACAAATCTATTGGGAGCTTTTTTTGGTATGGGAAAGAAGACAACGACTTCTAACACTGACCGAGCACAGACGAGGAGCAGCAGGAAGAAAGATGAACACATGTCTTCCACAGACCAGCCATGCAACCTCGCTGCGCAACACCACGCGGAAGAGACGCAGGTGGATGAACCTCCCAGGTGGGCACAAGACCTGGTGCTGCAGCTCTCCGAGATTAGGAATGATATCACAATTAGAATGGACAGCATGGCCAATTCTATCCAGGCGCTTAATAAAGATACTAGAGCTGCGCTCCACAGGCTGGCTAATGCAGAAAAACGTATCGGGGACCTGGAAGATAAAGTCAAAAAAACCTCCAGAGAGGCGTCTGCGACCGCTAAAAGGATGCAAGTTCTTCATCAGAAAGTGGACGAGTTGGAGAACAGAAGTAGGCGAAACAACCTGAGGCTGGTGGGTGTAAAGGAGGGCCAAGAAGCGGGTGACATTTATACTTTGTCGGCGCGGATTTTACTCTTTATACTACGGCTCCCCCAGGACCACGCTGCCCTGGACATCGACCGGGCGCATCGGTCGCCCAGACCGTACCCCAACCAGCCCCCTCGCCACATCATCCTTCGCCTTTAAAGGTGGAGGGATAAACAGGACATTATGAGAGCTGCAGCCCAGAGGAAAGATCTGGTGTGGGAAGGGCAGCGTTTCTCGGTGTACCAGGACTTCTCCGCTGAGGAATCCCGAGACGCGCGCAGTACAACGACCTGAAGATGCCGCTGCGTAAAGCAGGCGTGAGGTTTGGAGTGGTTTACCCTGCCACTCTCATTGTCACCATTGAGGAGCAGAAGTTCACATACTCCTCACGGGAAGAGGCTGAGAAAGACCTGAGGCAGCGTCTCCCCCGATTCTTCGAGACCTGATTTGATTGCGGACAGAAAATATAGCCTAAATGGCTCTCATAGCAGCGCACAGGATATCAGGTAATACGAATGTGATGCCCGGCTTCGGGGGCCTACATTAATTGCCTTTGATTATTATCCATAATTGGGCCTGAGACCCAGCGCGGGAACCATGTGTAGAATCCTCCACTTTCTGAATGAGTTATGAAAGTTTTTTGTTTGTTTGTTTGTTTGTTTGTTTTTTCTATAATGGGCTCGTATTTAGTTTACTTTACCTTGGGTAGGGCAGAGGGACTTCAGCTAGGCCTACGCCACTCTTTCACGGACATGGGACATTTATGTTTGTATCTGGCTTCATTGCCAGACAGGCCTTTTGGCATTTTTGTTGTTATTGTTGTATGTTTGTTTGCCTTTTATGTGTAGATGTTTGTTACCCCCTCCCTTCTCCTTTTTTGGTACATGGTTATTGTACAAGCTGAGTTTTTTCTTAAAGGTGGATAAAAGTTTAAATTCGATTAAGGTGGTGATGTTGAATGTAAATGGCATTCAGAATAAAGTTAAAAGACACAAGACTCTCACTTATCTAAGGTCCCTTAAGTGTGATATTGCTATGTTACAGGAGACTCACCTAAATACAGAACAGTCGAAAATTTTAAAACAACAGTGGGTGGGGCAGGTTCTCTCCTCGCCAGGCAGTCAGGCTAGCCGAGGGGTGAGCATTTTAATTTCCAAAAATATAACATTTAAACCGACTAAGATCCACTCTGACCCTGAGGGCAGGTATATAATAGTTACTGGTCTCTTGCAGAATCAAGAACTTACACTGGTGAATATTTATGCACCTAACATATCTCAATCTAATTTTCTATCGGCCCTCTATCCAGTGATCTCTTGTCATATGCAAGGACCGCTTATCATTGCAGGAGATTTCAATTGTGTGTTAAATGCATTATTAGATAGGTCGAATGGTCCCATTCCATCAGATAGGCGAAACTCGGCTGCAGTGCGCGAGTTTCAGATGCAATTATCAATCAATGATGTTTGGCGCATGGTAAATCCGGATAAGCAGGAATATACTTTTTTCTCCAACCCACACAACTCTTATTCCAGAATAGACGGCATCCTCATGTCACAAACCTTTCTCAAAATTTAACTGATTCTCAAATTCATAGTATCCTTATGAGTGATCATGCAGCCGTTTCTGTCTCTTTTGCCCCACCTGCCAGTCTTTATAGATCTAAGCAGTGGCGATTAAATACTTCTCTTCTTAAAAATACTGATTTTGTTTTACACATTGGAAACAGAATCTCTGAATTTTTTGAGTTAAATTTTAATTCTGTGTCAGCTGTGTCCACTGTATGGGAAGCCTTTAAGGCCACATGCAGAGGATGGATCATCAGCTACGCGACAGCTGAGAAATGTAAAAAGGCAGAGAAAAAGTCACATTTAAATGCTAAACTGAGGGCACTGGAGGAACAGCATATGGCTGACCCCTCGAATTTAGATCTTAGAAAATCTCTGACTGCCACTAGGGCAGACCTACAGGGCATTTTACTCGAGGAGTCAGCATATGCGTTATTTAGAACGAGAAGACTGTATTTTGAGTCAGGTGACAAGGCCGGGAGGATGCTGGCGAATAGAATAAAACAGATAAGAGAATAGGCAGTTCATTCCAGCAGTTAGAGACGAACAAGGTAACCTACAGAGTGATGTTAAGATGATCTCCCGAACGTTTGAACAGTATTATACTAAATTATATGGTACAGAATGCGGAGCCAGTAAAGAGAAGATGGATGCCTTTTTTGAACAATTGGAGCTCCCTCTGGTGGAGAGGGAGGATAAACATGTGTTAGACGCAGCCTTAACAAGGTCAGAGATTGAGATTGCGATTGGGAAAATGGCTAGTGGGAAAACTCCAGGGGAGGATGGTTTTTGTGCAGAATTTTATAAGTGTTTCAAAAATCAGTTATCCCCCATATTACTTTTACTTTATGAAGAAATTATTGAACGTGAGATCATGCCTCCCTCCATGTGTAAAGCCATTATATCCCTCTTGCCCAAAGCGGGAAAGGATTCCACAGCAGTAAACTACAGACCACTAAGTCTTCTTAATAGTGACTATAAAATATTGGCAAAGACACTTGCCCTTTGACTGGAAGTTGTAGCCCCATCCATAATACATGTTGACCAAGCCGGTTTTATTCCCAGCCGGCTAGCTGCTAATAATATGCGCAGGCTATTTCATGTACTGCTGGGGGCTGATTCTCTCAACGAGCCTGCAATAGCTGCATCACTTGATGCAGAAAAGGCCTTTGACAGGATTGAGTGGCCTTACCTTTTTTATTCTTTTGGAAAATTTGGGTTTGGACCTAGGTTTATTAGCTGGGTTAAGGCCCTCTACTGTAATCCAATTTCAGCTGTCAAAATTAATGGCCTTATTTCAGATTTTTTCCCCCTCCAATGTGGAGTGAGGCAGGGTTGTCCCGTCAGTCCCCTTCTTTTTGTCATTTCCCTGGAACCCCTGGCCCGAGCAATCCGTGCTTGTTCAGACATATGTGGTGTTAACTTATATGAATATGATTATAAACTGAGCCTGTACGCGGATGATATATTACTGACATTGACCAGACCATTGTCTTCCTTACCAGCAGTTTTAAATTTAGTTAATACCTTCGGAGGTTTTTCAGGGTACAAAATTAACTGGAGAAAAAGTGAGGCGATACCTCTTAACTCTCACACATTCATGGCTGATCTTGGGGATACACCGTTTTTGTGGCAGTTTAAGGGAATGAAATATCTGGGAATTATTATTAAAGCCCCAATCACAGAAATATTTAGTTTGAATGGCCCTTCTATCCTGCGTGTAATAAAAGATGACCTGGAGAGGTGGTCCAGTTTACCTCTTTCTTTATGGGGCAGAGTGGAACTTTTGAAAATGAATGTATTGCCCAGACTTTTGTATATAATCTCTCATATTCCTCTTAAGTTTCCTGATTTTTGGTTTAAAGAAATACGTTCTTTTTTTTTATTAAGTTTTTATGGTGTGGAAATAAACCCAGAATTTCATACAAAAGGTTATGCATCCCCAGATCCAAAGGTGGACTAGGTGTTCCAGATTTATTTAATTACTACATTTCATATAATGCACAGTATCCACTCTCATGGGCATACAAAGACCATTATCAGGTGGGCAGCTGGGAACAGCTAGAGGAATCGGTATTGGCTCAATATAAAGGTAGATCACTAGCTTCGTTATGGTACTACTCCAAACCTCCTGCCACCTTGGATAATTGTATTACTAGTTTTTCATGTTCTATTGTCAGAATTTTACATAAAAGGTTTAATATTAATAGTGGACTATGTTTTCCTTCATGTCCTATCTGGAACAATCCTGCTCTTTTGTCTGGAAGAGGCACGCTCAGTAACAAACAATGGATGACATGTGGCATTAATACAATCAGACAGATCTATGATGGTAGGATCTTACCCTATGAGTTGATTAAGGAAAGATTTGGTCTATCAGATACATTCTTTTTGACATACGCCCAGTTATCCTCCATTTTGAAAAAAAAATCTTACTGAGGGGACAGAGCCTGCCTCTTGCCAAGAACAAGATGAAGTTTTTGCAAAAGCCATCCGGTCTAGATGCTCTGTTTCTTGCATTTATAAATTTTTGTCATCTGATTGTTATAAGTTGTACACTTCCATTCAGGAGGCGTGGGAGGATGACCTTAAATTATCTCTTTCAGTTGCTCAGTGGTCCCGTATTTGGAATTCTGGTATACATTTATCTAAATGCGTAAGATACAAGATGATGCAGTATAAAATTCTATGCAGAGCCTATATTACCCCTGTCAGACTTGCCAAGATGTCTGAAAATGTTGATGATCTGTGCTGGCATAACTGTGGCCTTCGTGGCTCTTTATTTCACCTACTGTGGGAATGTCCAGCCGTCCAAACTTTATGGTCAGAGATGCATGCAGTTATGACAGAGATCCTTGGTGTCACCCTCACCCTGTCACCCACTGTTTGTATCTTGGGCTGTAACCCTGACAATAGAATCAGCCCCAATATCAATCGCCTCTGGGCGCTAGGCTGCCTTTCAGTTAAAAGATTAATTCTCTGCAATTGGAAAGAACGAAGGCCAGCCTGTTTCTTAAAGGAGGCATGGCTCCAAGAATACTTAGACCTCCTTAACATGGAGAGAGCAGCTGGGTTACTGAAAGATTTTGATAGAGGTCTTAGTAGTCAAGGGGACATTGTCAGGAGGTATCTGAATTGATACGATCAGCTGGTATACTCACATTTTAGACCTTGATGGGCAGTTTTCTTTATTCTTTATTGTATATCCATCATCTGTTGATTTTGAGATGTGACTTTTTATCTTGACATTGTCATGAAGTACCATTGTACCCCCCCCCCCCCCCCCCCCTTTTTTTTTTTTTTTTTTTTTTTGTTCCCCCACGTTTATTATGTGTGTGATTTTGTCTTGTCAGTGTCCGCGTTGTGTGTAAGTGTTCTGGGAAATGGAAAAACTGTAAATAACAAAACAAAAAAAAAACTGTCTTTGGCTCGCGCCTTCACACGCAGCATGGGCTCGCGCCCGCGATACTAAGCCAGTTCACGACCAGTTCATTGCATCATCCTGGACTGAGCGGCAAAAGAGAGGTGTCCGAGCATCAACGATTGATTTCCCCCTTACAGAGCTGCCAACTCTCATGCATTGGCTGTGAGACTTGCGCATTTGGTTGGCTCCACCAAATCTCACTCCAAGGTTTTTTGAAAAGTTGGCAGCCCTGCAAGTGCGACTTTGAAATGTTTGACATAATAACCTGATCAGGGCCTCCTGACTCACCACTGCCACTCACAAACTGTCATCAGTGGGAAAGTCTATCTGGTACTATGTGGGATTTTCAGGAATCCTTGTAATGACATTGTGTGTTAGGTGAACTTCTGTCTGCTGTCTTTCTGGACAGGTGAGCAACATTAGCTTTGCGGTGCTTCACATAACAGTAACAGCCGTCGGGCATTCATCATATTGTCTAATCTGCCAAAATCTACTGTTGTTGTGATGTTATCTATTTATAATAGCAGTTGAGTTGTGGGTACAGTTGTCTGAGGGGTCAGCTAACCTTAGCGTCGTGGCGTAGCAGTGTGCTAACCCACAACTTGGCTATTTCAGCTGCTTTACTTGCTGTGTAGTTGGCCATCTTACATCATTTTTTTTTTTTTTTTTTTACAGTTGTAAGCTGTTTTATAATGTTATTGGAGTAAACGTGAGCTGGAGTTACCTGTTGAAGCAGCGTATAGCCTATATCAGCAGCTCTTATTTTGAAAGGTCAGAAACGGAAGTGGTGTTTTTCGTTATGCGTTGCATTGACTGTGTGTGGCAATAAAAAGTGAAGCCGTCTGTTCAACTCTATGAAGCCTCTGTATTTCTTTGTTTTATAGCTTCATAAGTATAGGTGTTACAGAAACCCTTGGCTACACAGTGTTTGCAAAGTGTATTTTAACCACAAAGACAAAAACGGTGCGCGTCCATGAACTTCGGGGGTGGAGCCCGGGGTGGAGTATGAAGGGAGGGGTGGGTCTGTATTCGTTTACACTTCAAATATCAACAACCTCTCTACTCGTTTTCTCCCACATCTCTAACTACACTTTTAAGTGTGCAGTGAATACATTCACGTGTGTAAACTTGGTATGAGAACTCTTTTAGAGTGCAGATTTATGGATTACAGTGTACAGTGAAAATATTCACGTGTGTAAACTGTGTGTTAACTCTTTTACAGACTGACTGACGGATTGCAGTGCACTGGTGGTTTTAAAACTTATCCCCTGTCCTGTTAGCATAATTGGGAGTGAAACTGGGAGTCAGGTAAAGGTGGGAGGATATGATGTGTAAAGCTAAGCTACTGTAATAAATATTCTCTATTACTTAGCTTTGTGACTGTCCTTTATTAAGCTAGTCACTGAGCGGGTGTTACATAATGTTAGTTTAGCTTAGGTTACAGTTGGCTAGTGGACAGCACTTGTTAGTTACACACCTTAGCTTTGTATCGTTGCATCACTTATTCATTTCTGTTTATCATATCATTACCACAAAGGATATAAAATATCACACTATATTTCACATGCTTTGCAGTAATGTTAGCTTTGACTCTGGACTTTGTGTTGGATGGTGGGTCCTGGTCATTTATTGACATTAGAGGACTCCATTTCTAAGCTAACATTAGTTAGTGCTGTGCACTGTTGGTTCTGTTGGAAGTGGAATAGAGGCAAGGCACTTGGAGTGTGCATAAGTACGTCTTTTAACAAAGAAATCAGTCCACAGACCGTTATAGGCAACTGAGAAAGTCTCCTTTAAGTTAAGTTACAAGTAGCTCACCCTTTTTGGCCACTACCCCCCTTGTCTCAAGAGGCTCTTGCCTTTTGCCATAACACTGCTGTAAAATAGAATTTGTTCTTAATGACTTGCCTGGTTAAATAAAGGTAAACCAGTAAGGCACCTTTAACAACAAAAGTGGATAACGTGGTAAAATAGTGTGTTGACAAATAGAGTAGTGCAGTGTTAAGCAACTGATCTATGGTTTGGAGGGACTTGCGATTCTGCATTGCTCCCAAAAAATGATCCTGGGTAAAGAGTCGTGTATTTTGTCGTGTAACTTTTTTTCTGTGCTTTTTAAAAATGACAAACCATCACAACCCAAATCACTGTTCCTGACTATTTTTGCTGCCATTTCTGCATCACCTTATATAGTCTTGATGCATGCATACACATGTTAAAGGCTTTATAAATGAGAAATAAATGCATTCAGGCTGAGTTAACAGGTCACTTCATTGTTTTTATTTCCTCTCACCAAGAAAACAAACCTTTAAAAAAAAAAGATAACTCAAAATTTCAAGGCAACTTACTGTAATTCATATTTGAGTTTGGAGCCCAACTCAGATTCTTAAGTTTTGAAATAAACTGAAAAATGTTTTGTTGACCTATAATCTTATCCTATAATCTAAACTTGAATCTTTAAGGTTTAGAAACTCAAAAAAAAAAATGTATTTCAAAAATTGTTCACAGTGAGCTGTGAACCTGATTTGTCATTATTTGGGTGCTTGAAAATTATATAGTTTTCATTGAATACATATATTAACCATTATTCACTTTCACTTCAATGAGAGTACTCAGTAATTTTTGAAATACAAGTTTTGAGGGTTTCTAAATCTCAAAGATTCAAGTTTATCTAAAGAAGAAAGTAAATTATCTCAACAAAACAATATTAGTTGGTAGAACAAACAAAAAAATATTGAAATAAGCTGCCTTGAAATTTTTTGCTTTTACATAGTAGAACACTTTAACCAGCTTCATTAATTATACAAAATAAGTGCATTTGGTTGGAATTAACAGCTTGTTTTTTCCTCTCATCAGTAAAACAATACACACATTTTAATGCTTTATGAAAAGTGTACTGCAGATATAAATCTTAAATTTGCAGAATTTCTTCCACAGTGTTTTATTTATTTGGGGACCCGAATACAATCTCCTGTGGCCCACCTGTGACCCACCCGGGGCTTCCTGGGAGTCTTTAGGAATGACTGGTCCAGAGTGTGAACAAGGCCCACCAACAACACAGTGTGAAAAAACAACAGAAATCACACTAGCCATGTAATTACTACAACTCCGACGTTGTGTGCATTTTTTTAAAATGAGCCAAAAATACTTATTGCACTGAATCAAAACCAGATACAATGCTGTTCCATCACAATGAGTTTGTGTTTCCATTTGACAGGAATTGAACGGTGTTTTTGTCCTAACGACATGTTAAAGGTTCAATGGTTTTTGAGTGTTGCCTAAATCTCTTCATCTAACCAGTACACACGTGGCTGCATCTTTTCTTCCATCCGTTCCTGACAATATTTACTGGTTTGCACCATAGACTGTATATAGAAGTGGACGGAGCCTTCATGACATCACCCATTGGTTTCTGAACACCCGTTTTGAAGCCTCGAGTTTCAGATTTGGCCAGCGCCATTTTGACAGTTTTGAAACCAGATGTGAATATGATTGGTTGAGACGGTGGAGCAGGGTGGGACCATAGGCGGGACCATAGACTGTGTGGGTGAGGCATAGGCGAGGTCGGGCGAGGCCATCACTGCACGTCAACTTGGCTCCGTGAAACGGATTTTTTCTCTTGCTGAGCTGTACTGCACGCTGAGACATCATTGCTGCTTGTCCCAGCTGTGACAAGCAGGTAAGGCTTGGCTAGCGCCAGCAAAGTGCATCCCTAATTCACGTTAACGGAACTATTATTAATTGGGGTATTAGCTATTTTGCGTAACGTAAAGCAGAGTTCAAATCATATACATCCTTGGTTGGAACAAAATTAAATTCACTTACCGGAAAAACTGAAGGGCCGACTCCTTGGAAAATCTGTTAGTACATCCAAACGCTGCACATGACATTTTTAACCACAAAAGGTTGAACTGCTGCCTCAGTTAAGCTTCACGTTTTGTTAAATTAACTTATGAAATTAATTTATGAAAATTAGAATAAAGCTAAACCAAGCAAGCAAACAAAATAGGACTGTCAGAGGTTCAAAGTTGTAAGCTAAGTTTCTAGAACGCGGACAAAACACCCCCAAAAAATCCCTGCGAACTTCACAGCTATTTAAAAGATTTTTTTTTTTAATTATTATCATTTAAAAATCACACTGTCATGACAACCGAGATCCAAAATTAACAAGGCGGGGGAGCGGGGTGGGGTGGTGGGGGGCGAGCATAGATGGTGTAGTCTATGGGAGCGAGTGAGTGGCACTACCATAGGGCACTACGCCTGTCAATCACAAAACCACACCCCTAATTATACAGAACTTTAAGCCTTAATATAAAATCAACAAATGACTTATATGAAAATTCAAGTCTGGTTCAGTGAACATGGTGGGGGATATTAGCGATAGAGACCAAAATCGTTTTTTGACACGGGCTATAAATATGTTTATTTCAGCTGTAAAGTTCGGCATTTTAGGACGGGTGTCAATGGGACCGAGCTTCTTTTTGCAACCAGCTCGTGCACCCCCTGCTGGATTTCGGTTAGAATACAGCGTTACTGCACTTCCGCATTGGCTTCATTTTTCAGAGCCGGAAGCTCCGTCCACTTCTATATACAGTCTATGGTTTGCACACAAGAAATGCCAAAAAAATTCAAAACCTGCATGACTCTGGTCACAAGCAGGACTATTTTACTGCAGGTCAGCATGGTTATCCTCAGCTGTGAGCAGCAAAGGAAATACACATTACTGTGGAAAATGGTAAAAGTAATTACACTTTTGTTTATATTCACAGGGTAGTAAGGGCCGTAGGGGATTCAGGGTAAGTGACCGTTATGCTGCATGTGCTCTTTTATGCACTTTGAACACCACTGATATTTCTAAAGGGCAACTTATGATTCATTATTTTTTTCCATATGTCCATTAGGGTGATAAAGGTGTGAAAGGAAACAGAGGACCCAGTGGAGAGATGGTGAGAAAAGTTCATTTGCTGTTGCTGGAAAAGAAGTTGAACTAAAGTGATTGTAGAAATTAATAAAATGTTTGTACAAATTAGTCTGTGTCTCTCTTTAGGGCCAGCGTGGCATCAGTGGACTACCGGGGGAGAAGGTAGAAGACATCAGTTTTAAAATGAAAGACAGTCAAAAATATTATGAATGAAAGAAAAGCTGTGAAGACATGGTGTTCTGTGCTGTGCTGTTCCAGGGTGACTCAGGTCAGTGTGGCGATGCAGGTCTGAAGGGTGAACAAGGATCAAGAGGAGAGCCTGGAGGCAGAGGAATCATGGTACATACAGTGGATGCATATAAATAGATATACATATATTATGTGTATAGAAGGCTGACATGAACCAACTTTTCATTTCTGGCAGAGAAGTGACAATTTAATTACTGATCGATCTTACTGAATTTGTGTTTAAATACTTTCATCTTGTTAGCAAATTTTATCTTATCTTATCTTATGTTATCTTATCTTATCTTATCATAAGAGAGGGGTGGGGGGCCTTTTACATGTTTTTGACCAGGGGGCTGTTGTCTCATAATCCATCCACTGCAGTTTATGATTATTAATTCAAGGCTTGTTAAATGAAGACTTGATTGCATCTGCTTTGAAATATTTGCAAACATGTTATCCATGACAGCTTTATGATGGACTGTTCTACTCAGCATGGTTGAGACAGGAGTTCCCACATCCCGAACTTGCAGATCCAAACACAGATACAAGTAATATCTACCCGGCTCAGGCCTAAATTCATCAATTTGCCTCCATTACATCATAGAGATAGCTGGTTGTAAGAGGTTGGTATCTTTGTTTGTCTGCTCTCTAACAAAATGAGCACCAGCTTCCAAGCAAATGTTCAAACAATGTGCAAGAGGCTGGAAGATTTGCTTTATTCACCAGCCAAAAAGGAAATGACAATCTATTAAGGGGCTAAAAAATGAAAAATGTGGACATTCATCAGCCATTTGGCAGTTGAACAAGAGAGTTAATTTGAACCCTGACTTCTAACTAGCTAATCGTTTGGTCAATCAGTTATTCAGTGAATGAATGAATTACTGTGTGCAGGGGTTGAAGGGATCTCGTGGACCTACAGGAAAGCTGGGTCATCCTGGATCTGCCGGATTGCCTGGTCAGATTGGAGAGCCAGGGCTGCCTGGACAAGGTGTGTGACCTAGTACATGGATGCAAGCATTGCTGATAAACACAGATCAGAGCTGGGCTTAATCAAAGTTATTCTTTTAGAGGATGAAAAAAAACATTAAATTGGAATCAATCCAGAACAGAATTACTGTTAAAAAGATAACCTGAACATCTCTATATAACCCAAGTGTATGTTTTTTGTTTTTTTTTGTTTGTTTGTTTTGTTTTGTTTTTTCTCTGGGAAGTCATCTTTATTTATGCCTATTCGAAATTGTAAATGTTTATTTATTATTTACTTTTTTATTTTTTCTTTCTTTTTCTTTTTCTTGGTGAAAGAGTGTGTGTGTGTGTGTGTGTGTGTGTGTGTGTGTGTGTGTTGGGGGGGGGGGGGGGGTTGGTTAGGAACTTAGTTGATTGTTCCGTATTCAGATTGTCTATGTTTTTTGTTATATATTTGAAAATAAAAAAGACCTTGATCAAAAAAAAGATAACCTGAACAAGCACTACTGATGCTGTTGTTCACATGAGCTCTGTTGACCTTGTGCTGTAGTGTACATCCTACCTGGCCTGCAGGGAGACAAAGGAGACCGAAGTCCTTCAGCCAAATGCAACTGTTCACAGGTTCAAAGCCCAGAACAATTGCTGGACAGAGTTAACATGGTCAGTGTCACACACACTGCTGATTGAAACATACTGCATCATTTTGTTTTTTTGTTTTTTTTACCACAACATTGTAGTGAATGTTGTTTTATAATCAACACTTATCTGAGTGTTAAACATAATGTTAACCTCAGTTTAACTGCTTGAGAAAGGAAATGAATGATTTATTAACATATTATTGTTTTATTGTCACAAACAGTGTGTACAAAACCCATTTCTAAAGAAGCTGGAACATTGTGTAAAAGGCAAATAAAAATCAAATGTTGTTGTAGTGACACATCTTCTGATGCTAAGCTAGGGCACATCATCAGTGATGTAACCTGGGGTGTTTCAGGTCTTTTTGCAACATCAGACACCCTCACCCCAGTGACCCAGCTGAGGTGGATCACACCCTAACTTGTGCCCTAGCAGCAGTCTCCCATGGATCCACTCTCTTTATCCAGAGCCACCTGGAGGCTTTCTCTGTAGCCTCTGCTGTTGTTGATGGCTGTCCTCCTCTTGCCTGTGATGCACAGTGCAGTGTAGGCCCTATACAGGGACTGTCCTGCAAAGCTCTGCACGCTGCCTCTACTTTGCTAGTAGTACAGCCTGATGATAAAGGGACAAGGGCGTCCACACTCATCCGGGTTGGGACCCAAGGAGCGGTGCGCTCTACCCACCAGAATTTTACCTGAGAAGTTGTACGCCCAAAGCAGGGATGAAATCAGGTCAGAGATTAACTCAGTTGGCTTTCCTCTCCAAGCCCTCAGCAATCCTGATGATCCTGATGTTCTGGCATCTTGAACGGGATTTGAGGTCCACTAATTTCTTGCGCTGCTCATTGTATCCGTCCTGGAGAGCCTTGCATAGACTCGAGAGAAGCTAGCTTGTCATTGTGTGTGTTAACCATTTCTTCAATGTCGCATATCTTCCCTGTCATTGTTGATGGGGTATTTTGCATAGCAGTCATAGTGGTTGAGATGATGGTGAACTTTGTCTCTTCAGTATTTTTTAGGATGGTGATTGTACTCATCGGGGGTTAGTCTTCATGTGCAAAGCTAGCTTCACTTAGTCCTGTGGCTAACAACTTCTCGCCAGCCGCATTTATCAGTTCGACGTCTTCGGGTGTTTTTTCGTTCTTTTCCCAAGGTTTTCTTGCTCTGGGCTTGGTCATTTTCTTAACTGTAACTGGGCGGTTAGAGTGAATGTTAACAGCATTTTGAAAGGGAATATCTTAAAAATTAACTATGGTTGGAGCGGAGCCTCTCGAAAACATGACTACTCCATAGCTCACCTGCCAAGCCCTCAATAAATCCACTTTTGATTCCAAAAGATTAAGAAAAAAAAAAAAAAAAAAAAAAAAAAAGCTGAGCTCTCCTCTGGCTGGTCCACAACTCTACCAATTCCTTCATTGCCGCTGCAGAGGTCTGAGATGCATGAGTGTAAATAAATCCACTTTTTAATCCCAAAAGTTTGAAACATACACTCTGAGCTCCCCTCCTGCCAATAAAGGAGTCGGCATCAGAGCGACTCCAGTGTTTCTTCCTCTAGAAAGTTCCAGTCTGTTGCCAACCCTCTCCTGCAGAGCTCCCCGGCACTGAGCAGCTGTCTGTCGGCTCTGTGTCACAGCTCCGCCTGGTTCTCCCGGCCCTCTGCAAAGCTCCATGATGCACGTGAATGAATACAACTGAAGGTGAAGTCAAAAGTAACCGAGTAAGCTCACAAACTCCTGGGCTCATGTTGCTCATGAGCTGGGCTCTTTTTAAGATTGACTTTCTGATAATTCAGTTTTATAGGAACGCGCATGCGCAGCTGCACTAGCAGAACAGCCTATGGGAACACCTTGTCTGAGAGGACCTGTGATTGGTTTAAGTTTACCGTCAAGGGCCAGACGGTGCAGAAGTGCAGAGGTGCAGAAGTCTATTTCTTACTCAGATCACTTGATTTACAATATACTGAAAGGTTATTATGAAATTATTTCTCAATGATACCAAAACAATGTTGCCTACCCTAGTTTTAACAGCACAAAGCTTAAAATCTTGTAAAATCATTCATCTGTGATGGTATGGGGGTGTGTTAGTTCCATGGCATAATGAGTAACTTGCATGTCTGAGAAGACCCCATTAATGGTGAAGGGTACATACAGGTTTTGAAGCAACGTACGCTGCCATCTAGACAAGGTCTTTTTCAGGGATGTACCTGCTTATTTCTGCAAGACAATCTCAAGATACATTTTGCACTTGTTACAAAAGCATGGCTCCATAGTAAATGAGTTCAGTTACTAAACTGACCTGCCTGCATTCCAGACCTGTCTCCCATTGAGAACATGTGGTGCATTTTGAAGCACAAAATACGACAACAGAGACCCCAGACTGTTGAGCACCTGAAGTCGTATATCAAGCAAGAATGAGAAAGAATTCCACATTGAAAACTTCAATGTTTAGTGTCCTCATTTCCCAAACACTTACTGAGTGCTGTTAAAAGAAATGCTGATTCCTGTCTTAGCTTCTTTGGAACCTGTTGCGGGCATCAAATTCATACTTAATGCATATTTACAAAAACAAGTTTGAGCAGTCTGAACATTAAATATCTGTGTTTGTACTGTATTCATTTGAATATAGGTTGAAAAGGATTTTTCATTCTATTCTTATTTATGATTTACACAGCATCCCAACTTTTTTGGAATTGGTGTTCGTACAAGTGTAACATAAAAAGAGGCAAAATTGCACAATGCAGGTGACAAAAAACCTGCAGCTTTTACACTCATTAGTAGAATGTGGCTCAAGAGACTCAAACATTATAATCACTAGCAGGTGATGTTTGGAGTGACAATGAGTTAGCAGCTCCCCTCTGTGGAGAATCTGTAAACTGCTAATAAGAGTGTGTGATTGACTTAGAAGCCATGAGGTCCTTAAGAATGAAAGCAAACATTTTCAGATGTTCAGTCTGTAAAACAGGCTTATATCTGTCTTTCTCCAGATCTTTATTGCAGACGGAGAGAAACAGATGAGGAGGCTGCGTGGGGAGAATGTAATGGTGCTGCGGACAGACAGAAAATCTCTGTACATCTACACAGAATCTCAGTGGATCAACGTACTGGTAACTGATGCTGGAGAAACATAAAAACAACAGGATGGAGTCACCTTATAAACATACTATACATAACATACTGGCATTGGTTGAGATTATGTCTAAGTTGGGACCTTTAAAATGGGGATAAATGATGCCAGCTGCTAAGAACTAAATTTGAAATAGTAGCCCAGTCTAATATTTAACACATCCAAGGTATTTCTTTACTTGACTCTACTGGTCAGAGCATAATTGACCCTTTGCTAGCACTGCTTTCCTTAATTACTGTTGCTACGCCTGCAACACTTTCCTTCTTGCACTGCATTTATGCAGTTTGCAATGATAACAGTGGCAGATTTAACATCAAAATTGGGAATAATTGTTGAAACACGAGGGGCCCTATCTTACTCTGATCTAAAGCGCGAGGCGCAGTGGATTTAATTTATTCAAGGAGTGTCCAAATCCTCCTTTGCCGTCTCCCCCGAGGGGTGCGAGTGATATTTTGCACTGCCCCGCGCCCTGCGCCACCGGTGCAAAGCACCATACACCTATCAGGTGTGCCCATGTGCCCTCATTAATTCACAGGAGAGTTTAGGCCGAACATGCAGTGAAAGAATTGGGATGCATTTTTACAGTTTTTCTCATTCGCTTTGTCTCAATTCTCAAATGAGAGTTATGCCTTTCAAAACGCAAGTTCAGATCTCTGAACCACTAGTTTGTTGTTCACAACAGATTGGAATTTCATTCATTCAAGCAATTTGCACACATTTTAGCATGTGTTCAAAAGAATAGTACAGCTGTCAACTAATTTATACAATAACCACTTGCATACAGTTTGCTGATCAAAACTGATGAGTTGATTCTCAACTGCCAGAAACTGACACAACTTCTAAACATTCTTTTATCTTTGAGCCATCACATGCAAAATTATCCATTCAAGTATCAAAATATATCAAACGTACTTGTGTATTCCATAAATATCTATGACATGTAATGTTTGTGATGGCCAATGAGCTGCCAAGTGACAGTAATGAACTATGAATCACACTGAGGTCATTTTGTGGCAAATTTACTATATTTGATGTTACATGACAGATCAAAGGTGAATTTTCTGTTCACAGAACATATAATCAGGGGTGTAGTGGGGAGTAAACACAATTAAATTCAATTCATCACCTCTTTGAAGGGAAAGAGAGTTTACTCATCTATTTTCAGATCATCTGTTTCAATCAATGAGGTGAAAAAGGTCTTTGTAGAAGAAGCCACCTGTGTCATTAGTGTGTGAAAGTGTGTGTGAATGGGGTGAATGTGACTTATAGTTGTCAAAGCGCTTTGAGTAGTCTCTGACTAGAAAAAAGCTATATAAATACAGTCCATTTACCATTTACCATTTATTACAGTAATCTGCATTTACCTCTACTGTATGTAACACATTGCTACAAAAATACATTTACTGTATACATACAAATGTGCATATCCTTTTTCTGGGTACTACAGTATTTATTACAGTATATTATGTCCAGAAAATCTTTATCTACTGTTGAAACTGACATTCTAGCATAGTAGCAATCAGTGTCAACAAAAAAGACATTTGTATAGAAGAAACATTTGCAGGGTTGACTGTCATAGTGAAAAAACAGCTAAATATTTTGAGCAGTATGGCTCACACAATGATAAAACAACTTTTCATTTTGGTAGCATTGGCCAGTTTACTGACGTAAAAATTAGGTTTTGAAGCTTGGATGAAATGATTTGGGTGAGTAGCCCTAACCCTAACCTTCTGCAAAAATGCAATAAGGCTGTGATGTTCCATGAAATAGTTGTGGCAATTACAGTAGACTTGCACCGATTTATCGGCAATGCTCGGAATTGGGCTGGTTTTCACGTGATCGGCCATGACCTACGACCGGCCGGTCAGTCTAAAATTTGCCGGTCTAAAGCACCGGTCAAATTCCCACCACGCTGCGGCAGCAAAAAAAGGAAACACACTAAACAAAGGCATTGCCTCTTTTCGGTTATATGCTAACATGTTGCAATGCGTGAGCAGTCCTTGAACCCTCACAATGCCTTGCGGGATACGTCAGCCCTTATGTCAGTCTGCCCAGGTCAATAACATCAGCAGCGCACAAACACGCACGTGCAACTCACGGTCGTATGGAAATTTTTTAAAGTGTGTGAGGAGGATCACAAGTTTGCAGTATGCAACACCCTCAAGGCTAAAATAGGGCGTGGAGGAACAACACCGAAAACGTTTGGTACGACTAATCCAGAGGTGTCCAAACTACGGCCCACTTATGAAACTTGGGCTGTATTCGAAACCACATACTGCATACTGCTTACTGCGTACGGCACCAGTATACACTGTATTCTGCATGTTGTTTTCAGTAGTGCTCAGTATGTGACAATTAATGATCAGATTTATAGCAGGCTATAACATGCTTTGCCCCAGGTCTTTGGTACCGCTGCGCTCTCTCAAGGCGCTGATGCCACTGTGCTTTCCAAGGTGCTGATCCCGACTTTGTTCATTTGTTTGTTTGTTCGGTACTGTTTTACTGTTATTTTCTGTAGTTATTTTTGCATAGTTTCGTACTTTGTAGTTTGACAGCGCCCATAAATAGCCTTTTGGGGGCGTAGGGATTAATATATTTTCGCGGAAAATTACATTTTCTATCCTGGAAACAGAGGCGCACTATCCCGATGTATGTAGGTTCCCAACCTGACCACTTTAGTGTATTTTCTGCTGGTATTAATAATTATTATTGAGGAATACGAACGCCATTTCAATATTAATCAACATTATTATAAACATTAAATAAACTGTGCAGGTTGCGTACAACTTGACCTTCTCTGCGGCTGCACAGGAGGATGAAATGCCAAGTTCAGCCTGTGATCTGTTACTGTCTGACTGAACAACCTCATGGAAGTGATATTTTACAGTTCTACGTATTTTAATCTAACGAAATTCGTTTGAAAAAGTCAGTTGGTGTTTTCAAAGTCATGGTATTGAGCTGAAACAGGTTCCAGACTTCGTTCGCATTTACAGGCTGCTGCTGAGCGGAGCAGACGGCTCGCATCGCGCCCACTGCCATGTTCAACATCGTAGACTTAATAAAGTTATTCCCTGGAGATTTTGGCGTCTTTCTTCAGTGAAGGGCGCTTTTTGCCACAACCAGCTGCTGATGGTAAATCCATCACATGCAGTATTTCACCCCGACGTGTTTTGGATAAAGTATAAATCCAGTGATCTTGAATCTTCAAGCTTCACCTGGAATTTTATCTGAGATTCTAAAAGTTGCAGCAAACATAAGTCCAGCGGATTTTATCCATCCAGCGCAGCGCACAGTTTGCATCTTCATTGTTTAATATTTTGAAGTATTTCCACACAAAGCTGGTGGCAGACAGCGTGTCATGTGTCTCATTAAGATGGTAGAGTCAAAAGTTATTGTATTGAGTGCATTCATAATCAGACATGCTTGAATTCATGGCGATTTGTGATCATTAACCAATCAATAAAAGCACCCTGTGTACTCAGCCAGCAGCAAATGGGAGCCAGAAAAACACCACTACCCTGAATGAAAATTAAATCTTATAGCACATGCTATGATATGATGATGATATATTAGACAAAAAGTTATATATTATTTATTAATGTAGAGTGTGTTTTAGCAAAGACATGATTATTGAAAAGCTGGTTGTATCTTGATTAAAATGTTCTAATAAAGGAAAGTGAGAAAATTTAGCAATATCTTGTGTGCTGTAAAGTGGTTTGGAAAAAATGAAATTGGAATCGGCCAAAATCGGTATCGGCCGTCCAAGCACTCTGAAAATCGGTATTGGACCAAAAAATTGTAATCGGTGCAAGTCTAAATTACAGTTTTGAGAATGTTAAAACTGTTTTGAAAAATGAGCCAAAACAAGAAAAACTGTATTGTTGCAAAGGTTATACTATATGTGTTACCAAAGTAATATTTGTTGCAATCAAAGACAGAGGGCAAGACAGATGTTTCCTTTATTGACGAGCATGCAAGCTTCCATTTAACAGTTTGGGTAGCCCTTCATATGGTTAACATTTCACACTAATACAGCACTGGAGGTGGATTGGACAGGGTCAGAGTGTAGTTGTCAGATTGAGATTGGGACACAGATGTTCTCTTTATCCTAATAACCTATTCTTCTCTCGGTTTTCTTGCTGCTTCCTGTTTGCACTAGGAGACCCCGTGACACTGACCCCACTCCATTCAATACAGTCTGAAGCAAGACCCTCAACCCCAACTGCTACAGTGGAGCTGTTAGTGTCCAGCAGCTCAGACTGAGGTTATACTGGGAAGTTTCCAGGTGTGAATGTGTAGAACTTGTTTATGCAAAGCAAACCTACCCTTGTTAAATAAAGGTTGGCCTGTCCGTTGTACATCTCCTCTAAGATTTATTATTACTTAATTGTAGTTGCATATTTCAGTGAGTCAACCTGGACCCTATTTTCCCATGCTTTTGTGTCTGCATGACTGCTGAAGGGAACCATTTTTTTGAGCAAGACTGCTGCAGTTGTCAGCTGCAATGAGGGCTGCAATGTCATCACTGGGGGCGATGTCACATCCACTAAAAGTGTTTGTTTTGCCACTGACTGGCTCAGATGCTTGTTTTATTTTTTGTATTTTAAGTGTCTGACAACATTATGGAAAGGATCCCTACAGACATAGACCTTTGTGTTAAAGCTAAGGCACTTTATTTCTTGTGTCTTAGGGCAAAAGTTCCCAGTGTAATTTTCTCTCAAGTGGTCTGAGAGAAAACTAGACTTCTGCTCCTCATCTTGGCTCTGTTTTCGGGCTTTAGAAAATCTAGACTGTGACAAGGACTAGTCAGCCACACATCAGTGAGATACTCATACTTAAAATTTTGCTTAAATTTTTTTCAGTATTTTACGACCTGGAAATTTTATGGGATTTCATAGAAAGTACATGGCAATCATAGGTTAGCAACCGTAACTAGAGTTGTCAAGCTTTACTTTTCTCTACATGTTGAAGGTGTGTAGGAGGCTCTGAGAAGAGTAATACGGTGGTGTCTTTTTGTAGTCTCTCAATTGTGTGAAACACAAGGGCACACGTGGGGTATGCACACCCGTCGCTATGGGCGGGCCATAGGGGGCCTGGCCCCCCCCCACTAAGAGCTTGTGCCCCCCCACTGGAGGCCCAGATCTCTGTTTGTTTTTTTTTTAAATTATTATTATTTTAACTACTAATGTTGCATTCTTTATCACTAAGACATTAAAAATGTAAGAAACAAGTGTGGTTTTCTTTAATTATCGGAATTATCGGCTGTACAGTTAGACTACGTAGCTACGTGACGTTATGTAGCCTACGTCAATGTTGCCGCGCAAGTTACCGCGCATTTTGAACGCAGCATGCTCCAGAAACGCAAGGCCCAGCTTATTCAGCTCGCCTTTGAAAAGGACCTCACACACAAATTCAAGTCTGAGTGGAAGGATGCACTAATGAGGAGGTTCAGCCGGGAGAAACGCTGCCTCCCGCTGTACTGACTGGAGGACAGCGCTGCCTCCACTCAAAGTAGGTTCAAAGTGTGTGAGTGTGTGTGCGTATGTGCGTGTGTGTGTGCCGCGCGCCCGCGCGTAATGGAAACGCATATCCCTCTGTTGACTGTTTCGAAATGCATCCGCTGCGGTGCTTTTTCTGTTTGAGAGATGCTTCTGGTGTTACATCTGTTTTGTGGATATTGATAACATTTCTTCTGTCTATTGTTTTAAATAATGAAGCCTGATGTAAGCTGTTGCTGGATGTGCTGTTGGTTATGTTTAACGTGCATCAGTGCTGCGCAAATAAATTTTATGGGTAATAATAATTGTGCTCCCCCATGCATTTGATATGCCCCCCTTGAGACTGATGTCTGGCGACGGGTCTGGGGGTATGGATTAAACTCTAGCATGTCTGGTTAACTAACACTAGCTTACTAGCTGCAGTAACTTACCTCCAGCCAGCCCCTGCGTTTCCTTTTCTCATATTAATGAGTGTATTTCTGTCATCTATCATGTACTGTAGATATACCTGCCATATATTTCACCATCTGACCAATGTTTGCTGAGATGTAAGCTAGCTTTACTCTCTGTCTGTTAGCATTAATGTTATATCATATACACTGCTGTAAGGTAACTTTATATGTTTAATACAGTTTCACGGGTTGTTTTAAAATGTGTCAGCTGGAGACTTAGGTCGAGTTAGCATTAGCATTAGCTTACATCAGCCAGCTACACTTGTGAAATCTGTTTATTTTAGCCAACAAAATAGTAGGTAGTAGTCTGGCACTGTGGGAGATGGCTGCCTCTCCAGTAGCTCTCCAGTTTTAGCTCTTTTTTTTTTTTAGCTCTTTTTTCCTATCTTTTCTACCTTTCTGTTCTTCTCACGAAGACATTGGGCCTCATGCAAGAACCGCTCATACTAACAGATTTGTTCTTAAGTGGGGTGTACGAGTGATTTAAGAGAAGTTTGGCATTCACCAATTTTCTCGTATTTTAAATTTTCTTTCTGATACGAAACACAATTTACGAGTGGTCCAGACCTGTCGTAGAGTCATGTGCAGTCAGTCTGCTGGTATACAAACCAAAGTTTTTCACTAACAGCTGTATATTTAATTAGTTTGAAGGCATTTTGAGTTTGAAAAATAAATTACAAACTACTCCTCATGTTGACATTATTTTGTTTGACTACATTTTAAATTATAATATAATTATAAATTTGCATATAAAGACTCTCATCAGTCATTCAGTGATCTATTATTACCTGCTGTCAGGTGTATTGGCCGTATATCTGCACATGCAGGTTTATAAAGTCTCTGTCCAGGTGAACATTGTTGGGACTAGAAGGAGCAGACATGGTTATTAGCAATAATTAATAATTATTAGAGATGATGATTACTTATCAAAAATAAATTATGAATTATGAAAAAAATGAAAAATATTAATAAAATTAATAATTCAGGACACCACCCTGTAAACAGGGACCAATAACCATAATATAAACAACAGTCTCAAAATAGATGAGTTAAAATAATTGAGGCCTAAAGGGCATCAACTATTTTAACTTCATCAATAAAGATCATGAAATCCGAGCACAGACTCTCTCAACCAGCTCTTGTCATAATACACAAGTACACAACAGTCACAGACGTAGTTTTAAGAAAAATATGACAATATTTATTTAACAAGAAATAATCACAATTTACAATTGACACTACTTTGGTAAACAAATACTCATATACTACAACTACATCTACAAACTACTAAGCTACTAAGCATTGACACAGGAGGTGTGCATGTGTGTGTATGTGTGTGTGAGTGAGTGAGGGAGAGAGAAGGAAGGGAGGAGGAGGGGCAGGAAGTTGGACGTAACCCACGCGTGGGGGTGGTACGTTGAGGTTCCGGCCATAGACATATATACGTAAATGCTGCATTGAGCGCTGAATCATACATCGACGTCGCCGCCATATTGGATGTGGCAAGAGCGAACTTCGACACATAAAATGTCTATGAGAGCAAACAGAGAAGATGCCTCATTCATGTGCTGCATGGAATTGTACCAACCGGTTTACAGTCCAAACCAGATCTCATGGGATTACCTTTCACAGGCAAGACTGAAAAAATACTTTTGATTGTATTTGGTCATTATAACATAATTTTACGAACAGAATTAGCTGACTTTGTGGCTAATACTATGAAGTCCCATGCATAATACTGTGGATTCCCACGGTGAAACCAGCCTCCAAACAACGAGTCTTTCCTTAACTAAATTGGCCCGAAGTAACTACTCTGATTGTTGTTAGTTGCTTAGCTAACTTTTCACATACTATGTAGGTTTCCCAAAGATAAAGAGCTGAGAAAGCAGTGGAAAACAGCTGTCAGACGGGAGGAGTTTTCTGCTACTCCGTCATCCATGATCTGCAGTGAGCACTTCAGACCGAAGGATTTTGACAGGACAGGTCCGACAGTCAGGATAAGAGATGGAGCTGTTCCTTCAGTATTCAGTTTCCCAGCTCATCTCCACAGGGTAGGTGTATAGGCTGTAAGGATTAGATAATTAAATGCCACACTGTGCTGAAAATGTTTTTTCCCTTTCTGAATGTGAAGGAATCAGTGATGTATTTTGTTTTACACTGTGAGATAATTTCTATATTTATATATGTATATATGTTCATCAATCACTGAATATCAAAATGATTAATCAAAATCAGTTAAATGTAAACGTTCGTGCTCTTTATTCAGAAAACCCACCTGTCACATCATTGGTAGGTGTAAAAACTCATAAAAACATTAGAAAAATACATACGTTGGTTTGGTGCTTACCTATGTCCTAAACATATAAGGAGTAAACATTTATAATCATCACATTAAAAGTTACACACGTTGTTTTTGATGCCTGTTTGTTTCCCAAATATATTAGTGTGTGTGTGTGTGTATGTGTGAATGGGTGAATAAAAGGCATTAACTTAAATCACTTTGTAGAAAGGCGCTTTATGAAGTTCGCTCCATTTCCTTGCATTAGTTTACAGGCCAGATCTGCCACATCCAATATGGCGGACACGCTGACGTATCGCAGCAACGGGCCAACCCACTCAATGAGGCGTGTACGTTTATATGTCTATGGTTCCGGCCACGAGGAGTGACCACGTGATTTAAAAGTATGTGGCTAATGGCTGCCGCCTAAGACGACACATGCTTTTAACAAAGGGAAATGGTCGCACTACACTAGGGCATTGGACTCTGTCGTCAATTATAAGCTCACCACCTATGGGGAGCGAATGTATAGCAAAACGTGCATGGGTGTGTAGGTGTGTGTGTGTGGTCAGTAGGAGGAAAGAGGGAAAGAAAGGAAGAAAGGCGGATAACAGCACCAACAAAGAGGTGGCAAGCACAGAGATCGTCTTTGATCACACAGAGACGCGGGAAACGGATTGAGGTCCGTCTGCCGTGGTCGCTGGCTTTTTTTCAGATAAAAGACGATCTGCTGGGTTACACACCACGACTGACTATCACTGAAGCGGTCCAGTGAAGTTGGTCAAACACTGTTACACTAGCATGGCGGCTAGAGACAAGCAGCAAACAAGCAGCAAATATTCAACAAGAGAAGACAATAACACCAACGTGTAACCTTAAGAAGCACAATACTTCACACATACTTAACAGTATGACACACAAACAGCTAAACCTAGCTCTGCCCAGACACTAAACCTCTTACTTGGCTCGCTTTGTCAAGTTCCTATGGGGAGCGAATGTGTAGCAAAACGTGTATGGGTGTGTATGTGTGTGTGTGTGGTCAGTATGGGGACAGAGGGAGAGAAAGAAAGGAAAGCTGGTGGAAGCACCAACAAAGAGGTGGTAATCACAGAGATCGTCTTTGATCACACAGAGACGCGAGAGGCAGATTGAGGTTGGTCTGCCGTGATCGCTGGCCTTTACAGATAAAAGACGATCTGCCGGTTTACACACCACGACCGACTATCACCGGAGCGGTCCAGTGAAGTTGGTCAAACACTGTTAGACTAGCGCGGCGACTAGAGACAAGCAGCAAACAAACAGCAGACGTTCACAACAAGAGAAGACAATAACACCGAAGTGTAACCTTAAGCAGCACAATACTTCACAGATGCTTAACAGTATAACACACAAACAGCTAAATCTAGCTCTGCCCAGACACTAAGCCTCTTACTTGGCTCGCTTTGTCAAGTGATCGGGCGTTTCTCGTCGTTATGAGGTTCAGCTCGACTCCTTGTGGCTTGAACAACGACAGGTCCGTACCAGCTGGCGTACAGTGGCTGATCCTCGGCGGGGAATGCAGCAGGTAGACTGATCGAAGGCGATTCTGTTCCTTCGCTTCTGCAGGCTGATGAGGGCTGTGTTGCGCAGCGTCCTCAATGTGGATCCAGAAAGAAAAAAAATAAAAACGTTTGGTTGAACAGAAGAAATAGAGAAGTCTCTGAGCTTGTCCAGTGAGAGAGAACACGTGGCCTTGTTGACAAAAAGAAAAAAAGGAAGGAGTAACGTTACTTGGGTTATTTCCTACGGTAATAGGAGTTACAACTGGAAGCAGCGAGGGTGCGGGCTTCTCAGGTAGTTATAGCAACAGTAACGTCATGGCCAAGAGGCGGGACATCACGTGGGTTCCGGGGGTCTTGTCCAATGAGATCCCAGGATTTGACCCCACCGGATCTCACACCTGAGTGTGAATGCCGCAATGACTGGTGGTAAACGGAGTTCTTTTTTTAGGACTCCTTTTGTTTGAATTCTGGGTGTGGTCAGGCTGTAGTGGGGTCATGCAGGCCCCAGTCAGGTTTTGAGGCCCAACAACATCTTCACTTATTCTGTCATCTGTTTCCATGATGAAAACTTCTCTTTAACCTTCTCTCACTGCAGTCATCGATCGCCCCTTACTGTGGCTATGGCGAGTTGTTTTCGTCATTTTCATATCGAGACGTTTCTTCTTTTTTTCAGTGACAGTCTGACCTTCAGGTGACACGGTATTAACAGCACTCGCTTTTCCCATTTATTTGCTTTAGCAAGTCTTTTAATTCCACTGCTGACGCTGTTAAAATGATAGATTTTCCTTTATGGATCTCTGAAAGCAGGAGGTCAAACTCCAAACTTGTAAAGTTCTTCTTTTTTCTCTTCGATTCAGTTTTCATGAATGAGCTCTTTCCGACATGTGGAGCAGGAAGCACAGCCTTATATGGTATTGTTGGGGCGTAAATTATGCTAATTTACAAGTCTCATGCACTTGCACTCAAATACGCACAGGCGGATCATTTACACGGTTTTCTGAAGTTAGGAGCGTTTGTTGAATCTGGCGTGGTGTGTTCGTAAGAGACCTTCATACGAAAAAAGCGAGAGAAATTTAAGTAAAGAATATGAAAATGTTCTTGCATGAGGCCCATTGTGTGTTTTATACATATCCCATGGATATTTTTAACTTTCCAACACTACCAGGAGCCAGTTTTCTCACATTTTCAAGAGAGGAACTGCTGGCTCTGAAAACAATGGGACGAGCCAGGATACGACACCCCATCCCAGCAGAGTTGAGGAGGAGACCCAGGGGCTGCAAGGCCGGGGCTAAGCTAAAGGCTAGGCCAGCGGACAATCGGAGGCGCTACAAACCATCGATTCCCTCCGTGATCACAGGGAATATGAAGTCACTGCCGAACAAGATCGACGAGCTGTCCGCACTGAACAACCAGCGGATTTACCGTTCATCTTTACAGAGACGTGGCTAACCCACCTCATACCAGATGCTAATATGGACCTGCTGGGATTCACTGCTGTGAGAGCCGACAGAGACACTAAAGCGTGCGGGAAAAGCAAAGGTGGGGGACTCATCATGTATATTAACATCTGCTGGTGTAACCCAGGACATATCTCCGTAAAGACGGTCTTGTGCTGCTGGGACTTCAAGCTACTAGCTGTTAGCCTGCGGCCATATTATCTGCTGAGGGAGCTCAGTCACGTGATCACCATCTGTGTTTACATCCTTCCGAGAGCGGACGCAGCCACTGCATGTGAGAAGATTCATTCTGTCACAGCAAGGCTGCAGACACAGCACCCTGAGGCATTTATGATCATTTCTGGGGATTTTAATCATGCAACTTTGGACTCTACTTTGGCTGCTTTCCACCAGGTTGTGGACTGTCCAACAAGAAACAACAGGGCAATCGACTTGCTGTATGTTAATATGAGGGATGCATACAGAGTCACACCCCTCCCCCCTCTAGGGAAGTCTGACTGCAACCTGGTCCACCTACAGCCACAGTACACCCCCCTGGTCCAAAGGCAGCTTGTAACCACTCGTTCCATCAGGAGGTGGTCCCCTGAAATGGAAGGTGCCCTGAGAGACTGCTACAACACCACAGTCTGGGCTGAGCTGATCAATCCGCATGGAGAGGACATAGAGGGGCTGACACACTGTCTGACGGATTACCTTAACTTTTGTGCAGTCATGGTCTCCCCTACCAAGACTGTCCACTGTTACCCTAATAACAAACCATGGGTAACGTGGGAAGTCAAAGCTGTCCTCAACAGGAAGAATGCCGCCTTCAGGAGCAGAGACAAGGAGGCGATGAAGGCAGCACAGCAGGAGGTGAAACACTGTGTGAGGGAAGCAAAGGACAGCTACAGGAGAAAGGTGGAGCAGAAGCTGAAAGAAAACAACATGAGGGAGGTCTGGGAAGGTGTGAAAACCATCACAGGCCATAACATAAAGACCAGAGTCGTAGGGGGGACAATGGAGAAGGCAAATGAACTTAACGACTTCTTCAACCCCCCCCCCACCCTCTCCCTCACTGCAGACCTCACTCTCTCCTTCTTCCTTCAGCACCCTCCCCCCAGACATCACAGCAGCAGCCCCCCTTCCTCCCTCACCTCAACACAGCCTCCTCCATACATCACTGTGGACCAGGTCAGAGGACAGCTGAGGAAGCTTCACCCCAGGAAAACAGCAGGCCCGGACAAGGTGTGTCCCCAACTACTGAAGACCTGCGCTGCTGAACTGGGAGAACCGCTACAACGCATCTTCAACCTTAGCCTGCAGCTAGGCAGAGTGCCCACCCTCTGGAAGACATCCTGCATCGTTCCAGTTCCTAAGAAGAACGTCTGACACTGTGATCTTAGCACCCCAGGGCATGGTGCTGGCCCCTCTTCTCTTCACCCTGTACACCTCGGACTTCTGCTACAAGTCTGAGCTGTGTCACATCCAGAAGTTCGCCGATGACACAGACGTGGGATGCATCAGGGACGACAGAGAGGAGGAGTACAGGAGCCTAGTGAGGGACTTTGCTGTCTGGTGCCACACAAACCATCTACAGCTCAACACCTCGAAGACAAAGGAGCTGGTCATTGACTTTGGGAAGTCCAGACCAAGACCAGTTCTGATAGAGGGAGTTGAGGTGGAGGCTGTGGATTCCTACAAGTACCTCGGGCTGTGGCTGGACAGCAAACTGGACTGGACAACCCACACCAACCACCTGTATAGGAAGGGACAGAGCAGGCTGTACTTCCTGAGGAGGCTGTGGTCATTAAACATCTGCAGGAAAGTCCTGCGGATGTTCTGCCAGTCCGTGGTAGCCAGGGTCCTCTTTTACACTGTGGTTTGCTGGGGGGGGGGGGGGGGGTAGCACATCCAAGAAGGACACATCCAGGCTGGACAAACTGATCAGGTGGGCCGGCTCTGTGGTTGGCATGAAGCTGGACTCTCTGGTGATGGTGGCAGAGAAGAGAACACTGGACATACTGCTGGACATTATGGACGATGCCAGTCACCCTCTGCACACCGTCATCAGCAACCAGAGGAGCCTGTTCAGCCAAAGACTGCTCCTTTCCAAATGCAGGATTAACAGACTGGAAAACTCCTTTGTCCCTCAGGCCATCAGACTGTACAACTCCTCACTCGGGGGGAGGAGAAGTAACAGGAAGACAGAGGACGGGAAGGAGCAGTACCCAGTAGTAGCCAGTAGCCAGTAGCCACTACAATAAGGAATAGAATAAGGAGTTACTTATTTATTCTCTGTATTTATATTTTGCAAATTGTTTTTACTTTTTACTTTTTTGATACCCTGTGTGCTTTTTACCCTGTGTGCTGCTATCCAATGCTGCTGGAATCTTAATTTCCCTGAGGGAGTCTTCCCAAGGGATTAATAAAGTTCTATCTAATCTAATCTAATCTAATCTAATCTAATCTAAAATCCACCATCGTCAGCTAGAAATAAGAAGCTGCTTTTATTTAGGTCTCTAAGGAATCACAGACTTAAGCCCTATTCGCACGGGATTAGTATTTCCTGGGGACGTCTGGTAATTTGTAAATTACCCCCATGGCGCATTTGCACAGGATTAAGATCACAGGCATCCTCCGCTATTATTACAAATTACCAGAGGTTCCCAGGTAATACTAATCCCGTGCGAATAGGGCTTTAGTGTTTCAACAATTACTCCCAATTTCAATGTTAAATTTCCCACCGTGATCACTGCATAAATTCAGTGCAAGAATGGAAAGTTTGGCAGGCTTAGCAACAGTAACTAAGAGAGTGGGGCTTAGTGAAGGGTCAGTTAAGACAGAAAACACTATATGACAATTTTTTCAATTCTTTTCTTTGGGTGGGGGGCTTTATTTCTTTAACTTGTAGGACAGCTGAAGATATGACAGGAAATGCAGAGAGAGAGTCGGGGAATGATGCAGCAAAGGGCTGTAGGCGGGAGTCAAACCCACAGCCACTGTAGAAGACTCACAGCCTCCATACATGGGGCCAACACTTAACCATCTAGCAGGCCACCACAATAAGTAATTTCTGATATGGAAGTTTAGTGTATGTTTTTTCAGTGTTTGTTTCCTTTTTGAATTTGTGGAACTGTATATTATGAGTTTTCATGTGGCCATCTTGGTTGTTGTCTAATGTCTTGTTGGCCCTTATAGGCTGGGTACCATATTGTGCAGGACACTTAAAACTGGGGTAAGCAGTTCATTTTTGGCATCAGTGGGCAACAGTTCCAAATAACCTTTAAGCATAATGTAATTCGTGTGGTCTGAGAGAAAACTAGACTTCTGCTGCTGCTCATGACTGTTTCCAGGCTTTAGAAAATCTATGCCAGGATGCCAATCACTGGTTGGGTAGTTGATGGTTGAGTCTCATTTCCAAAATATCAGTAGTTTACGACCAGTGTTGGGGACGTTACTGGGGAAGTGTAATAAGTTACTTTTTACTTATTATTCCATTAGAAAGTAATATTATTAATTTACTTATTACTTGGTATAAAAAGTTGCATTACTCATCATACTACTATATTGCCTTTTACCTGCTTTTTTGTACCTTGTTGCACTCCAAAGTTGAACTGCTGAGCCAGTGAACTGTTAACACCCTGAAAGCTTTTGTTGTTAGCTGTCCAGATGTCGGCTTTGGTAACAAAGTCTACCGCTGTGACCCTCAAGTTAGATTCTATAACTATAATTCTCTCAGCCACATGAACACGTCATCATAAGAGCCTACCAGAGATCAAAAAGTAATTCAGGAACTCAGAATTACTTGGATTAGTAACTATAATATTGTTACTGTTTTAGAAATTGCAATCCCATACACTATGTATTACTGGCTGAAGTAATATCACAGTAATATATTACTGAGTAACAAAGTAGACAGACATTTTATTACTCTCACCAGACTTCATTTACACGAATAGCAATTTTACCATTATAAAAACACTGCATTCAAATTCAATGGAAATAAAATAAAACTCACCAAAATTGTCCTGGTTTGTCTTTCTACTGTTCCAACAATCACCACCCCTGTTTTGGTTGAAATAAACCTTTAATTGACATGTGGTAAGATGTGAAAATATCAGGAGAGGAGCAAGAGGCAGGTTAGACATCATAGAAGCAGCCAGGAGAAATGGTGTTTACAGCCAGAGTATTTTTACATCTAACCCTGTGAGCAAAGGGTTTATTTAGACCAAACCAGAGTTTTTTAGTTGGCAGACACTTTTGAGTCTTTCTTTTCTATCAGGTAAATTTTGACTCAGAGCAGCGTCCTCTAGTAAATGTATTGCTAACATCCATGCCAACAGAAAAGATGCATGGTAGTATGTGGCTGTGACTGTTTTCATATGTAAAGGGGGGAATAAATGGGCCTTTAGTGGACGTACTTTGATGATGCACAATTGCCTGCAAGGATTAAAATGACATTGCAGGCTGTTTTACAGCTGACAGTTCCAGTGATCTTGCTAAATACTGGACCAATTTCAAAAACTGTTGTTCCCAGTCACTTAGGCATAAAAACATGGGAAAAATAGGGTCCAGGTTGAAAAACACTGAAGTTACCCTTTAACGTCAGTATTCCTATAATATGATTTACACTTGCATGTTGTTCCAGCATGTTATTACCTTTAAACAATCCCATCCATAGTAGTTCTCTTCACATAAATGAACCTTTACTGTGTTTTTCATTGTAATGTTTTCCTCTTGAGAATATTTTTATTTCATGACTCTATAAACATTATAAACTCCATGTGTGCCAAGTGTATGCCGTTGCTGCTGCAGTGATTGAGCTCCAGCCAGAAAGATAAATAAAAAAAAATCTGATTACTGTCTCTTACATTATTATTAGTGTCATGTTGAGGTTGTACTTCTTGGGTCTCCATCTTTTACACCTAATTGACTAAATTGAATTCTCCCACAATTTGGTAAATACATCTGCTTTCTTGCAGGATGTAAAATGAGAAAATGTATCAGTTCCATCTGTGTGTATGCAATAAGGAATTTGGTTGCAGTTTGTGGTAGAACATGAGGACAAATGGTCAAAATATACAAGTTAGTTAGTTCTCACTTGATCAGTACTGCAGTTTACACATCTTTAAACAAAGACAGACAGCCTCATTAAGTCACTAAAACCTTCTATGAGGAGTTTTAAGTGGCATTGTGGCTGTAGGGCTGGGTATTGGTCCTCAATACACTGAAGTTATTGATTGAAATAACACATTATTATGTACCATCCAAACTTCTTCAGTCAAATGATACTTTCAACTGATTCTTTTTGTACCCAGGTCTAGAAAAAAATGACAATTGATATGGTTTTGCTTGCAGCCAGTCACCACAAATCTTCTTCATACAGAAGAAAAAAAGGTTTTGAAGGAACTACTCCATTGGTATTAATGTGACTTTAAGGCTAATGGTATTGGTACTGGTATTGTAGTTTTTTTTTAATTATGTCCAGCCCTAATGATTATTTTTTAATGACTGCAACAAGGTCAGATTCTCTGTGAAATCAGGTTAATGAGCCTGTGTTTACATTTTCCCAGGCAAAGTTAGTGAGTCATGCGTTAGTCAATTAAAAGAGGCAGAAGGAAATTTTTATTTTTGATGTTATATTTTGTGGTTGTGATGGACGAAACACTACTACTTTTGTCCATGGTAGGGGTCCCCCAAAATCAACACAATATTAAAGCTCCCTGTAGTAGCTTTGACCAACATGACAAACACAGCACCATCTTAGAACCCAGACCTACTGTTTGCCAAATGTTTTCTCATGCCAACATCAGCTGAGCAGTCTGAGTATGGTAACGTACTACACATTTACTTTTTTTGTTTGTTTGTTTGTTTGTTTATTTTTGGTGCAGAGTATTTATTTTTTTTCTGCTCAATATTTTTATTATTTCAACACTGAAAACTGAAGCGATACACAAACCCACAGTTAAAACGAAAATACACTAAGAACCATAATCAAAATACAAAAAAACAACAACAAAAAAACCCAAACAAACACGGACATATACATTACATACATACATATATACATACACATACATACACACACATATATAGGTTAGGTAGGTTAGCAATAGTAATTGTCTCAACCAGGTCAGTTTATGACAAGGTATATATACTTATGTTATATTTGTTGCCCCCATAATTATCACTCTTGACCATTCCTCTTTCAGGTGTATTGCTATTGGGGACCAACCCCTTACAAACTCCTCAAGAGTGCCTCGTAGCACATGTGATAACCTCTCCAATGGTAATATGCACAAAACATTTTCATACCATGCTGGAATATCTGGTGGTAATTCGTCTAACCATTTTTGTAATATTGTGAGACGTGCAGCATACAAAACAACCCTTAGAATGTACCTGTACCTATGATCATCAGTAGAGTCTAATCCCAGCACAAGATTATATGGATTTAGAGGTATATATATCCCAAATACTTTATTAATTTCGGTTTGGATTGACATCCAATAATTTTCAATTTTGGGACATGTCCACATAAGATGACTGTATGTACCACAGCTATTTTTACATTTCAGACATAAGGAGGAGCACATAGGATCATATTTACATCGTATAGCTGGGGTTACATGTAGTCTATGGATAATCTTGTACTGGGTCTCATAGGATTTGTTAGAACATGTCATTTTCTTTGCATTCAATAAAATATTTCGCCGCATCTCATCGTCCAGGTGGGACCCAAAATCTTCCTCCCAAGATGTTTTACTATTGATAGCAGGAATGTTGACAAACATTTGTTTATATACATAACTCATAATTTTCTTCTTTAAAGAAGAAGCTTTTAGTAATATTTTTTCCAACTGATTCATATATAAACCACTCTTATAAACTGGTATAGACTGGATGTAACTTCTCAATTGTAAATAGCGGAAAAATTGTGTTTGAGGAAGATTAAATTCTGTCATAAGTTGTGAAAATGATCTGAGAGTCCCACCTGAAAAGAGATCCTTTATTTTAGAAATACCAGCATCCTTCCATGTTTTGAAACCCGCATCTAAACAAGATCGTGCAAAATCAGGATTACATACAATGGGTGCCAAAGCAGAGTATTGATTTGTTATCCCAAAATGTCTTCGTACCTGGTTCCAGGATTTGAGAGTATTTCTAACAATAAAATTTTCCTTCATCCCCTGTAGTGAGCATGCATTATTTATAAACGGCATGTCTGAAAGAACAGGCTCACATCCAGTAGATTCCAAATCCAGGAATGTAGAATTAGAGTCATTTTTTATCCATTCTGTAACAGATCTAATTTGTGAAGCCCAGTGATAGTACATTATATTGGGAAGTGCTAAACCCCCTTTGTCCACAGGTAACTGTAATTTCTCCAACTTAAGTCTGGGTCGCTTAGATTTCCATACAAATTTACAAATAATACTATGTAGTGATTTAAAAAACTTAAGTGGAATATAATTAGGCAGCATCTGCAATGGATATAATAGCCTTGGTAAAACATTCATTTTTATAATGGCAACCCGTCCAAGTAGTGAAATTGATAAAGGGTTCCATCTTTGAAGATCTTTTCTAATTTCCTTCACTATAGGATCTAAATTCATTTTTATCATATTATCAAAAGTAAGAGACAAAAATGCCTAGATATGTAAACAGAGGATGTGGGATTACTCAAAAATAAAAGAAACATCATCAGCATAAAGAGAAATCTTATGAGTTTTTTCCTTAGTTTGGATGCCGGTGACTAAGGCACTAGATCGAATTGTTTCTGCTAAAGGCTCCATTGCCAATGCAAATAATAAAGGAGATAAAGGGCATCCTTGTTTTGTACCCTTACTTAATGAGAAGGAAGAAGATATTGTCCCATTAATATAAACTGTTGCTTGTGGTGCAGAATATAACAATTTAACCCAATCAATAAATTCTTCTCCAAAAGAAAACTCACTTAACGTCCTAAATAAATATTCCCACTCTATACAATCAAATGCTTTTTCTGCATCAAGAGTTACCACTAAAGCATTCATTTTCTTAGTCTTAACATACTGTATGATACCCAATAATCTCCTAATGTTTGAATATGACTGCCTGTTGTGGACGAAACAAGTTTGGTCGTGTCCCACGATTTTTGGTATTATATTATTGATTCTAGATGCCAGTAGTTTAGCTAGAATTTTACAGTCTCTGTTTTGGACACTAATTGGCCTGTAAGATGCTGGATCATCTGGATCTCTATTTTCCTTTAATAATACCTTAATTGTGGCGAATTGTTGCGAAAGTTTCTTAATTAATAAAGAATGATTAAACATTCTAGTTAAGAGGGGAGAGAAAATACCTTTAAAGGCTTTATAAATCTCTGATGGGAGACCATCTGGTCCACAAGCCTTACCAGATGATAAAGTACATCACCTCTTCCACCTCCTTACTAGTAATATCCTTATCACACTTAAACCTATCTTCTTCAGAGATCTTAGGAAGATTTGTACATTGAAAAAAGTCATTAATTTTATCTCCTGTAGATGATGATTCAGAGGTATATAAAGATGAGTAAAAATCTTTAAACACTTGAGCAATTTCAGCCATAGAATAATGTAGCTTACCACTCTTATCCTTAATTCTAGTAATAGATTTATTTGCAGATTTGTTACTTATTAGATTAAATAAATATCTCCCTGATCTGTTAGCATATTCATATATCTTATGTTTTTGCTTAAACAAAACCTTTTCTGCATTCTGAGATAAGAGTGTATTTAGAGCAGTTATAGTTATAAGTTAATAACTTTATCCCAACTGGCCCTGCTGTCATTACATTTGTGTTCATATTCTGCTTCCTGTAACTGTACTTCAAGCCGTCTCTGTTCCTCCAACTTCTTCTTCTTTTTAGTTGAACAGTATGATATAATTATGCTCCTTAAAAAGGCTTTGGTTGTTTCCCATAAGTTAGAGGGATCTGTATCTTCATTATCATTCTCCTAGATAAAAAGCAATAGTTCTTTTTGAGCCATGGAACAGAAATCTGGGTCAGATATTATAGACCTATTACATGTCCAGTTACATTTCTTTGAATGCTGATTGGAAATGGCTATACCCAAGAAAACAGGAGCATGGTCTGATATATGAATAGAACCAATGTAACATTTCTCAACTAGTTCAACAGAAATTTGTGGGACCAGAAAAAAGTCAATTCTGGAGTAAGACCTATGTGCATTAGAATAAAATGTATAGTCTCTATTGCCTGGATTCAGCAGACGCCAAACATCAATCAAACCCACTTCGTCTAGCATTTGATGAATAGCTTTTTGTCTTGGGCTTGGTATAGTTGATGTAGTAGTGGGATTCCTATCCAATCTTTCATCTAATACACAATTCCAGTCACCACCTATGATTATATTAGGGCAATCATACTTCACCAGCAGGGAAGTTAATTTTGTAAAAAGATTCAATTGAATATTTGGAGGTGCATAGACATTTAAAATGCTTATCAGTTTACCATATAAAAAACCCTGCAAAAAAAACAAAGCAATCATCTGGGTCAGCTTCATACTGCTCAACTTTTAGTGGGAGATCCTTGTTAATTAGGATAGCAACTCCCCTACTCTACTTATATGAAGCAGAAAACACTTGTCCAACCCAATCTTTCTTTAATTTTAAATGTTCCGAATTTGTTAAATGGGTTTCCTGCAGCATGCCAATAGGCACTTTCTCTTTTTTCAAAAAAGACAAAATCTTCTTCCTTTTTATAGGATGTTTACATCCCTTAATGTTCCAGGAGCAAGTCAACATAGGATTATTAAATAACATGGGGGATTAAATGTAATATGTTCTGACAAGGCCTATATTAAACCACCATATAACCTGTATTTTTCTGGTTGATATTTTCCTGATAACATGATTTGATAAACAAAACTTAAAAACACATAAACCACAAAAAACACAAAAACACAAAACATCGTCTTCAGCCATAGGACATGTATAACATAGACACCCCTCCCACACCCCCAAACAGTAATTGGCTAAGCACAAGTCCATAAGACTTGTGTCCTGCCCAACTGTTCCCTAACCACTATAGGAAGGAGCCAATGTCTGCCACTTATTATAAGAAGTAAAGTAACTATAGCAAGAACTATTATTTTCCAATATGGAGTAATACAGAATGGAACTAAAGTACCTACACCTACAAGTTTATACAGGCGGCATTTAAAAGAATACATAGAATAACCAAGATCAAAACCACAACATCCAATATTACTGTTACTATTCCCCTTAATGCCACCAACCCAAGACCAAAATATGACGCTTTTTTTTGTTTTGTTTTTTTTTTCCTTTCTTCTTTCCCTTTTTTTCCACACATTTACTTTTAAAAGCAACAGAGAGCTTTAAAGTGATATTCCACCCAAAAATGAAAATTCACTCAATATGTACTCACCCCTATGCTGATGTGAGGATGGGTGAAGATCCTCAGTTCACAAAACAATCCTGGAGTTTCAGCAGAAAACAGGGTTGCAGCCAAATCCAGTACAATGGCAGTGAATGGAGACCACGGATAAAATGTAAAAAAAAAAGAACACAACACAAACACAAAATGTCTCCATCCTGCTCGTGTGGTGTAATCCACATGCTGTTTTCTGCTGAAACTCCAGGATTGTTTTGTGAACTGAAGATCTTCACCCATCCTCACATCGGCATAGGGGTGAGTACATATTGAGTGAATTTTCATTTTTTGGGGGAATATCACTTTAATGAGACACGAAACTATGGAAGTGAATGGTGAGCAGTTTTCAAACACAAAAATACAGCAAAATAAAAATGTAAAATGCCTCCATACTGCTCATCTGGTGTAATTCAAATTTCCTAAAGCCTCAGAAGGCCAAGTTGACTACAGTTTGGTGTGTGTGTGGTGTGACGGTTTGCAAACAGCATGTCGGGACTTTAGGAGACTTGAATTATACCAGACGCGCAGTATGGAGGCATTTTATGTTTTTTTCCAGTTGTTTTTTATGTTTGAAAACTGCTCACCATTCACTTACACTGTTTGCAAGATCCTGCAACACTGTTTTCCTGTGAAACTCCAGCAGTGCTTTGCGGATTAACAAAATAAACCCAACCCTCAATCAACATGAGGGTGAGTAGATAATGACTGAATTTTTATTTTATTTTATTTTTTATTTTTTTGGAACATCTGTTTATTGATTTTGAACATTTGTATAAAAATAACAGGAACAGGTACACAAACAAGTATACAAAGAAGGATAAATTCAGAAAGAACTCAAAAAGAAAAACAGAAATGAAACTAAACTAGCATGTAGCAGGTAGCATATAAACATGGCGTCGATGTATCGTGAGACTTCGTATATCTCTTAATGGATGCACGTGTGAAAATATCGCGAGATATACAAAGTCTCGTGATACATCGATGCCATGTTTACATGCTACCGGCTACATGCTATAGTTGACATTTCGGCTAAAAACATGGCGTAAATGGCGTTTTTTGTGGTTAAATTTTAATGCCGCAGCTCAAGGACACTTGGATTACACCACATGAGCAGGATGGAGACATTTTGTGTTTGTTTTGTGTTCTTTTTTTTAACATTTTATCCACGGTCTCCATTCACTGCCATTGTACTGGATTTGGCTGCAACCCTGTTTTCTGCTGAAATTCCAGGATTGTTTTGTGAACTGAAGATCTTCACCCATCCTCACATCGGCATAGGGGTGAGTACATATTGAGTAGATGATTATCTAGAGGTGGAATATCCCTTTAAAGAGATAGTTCAACCAAAATTGAAATTTCAGTTAATATCTACTCACCCTCATGCCGATTGAAGGTCAGAGTTAGTTTTCAAAAGTAAAAAACACAACTGAAAAAAATCCCCAAAATGCCTCCATACTGCTTGTCTGTTGTAATCCAAGTGTCCTGGAGAACTGACATGCCAAGTTAACTTGAAAGATGTCATTTACACCATGTTTTTATCTGAAATCTTCACTGTAGATCCTTAGCTTTGGGCCACGTTCATGTGTGCATGCACACTGTCTGAGTGTGTGTGGTGTGACAGTGTGCACATGCAAGTGAACAGTATGTCAGGACTTTAGGAGACTGAAGATAGATGCACAATAATGTTCTATAAACTGGACAATACAATCACTTTCTGGCAAATAATCAGTTTTAATACAAAATTAACTTAAAATTAACTTAGGAGAAACACCTCAACACAACTTTGTCTCATGGCTGGAATGGAGTGACCAATAACTGGACAACAATGATATTGTGGATGATTTCACATGAAGTGGAGCCAGGAAAAATGCACTGTGTAAGGCATGACTATTTTATGATTGATTTCACTCATCAAGTATTTCTGTGTTCGCTCTAAGAGACACCAGAGTTGCTGCCAACGGTTTCTCACACTTTGTGTTCATATTAGAGGTGGCTTTAATATTTGTGGCTGAGAGTGCTGTATTTTCTTCTTTTTTTAAGATTATTTTTTGGTCTTTTTGCCATTATTTGACAGAAGCAGCTGAAGTGAGGACAGGAAAGGGGGTAGAGAGATGGGGGATGACGTGTAGCAAAGGGCCACAGCCAGCAGTCAAACCAGTGGCTGCTGCAAAGGACTGATGGCCTCTGTATATGGGGCACACACTATACCAACTGAGCTACAGGGGCGCCCTGAGCGCTGTATTTTGTTAATAAGCTGTTGGCTTTAATTGAGTGTGCTTTAAATCCTGTTGATGCAGGTTAGTGTACTCTATGTCTCAGTAACAGGTCTATGTGTATATTATTAGGGGCCGGGCAGCCTAAGCTGCCAGGACCCTATTGTAATCCTGCATGTTCTTCTTTCTTCTTTCTTCTTCTTTCTTCTTTCTTTCTTTCTTTCTTCTTCCGAGGAAATCCTACTTCCCATGCACGAAAAATGACCAAACTTTGCACAAAGGTCCAGTCCCATGTCAGATTGCCTCAGCTGCAAAAACAGGCCAATAGTCCTGATGGTGGCGCTACAGCAAGCCTCTAAAGTTCAAAATTTTGAAAATTCATAATAAATCAACCATATGTGCTACAGATTTACAACTTTCACCACAATGTAGCCCCGATACTGAAGAAACTTTTGTACATTTAAACCTATTGCAAATTATGAAGTCCATCACTCTGTTTTTTTCAAAAACTGTAAAACTTATTAAACCTATCTCCTCCCACAATTTTTGCTCAATTGGCACCAAACTTGCTACAGAGCATCTTCAGACTGTCCTACACAAACCATCCACACAGATTTTTGATTTATCAAAAATTGAGCCTACAGTGCATCAAAATGTTTGACTGTAAACGGTATTATAAACATATACTTGCAAATTCTTGCTAAATACATTTTCAATGTTCATGAAAAAAAATGACAAAATTTTGGAGTCATGGTAGATGATGTTTGGAAAATATCAGAATTTTATCTCAAAAACTGAATTTTTTACAGCATTTTGAATTTCACTCTCATGCGAACAATTGGAGTCAATGCAAAAATGGCATTTTTAAAACATCAGTTTTTCACTTTTAGAGCCAATAAATCATTGTTAAAAACTAATGACCAACATCTCCATGCTGTCTAGATGCAATTTGTGTATTTTGGGATTTTTGTCTCAATAACTGAATTTTTGACAGCCATTTGAAATCTGCCTTTACATGCTAACAGCTGCTGTCTTGCACACAGGTGACTGGCTTAGTCAATTTGTGAAGCTACAAGTGGTGTTTCCATTTGCCAATTAGCTCAGTGAGATAGAGGATGGTTCTTGGTGTTGAAGGTTGTGAGTTCAAGCCTCAGCTTGTACAACATTTCCATATGAGAAATCTACCCAAACTTTTCACAAAGGTCCAGTCCCATGCCAGATGTCCTCAACTGGAAACACAAGACAATAGTCCTGATGGTGGCGCTACAGCAAGCCTCTAAATTTCAAAACTTTGAAAATTCACAACAAATCAACCATATGTGCTACAGCTTTGGAACTTTCACTTTGAAATGTGCTTTTCCATGGCATGGATGGCTGCTGCCAGGCACCTGATCCTTGGCTTAGTCAATTTGTGAAGCCACACATGGACTGTCACTTGCCAATTAGCTCAGTGAGATAAAAGACGGACTTCAGTGTCAGAAGTCTTGAGTTCGAGCCTCAGCTAAGGCAGGATGGACTTTCAAATGTGAAAGCCTTATGTTCAGGTATCATGCTATGTGGATTAGAGACTACTAAGGTTAAAATAATTATGATTCAGGGAGTTTTGGGAAGAGACAAATACTCTTTATCAACACATTTCCCTGTTATCCCTTGTCTCTTTTCCCTGTTTATTTGGCTTAGCTATCAGTCAATATGCAGAGTCTCTTGTGCCAGAAATTGTGAGTTCAAGCCTCAACTGATGTAAAATGCACATTAGAATGCCACCTTTTTTTTCATCTTCCTACACTCTGCTTGTTGCTCAGAATTGCCTAATTTTGCCTAAAATTGCCCGGCCCCGACCATTGCTGCGCAGCAGCTATAATATTTTTGTGTTTGTATTCTGTAAATTATGTTGAGGGCTTTACAAGTAATTGCAATTATAATAAAATTGTAACATGTCGAAGTGCAATGTTCAAATCACAGAGGCAGAACCAAATTGCATTAAAAAAAAAAAGGAAAAATGTGTGACAAAACAGCATTAAAATGAGGTACTGTAGTGCTGCAGAGATGAGTTGGCTTAAAATATCTTCTGGAAAGAAAACACGTTTGTTTGGTTCAGACCTCAATAAATATCACATCATCAAGATTTTTTTTTTTTTTTTTTCTTAAGTTATTTTTTTGCATTTTTGCCTTTATTTGATAGTACAGCCAAAGATATGACAGGAAACAGGGCAGAGAGAGAGGGGATGACACACAGCAAAGGGACGCAGGCAGAAGTTGAACCAGCGGCCGCTGCAGAGGACTAACAGCCTCCATACATGGGTCGGACACTCTACCAACTGAGCTAAACGTCCGCCCACATCATCAAGATTTTAATTTTTTTTTTTTCCAATGAACATTAAAACTGTCATGCAGAACTGATCATTTCCACTAATTGTATTGCGTATCGCAATCACAATTTCAGTCAAAATAATTGCAATATAATTTTTTTTTTTTTTTTTTTAACCAAATTGTGCAACTGAACTGTTGATGCAGGTGAGTATATGTCTCAGTAACAGGACTATGTGTGTAGTATTATGTGTATGTGTGCTGTAAATCCTGTTGATGCAGGTAAATTCGTTATCATGCTGTTGACTGCAAGCAGGCTCATATGTACTGTACCCCTCCCATGGTGTGTATCAACATGTATACACACTGTTTGAACTCCCTTCGTCTTACACACCTATATGCTGTTTTCAGCTCAGATAAAGTCACCATCAAGCTAATAGCACAGCACGTGAAAACAGACGTTTCCCAAATCTTCAAGGACAGTGGTTAATACTAATTGTAAAGACTGTAAAATATTTCCATGCAGTGTTATTGAAGGTTGCATTTGCTAACTGAACATCATTTAATTATTCATTGCAGTCAAGATTTTGAGTTCCTTAATAAGTAATTTAAAGTGCAGTGTATAAGAGTATTTGTTAACAACCTTGTGTTAGGTGAAAGGTTCATTAAGCATCAATTTATGTGTTTTAGTTGTCAATGCTGGAAGCAATGCTGGTCATGCTGCTCATCATGATGCCAACAGAATAAAATGATAGCACCTGTTAGATTCTCTCTGCTGTGGTTATTGGTGCCAAGGGCTGTTACAGTGCAGACAAAAACCTGAAGCAGTCAAAGAATAGTGCACAGTAGCAGTAACACATATGCTTGTAAGCTATAATTAAACAGTATCTCTCCAGTATATCAGATTTTGATTTCAATTTACATTAACTAATTAACTAACTAATTAACATAAATACAAAATGTACATTTTTTAACAAACCTGATGCATGGTGTTAAAACTAGTTTGCCATTAGTTGTAAAGCCCTAATCAACCCTTATTTGTCACTGACCCAATTATGTCTTATTTAGTTATGGGGCTATAAATAGCAACTTTACAGTCCTTCTGCAGTGTTTTTGAAAAGAGGGAGAGAGAGAGAGAGAGAGAGAGAGAGAGAGGAGAGAGAGAGAGAGGAGAGAGAGAGAGAAGGACTTGCACAGTGCTATTGTCTAGTTATGTATGTTTAGTATGTTTTTTATTAGTAAAGGTACATTGACCATGCACAATGTGAAAATTAAAGTTGAAATATTTTTAATTTGGAGATTGTGTGAATGTTCTGTATGTTTCTTTAGGTTTTCACAGGGATCTGACAGGGGACAGGTGGCGTGTTTCAGGGCTTATTTGAAATTTCGACTTAGTGGTTAACACTGGATGCACCAAAAATGCTGCATTCACCAGTAATAACTACTACTCCCGCTAGGACTAACTAAAGGGTAACTTTAGTATTTTTCAACCTGGACCCTACTTCCCTATGTTTTTGTGTCAAAGTGACAGCCTTTGAAATTGGTTCAGTATTGAAGAAAACCCTGCAATGTAATGCAATAATGTAAATTTACAAAACAGAAGTTGCTTTGCTACTGACAGGCTCAGATTGTGTCTGACAATATTATGAAAAGGATCCCTACAGATATAGAGCTTTTTGTTGAACAGTAAGATCCTTTTTGTTTAACTGGAACCTGTTGATCTCACCAAAGACACCAGACTCCATTTACAGAAACAGTAATTTTATCATTGTAAAACTCAACCAAAACCACCTTGGTTCATTTTTCCACTCTGTCTGTGAACTAAAGTGGGCTGGTCTGAGGCATGAAACTGGACTGAAAATCAATCCCTACCTCTAGATGCCACTAAATCCTTCACACTGGTCCCTTAAACCTTTTCTTCAGCAGATCAAATGTAAACCACTCCATATATCTTCAGCACTTTGCTGATTAGTTTTTGGACGAAAGTTGAAAAAAAAAAAGAGACAACTGATTGCAAAGAATCTGGATTTGGATCTGTATGGTTCATGAGGTAGGCTATTTATGTTTTTAAAAATAATAATAATTCACACAAAACTACAATTTAAAGTTAAGAAACTTTATCTTATGGAATATCCAACATGAATATTTGCTTTACATTGCAATGGCAACAAAATGTATAAATATAGTGTAACCATCAACAGTCACAGGAAAATCAATTCTATAGCCGTAATGCAGCCTAATGATTCAAAGCATTGCATTTTCTTAGATGGACTATTTACCTTTGTTAAACTTAAAGTGATTCAGTTTTTAATCAAACAAGTAGTTTGTACACAGTATTAAACATACAAGCTGCAATTAGGATGAGAGCTCACAGGTGCCTTCACAACTCAAGTCAACTCAAAAGCCTCAGCTTGTAATATTATTGGTGTTTACAACAATGTAAACATTATTTTTCTACTTATATAAGTAAAATAGGCAGACACGCAAATGTCATGTTGGTGTTTTTCTGGAAAAGAAGAGGAAAGGAGAGGAAAGGAAGACAAGGACCTCAATCATAACAGAGGTGATATTTCATAGAGGGCCACTACTGACCCAACCTTATATTCTTGAGACCCTCCATTCACAATCAATGGTATTCTAATGCTTCTAGGCAGATACAAGGCTGCTTTGGACATGATGGGCCCAGGGTGACAATTCAGAGGTGAAACTCTGTGTTTTTCATGCAATGTTTACACATGAAAATGCAGCAGCATCTACTTTGTGAAGCACAGCAGGCCCAGCTGTGACAATCTTCCTCCTTCCTCGTTCACACTGGAGAGTCTGCAAATGGAAGACATAGCATGCTTATTTCAAACTATAATCCTTTTACATTTAACTAAACTATAGGGCCACAAAAAGTGAGTGTAACGTGATTGACCCAATTATTCTCTATTGTTTATTGCATTAAAAACTAATTACTTCCATACATTCCCATTTTTAGGTCCTAGTCTAAAATTTCTGGTTTCAACCGATTTTGAGAGAACATTGGGGAATGAAGGCAAAAAAGTCTACACGGTGTAATCATACAAACTTTGTTCAAATAATTCAACTTTTTGAAAAAAGGTGAAATTCTCAATAAAACACCCAATAAACTATTCTGGTCTAGTCTTACATTAGTAGTATTTAATATTTACTAAAAGTAAAAGAACACCATTATTCTCAAGATTATAATTAATCTGGGGAATCATCTGATTCACGTCAGCTTAAAGTGTCGAGTGGTGTAACCATCATCACATGCCACAGTTACACACTTTAAAATACGATGTTTATCAAGTATGCTTTGGTTTACATGTCAGTTGGTTTGACCCCAGGAAAATATTGACGGTTCATCAAAATGATAAAAATGAATGTTTACTTTTAAAAATTAGATTTTAAATATTTTCCCCAATGTCATATGTTTACATTGCTGTCCATGATAATGCCTGTCAAATTTGATTTTAAATTGAAATGTCAAATGATGTAATTGGATACATCATTTGACATTACAGTTTCTTCTGGAGGCCAATTTAATCAGATATCAATAATTTATGATGCTGATTTAAGACTTTATTATCAAAGCTCTGTAAGGCTAAAAAAATCATTATGTTGCACAACCTTGGTGTTTGTGAAATATTTAGGTTTAATGTTAAGTTTGTATTTCATTAACTTTTAATCTTAAGCAACATATAATGTCATATAACATGTAATTTCATAATATAGCAAAATAAAGCAGGTGAACAGTGATACCTACTGTGTCACATGAACAGCAGGTTTAAAAGAAATTCACAATGGATAAATATAATATTTCATAATTAATACAATATAACTAAACCTATTTTTCTCCAATAGATGCCACTTTAGAGCAAGGAAAAAGTGACTTTTCCTTTCCAGTGTGTTTTTTGTCAATGGCCTTTGACTGTAGAAGCAGCATGGTCAAGTGGTGTAACTGGTTTGTGTCTATTGGTGTAATTTTTCATAACAACATGATAATATACAGGAAAATTTATTGGGGGAAAATATAAACCACTATTGCAGTGTAATAACATGTTTTTTACATTATTTGCCCCTGATTATTTAGAAAACAGTTGTTTTCAGCAGATGCCCTCTGCTCATATTGGAAAAATGCATAAAAAAATTAAATTTAAAGAGAACCCTAATAAAATCTACTCACATGTAATGTTTTAAAATGAAATAATTATTTTCATGAGTACACTTAAATACATTCTAGGTGAATAAAATATATAATATTTCTCATTCTTTTGTGGTTACACCACTTGACATTTTCAGGTGCATTCATTCTTACTTTTTGTAAAAAATGGTGAAAATGTCATTTCAATTTACACTAACTAACATAAATACAAAATGTACATTTTTTAACAAACCTGATGCATGGTGTTAAAACTAGTTTTTTAAAAGATTCTTGAATTGCTCACATTGCCATTGGTTGTAAAGCCCTAATCAACCCTTATTTGTCACTGACCCAATTATGTCTTATTTAGTTATGGGGCAATAAATAGCAACTTTACAGTCCTTCTGCAGTGTTTTTTGAAAAGAGAGAGAGAGAGAGAGAGAGAGAGAGAGAGAGAGAGAGAGAGAGAGAGACTATAAGAGTATTTGTTAACAACCTTGTGTTAGGTGAAAGGTTCATTAAGCATCAATTTATGTGTTTTAGTTGTCAATGCTGGAAGTAATGCTGGTCATGCTGCTCATCATGATGCCAACAGAATAAAATGATAGCACCTGTTAGATTCTCTCTGCTGTGGTTATTGGTGCCAAGGGCTGTTACAGTGCAGACAAAAACCTGAAGCAGTCAAAGAATAGTGCACAGTAGCAGTAACACATATGCTTGTAAGCTATAATTAAACAGTATCTCTCCAGTATATCAGATTTTGATTTCAATTTACATTAACTAATTAACTAACTAATTAACATAAATACAAAATGTACATTTTTTAACAAACCTGATGCATGGTGTTAAAACTAGTTTGCCATTAGTTGTAAAGCCCTAATCAACCCTTATTTGTCACTGACCCAATTATGTCTTATTTAGTTATGGGGCTATAAATAGCAACTTTACAGTCCTTCTGCAGTGTTTTTGAAAAAGAGGGAGAGAGAGAGAGAGAGAGAGAGAGAGAGAGAGAGAGAGAGAAAAGAAGACTTGCACAGTGCTATTGTCTAGTTATGTATGTTTAGTATGTTTTTTATTAGTAAAGGTATATTGACCATGCACAATGTGAAAATTAAAGTTGAAATATTTTTAATTTGGAGATTGTGTGAATGTTCTGTATGTTTCTTTAGGTTTTCACAGGGATCTGACAGGGGACAGGTGGCGTGTTTCAGGGCTTATTTGAAATTTCGACTTAGTGGTTAACACTGGATGCACCAAAAATGCTGCATTCACCAGTAATAACTACTACTCCCGCTAGGACTAACTAAAGGGTAACTTTAGTATTTTTCAACCTGGACCCTACTTCCCTATGTTTTTGTGTCAAAGTGACAGCCTTTGAAATTGGTTCAGTATTGAAGAAAACCCTGCAATGTAATGCAATAATGTAAATTTACAAAACAGAAGTTGCTTTGCTACTGACAGGCTCAGATTGTGTCTGACAATATTATGAAAAGGATCCCTACAGATATAGAGCTTTTTGTTGAACAGTAAGATCCTTTTTGTTTAACTGGAACCTGTTGATCTCACCAAAGACACCAGACTCCATTTACAGAAACAGTAATTTTATCATTGTAAAACTCAACCAAAACCACCTTGGTTCATTTTCCCTCTCTGTCAACAATCACAGAGTTTGGTCAAAATAAAGCCTGATTTCACTGAGATGTGAAAATATCAGTGAAGTGAGAGGGAGGTCAAACATTAGAGAAACACTCTGTCAAGCCAAATTTTTATACATCTAACTTGCCAGTCCCTCTATACAACAAGAAATCAGTATCCAACTTGAATCCACTCAGCTCACACCTACAAGGTCTGCCCAAAACTTGGGCATCATGATCGATGACCAACTAACATTCAAGGCCCATGTGGCCTCTATTGCTTGGTCATGTCGCTTTTTATTCAAAACCTGAACTCCCTCATCCAGGTCTACACTCTTTCCCACTCACTGCGCCCTGCCAAAGAAAGGCACCTGATTCAGCCACCACAGCAGGGCCCAAACTTGATAGCTAGACTCTTCCAGTTTGTGGCTCCCTGATGGTGGAACAAGCTACCAGGCTCTGTTTGATTGGCAGTCCGTCTCAGTCTTTAAGAGAAGACTGAAGGCCCAGCTCTTTTGTGAACGCCTTTGCACTTGATTGACTGCACAAGATATATATATAAATACATATTTAAAAAAAAATCCAATACATTTTATGCACTCTATGCACACTGCCACTAGCACTGCCTGTAGGCACTTATGTCCTATCAAACTTCTCTCCTGACTAGATCCTTGCTTGTGTTGTATCAGCTCTTAAATACGTCGCTTTGGATAAATGTGTGTGCTAAATTAAACTGTAATAGTTGTAATTGATTGTAAGACTGAATTAAGGATTTATACTGACCAAACCAAAACTGGCGATTTTTGGAGCAGTGCAAAGGAACTGAGTTGTCATTGATGCGTTTTATTTTGTATCTGTCAAGTTTGAATGAAGTTTTTGTTTCTGTCAGTGGAGTCTGGTGGATTTGACGAGAGCAATAATTTATCTGTTTCTGGCTAAACAAAAAAGAATCATACTCTTTTCATTATGTTGTCAGACACTTAGAATAAGACTCTGAGCATGTCAGTGGCAGCACTTTTAGTGAACGTATGTTGAAGGAGCGCAATTGCCCTTAAGGATTGCATTACAGCCTGTGTTGCTGCAAAGGGCTGCCACGGTCTCGCTCAATACTGTACCAGTTTAAAGAATTATTGTCCCTATTAGTCACTTGCAAACAAAAACATGAGGAAATGGGTCGAAAAACAGAAATTACCCAAAAAATAATCAGAAAATGCATAACAAGAATACAAAGACTGCTCATTGATTCTACAACTACCACTTATTGATAACATAAATCATTATCACAATCATAACATTAATAAAAAATAAGATAGTAAGGCTCTGACCTGGAAGGAGATAATGATGATGAGGACAAACATGACCAGTATTATCAGTACAACCACAGGGGCACTGACTGGTGCCATCTCAACCATCTCTCCTTCTTGTCCTCCTCGTCCTTCACCTCGTACCTCCTCATCCTCATTGTCCTCTTCTTCATCACGCCTGTGTACAATCTGTCTGCGAGCCCCCTGCACAGGACAATCAGAGCTGCCTGTGGACAAATGAAATGGATGAGCAGAGAGTTAATACTGAATACTGAAGGATAGAATACGTGAACTGTTATCTCAGTGGGTAAACATGCACGAGTGTTTGCATGTCCTATGTGAGCGTCTCACCTAAGACATGAATGAGTGTGCCGTTGCCAGTGAGCCGCAGGTATGGAGGTGGGTAGAAGACCTCTATCTCACAGCGATACATATCTGTGTCTGTGGCTTTCAGTCCAGACACTGTCACCTCCACAGTGCCCCCCCTCATGTGAGCAGAGCACTGCACCTGAAACACATTTGATTCCTTCAGTTAGCAAATGATCTCGTTAAAGGGATAGTTCACCCAAAAATAAATAAATAAATAAAATTAAAATCAGTCATTATCTACTCACCCTCATGCCGATTGAGGGTCAGGATTATTTTGTTAGTCAAAACAGTGTTGAAGAACCTCCCAAACAAACTGAAGTGAATAGTGACCAGTTTTCAGATGTAAAAAACAACTGGAAAAAAACATAAAATACTGCTTGTCTGGTATAATCAAAGTCTCCTAGAGCTCTTCCTTGGAGGGGAAAGGGGTAAAATATGTATCTGTCCTCCATGGACGAAGCCCTGAGAGGCAAGTGAGAAAATAATTCTAATGATCTATTTCCAAATCTAATCTGTTTATGACCTGTGTTTATGACCCCTGTGGAGAAAAGTGGTAGCGTTTAAGCACATAACCACAAAATATACAACACAATAAAATTAGCTAAATAAAAATCTCCTACTTGTTTTGAACTGGCCAATTTACTAATTACTGTAACTTTGCCTGTGAAAATGCAAACTAAATCTCATTTCATCTGATTTCTGACCCAGTGGCAGGTATTAAAGTTAGGGCTGCAATTTAGTGAAAAAGTCATATTGTGATTATTTTGACTGAAATTGTGATTGTGATATGATTAGTGGAAATGATCAGGTTTGCATTACAATTTTCTGTTCACTGATAAAAATATGATGATGTGATATTTATTGAGGCCTGCACCAAACAAACATGTTTTCTTTCATCTGGAGAACAAGATTTTTAGGCCTAGTCACATCTGCAGCACTACAGTACCTCATTAAAATGCTGTTTCCCACTTTTTTTCTTTTTTTTTTTCAAAAAATTATGATTTGGTTCTGGCTCAGTGATTTGGCTATTGCACTTGGCCATTTGCATTTTATTACAATTGCAATTGTGCAGCCCTAATTAAAATGAACTTATTCTGCTCATGTTCTGCTTTTTCATTTCCACTCTGTTATTCAACCAGAGTAGCTTTGCATGATTCACAGTTTCAAAAACCTCCCTATTTATCTTAAAGCGATATTCCACCCCAGAACGATAATCCACTCAATATCTACTCACCCCTATGCCGATGTGAGGATGGGTGAAGATCTTCAATTCACAAAACAATCCTGGAGTTTCAGCAGAAAACAGGGTTGCAGCCAAATCCAGTACAATGGCAGTGAATGGTGACCACGGATAAAATGTAAAAAAAAAAAAAAAAAAAAGAACACAAAACAAACACAAAACGTTTCCATCCTGCTCATGTGGTGTAATCCAAGTGTCCACGAGCCGTGACATTAAAATTTAACCACAAAAGACACCATTTACACCATGTTTTTAGCTGAAGTGTCAACTGTAGCCTCCCAGGTAGGATGTAAACATGGCGTCGATGTATTGCAAGACTTCGTATATCTCTTAATGGATGCACATGTGAAAATATTGCGAGAAACTAAAACCATGGGGTAAATGGCGTCTTTTGGGGTCAAATTTGAATGTCGCAGTTCATGGACACTTGGATTACACCACACAAGCAGGATGGAGACATTTTGTGTTTGTTTTGTGTTCTTTTTTTTTTTTTAACATTTTATCCGTGGTCACCATTCACTGCCATTGTACTGGATTTGGCTGCAACCCTGTTTTCTGCTGAAACTCCAGGATTGTTTTGTGAACTGAAGATCTTCACCCATCCTCACATCGGCATAGGGGTGAGTACATATTGAGTGAATTTTCATTTTTGGGTGAAATATCGCTTTAAACTGTCCCTTTATGTAGACCCTCTATTCATCCTGTGTCTGAAACAAGCCATTGTAGCTCCTGTCTCTTTAAGGGCCCCCTCCTTGAAAGCCTACTTTCTTCTGAGTGGCCAACTTCCCAGAGGACTGCTGAGGGAACCCTTGCTGGTAAGCCTTGTGAGCGCTGCTGAACAGAGTGTTGGCAGCTGAGCCTCATTGACTACCGGACAAAAATACATCTGACACTGACTGTGATGAAACTGGATATTCTCTTTCCTGTGATGTCATCTCGCTGCTCTGCCTCAACTGCCTGCTATTTAGTTTTCTGATTGTCAGCCAAGTTTTACATGTTGCTGCTGCTACACCAGGCAGACCCTCTTGCTGTTGGACTAGTCAGTAATATTATCTGATTTGCTATTTCTTGTGTTGCTTAGTGTTGCAATGTAATTGCAACAAATGCACATGTACAGCTGTCCATAGTTATGACAGCGGTGTACCAATGAATGGCATTTCGAAACTGGGGGCACAAAATTGGAAAAAATTCCAAATCTGACATAATGTTGCTTTAGGGGCATGGTGGCTAGCACTTTCGCCTCACATTAAGAAGGTATGCCTGACCAGCTGATCTGCTGCACAGTGGCTGTTCACTGCTCCTAATACTGGGATGGGTTAAATGCAGAGAGTGAATCTGACTGTGTAATTGTACTTGTATGATTGTGTATGTCACAATAAAGTTTAATATAATATTTCATATCAATCATATGCCGATGACACACAGTTATACCTATCTGTTTCAACCAGTAACCTTAGACCAATACAATACTCATCCAGTGCATCACAGTAATCAGATTTTAGATGGTGGAGAATTTTTTTGCGGCTTAATCATGACAAAACAGACATTCTGTCAGTGGGACCAAAGACTTTGAGGCATGAAATTCAATCTTTGTTAACTCTTATGTCTGTAAAGCCATGTGAGCATGTCAAAAACTTGGGTGTGAACATCTCTGATATTTCTAAAACTGCCTTTTATCATGTCAGAAATATATCAGAAGTTAGAAGCTTTCAGTCACTGCGGTCCTACTCTCTGGAATTCTCTTCCACATGAACTATGGTCTGCAGTGCTACAGTGTTCTCTTTTTAAAGCAAACTAAAAATGTATCTTTTTCCACAAGCTTTTAGTTAGGTTTTAAGTGTATTTTTATTTGTTTTAGGAATCAGTATTATTATTCTTGTTATCTTCCTTTTGATAATAATAATACCTTCCTATCTTGTATGCTTTTTTCATGTCCTACTTGTTTTTATACATGTAATACTTAATTATCTTATATGCTATTTTATGTTTGTCATGTACAATGTCTCTTGAACCACATTGAGTTTATGCTTGCCGTATGAAATGTGCTATATACAAATAATGTTGACTTGACTTGACTTGACCTTCAGTTGGAATAAGTTAACATCCATCAGTCCATAAACTTACCCATCCCTCTTTCTCCACAGCCGCCTGCCTCTGTTCTGTGAAGTTTAGGATGGATGAGCAGAGTTCCTGGGTGCCGTGGAGGCCTTTCAGCAGAGTCACACGGAGCTCCTCAGGGGGGGAGGAGGATTGGGACTGGACAAAGCACTGGACTTGTGCAACACCATTGGTGCTCACCACTCTATCAGGCTGGATTACCTTCACAGCTGGCAGAACAAGGGGAGGGTTGGGTGGAAATAGCTCAGATTTGGACAAGTGTGTGTTGCATTTTGTGTCCTGACATTAGACAGACAAGATCTCCATAGATGTACTATTTTTAGAATTGAGCAGATTGCAACTTGAGGAAGAACAAACTTCAGTGCAGCTGCAAACTTTTCACAGCCACTGTTGCCAATGGATAATTTTCCAATTTTCCTTCGAATACCTTTTTGACAGTTACTTGAAAAATGTTATCATTTGTTACATATTTTCAATGAAAGTGTAATTACATTACTCCACTAATTACTAAACAGCAGTAGTATTTAATTTAATTACTTGTTCCATTACTTTTCATAACTCAACTCTGTTAAAGGTGACAAAATTCCGAAACTCTCCACACCCACATCACTTCCTCTGTGTTTAACGCATGGAGACTTTAAAATACAAAACATTGTGGTTTGACTGCAAACAACAGTTCTGCAGAAGTCCTGTCTTCACAGTGAAGCTGCGACATTCACAGACTTCCAACTAGAGCTGTAATAATTAATCAATTAATCGGTTATGAATCATTATTAAATTAATCAACAACTATTTTGATTATCAATTAATCAGTTTTAGTGATTTTTTAAGAAAAAAAAAGTCACTCACTCAGTTCACTGATTCTAGCTTCTTAAATGTGAATATTTTATGGTTTCTTTACTCCTTTATGATGGTAAACTGAATGTCTTTGGGTTGTGGACAAAACAAGATGTTTAAGGACATCATCTTGGGCTTTGGGAATTAATGATCAAAATATTTCACCATTTTGTAACATTTTATAACCCAGACAACTAATCAATTAATTGAAAAAATAATGGACAGATTAATCAATGATGAAAATAATTGTCAGTTGCAGACCTACTCCCAACTGTAAACAAAACCAGCCAATTCCTCAGTGTAAGCTAACCTGTGGATAGCTGTCTAAGAAGCCAAGAAATCATGCTCTGTCTAGTCTTTCTACTGATCACATAGAAAAAAACTGTTATAAGACAGAAATAAGCCAGTGCCTCACAATAGGGGGATTATTAACCATAATGCAATCTGAATTTCAGATTTCACCACTTGTTACTGAAAAATGTTAAAAGCACAGCACTGTAGGTAATGCATTGATTATGGATAAGCCTTATACAGCCCCTCTTGAAATATCTGAAATATCCCTTTAAAGAAGAGTATAACAGTGAATTGTTTTTAGGCTTTGGTTTTTGTACAGATCAAACAGATAAATCATGTCCATTAGTGAGTTTTACAGGTTCTGGAAGGTGGAGTTTGTTAATCAGGCTAGGACAAAAGTCAGTTCATCCTGGATGGAGTTGTCCTTGACTGAGGTCAGAGTTTTCGTTGTGAGAGCCTACAGAGATCCAGCAAAGTTGTCAAATAGCGGTATGTTGAACATGCATCTTTTGTCACTTGATAGTTGAGTATTAACACTGGACTGTGCAAAAAGTGTTGCCAATCCATGTACAGGACATCAAGTTTGGTTATACTCACCACTCCACACAGGCAGGCAGAGGCTGAGAACTGTCAACACAATCCATTCCATCACACAGTGAGTCAGGAACATCCTGCAGTGTCTCTCACAGTTAAACAGAAAGCCACAGACTGACAATTCACCAAGCAAACACCTTCACACTGAAGAAATTTCATTAAAATACAGCAAAAACAGTACAACTTACCTTTATAGTGGTGTAGCTGCTGTCATGGAAACTCTGTGCCACAGGAAATGATGATGACTGCCGGTAAAGACAGACGGCAAGTTTGACTGGCTGCGGTTCTTTAGGAAAGCAGAGAAGAACTCATTTCAGTAATGTTAATGCCTTTTTTTTAATTCTAAAGGGGTTTTGATTGAACAACTATATCAATTATTTTTTTGTATCAACAAAAAAAAAATTTAAAAGAAATCCTAAATTAAAAGAGAAATCATTTTTCATATGTATTAAAAGTGGCTAAGTGGTTAAAAGAATAATGGACAATGCTCTCAAAGGCTGCACAGTGATTTTTGCGCTATAGTTCACCAGGTCACTCTAAAACCTTCTGATGATTTCAACTTGCAGTTGTAGCAAATATAGAATATATATATATATATATATATATATATATAGTATATTTTATTTAGGCTAGCAGAAGACTTTTGATTTCAAGTTAAAACATTTTCAACCTTCCTTAGGGAAAATTTATAATACTCCCTCCTTGTCTTTCTATTGACCTGATATGCAACTGAAGGGCATCGCTCACCCCATTTACAATGAAGCAGAATGGGATATTCTGTCAGCGTTAGCAGAGAAAGCTATATAGGAGTAGATTACATAATGCTTTGAGTGGAAAGTACAGCAGAAACTGCTGCCACTCAACTATAATTACTTACGCTGACTGAAAAATGTCATGAATTCAGTAACAGTTTGTGACCAGCATGAAGGTATTACTTGACATTACATTTTCTTCTTCTGAATTACTTGAAGAAGGAAAGGAGCAAGACCACAATAATGTCACATGATATAACTGGGATGACCCCCCAAAATATTTTATTGTTCTGTTTGGCTGTAATATGAGAAAGCTTGTAACATGGCAACTGCCATTTTGTGCTCTGCATGTAAACGGACAAGCACTGCTATGTCACATTTCATTTCTCTAATCGTTTGTTGTAGGTCTCTCCAGTTGCATCCAGGCGCATGCTGGTATATATATGTTGAGAACCCTTTGGAAATCAGAAATGAACTGAAATGGTTCCAGTCTAATTTACATTTGCAACTTAGTCTGGCAATGCCAAGCTACTTTATTTACACATAACAAAAGTATAAAATGCAGAATACATTAATGCATGAAAACAGTGATTGTGTTGGTAAGATAAAAAAAGGGTATCTTATGAAGGATGTGATAGCCGGAGGGGTTTGTGTCTTGTCCTGGGCTGCTGTCTGTGTTTTTTGCCTCCCTTCAGGTCCTGGTAGGTGAGGTCTGTCTATTAGTCTATTAGTGCATCCAGAATGCATTTAGGATCAGCTGTCCCATTCTTTCTTTCTCACTCACTCGCTCTTCCCCTTGCACCACATTTTCTTTTGTTTGGTTGCACTTTTTACACTTACGACACTATACTTTCATACATCCACTCACTAACACTACTGATGTACTGATTAACCACTTCATACATTTAGTTGATGACCTATGTTGCGTTTTTGTATGTCATTCCCCTGAGCCAGATTGTAACAAGAGAAAACAATGAAAACACTGAAGGTTATGTCACACCTGCCACTATAAATATGATGCTCATGGACTAGGTTCATGTTCATCAGAGAGGACTGGCTGAGGTACCCTACGTCTGAAAGTCTTCTTTTGGTCTCTTCTAAATCAGGGGTCTCCACAGTGGATGATCTGTCAAACAGGGCCCTGCTCAAGCCAGCAAGCAAATCTCATTGTATTTTATGACCCGCATATTTGATTTGACATAGGGTTATTATTCCAGATATCATTCCTGATGCAACTTTATTTATTGGGACAAGCAATTAGGAATGTACTGACTTGTACATCCCAAGTGGCCAGGGAGCAAACCAGGGTTTCACAGCCGTGCCAGCTTGAAGTGGACACCATCAAACTTGATTTTTTTTTTTTTAAAGACAAACCTGCAAGAGTACAAGAGTGCATGTTCTGTAATCAAAGCTATTTTATATTAGCCTATTTTATTAGCTTATGTTATTTTTATTCCTATTTGAATCTGATAGCACATCACAAGTTGTTCCTGTTGTTTTATCACAGTTTTGTGTACTTTTTTTTTTTTTTTAACGTCCCATGTACTTCATCAGCAATGAGTTGCAAACAGTGGAAAATAGCTATTCTATTCTAGTCTCTGTGTTTTCAGATAGGTCACAGTGAAAGTGCTGATGTTATGACATTTGGTGTCACCCTGACGTCACATCTGTGTTTTGCCTGGAAACACTGTGGGGTTAAGCCCCATTCTTACAGAAGTTGCAGTCAGCACTACAGTCTTCAGTCACCCGGAAAACAGTGGTTTATTTTTGCTGCTGTCATTGTTTCAGAGTGAAGTGCAAAAATATAATCAGTCAGTATGTCTGTCTGTACATGCGGAAAATTCATCACATGAAACTGAATTCAGTGTAGTTTACACAATATCCAATAAAAACCAAGAAGCTAATGGTCCAAGTATGCACACGTCTGTTGTTAAAAGTTCCCTATTAACACTGAGTTAACATGAATTTCAGCCCATTCTCTTCTTTGTGCCTATAAATCACATGACTTTAGGCTTTGACATTGTGTGCAGTGCATAGGCGCAAGTGCATAAGTCCATTTTTGTATGCAAGTGATATGCCAATCCCTTCCATTTAAAAAGATGTCAGGTGACTTAGTAAAGAGCAACAAAGTCTGTATATGGAGGAAGTGGGGTGGTTTGATGGGTCAGACAAACAGAATCTTGGCCTTGAATTGGCCCATGAGGCTGGGGTTCATGTGTGATAGACCAGATCCCAGTATTTACATTACATAATGTTACGTGCATTACCTGACTTATGTCGCAAAGGTTACGTTACATAACACATTTACTTTATCCAAAGTCTTTTATTATACCTAACCAAGTAGCTTTGTTGCCAAAATCTATTATTATTTATTATCTATTATATATTATTTTTGTTACTATAACAACAAGGGTCACCAGATTATAGATGATAACAAAGGTCACCTGACTATGGATCTGCACTCCATAGAAGTTAATGAGAAAGACTGATATTTCACCTGCATAAAATAAGCTGACTTTGGCGTATGCACTGCATGCAATTTTAAAATGTAAACTCATGTTATTTGTACATAGATGGAGCCGACAAGAGTTCTACAACGAAGAAAGCTCAAAACAGCCAGGCCTTTCTTTGCATGAGCTTGCTCGACAAACCTACTATAAGATCCCAGTAGCAGGTGTCACAATGGTGGTTATCAACTTGCTTTGTTAACTCCAACTTTCTTCTTTAGGCTCTGTGCATGGTCACATAAAAAGAGCCATTTGGGGCATCATTTGACTCTGCACATGAGCCACCCACTTCAATCAACATGAACAGGTTGTTATAATGGAGAGCTAAGGAGAACATAAAAAAATATACATTACAGCAAAAAGCAACACTATTGTGGCAAATAAGATGAGAAGCATCCTGGCAGAAAATTACTGATGGACATAATGAGCTCTTAATGCTGCTGTTTATTTCTAATGTGACAAATGCATATTATGGAATTAAATTTACAGCAGATTTAAACATGATGCTGTCAATCTCACCCTCTCTCTGTTTTTTTATTATGTATATTTTTTTTAAATCAATAACAACTCTGAAATTCAAATTCCATTCATGTACAGAAGTGATAGGAAGAAGCTGAAAACTTTTCTAGTCCTACCCCCTCTTACTCTTCATATACTAATAACAGAAAATAATATTTCAATTTACAGCATCACTGTCCGTGATATCTTAGTTCATTTGGCTCAAACAAATCGATCCATTTAGAAAAGCAAGAACAAAATAATCAGAGATACACCAAAACCGTCAAACAGCCCACAAACAATAACAACAACAAAATAATAATTCAATATTTTGGTTCTGAAGAGTTATTTTTAGTTTAGATTAAGTCCCACGTGGTTTTCGCTCATCACTACAATCATTCCACAGACCAACAGCCTTTTTTGTAACACAGTGAAGTTTTGTATTTGTTCTTACTGGTGGCTTTTTGAATATACATGTTTCTCTCAAGTTGTGTTTATTTTCTCTGTTTGTTATAAAGGAGACACAGGAATCTCTTACAATTTTGGCCCAATCAAAGTAAAATGGCAATTACTGATACTTTCTGTGAAAAATAGGATAGACTAATCAGTTTTCTGAGCTGTTCTGAGCTGCATCACCAGTATAAAATAGACTTGGCAGCAAATCAGGATCAAGCTTAAAAACAAAGTGTCTGTAGCTGCTTCATTATTATTTTGGTGTGTGGATGATCAGCTGTGTAACATTTAAAATGTTAATTTGACCTGAGACAAACAGGAAAAATAACTGCATCACTAAACTCAGGTTCCTGTGGCAACGCAATGCACACAGTTTGTGCTGCTGTTATACAGTTTTATTTGGTGAATACTTCACGTGTTAGTGTAGTGAGCTGTTTCCAGCCAACATTACTTGTATTTGCTTCCTTGGTTTCCTCTATATAGTAATGGAACTTGTGTATGTGTAGCTGCCTCAATGCTCTTCATTTAAAAACTTGACGATTCTCTGTTGTGACAATTTGGTGAACTGAGCCTCTCAAACTCGAGCCAGATGCACAAGAGATCTCGCAATATTTTCACATGTGCATCCATTAAGAGATATACGAAGTCTCGCGATACATCGATGCCGTGTTTACATGCTACCTGGGAGGCTACAGTTGACATTTTGGCTAAAAACATGGTGTAAATGGTGTCTTTTGTGGTTAAATTTTAATGTTGTGGCTCACAGACACTTGGATTACACTTGTTCTTTTTTTCACATTTTATCCATGGTCACGATTCACTGCCATTGTACTGGATTTGGCTGCAACCCTGTTTTCTGCTGAAACTCCAGGATTGTTTTGTGAACTGAAGATCTTCATCCATCCTCACATCGGCATAGGGGTGAGTACATATTGAGTGGATTATCGTTCTGGGGTGGAATATCACTTTAACTCAATCCTCTCACTCTCACTCACCCAGCACAAGAGAATGGCATTGCAAAAGCACATTTTGGATTTCTTTATGAATCAATCAAAAAGAGCAAAACCTGACAAATTTGAGTCAGCAACTGACAGCAGCACCTGCAGCACAGGATGACATCCAGGTACCTCTGCAAACTTTGTGCTAATAGTGCAGGGAACTAATGTTTATCAAGCTGGTGGAGTGGAGGAGATACAGAACGTGAATGTGAATGCTCTCCTATATGAGCAGTGCCCATACAGCAGTGCTGTATGATGTTTATGTAAATTGTATATAGTGGCTAAGATCATCACTTGTTATACGAGTAAAGAAAGTGTCAGTGGTTGCTGTTTTATTATCAGCTGTTTTATCAGCAGCATTTATTGTGTCAATCTGGTAGATCTTATTCATGTTTTGTATGTCATCTCTATATGTTATTTTTTCTGTCTAAAATTTGCTGTATGGTTGTTGATCATATTTTTTTAATTTTCTGAGTTTCCATGTCCTCGTCACCTGCATCGTGGCTGTCACACAGTATTTTGAAAAGATACCTTGTTTTCTTATATGAGCTATGTGTGTGCACGCTGTCGTATCTATGCGTGTAGCCTATATCTCTATCTTTGTGTGTTTTCTTATGTTATTATTATTCCTTTTGTTAACAAATATTGTATGTTCACTGCAGCGTACAACTTATTTTTAAGGGCCATAATCATGTAAGAAAACATGCATCTATTAAATATAGATCTTTGTATATGGGTGAAACTCGCGGATATTGCATCTTCCCCACAGCACCCCCACTTGAAACTGTTATAAGGGTTACGATGCCTACTTACAGTATGCAGTTGTTTTGTAAAAGCTTGTAAGTACACCTGGTTGCTGCTGATGTCATTCAGTGCCATGTTGGTTTTGATTGTTTTAATAGGTGAAACCATTCTCCTCCACATGCACCTCTGTGTTGTGGAGAAAATTATATGTGGCACACCCAGTTTTTCTGATGCACACTCACAGACTTTTTACTGGTTACGCTAGTGATTTGAATGGGTGAATGTGACTTGCTGTAAAGCACTTTAAGTGGTAGGAAGACTAGAAAATATATATATATATATATACTGTCCATTTACTTGAGGGGGCATTCATGTGAATTTTTCCAGCTGAGAGCTTAAAAATTTGCTTTCCGTCTGAGCACATCTTTAGTGAATCAGTTTATTTCAATTTCAGCTCATTAAGGTTAAAGTGAATGATAGTTAATAATGTAATATTTTCAATGCATCTAAATAATGACACATAGAGTGAACAGTTTTAGAAATACATAATTATTTCTCAAACTCATATTCAAGTTTATAAGTCAGCTTTTTTTAAGCAAATTTCAAAACTTGAGAGTTTGAGTTTGAATTAAAAGTCAAAAGTTTTCTCAACTTTTTTTTTTGTCTGTTTGTTTTTTACAGTGAATAGCCATGGACCAAAAAAAGAGAGAAAAAAGTGAACTGCTGGAAGACAAGATCACGGCGATGGTAGAGGAGAACGAAGCCAAATGTACTAATTAGTGGGGAAAGTAGGGGGCTGACAAACAAAGCCAAACACAAAGCTTGGGAGAGTGTTGCTATTAACTTGTCACACCTTGATAATTCCTATCACATTGTTTATAAAGCTGATGCAAAGGTCATCACAGGCTTGCATGCATTTCTCCCCAAACTGAAATAACCCTACCTAACCAGTGGGAAAATCATTTAAGTCAAGTCTAGACTTAGCTTAGAGATAAGATCATTTCCATGTCAAAGTAAGGTTTTATAAATAACTGCTTACATATAGTTTTCTACCTAAGTCATACTGAAAGCCTCTAAAAACCCAAATCCACAATAGTCTTCTTACCATTTAATTTAGGGTCTCATGTACGTAATAGTAAGCATATAAAAAGTATTACAAATCAGATTTAATTCAAATTTGAAATATTGTCATTTAGGTTTTTGTACACTTTCCTGTATTGGGTTTAAATTGGGCATGTTTGTGCTTGTTTATAAATACATGTTGCTGCCGCTCGTGTCTACAGCTGTCCACAGCAGTACATTACTTAGCTTCTGTGCTGGAACTCCTGAGGGAGATGTCAATCAAGTGTCATCTAGTTATCGCTATAGTTATAGTTATAGTTATAGTCAGGGGTGGAAGTAACTAATTACAAATTTTCAAATTACTGTAATTAAGATTAGATTAGATTTTCAAGTCTACTTTTACTCGCACTTAAGTATGTATACTATGTAATCTACTTTCAAAATCATAGTTGGGCAGTGAGCACAATTTGAATTAATATCCAAACTTTTCATCTGCATTTTAGTAGCCAGTCAGGTGATCTGATTACAAATGGGCCAATGAAAACAATGACATGCAAACAAAAAACAAAACAATATGTTGCAGCAGCAAACGTTTAGATTTTTCATTATTTCTGTGTTCAGGATTTTTTGGGCAGAGCTGAAACATGGCTCTGTGATGTGTCAGAGCCATCGTTCCTCTAACACTATATAAGCCCCACTAAAATAGCTTCAGCAACTCTCTCAGTCCAAATCAGCTCAGCAGTTCACTTCAGCTCACTTCAGTTCAAACAACCCGACACAGAAGAAAAAATATAATCCTTTCTTTGTCATCGGTCTTTGGTGACTCAAACATGTCTGGACGTGTCCAATAAAGCTGCTAGATGGAGCGTCCATGTCTGAGGTTGCATTCAGGTCATAGTAGTGTTTGACACTTAGCAATTTATTTAATCATTCAATTTGGCTGGGTGGTTATTACCATGTGTTTGTGGTGAGACAAACTCAGAACACGCATTTATTGTTGTATTACACAATCTTTAAAACTGCCCAGAACATCACTGGTACTCTTGGTATCAGGGGGAGAAGGTCCCTGCACAGAGCATAGAGGATACTAAAAGACAACACCCACCCAACCAAAGTCTGTTCACCCTGCTGCCATCAGGCAAGACATACAGAAGTATCCATTGCCACACCACCTCACTGAAGAGCAGCATCTTTCTTCTGGCTGTGAGACTTCATCCTCAGAGCTCCATCATGAAAAGTGTTTTTTATATTAATGATGTATTATTTATTCACCCATTTACTGTATCTAATTTTTGTTTTTGTGAGTAGCACAAAGGGAACTTCAACTAGCATCTTGTTATACAACCCTTTGTTGTAAAATAATAAATATTTGAACACTGGACAACAGTGACCACCACTTTCATTGGCTATAGGAGCCGCTGACATGAAAGGTCAGCAGTATTTAATATCTGCCGTTATTTTTGCTGAGTCAAGCTTGACTTCTTTTTCATTTCCTGCAGGAGTATGAGAACAGTTATTCTGAGTAGTGATAACTTGTGTAATTGTCGCACCCCATTTGCATTTTCATCACCGACAAAATTTCTTGCAGTCTTTTTCTAAGTAACTTGCCTCATGCATGAGACATTTCTGAACTGCTCAACGTGTAATTTGACTAAACATGAAGGAAATTACTCACATCTCACTGTAACCCCATAACCACATAATGATATCCATTTTCAGTGCACTGATCAATAACTTGGTTGCAGTTAGACTGATTATAAGAATGCTCCACCCAAAAGATGTTTTATTCTGTTTTTGTCAGTCATGGATATTATAAACTAAAATCATATAAACATGTTGATTTTCTTTTCAAATTAAATGTTTAAAATCAAATTTTCTAAAACATATATAAACAATGTTCAGTTGCATCTTCAGTTCAATATCCTGATAATTAAAACATCAGCATATAATATTGACATTTCAACTGCACATACAGAACAAAAAGCTGGAAAAAACACAGCCCAACTCACTGAAAGCACATCAGACTACAAATGGTCAACCCCAGCATATGAGGTGAGGGCTATTTCAGTCAACCACCTAAAGTGATTTAACATAAAATACTATTGTCTTGTCTATATTAATCATTGAGTGTGTTCAGGGCATCTCAGCTGTCTCTTGGCTGAAGCTGAGACCCAATCAAAAGTAACACTTCCATTTCAAAACACACAAAAACTCCTTATTAGACAAAAAAAAAAAAATAAAATAAATAAATAAATAAAATAAAAATAAATTGTAAAATTGTCATGTGGTGGTTTGGTATTATTATCATTTGTCTTATGCTGTGATTCAAATTCCTATGAAACAGAAAGAGAGAGAGAGAAACTCTACCCTGCAGAGGCTGCAAAATGTACTTGAAACATAAACAAGACTTGAAAAATAAATAAATGCCTCACGTTGAAGTTATGCGCCGGTTGTAGGAACAGCTGAGATTTGACCCTGCATGGAGCCTCCAAAGATGGGAGGTGACAGGAGGAATAAGTGAAACGTCTTTTTACTTTTTACTGTAAGTTTTGCAGTATAGGGGCATTTGCAGGGATAGCACTATGACACAACCTTACCCCCTTCTATTTTAAAATTGTATAAATAACTTTTGCAGTTTTTTTTGGTTGAAGTAATGTAAAAGTAGTGTAACACATTACTCTACACACACAGAAAAAAAGTAACTTATTACTTTCACATGTAGAAACTAGTAATATACAATCATTTGAAAGCAACTTGCCCAACACCAGAGTGGCCTGAAACATAACACAACTAAGCACCCACTTGGCCATGAGAGGGCCCCAAGAGTTCCTGTTTTTTTGTTTTTTTGTTTTTGTTTTGTTTTGTTTTTTTCTTGTGATATATTATTGTTAATGGCAATCATACAAAAGCACAATTTTATTTTAATAGGCTGGCTAGCTAATACTACTGGTTTGAAAGAATGGTCTCCAGCTGCCTCAGTCAGAGCTGGTGTCACATTTATGCACACAGGCTTCTTGCTTTGAATATGAAAGTGCAAATGTAATTCTGCTCAGAGCTCCATAAAGGCTTGGGCCAACCGTGCCCACCACTGTCTGTTTCTCTCTATATACACAACATTCATAGAAGATTACTGGCAGAGATAATTTGTTATAATTTCCATATGCTGTTGTTAAACTTTGTTGGTTTTCCTGAGCTCTCCAGGTCTGGTGTTGACATACACGTTTGTATCCTCCTTGTCTCTCTTCAGCTTTGTCTGGGGAATTGAACACAGAGACAGAGAGAGGTGTTAGTTATTGTGATAGTTTTCATAACGAGTGACAAACAGGAGACTGAGTGAAGTCAATCCATGTTTTCTTTCTTACCCATATTATAATGCAGGTGATGGAGAGGCTGTAGACCAGTAAAAACCCACATACTGACCACATCATTTCATCTGGGATTAATGGAGACTTGACTGGACAGCTCTGCCTGGCTACTGGGACGCTGTCATTGATTGTCAGCAAAGACCTTTTTTCTATTAATTGATCAGAACAGAATTTACATGTTATATTTTAATATATTCTATGCTGTATATATCAAAAGAATATAATGTAACATAATAGAGTGTATGTGGAGATTTTTTGGCCATGTATTTTACCTGCCACTATGACTTCAGTGGTGTGACAGTCTGCTCTGGATGGTGGAGGATAAATCACCTCCCTCTTGCAGATGTACATTCCACTGTTGTGGGCTGTGACTTCAAAATGGCCGTCAAACAAATACTCTGCAGAATCCAACTGCTACATAAAGGACAAGAGAGAGAGAGAAATACTGTCATTTATAGTGAGGGACAATAATTGTCAAAACCCTGTGCACAGTTTGTGACATGATTCATCTGCTGAGACCCACAATTTCACAAGCATCAAAGACAAGCTTTACACCAACACACTACACTACACACCACTGTGCTGCAGCAGTTGGTAGTGTAGTGTAATGTTATGTAATGATGAAGTAATTAGCATGCCTTCACTGTAAATCTAACTTGTTTATGAGTGAAAGGGCTGCCTTAAAATTCTTAGTTTAGTGAAAAAATACAATTTGTTCTTCTAATGTTACCAAAAGTTCTCTTGATGTCATATCTTTTTGTGTAAACCTTTCTCTTAGTTTGGTTGAATTTGCTAAAGGACAGAGGAGAACCCTGAGGGCCTTCTAGACCTTCAGAGAAGTCCAAACATATCAGTATTTCAAATGTTATATTTAAATATATTATATTAGATTTTTTTTCATTTAATCATTTGGCTACTGTTTTCCAATTCTAATTTAAACCTCTTTTTCTGTCAACTTTGCTTCAGAACTGAAAGGGTTACTGTCCTGAAAACAGCAAAATAGAGTTGTCCAATCAGATTTTTTGTTGTTGTATCTAGGTAGAGAAAGGTTAGAACTGGCTCACTCATTGGTTAGGACTTCATCACTGGGACAGCAGGCCACAGCCTGTGTGTTTGCATAGAAAGTGACAGGTGAATAAACCAATCATATTTTGATTTACAGTGGACAGGACCAAAAATAATCCGCTCAGACCTTCTTGAAGGATAGAGGTATCTTGATTGAGATGAAGCAGTCGAAAGTGACACTGTTGCTAGGTGGCTAACTCGATGGCAGTACCTTCAAGGCAGAAACCCAGAATGACTCATATAGATGATTACAGCTCTTAATATCAAACACAAACTTAATTATAACTTATCCAAACAATAGTAACAGAGTAAATGTCAATTATCTACTGTTTAATACAAGTTTAAGTAAAGAAAACGCTAGAAAAAACATTACTTATTCTGCTGTCATTGTGTGGTGTTTACTGCCCTCTACTGACTTTTTTGTATGTGGCAACTACACACTACAAACATATGTTACAAGCTACCTGCTGTCTGCCGCTTAGTCCTGCAAAATCTTTTTCTATTTTGCTCCATTTTTGGTGTGTCTGACTCAAACTGAAGTCTCAGTTCTAATAGTCACAGTTCACCATGGCTATTTAGCAGTTAAAAACATGCCTACACATTTCCCCCTGTTCAACATGGAGTGTCCATGATGCTGCTTTTATACTGAGAAAACAAATCATAAACTGAAGGTGAGACTGCCAAATCATAAACATGCTATCAGAAATTGGCAACCCCCACTGCCCCATGGTTCTACATTACAAAGATGCTGACCATGGCAGTTGTATTTTGTTAAAGATATCAGGCATACAGCATATACTGTAGAAAACCCAATAAAGGGTGGAGACATTGAAAAGAAGCTTACAAAGAGAATTATTTTGGATATACTGTATATGTACATTGAAACCTTTGCAATACGCTGATTTGAATGGTGAACATTTCTGTAACTATTTTCTCTTGTTCTCTGAAGGCTCCAACACATGATCAGCGCTAAAAATGCTTTGCGCTGACTGTCCCATTGTTTTCCTATTGAGAAAGTGATGTCGCCCGACCAAGCAGCACCGCTACCCTCACTGTGGCGCCCCACTCAGATCTGCCACTGACCGCTGTGCTCAAAGTTCAAATTATTTGAACTTTGACCTCATTTGCTGCTGACCTTTCAAAGCTCAATCAATGAGATCACAGCTGTATGTGACAACGCAGGCAGAAGAGACCACAGATGTGTCGAAGTGACACAAGCAGAGCAGACAGTGACTGATGGTCGAGTCTTGAAGGGAACCCCAAATCAGCGGAAGATCTTGCAAGAGTGATCATTTTAACGTCACAATGAAGGAACAACATACAAAAATCTAATGAGAATTTCGCAAATCAAGGGTTCCCTTTCAGACACGACTGAAGAAAAGTGTTTCAGGGTTCCCAAAAGTCTATAACACAACTTTAAAAGCAGACTACGATCTTGCCAGTAAACATAATACCTGGTGAAATGTGAACAGTCAGATTGGGCTATAAGATTTGTGAATCATATAGTTTATAAACTTAGCTACTTCCAGAGTTAAAGTTGGCTAGCCGTTTGTATACCAGGCAGCCAGGATGTAGTGGATGTAGCCCTGTGCTTTGCCTTTCTACGTCCTACCCTGCAGTGAGTCCAGGACAAATTTCTTATCATGTGAAAGCCCCTTGAAGCATCTGGGCCCTTTGAAAAGTGTCATGTACCATCTGGCCTGTGTGCACTGAAAACTTAATTATTAAGAAATTTCCCATATATATTTTCTGTGTTTATTGCTGATGTTGTGTGAGCTTTTTGTTTTGTGGTCTCCTCCACTGAACAGTTGGTCAAGTGATTTTACCTGTCTGTGACTATTTGCTAGCCTGTTTAACAAAAAACCCTTACCCCTAATCACACCAGGCGCTGCAGCACATGTCAGACGCATCCCAGAAGCACAGAGAATACGCACGTCTATTTTTGATGAATGCCGCATCAATTAGCACACAGCAGATCAAACAGGCAAGAAGTCAGACACAGAAAAGGAAGGGAAAATCCGGTTAATTTTCAAAATAAAAGACCCCGTGCACACTCACAATCATAAAGACAGACAGAAAAGAAACTATTTTACTACGGAGCCTGCTTATCCATGGTAGAAGCACAAAGAGCAAGGAAGGAGGACCTAATCAACAAAATCTGAGCAAGTAAACATGATCAGGCAGGCAAAACACTCCGCTGCTGAAACGCTTCTGAAACGCTGCTGGTAGGAACTGCAGTCGCATGCATGACAGAACAAAACCGTGGTGCAGCTGTGACGTGGTGCAGCCGCACCTGGTATAAATCCCAGGTTAGGCAACCATTTTGCACTTGCCCCAATGAAGGCCTTAATGGCATACATACACAGGCATGTTTTTAATTGCTAAATAGACATAAGTCAATAAAGGCTGGAGTTGTTACCCTCCTAAGTGCCTAAGCTTTGGATCCCCAAACTGCACTCCATCCATGCAGATTGTTTTGTGACTGTGCATATGGTAGTTGTTTGAACTTGCAAATATAGATACTATATTATAATATTATATAATACAGTAATATTATATACTATATCATATATTATATACTATAATATTGCAATATTATTTCAGCTTAATTAAAAAGGTCTGTTCATTTGAAAAAAAAATCATGATTTTATTTAAGTCATCCAGCAGTTTTTTTTTAACTTAAACATCGATTTCAGCATAATTAAGGTAGACTGTTGTGTTAAGTTTGTAAATTTATTTAACATGGTAGTGACTACAGAATTGTTCAAAAGTCAGCACTAAATTGATACATGAGACTTTTTCTTATTCACATTCAACATAAATGACAATATTTCCCTGACCCTCACCAAAGTGCTTTTATTGCCTAAACCTACTCAAAATGACTATTTCTCCTTGGCTGTGGTGTTTAAGTCCTGTGCTTTGTACACCCCCCATCCACCCCAATCACCTCCTCACAAATCCAGGATGTTATATAAGGTCCTGACTCACTGTGATCATTGAAGATCACATGGCACTTATGGCAAAGAGTAGGGTCTCCCAGCCTGGCTGTCCCCATCTTATCATCCCCCATTATATCTTCCCTGGTATCTGCTGCCCACAGCTGCTTTATACTGTATGAAACATTTCTCCTTCAGTTCATCCTTCGAGCACCTGAAGGCAGCAGGATATGTTGATAAGTCCACAGACCCGGACAAGTGCTGCACTATTACACACAGTGTTTACCTTCATTACCCTAAGTCAAATTTCACCCAGTATCACTGATCACACATTTGCCTCAAGGTGCATCACAATTTATACAGCATACGTGTGTGTGTGTGTGTGTGTGTGTGTGTGTGTGTGTGTGTGTGTGTGTGTGTGTGTGTGTGTGTGTGTGTGTCTGTGAACAAACCCTCACTTGTACGAGTTCAGAGCAGTGCAGTCCTGAAGCTGAGGTGAGATATTGTGGCTTCCTAAAATGGCAGAACTCAGCTGCACTTCTTGTAACTTATCAGTCAGGCTCAGTAAAGTCTCTTTGGGTGGAAGAAATTGATTGGATAATCTTTTGAAAATGTGTAAACTGTGACTGTGCCCAGGCTGAGAAAGCCTTGTGCACATGTTTCACATGTGCTGAAACCTATGACACAATGAACATGAACAACATATAAGGCAGAAGACAATATAAATGAAACTTAAATTATACAAAAATAAATCCATAAAAGGTATTTGATGTGGCATAATTTCTTCCTTGGAATTAAAAAAACATGAAACCTGATAGCTGCAGATCTTTGTATCATAAATACAGAAGCATATTAACACAGAGATACACACTGACCTTATTCAGATGTACTTCACTGATGGAGGTGTCATTGAAGAGTAGCACATATTTGAGATCTGAGCTGTTGGCCATGACAAATGGACAGGAGACAGGTGCTTTGCTGAGTTTGGACACTGTGATAATTGTCCTGACTAACAGACAAACAGACAAGAAGCAATTAATGATCAAAAGACAAAAAGCAAGCACAAGAAAAAAAAATCATATCTGTGAGTATGCAGCTTCCAGCACAAAATAAAGGAATAAGACTCAACAATCAATCCAACCCAAAGCGTCAGCATTTGACTCATTCCCTGGTCGTCACATACTGGTGCTTTGGGTTTGAAGCTGGCTCTAAATGCATTAATGGGTTAGGGCTACAGTAGGCTAGTGTTGTCTTTGTTCAGGCACGGTGGAGCACTAGGGGAAGCCAGAGAAATCAGATTTTTTCCTGCATTGTATCTGTTTCATGTACCACAGAAAATAGTCACAGCTAACCTGTAACATGTAACCATTTTAAGGTTTTGCTCATAGAGATATGGCTGTGCAATATCTTGAATAGGGAACAATCAGCCAGGTCACAATGAGCTAAAATGCTGTTTTGTCTGACACCATTTATTATCATTGTATGTTGAGTCTACTGAACTCACCATCATGTCTAAAATAATCGTACATATTGGAGGTCATTAAATTAGACAGCCCAACCCAGTTTACCAGCCCACTAAACCAGTGTTTCTCAAACTTTTTTTTTTCTTGGGAAACCATTGCGACCCAAACTGTTCCTGACCATTTTTTCCATTCCAAAATCCACATCACCTTATATAATCTTTATGCATGCATACACATGTTAAATACTTAACTGAGAAATAAATGCATTCAGGCTGAGTCAACAGGTCACTTCATTATTTTTATTTCCTCTCACCAAGAAAACAAACTTTTTTTAAAAAGTTGAGACAACTTAATATATCAATGCAAATTACTGTGACACATTTTTGAGTTTGGAGCCCAACTCAAATTCTCAAGTTTTGAAGTAAACTGAAAAAGGTTTTGCTGACCCATAATCTTTAGTTGCAGTAATTTGCTTTTCTTCTTTAGATATACTTGAATCTTTGTGGTTTACAAACAAACAAAAAATATATTTCAAAAATTGCTCACAATTAGCTGTGAACCTGATTCTTGATTATTTGAGTGCTTGAAAAATGGTTTTAATTTTATATATATTTTATATATTATATATTAACCATTATTCATTTTCACTTCAATTTAGATTACTCAATAGTTTTTGAAATACAATTTTTGGGGGCTTCAAAATCTCAAAGATTCAAGTTTATCTAAGGAAGAGAGTAAATTATCTTAACAAAATAAATATTAGTTTGTAAAACTCAAAAATCTATTGAAATAAGTTGCCTTGAAATTTTGAGTTTTCTCAGCTTTTTGTTTTTACAGTGTAGGACATTTTAACCAGCTTCATTAATGAGACAAAATAAGTGCATCTGGAAGAAATTATGTGGCTCTTGTTTTTTCCTCTGATCAGTAAAACAATACACACATTTTAATGCTTTATGAAAGGTGTACTGCATATATAAATCTTAAATTTGCAGATTTTCTTCCATAGTCTTTTATTTATTTGGGGACCTAAATAAAATCTTACGTTACATTTATGATTCTTTTGTTTGGGCCTTGTGTGACACTATTACAGCCAAAGGTTGTGACAAATGCCACAGCATCTGTGGCCACGCATGCACCATATGGTTAGGCATGATAATAAAGGATAATAATAAACCTTTAAAGTTGTTGGCTTTTTCCTATGAAGTAACGAGCCCTTTTAAATTTCAGTAATTGTAGCAGTGTTATTGAATTTGAAAGTAACTAGATACACTGCTAGTTATCACAAAAAGTAGTGGAGTTACACTGATCACTCACTGATCAAAACTGGTGACTTAAATTTTGTTCTGCCATTCTCTTATTCTGGCATTGTCACTGAAGTTTATATTCTAAGAGCATGGTGGTGTAAATAAAAGCATTTAGTATTACTTAAGTATAAATAGCTTTTTAAATTTATTTAATGAAACTCCTTCTTCCTGCATGACGTCAGGATCTGATGCCAGATTGCTGACAGAGCGCAGTCCTCGGAGTCATTCTGAAAGTTGTGATATTAAAAATTCTTCATCTCAACAGTTTCAGTTTTAACAGATTTAATTCTCAAGCAATTTCACCAACGTTGTGTTGTCTTACCTGAACATCCTGTGACCTTTCCATTACTCAAACACACCATCACCATCACCAGGTCACTGGCTCTCATCTTCCTCCTGATCCCTTGATATTGATTATCAGTGTTTAATCAGTGTTTAATTAGATAGGAGTCTGTTCCTAGGAAAGTCTTCTTCTCCTGCAAGGTACAGTGGGATTGTCACTGTCCTCTCTGCAAAAAGGCTAGCGGACACACAAATGCCTCTCTGTTCAATATTACACAGACAGGAGAAGAAAAGAAATGTGTGGCTGATGTCAGTGATAGGAACACTTCCTGTGTGAAGCTGTGAAACCATACCAAAAACAATTCACACACACACACACACACACACACACACACACACACACACACACACACACACACACACATACACACAAGTAAGCTTGCAAACACATGAACACATAAACTCTTGTACATGTACTGTACAATCTCTCTCTCTCTCTCTCTCTCTCTCTCTCTCTCTCACACACACACACACACACACACACACAGAGTGGGTGAGGGGAATTACCAACCACTTCCATACCTGTTACATAATTTGGCTCATTGAGTCAAAACTCTTCACACAAGACAAATAACACCTGGAGAGAAACATCTCAACTTAGTCAAAATGAAACTCTGCAATCAAGCAATAATTATTTTTTCAAAATGGCATTTTTGCAACAAAATGCTACACAGATGCACCATTTGAATTACGCTCTCACAGCAGCAACAACACACTCATACCAATGTTCCACAAACTTTCTATACCCTGTGAAGAATTTAGGGAAACAGTGTGTTTATCCCAGAGACTTGTGTAGCCGAGGGTTTCTGCTGTGCCTATACTTACAACTATAAAACAAAGAAATACGGAGGCTTCATAGAGTTGAACATACTGCTTCACTTAATTGCTGCACAACAGTCAATTTCAGCATATACAGAACAACCACTACCTATACACTGCATATCAACAGGTAACTTTAACTCACGTTTACTCCCATAACATTATAAAATAGCTTACACTTTTATCCACCACTTTACAGATGCTCAACTCGAGCTGCCTCAAACTCATCTTAAGGTAGAAGACACACCTTTAAGCGGGTGGCCCTGTTATAATGGAAGTGTCAAACTGAGTCGAGCCAAGCCAGCTCTGCATGTGGAAAAAGGCCACTGGATTATGCCAGGCCAGCAGTATGGAGGCATTTTATGTTTTTTTCCTCTTGTTTTTTTATGTTTGAAAACTGGTCACTATTCACTTACAGTGTTTGGGAGATTCTGCAACACTGTTTTCCTGTGAAGCTCTAGCAGTATTTTGCAGACTAACAAAATGTCCCTCAATCAGCATCAGGGTGAGTGGATAATGACTGAATTTTCATTTTGAGTGAACTATCCCTTTAACAGTTTTCTGTTCAACACAAAACAACTGGGTATAAAATTTGAATTCTTTTTTCCATCAGATGTCTGTTGTAAGCCAACAGGCCAACAGGGGGCATCCCACTGTGACTGACTGTGCCTCTAATGTAGCCTGCCTCTGTGTCAGTCTGCTTGTCTCTCTGAGTAAATCTGCGGTGCCTCAGTGCTGGGTTTTTAAATCATGGAAAATGTCAACAACCATGAGCTTATGGCAAAAATGACTATTATCCACACCTACTCAGTGCAGTACACAGCAGACATGCACTTGCACACAAGTAGGGTGTTACTGTGGTTTATGATTACAGCTTCTAACACCTCCTCTTCCTTCCTCTCTGCAGTCTGCCTTGTTCTGTTGGAAGGTACCCATGACACACTTACACACATAGGTACAATTTCTTAACATACTTCAGTACATCAGTATTTAATTGTGTACATTAATGGGACTGCAAGATTAAAATTGCTGGAATCAATCTCATAAATGTGCCACAGGTGATAAACTAGTTTATCCAACACTTTAGAATGTAGCCTTAGAAAATGACATATGACTGTGTTGCAATTGACCCTTCCTAAGTCCTGTCCCTTTTCACTGTGCTCCAATAACAGATGAGCAAGCTTGGTACCCAGGAGAACCTTGGTCAGCTTTTTGCAAACTTCCCTCTCCTGCTCTCCTGTTTACTGTCTTTATGCTATGTGCTAGGCTTGTCTGTGTTAAAAAGAAAACCAGATTGTGAGGATGGTTAAAAGAAGTTGCTGGGGCAACTGTAAAAGCCACATATAGTCACATCTTACAGTTTTTACGATTGCTTACACACTAAAATTTAAAATAAGACACAGTTAGTGAAACCTGACACCCAAGGAGCAAAACCTCAGCCCAGAGCTGCACAACTACAAGCACATTCTCAGCCTCACACTTTTTGCAAAACACTACACACAGTGTTTTTCAAATCACTAAACACACTTCTCTGCGTTACACATAAATCTAATATCTTGTCACTTCTTCACCCTTTAAAAACACTACCTTTCAAAACACCACACAATTCAAATAGTGAATCAAACACAGCTATCAGGTGTTCAGACACTCAGTTGCTTAACTGTAAACTCTCCAGTGAGGCATGAGAACTATAAAGAGGCGACAGGTGAGTTTACCTGTACCAAATGTATCAAATGAGCACCATTGGTTGACCATGTTGGCAGGTCAGAGAGTTCGGAGTGGAAGACCAGTGGAGAAATATAGAATGAAACAAAGTTGAATTAATATGCTTTATGTTTGGGAAATAAACAAATACAAGTTTGCTGATTCTATCCTTCTAAACTTTATTTCACTGAAATCAATCCTTATTGTTAATGATGGATAAAAATTGTGAGGTGGGGGGGTGCAAACTTTGCTTGGCTTCTGAAAGGCAGGCATGCCAGAAAAAGTTTAAGAACCACTGCCCTAACATCTCTAAAAAAAAAACCCAGACTTTTCATAAAAAACATAGAAATGTTACACATGAGAGACTTCCGGTCGAGCGGCCATGACAGCTGCAGCCTAATTTTGGAGCTCCGTAACCCTGGCCTTAAAACGCCATCTTATTGAGATTTAAATTGACCAAGAGTTATATGATATGTTTAAGGCGTTGATGATATGACAAGGGGAAGACGGAATACCGCCGTGCATGTGAAAAAACAGTCTCCTCCAATTAATGAAAAGTCTGCAGACGAGTCAGAGAACGGCAGCCATAACGAGCCGGAGGAGCTAACACTACAAGAAGCTAACGACATGGCCGATCTACAAACAATACTCCGGGAACTGAGAGATTTTCGCCGGGAAAATGGAGATTCTCTACGAGAAATTAAAGAGGACATTAAGATAACTAACAAAAGAATAGACGAGACGGAAAACCGGATCTCAGAAACGGAAGAAAAAGTACAAGTGATGGGAGAAGCCATATTGGAAATGCTGAAACTACAGGAAAAGCTGGAGGCCAGACTCACGGACCAAGAGGGGCGCTCCCGTCGGGACAATATAAGACTCCATGGTGTAACAGAAGGATCGGAGGACAATTCCACTTCGATGACATCTTTTGTTGAAAATTTGCTAAGAGAAAAGCTGGATATCCCTGCCGGTACCGATCTTAGCATTGAGAGAGCCCACCGATCCCTGGGCCCAAAGCCACCACCGGAGACCGCCCCGAGATCCATAGTGGTCAAATTCACAAGCTTTAAAACTAAAGAGGAAGTTTTAAAGTTGGCCTGGCAGAAAAAGGGGTTTATACATAAGGAGAGAAAAGTAATATTAGACCACGATTACGCCCCTGAAGTCCTCAAGAAGGGTCGGGAATATACAGAGGCGAAAAGGGTACTGAGAGAGAGTAAACTACGTTTCCAAACACCCTTCCCGGCCAGACTGAGAGTATTTTACGAGGAGGAGACCTGTGTCTACAACTCTGCAGCCGAGGCCACCAAAGACATGGCGAGACGTGGGCTCCCGGTGTCTGTCTACAAACCACCTGCGAGCTGGTCGGACAAGATTAAAACTTCAACGTGGATCACACACCAGGCTTCAAAAAGAGGAGAGAAATCTGCAGAAACTCCGCAAATGGGCTACAAAAAGAAACTGGAAGCTTTCAGAAAAGATTAAGGACATTATGTGGACATGTACAGCTTAAAAACTGGATTTTCACCTCACTAAGGTAAAACCTGTCTTGACTTTAACACTGAGGACCCCTATCGGGTCAGACATTTTGCGTGTCTGGATGTGACGATATAGACAGTATTGCACTTGCATACCAATGTTTCTCCGCAGATATGATAAAGACATCGATATTCAGGGGTTACTGAGGGGGCTTAAATGAATATCGGTATGCACGGATACAACAGAGTAACAAGGGAGGGCTCTCCACAACCTGTTCGGGGTGGAGATAATCCCTCCGAGCCGTCAAACCAACTCGGCTCCTTAAAGGTCACAAAGAAGACCTCATCACTAAGAGCTCTATCTCTCTTAGTTAAATCATTTCAGAGTTTCTTTGTTCGGGGTTTTGTTTTACTTTTGTTCTTTGAACGTTTGAGTAGCAAAGGGGGAATCACACGGATAAGGTGGATTTTAAAATACTTGACTGTATGGTGGGACAGACCGCACCAGTCAGAGTGATTACTTATAATGTAAAAGGTGTCCTTAATCCCATAAAAAGGAGTAAAATTTTACATAAAATGAGGAAAGATAAGGCAGGAATAATATATTTGCAAGAAACTCACTCCACAGAACAGGAACATGCTAAACTTACAGTTTTTTCCGATTGCTAAAACACGTTTTTCAAAACTGTACGTTGTTTTCAAAACTGCACACACAAAACTCCAAACATCACACACAAATTGCTAAACCCTGGCATCCCTTTGCAAAACAACTCTTTGCCAATCAAATCTCTTAACATGTTCACAAAATGGAACTCGTGTTTTCATTTGGTAAACACAGCCATATTTTCACATGACACACACATACCATTCATTGAATAAACACAACTAAGCTTTGGGCTGAACACTACCAAGCATGTACAGAACACTGAAGAGCAAAATTGAAAACACAATTATAGAAATGGAACACACTGAATCAATGACAATGCCCACTTCTCTCATAGACACAACATAACAACACACCAAATTCAGAACACTAAACAAATTGAAAACACAATTTAGAAATGGAAGACCACTGAATCAATGACATGCCATTCTCTCATAGACAAACATAAAAATCACACAATTTTCAGGACAAACATTTATTTTAAACGTGAATTTCTTCATGAAATTACAGTTACCTGGGAACATAAATAATTGCTTTCCAGTAATTCATGAAATATTTGCTTCTGAAAACATTTGTCTTACTTAAATGTTGAATAAAATTAAATAATAACAAATGTAGGAAACAAGAATAAAGGACCCAACAATGTGACTGCGACCCACAAATGCGTCCCAAAACACTGTTTAGGAAACAGTGCTGTAGTCTATTGAATGCAGTATTACAATAGACAGAAAATAGATTTCGTACCTGTTCTCCATCCTGAACGTCCTAATGATGGTCGACACTGTGAAGCGGCTGAGGTTTGGCTGGACCCTCTGGCCAGCCTCCCTCATGCTCAACCCATGGTTGAGCACATGGTCCAATACAATAGCACGAATCTCATTGGAGATTCGGATTCTCCTTCTTCTTTCTCTTGCTTCTCCTTGTTGTCCTCCTCCTCCTCTTCCTCCTCTTCCTCTTCCCCCTCCTCCTCCTCCTCTTCCTCCTCTTCCACCTCTTCCTCCTCTTCCTATTCCTCCTTGTCCTCCTCCTCCTCTCATTCGTACCCCTCTCCTTCTCTGACTGTTGTCTCTGTTCTCCATTGCTCATCAAACAAAACAGAGGGTCAAGCCTACTTTTATGCTGCAGTCCTTGATTGCAAATTGCTCGCTAGACCCGAAAGTTTAGAGATTTGAATATTTGTGTGTTGTGGATTGATGCTTTGAGATTTTATGTGAGAAGTGTGTGCAAACCTGAAAAATTGTGTGTTGTGTTTTGACAACAAGGTGATGTGAAATTGACATCAGAGTGTAAAGAAGGAAAGTCAGAGTTCTAATATGATAAGGAAATCTAAAGTAGTAACAAATTGAGTCAAGCGATTGGGGACAGGAGTAAAGGTTGTGAAAATTGTGCCTAATTTTTGCTTTTTGTGTTTTAGCAATCGAAAAAAACTGTAAAAGACAGGGCTTTAATCAGGTCTTCTCCTCATCATATAAGTCAGGGTGAAGAAGAGGTGTAGCGACACTAATATCTGCAAAAGTTGTTTTTGAAAAACTATCTGAATTTAAAGACAATGAGGGTAGATACAATATGGTAATTGGAAGATTAGAAGGAGTAGAGGTCACCCTCCTAAATGTTTACGTACCCCCAGGGGCTGAATGGGCATTTTATAAACACATATTTGATTTAATGATAACCAAAGTTCAAGGTATAATAATATGTGGGGGGGATTTCAATTTAAGGCTAAATCCATTGAAAGATGCCTCAGGAATTAATCATAATTTGAATAATGCAATAAGTAGAAAAGTGAGAGGGATGTTAAAGGAAATGGGAATTTGTGATGTTTGAAGAGAGTTAAATCCAACTACTAGAGATTACACCTTCTCGGCACCCCATTCATCCTACTCTAGGATTGATTTTTTTTTTTTTTTTTTTTAATGTACAATAGGGATCTTACAAGAATAAAACACTATAAGATTGGACTGATGGATTTATCAGACCATAGTCCAGTTTACATGGATCTGGATATTAGAAATAAAGCAAATACCTTTTCATGGCAATTAAACTCAAGTATACTAAAAGGTCCAATGAAGCAGGAATTGCAGAAGGAAATCCAGACTTATTTGAAGGAAAATGATAATGGAGAGGTCTCTCCAAATATACTTTGGGATGCATGTAAAGCAGTGATCAGGGGTAAAATTATAGCAAAATTGGCACTTAAAAAGAAACTTAGACAGAAAAATTAAATAAACTAGAACTAGAACTGGACAATCTGGAAAGGAAAAATAAAGGGGTTGGGGCTCGCAGGCGAGCGCCTGGTGGCCGGGTCTGTGCCCACGGGACCTGGCCGGGCACAGCCCGAAGGAGCGACGTGGGCCCGCCTTCCCGTAGGCCCATCACCCGCGGGAGGGTTCAGAAGGGGCCCGATGTGTTGTGGTTTGGGTGGCGGTCGTGGGCGGGGGTCCCGACGGCCCAATCCCTGGACACAGAATCTGGCTATGGGGACATGGAATGTCACCTCGCTGAGGGGAAAGGAGCCTGAGCTAGTGCAGGAGGTTGAGCGGTACCGGCTAGAGATAGTCGGGCTCACCTCCACGCACAGTCTGGGCTCTGGAACCCAACTCCTTGAGAGAGGCTGGACTCTCTTCCACTCTGGAGTTGCCCGCGGTGAGAGGCGGCAGGCTGGTGTGGGCTTGCTTATAGCTCCCCACCTTAGCCGCCATGTGTTGGAGTTTTCCCCGGTGAACGAGAGGGTCGTTGCCCTGCGCCTTCGGGTTGGGGGCAGGTGCCTCACTGTCATTTCGGCTTATGGGCCGAATGGCAGTGTAGAGTACCCGGCCTTCTTGGAGTCCTTGGGAGGGGTGCTGGAAAGTGCCCCGACTGGGGACTCCATCGTTCTACTGGGGGACTTCAACGCTCACGTGGGCAATGCCAGTGTTACCTGGAGGGGCGTGATTGGGAGGAACGGCCTCCCCGATCTGAATCCGAGTGGTGTTTTGTTATTGGACTTCTGTGCTAGTCACGGTTTGTCCATAACAAACACCATGTTCAAGCATAAGGGTGTCCATCAGTGCACGTGGCACGAGGACACCCGAGGCTGGAGATCAATGATCGACTTTGTGGTCGTGTCATCTGATCTTCGGCCTTATGTCTTGGACACTCGGGTGAAGAGAGGGGCTGAGCTGTCAACTGATCACCACCTGGTGGTGAGTTGGATCCGCTGGCGGAGGAGGAAGCTGGACAGACTTGGCAGGCCCAAACGTGTTGTGAGGGTCTGCTGGGAACGTCTGGCGAACCCTCTGTCAGAGGGGTTTTCAACTCCCACCTCCAGGAGAGCTTTGACCAGATCCCGAGGGAGGCTGGAGACATTGAGTCCGAATGGACCATGTTCTCCGCCTCCATTGTTGATGCGGCCGTTCGGAGCTGTGGCCGTAAGGTCTCCGGTGCCTGCCGTGGCGGCAATCCCCAAACCCGGTGGTAGACACCGGAAATAAGGGATGCCGTCAAGCTGAAGAAGGAGTCCTATCGAGCTTGTTTGGCTCGTGGGACTCCTGAGGCAGCTGACAGGTACCGGCAGGCTAAGCGTGCTGCAGCCCGGGCGGTTGCGGAAGCAAAAACTCGGGTATGGGAAAAGTTCGGGGAGGCCATGGAGGAGGATTACCGGTCGGCCTCGAAGAGATTCTGGCAAACCGTCCGGCGCCTCAGAAGGGGGAAGCAGTGCCCTGCCAACACTGTTTACAGTAGAGGTGGGGAGCTGTTGACTTCAACTGGGGATATTGTCGGGCGGTGGAAGGAATACTTCGAGGATCTCCTCAATCCCACTGTCACGCCTTCTGTAGAGGAAGCAGAGGCTGGGGACCCAGAGGTTGATTCATCCATCACTCAGGCTGAAGTCACCGAGGTAGTTCGGAAGCTCCTCGGTGGCAAGGCACCGGGGGTGGATGAGATCCGCCCTGAATACCTTAAGTCTCTGGATGTTGCAGGGCTGTCTTGGTTGACACGCCTCTGCAACATCGTGTGGCAGTTGGGGACAGTGCCTCTGGACTGGCAGACCGGGGTGGTGGTCCCTCTATTTAAGAAGGGGGACCGGAGGGTGTGCTCCAACTACAGGGGGATCACACTCCTCAGCCTCCCTGGTAAAGTCTATTCCAGGGTACTGGAGAGGAGAATTCGGCCGATAGTCGAACCTCGGATTCAGGAGGAACAATGCGGTTTTCGTCCTGGTCGTGGAACACTGGACCAGCTCTATACCCTCCGCAGGGTGCTTGAGGGTTCATGGGAGTTTGCCCAACCAGTTCACATGTGTTTTGTGGACTTGGAGAAGGCATTCGACCGTGTCCCTCGTGGCATTCTGTGGGAGGTGCTTCGGGAGTATGGAGTCCGGGGCCCTTTGCTAAGGGCTGTGCGGTCTCTGTATGACCGGAGCAGGAGCTTGGTTCGCATTGCCGGCAGTAAGTCAGACCTGTTCCCGGTGCATGTTGGACTCCGGCAGGGCTGCCCTTTGTCACCGGTTCTGTTCATTATTTTTATGGACAGAATTTCTAGGCGCAGCCAGGGGCCGGAGGGAGTCCGGTTTGGGGACCACGGGATCTCATCTCTGCTTTTTGCGGATGATGTTGTCCTGTTGGCTCCTTCGAATCAGGACCTTCAGCATGTGCTGGGGCGGTTTGCAGCCGAGTGCGAAGCGGCTGGGATGAGAATTAGCACCTCCAAGTCCGAGGCCATGGTTCTCGACCGGAAAAAGGTGGTTTGCTCCCTCCGGGTTGGAGGAGAGCTCCTGCCTCAAGTGGAGGAGTTTAAGTATCTTGGGGTCTTGTTCACGAGTGAGGGAAGGATGGAGCGTGAGATTGACAGGCGGATCGGTGCAGCGGCAGCAGTAATGCGGTCATTGTACCGGTCTGTCGTGGTGAAGAAGGAGTTGAGCCGAAAGGCGAAGCTCTCGATTTACCGGTCAATCTACGTTCCACCCTCACCTATGGTCATGAACTCTGGGTCATGACCGAAAGAACGAGATCTCGGATACAAGCGGCCGAAATGATTTCCCTCAGCAGGGTGGCGGGGCGCTCCCTTAGAGATAGGGTGAGGAGCTCTGTCACCCGGGAGGAGCTCAGAGTAGAGCCGCTGCTCCTCCACATCGAGAGGAGCCAGCTGAGGTGGCTCGGGCATCTATACCGGATGCCTCCTGGACGCCTTCCTGGGAGGGTGTTCCGGGTATGTCCCACCAGGAGGAGGCCCCGGGGAAGACCCAGGACACGCTGGAGGGACTATGTCACTCGGCTGGCCTGGGAACGCCTCGGGATTCCCCCAGAAGAGCTGGAGGAAGTGTCTGGGGAGAGGGAAGTCTGGGTATCCCTGCTTAGACTGCTGCCCCCGCGACCCGGACCCGGATAAGTGGAAGAAGATGGATGGATGGATGGATGGAAAAATAAAGATAAAACTGAATCTGATACTACCCAAAAAATTAAAGAAGTGAAACATCAAATAAATGAACTGCATTCACTAGAAATTCAGAAGAAATTGCCATTTATAAAACAAAAATATTATGAAATTGGAAGTAAATCGACTAAATTCTTGGCTTATAAACTAAAGAAGCACCAAACAGAGAGAGTAATATTTAAGATCAAAGACCCGGTAACTAAACGAACAACTCATAATATCCAGGAAATCCAAAACTGTTTTGAGACATACTACAGAAATCTTTACTCCCAAAAGACCTGTAAAGAAAACACAATGACTGACACCCTACTTAATTCACTAAATCTTCCTGTTGTCTCAGACAAACAGAACAAAATTCTTCTAGTGAGAATAACAACCAAAGAACTGGAGAAAGCAATCGCAAAACTAAAAACAAACAAATCACCAGGCTCTGACGGATTTACAGCAGAATACTACAAATCTTTGAAAGAGACATTATCACCACTTTTACTAAGAACATTTAACTGGATACTTGAAGGAGGCCAAATTCCCCCATCGTGGCGAGAGGCAGTTATTGTAGTAATACCAAAAGAGGGTAAGGATAGCCTTGAATGCTCTAATTACAGACCAGTCAGCATATTAAATCAAGACTACAAACTTTTTGCCTCAGTTCTAGCCAAGAGACTAGAAATTATTCTTCCGGACATTATTAACTTTGACCAGACAGGTTTTATTAGACAGAGACAAACCAGAGACAATATCAGACGTACTCTACATGTAATCAATCACATAAAACAAAACAACTTAGAAGCTGTAATACTAGGACTAGAAACCGAAAAGGCTTTTGACTCTGTAGACTGGTCCTACTTGTATAAGGTTTTATTCAGATTCAACTTTCACAGAAAATTTGTTAAGACAATTGAAGCGTTATATAATAAACCAACAGCAAGGATAAGAATGAATGGAACACTATCAAACTCTTTTGAACTAGAACGGGGTTGCCGACAAGGATGTCCTATGTCCCCACTTTTATTGCATTATTTATAGAACCTTTAAGCCAATGGATTAGACAAAACGAGAAAATACGTGGAATTAAGATGGGTCATGAGGAACAAAAAATTGCCCTATTCACGGACGACATTTTAATATATGTAGACCACCCTAATGCTTCCCTCCCTGTCTTAATTACAACCTTAACAGATTATGGGATACTATCAGGTTACAGACTAAATACACATAAATCCCAAGTATTGGCATTTAATTACATTCCCAATCAAACTATCAGAGAGAAATTCAAAATAAAATGGGAAACTGAAGTGATGAGATATTTGGGTGTGAATATTCCAAAAAATTCTGATAATATTTTATCATTAAACTTTGAAACCTTAATTTCCAAAATAAAATCAGATTTGTCTAGGTGGAGTCTATTACCTTTCTTAAGTATAGCAGAAAAAGTTGAAGCAATTAAAATCAATATACTACCGAGACTTTTATATCTGTTTCAAACCATACCAACAGAACTCCCATCTGGGCAATTCCAAGAATTAGATAAAATGTTTTCAAGATTTATTTGGCAGGGAAAGAAACCCTGAATAAAATTTAAGACTCTCCAGTTGTCCAAGGAGAAAGGAGGTCTTTCTCTCCCAAATATTAAAAATTATTATAGAGCAGCACAGATAAAAAACCTTGGTCGATATATGTAATCCATCATATGTAGCAAAATGGAAAGAGATAGAATGCCAGACATCTAGCGATATCCCATTGCAAGCTATAATAGGAGACAGTGCCTTAAACAAATGTGTAAAGGAAAATAACCCATGGATAAAGACATCACTTAAAATCTGGTTTCAAATGACTAGAGAACACCAAGCCAAAGAACCATTTCAGCTTCTGAGATGGATAGCTTATGACCCAAAATTCACACCTAATAAGACAGATACAGTATTTAAAAAATGGTCTGAAAACGGGCTGATAAAATACAATGACCTCATACGAATGGAAAGTTCAGAAACTTTCAAGACTTAAAAGATAACTACAACCTATCAAACCGAGACTTTTACCACTTTTTACAAGTTAGACATCATACTGAAAAAATGATAAAAAAGGAAGACTTAGACAAAACAAATTCAGGCATCCTAAAGGTCTTTGTATCGGCATATAATTCAGAGCCAGGACTTAGAAACATTTCTAAGTTATACAATGGAATAAATGAGTTAAATGCAGTGGACACAATTTATATAAAGGAAAAATGGGAAAGGGAAGGAAATTTTACATTACATTACATTACTTAATTAGATTTTTTAAAACACCAACACAGAATAGTTTCCTTCATAAAAACACCTCATGTTGGAGGTCATGTGGGGAAAAAAAGGCAAACCATTATCATGTATTTTGGGACTGTCCTTTACTCCAGAACTATTGGAAACAAATTAAGGATATTATGGAAAATGTGCTTAAGGTGCTGATTCCCTTTACTTTTGAGTTGAACAAAGCAGTAAAGGATGCACTGCATAGGGAACACAATGCTTTTCTCCATGGTGACAGCAAGGATAAGATTGAAGCTAAAAAAGAAGTCAGATATGAAATTAAGAGGGCAAAACTACAATATAAAAGTAAAATAGAGGGGAAGTTTCACAGTAACGACCTGAGGGCTGTATGGGATGGTATGAAGGTCATGACAGGCCAAGATAAGAAGAAGAATTCTGGGTCAGTCACAATAGATGGTTTCGACTCAAATTCAGAACTTGCAAATGCTCTGAATGATTTTTACTTACGTTTTAATGATGAACATGATTTTACTAAAAATCACTGTGATATATTTGATTCCTTAAATGACATTACTGTCAACCCCTGGCTTACGATCAGCGCCATTTCTGTTAAACACATGTTCTCCAAATGTAATGTCAGAAGGAGCCCTGGGCCTGATATGGTCACTGGCAAACTGCTAAAATTCTGTGCAGATCAATTATGTGACATTTATTCTGATCTTTTTAATTTGTCACTCTCCCAGCATAAGGTCCCAATGCCATGGAAGGAGTCTATTGTAGTCCCTGTGGCTAAAATCAAGTCTCCAAAGGTGCTTAATGATCTAAGGCCTGTGGCCTTGACTTCAATAGTGATGAAGACTTTTGAGCGGCTGGTCAAACAAATTCTTATTGAAAAGGTTCAGAGCCAGCTTGACCCGATGCAATTTGCTTATCGGGCCAGCAGAGGGGTAGATGATGCAACCATCACTCTGTTCAATTACCTGTACAAGCATCTTGAAGGTACAAAAACACATGCTAGGCTTTTATTTCTAGATTTCTCTTCAGCTTTTAATACAATCCAGCCACATATTTTAATCAATAAATTATTGTCAGATTTTAATCTTGATGCTGGACTGGTGAAATGGATGCTAGATTTTTTAACTTGTAGGCCGCAGGTTGTAAGGGCCAATGATGCTTTTTCCCAGAAGCGGCTGTCATCCACAGGCTCACCACAGGGGTGTGTCCTGTCTCCCTTATTGTATATTCTTTATACAAATGATTGCAAGAGCAAATACAAGTACAGGCATCTTCTGAAATTCGCGGACGATACAGTCCTCATCAGCCTGCTCCAGGAAGGAGAGGTTGATCATGGTCCAGTCGTGGAAGACTTTGTAGAGTGGTGCGACAACCACTTTCTGAAGCTAAATGTCCTAAAAACTAAAGACCTGGCCATTGATTTTAGGAAAAACTCTCCCTCTACCCTCCCAACCATCATTAAGGGCTCACAAGTAGAGACAGTAGAGCACTATAAATACCTGGGCACAGTCATTGATAAAAACTTGAATCATGACTTCAACACGTCTGCAATCTGCAAAAAGGGCTTGCAGAGACTTTATTTCCTGCGCCTTTCTGACATTGTCAAGGTAGCCAGCAAGATAATTGGCACACAGCAGCTTTCTATGTCAGATATCTACAACCGACAAGTCTATAGAAAGGCACAGTCGATCTTGGCCAGCACTGACCACCCACTTTTAGGAGAACTTGTTCTTCTTCCTTCTGGCCAGCGTTACAGGCTCCCCAAGGTTAGAAGCAATAGGTTTAAATTTTCTTTTATTCCAAGTGCAATAAATGTTCTTAATTTGCACTGAGTCTTGATGGATTCAATTTGTCTGCACTGTCTATAAGCACTCCATATGGTCTTATTCCTTTATAGATTTATTTTTTTTCGATGGACAGCTTGATCTTATCTATTTTATTCATGGTTGTTTGTGGTTGTGATTGTTGTTGACATTGTCTTGATTGTCCCTTGTATGTTGAATTGCACTGCAAACTAAATTTCCCCTTGAGGGACAATAAAGAACTGAACTGAACTGAGACGTTGTATCTGGGACTGAAACCGGAAACGGTTGAGGGAGCTTCTAAGAAATATATGTTCAATATTTTTCTGATAGCAAGCAAAAAAGCTCTCACGAGAAAATGGATGTCACCAGATGCTCCCACGGTTGAGGGCTGGATTGCTGTAATCCATGACATTTTTGTGATGGAAAAAATTACTTTTACTTTACGTATGGAGCGAGAGAAGTTTAATAGTTGTTGGACACCTTGGACCAAATATGTATCTTCAATCACAACTGGCTTTAACTGGTCTTAAATGTTTGAACTAGTACATGACTCCCCCTTCAAAGTTCATGTTGAGCTACTCATGTGTTACTTGTATATAGTTTATTTGAGATAATGTAAGTCATCTGTTTAAGGAGCACATGTATGCAGTCGGACCCCCTTCCTAATTTTCTTTTACTAAATATCTTCCTTTTTATAATGTAATTGGTCAGCAAGGGGCTCCTCCAGTCGGTTTGAATATGTGTTGAGGTACCAGAGATAACTTAATTTGAATAGAGATGATTTAATTTTATTGCTTCATTCCTATATTGAATTATTTATTCTTTAATTTAGTTTCATGCTAAGTACATTTGGCTGATTGTAAGTGAACACGTTGGTTTGTGGGTGTGCATGTATTAACATTTCTGTTCTGGTCTCTCATTTTTAAAATTTGTTATTTTCATTTTACTTTACTTTAATTTATTCCATTTTTATTATTATTATTATTCTTAAATTTACTTTATTCATTCATTCATTTATCAGTCCATGTCTGATATTCTTACCAATAACGGTTTTGTCTAGGGATGAAACAACCTTTACAAAAATATTTTTATCTATTTAGACTACTAATACCATCTCAATATTTATTTTTACTTGTTTGCACTATTACTTTGGATGGAAGGAAACAAAAACAACATATTTGTAACACTGATGTGCTGTAAGTCATGCTCCAAATTTGTTCTAAATAAAAATTTAAATTAAAAAAAAAAAAAAAAAAAGAAATGTTACACGTTTTAGATTGAGCTCAGCAGTGTCTAACTGGTTCAAACAAAGTCAGTTTGTATGAAGCATGTGTGTGCTTATGGTGACAAAGTTGGGTTTTTACTCATTTTTGTACAGTTCAAGTGTTTCATTTTGCAAAAGATCTGAGGTGTTCTGCTACTTGTGTGTGTGGTTGTGTGAATTGTGTGTAGTGTTTTGACAAAATGAGCCCTGTTTTCAAAATCATGCTGAAGCAATTGTAAACTGTAAAACTGTAAAGATGCTGGAAAGCAACAGTAAATGTGTGTCCTGAGTTTGTCTCACCACAGAAACATGTGTTATTAACCAAATTTGAATAATTTAAAAAAAAATCCTGATGTTTAGAAAATTAGATCTCAAAAAAAAAAAAAAAAAAAAAAAAAAAATTACCAGTTTTCTCTGTTCTAAACAATGGTGACATATAATATATGTCAGCATTATATATGCTGTCTCCAGTGTCACACACCACTATGCCTTTGCATATATGGTGTTTGTCATCAGTGTTTTTTGTATCATTTCATTTATTTTTAATGATAGTAAATATTCTGCAGTTTTACTTTTTACTTTCAAATCTTTCACTTTGAAATCCAGACCTTTATTTTGAAATCCAGAATTACTGACAAGTGGAGCTACTTTTTTTTCCCACAGTGCCACAATCAGAAGAAGAAAAATAGTTGTCTTGTTAAGCAACAATAAATGTATCCTGACTCTGTCACACCACAGAAACATGTGCTATTAACCACCCAGACAAATTTGATTAATGATTAAAAAAATGACAAAGTAGGCCACTTAAAATTAGGTCTGAAAATCTGCAGTTCTCTCTGCTCTGACACCTGGGGGGCATGTCTGCTCCACTCTGTTGTCTCACTGTCAAGGAGGGACCTGGCCACAGACAACATGGCGGACCTCTGCAAGAGGGCACAGTTGCTCTCCTTTGTGTCGTTTTTGTGTGAGCGTAGTAGTTGCCCTGAACGATGTTCAGTCAGGCTAAGGGGGCCTTCACATTTGTTCAGGGCTCACCACGAGGTAGAGCACAGACAGGCAAATGCACAGTGCCTTTATTAATGAAAAGTCTGGGTTTTTTTTAGAGATGGCATCTCGCCTTTCAGAAGCTGAAAAAAGTTTGCACCCCCCCCCCCCCCACCTCACAATTTTTATCATTACAGTTTTTTACAATGCTAAAACACTAAACCCCATTCTCTGAACCAAATTCTCAGTGGCCTAAACTCATTTTTCGAATCAAACACTCTTTTGGCCAAACCTTAAACACTGTTCAGGTACTTAGACTCAATTTGCAAAACTCATCTGCTCTTTTTTGCGAAACCTTAAACACATTTTCAGTCACTAAATGTAACAGGGTCATTTATTCAGCAGTAGTATGTGTAAAGAATGTGCAGTTGCAATATTAAGTATTATAATTACACAAAATTTGTTCCTGTTGTTATTACCTGACATGCTAAGACCTCCATAGTAAATATGTGGAACGTTTTATACTCAGCTTCAGTACCCCTACGTTCACCTTTGGGGGTACCCCTCCTATAAAGGGGGTGTCTCCTGCCTTACCTCTCCCCTTTTGCTGTTGTTCTCCACGGGCGAGGTAAGCGTCATTGCTCTCGCAGTAATTTTGGTGTTTTAGCGCTGTTAAGCTATGTTTATAAGTTCATTTTTCAGCCTAAACTTATCGTATAATATTCTAACATGTTCCTGTATCACTTAATTTGTGTAGGGGCTCAAGTTGTGTGGTTGTAATTGACGGAGGACTTTGTTTTTTACCTCTTGCTGTCAGGTACGTTTTCTGTGTTTTATTGCACTTTATTGAATGTAACATGGCTGTACACCCTTTTGCTGTTGTTCTCCATGGGAGAGGGGCTCAAGTTGTGTGGTTGTAATTGACGGAGGACTTTGTTTTTTACCTCTTTCAGCTGCTGAAAATAAACGGAGAATGCCTCCAAAGATATCCCCGGTTTGGGCCTCTTCAACATAACACAACGCAGACAACAGTCCACCGGTTACATAAACACATTTCACACTGTGATACACTTGTGTTGCAAAATTGTAAACACTGGCAGCAAAATGTGAACACAACTCCAACACAACTGTCATCTTTTACACACAACTCAAAATTGAACACACATATTTCTAATGATGTGATCAGACCAATTGAGCAGGATAAAAGTCAGTTCAGAGGGCACAGGTGGCACATGTGCATCCATCTACAATGGACAGAAACATACAGAGAGGGAGAGAAGGAAGAGTCTGTGTGAGAGGTGGTGGACGAGGAGGAAGGAGAGGAGGAAGAGGCTGAGGATGATAAGAACAATCATTACTGATGAAATTCGGGCAACTATTGTACATCATGTCCTTGCTCATGGGATGAAATTCTCGTGAGATTGTTGTATGTTGTTCCTTCATTATGATGCTAAAATGATCACTCTCATGAGCTCTTCTGCGGGTCTGGGGTTCCCTTCAAGACTCGACCATCAGTCACTGTCTCCTCTGCTTGTGTCACTTCGACATATCGGTGGTCTCGCCGCCGGCGGGATTATGTGTACACCAAAGAGAGTAAGTTGCCTTGTGGGCTTATAAATGTAATAAATAAATTACCATTCTGATGCAGACTGTGAGGAACGAGGCTGATCATCATGTAGGTCAGTGTCTGGCTCTGGTGGCTCAAACAAGTAGGGCTTGGTCAGTCCAATGAGGCTGCCAGCGTTAGCGACCATTGTCTCCTCCTTGTAGAAGACACAGAGGCGGGAACCCTCCCGTGTGTGGCCGTGGTTTCAGCGCCTCCAGCGGACATGCCCCCAGCATCTCATAGCAGAGAAAACTGATAATTTTTTCATTATTTTGAGACCTAATTTTATATGCTTAGCATTTTTTTAATCATTCAAATTTGGCAGGGTGATTAATAACACGTTTCTGTGGTGTGACAAACTCAGAACACACATTTATTGCTACTTTACTGTAACTTTAAATAAAATAAAATAAAATTACTAATAATTAATAATTAATAAATTAAATTAAATTAATGTTAATATGTTAATAAATTAAATTAATATTATGCTGTACGGCCCGAATAAGACAGTTTCTTTAAATATATTTTTTTATTGGTGTATTCTCCATCATTGATGTTCTGAAGTGCCAACTTGGTTAACATTTTCAATTACAGTCATTGCTGGGGTCAATTTGACCCCAAACATAAAAGATGTCTGCTTATTTTAATAAAGTTAAAATAAAATTTAGATTTTGACAACAGGGGATACAACAAGAGTGCTCTTGGAGTTGGGCATAACCTATTCACATTGTTTCATAAACTGTTTATAAGAAATTGTTTAATAATAAATTTGATCTAAACATTACAGGATTTTAAAGAACTGGTGACTTTTTAAAGACTTATTGAGTTAACTTCATATTTTTAAAATTCCGTACTACTTACACCTTAATATAAAATATTGCCTTATGCCTGTACGGTCAATTGATTTTTACAATATATAATGAATAAACTTTATTTATATTTTTTTAAATCCTTGTGTCACAGCTTAGGCTGTGACCCCTGTTGTGTTCCTGTGTTCTCCCTGTTTGTGTGTGTGTGTGCTGTGGGCGTGGTATTGTCATCAGGCACCTGGTGGACCTCAACATTGTGTTACATTTCAGGCCGCTCAGTTTACTGTGTATACATGAGAGATTCCAGTGTTTTCTCTTGTGCATCTTAAATTAACGTCTCCTCTCCTGTGCCTCAGGATTCCAGTGCCGACAGCTCAACTACCAACCATCTTCAAGCACCACTGCAGCAATTCCTCCACTCTTCTGCCCAGCTCATCGGTCTGCCTGCCCCCTGCCTTCTCCATTCCCCCCAACCTTTGGTTTTCCCAGTAAATCCCTTTAATTTGTTCAACTGCCTGTGGTATCTGTGTCTGCATTTGGGTCCCAAAAACAACAGCCATAACACCTTTGCTTAATTGGCAAATTTTACGAACCAAACAGTGATTATGCAGAATGCAGCCTTCACATGGGAAAAAATACAAGAAGAACAACAATCTCTGCTGCTGAGGTCACGTGTGTCATGAGGTCTGCAGACAGGTATTCAGGGTGTCAAATACAACACAAATTGAAAACAACCTGAAAGATGGACGCTTATATAGTCGCTTATATGGGTCATTCCTACTATTCAGTGCCATTTAACCATAGTAACTTTATCTTAAAAAATGTAAAACTTTGCATGATTTTATTACACTGCCTGGCCAAAAAAAAAGTCACACACTCTAATATTTCGTTGGACCGCCTTTAGCTTTGATTATGGCATGCATTCACCATAGCATCATTTTTATAAGTTTATGCAATGTCACGACATTTATTTCTGTTCAGAGTTGCATTAATTTTTCACCAAGATCTTGCATTGATGATGGGAGAGTCGGACCACTGCGTAAAGTCTTCTCCAGCACATCCCAAAGGTTCTCAATGGGGTTCAGGTCTGGACTCTGTGGTGACCAATCCATGTGTGAAAATGATGTCTCATGTTTCCTGAACCACTCTTTCACTATTAGAGCCTGATGAATCCTGGCATTGTCATCTTGGAATATGTCCGTGTCATCAGGGAAGAAAAAGTCCATTGATGGAAAAACCTGCTCATTCAGTATATTCAGGTAGTGAGCTGACCTCAGTTTTTTGGACACATAACGTTGCTGAACCTCGACCTGAGCAACTGAAGCAACCCCAGATCATAACACTGCCCCCACAGGCTTGTACGGTAGGCACTAGGCATGATGGGAGCATCACTTCATCCACCTCTCTTCTTACCCCGATGCCCCCATCACTCTGGAACAGGGTAAATGTGGACTCATCAGACCACATGACCTTTTTTCATTGCTCCACAGTCCAATCTTTATGCTCTCTAGCAAATTGAAGCCTTTTTGCTGATTATCCTCACTGATAAGTGGTTTTCTTAAGGCTACACAGTTGTTTAATCCCAATCCCTTGAGTTCTCTTCACATTGTTTGTGTAGAAATGTTCTTACTTTCACTATTAAACAGAGCCATGAGTTCTACTGTTGATTTTTTACGATTTGATTTCACCGAACGATCACGATCATTCAGAATATTTTTCAGACCAAATTTTTTCCTTGAAGATGATGGTTCACCACTATCCTTCCAGGTTTTAATAACGTGTTGGACAGGTCTTAACCCATTTTTAGTAGTTTCATCAGTCTCCTTAGTTGTTTTCTTTGCTTGATGCAGGCCAATAATTTGACCCTTCTAAAACAGAGTAACATCTTTTCCACGACCACAGGATATGTCTTCTGACATGGTTGTTTAAGAAATGAGAAGCTGCTCACTGCATCAGTTAGGGTTAAATAACTTGTTGACAGTTGAAACATATTAATCACTGCAGTAATCATCCAATGGAAGGCTCTTACCTGTTAGCTTAGATAAATCCAGGTGGTGACTTTTTTTTTTGGCCGGGCAGTGTATTTCATCTGGAGGAGGGCTTGTTAAATTATAAGAAAAATATATTGGTCAAGCTCAGGATATCATGCTGTAATGATTTTGATCAAATTTTCAGCACAAGACATGGGCCAAATGTCCACCCTGTTAAGGACATTCTTATCTCTATTAGTAAGTGTTTTGAAAGGACAATTATTTGCAATTTACATTACCTAAGAGCTGAAATGTCCCTTACTTTGCCCTTTAAATGTATTTTTTTTTAAAGTTTTCATAAACCAGCATTACCCACTGCGCAAAGGGATGTCCATACGACGTCTTTTTTAAGTTATTTTTGGATGTCTAATTCGGGTCATCTGAAGGTGCAGAATGTTACTCCAGACGACGTCTTTTTTAGACGTCTTTTGAACGTCGATTTGTGACGTCCATAGTACGTCCATATGGGAGCTATTCCTAGTCCTAATGTGGTCTTTGGGGGACGTCTTTTTTACATCCAAATGTGGTCCTTGTGGACGTCTTTTCTACATCAAATTATTACTCATTTTAGACATTGTTTTTATACTGTACTGCTTCTAGTTTCTATGCATAACTATAGTCCCATTGCAGAAGGTGGCATGCTGTTCCAGGTTATTTTCCTATTGCTTCATTTGAATCTATCACCAGCAGATGGTAACTGGAAATGGATAAAGAAGGCATCCACTTAAAACCTGCTGACAAGCCAAATGAAGGTACAGTAAAATTAACAGGTACAGGAAACTGTTTCCTACCTTCTGGACTTAAGACTACAGTCAGGTTAACAATAAATCACAATCCAATCCTGACTTTTTTTTCTTTTTTACAATTTTTATTGTAAAAATATGCAAACATTTTCACAGCATGCTTTAAATGCTATTCCAAAGATACAAACATAGCAGACACATGAAATCCCTGGGTGACCGGGAAGCCCCCCCCCCAATCCTTTGGGGTGCATGCTTCAAATGGTCAGCAGCATGTTGCCTTATGAGTTCCTGAGTTGCATCACTATCAAACTTCATTACTCCATCTGCACAAGTAGAAAAAGACAAATGATAAGAAATATGCACAGACAAACTGCATTCATACACCAAATCTGCATATCTGTAAGCAAAAGTGTGTTGCTCCTGCTATGCATCCACTACCAATTCTGTATTAATACACAACCATCAGCCATTGTAGAGAGATGGCTAAAGCTAATGTTTGCAGATCCAACGCTAATTGTAACGACAACCGGTTTGAAGTAGATTAACACAACAAAGCTAAAACGGCAAACGCTTTAAATGCATAAATGAACATATTAACTAGAAGCTCGATGGCTGACAACTTACCTGCAATTTAAACACTGATTGCCTGTTGGAGACGCCAACGATGCACAGCCAGCGGCGTTTTGCTTCCACAATACCTGGGCCGATGGGAGTGGCTCTTAAGTTGCACTTGGGATAACGCAATGCCTCAGCCAATCACAATGACGTTGACTCTTCTTCTTCTTCTTCAGTTCTAACGCGGTTGATTTTTTTTTTTTTCCCTACACCTTACAGAATAACACTAAAAAAACAGGAAAATGTAAACAATCAAAATATTACTTATATTTGTTTTACCCTTTTAGGCCTAAGCATTGATCACTAAAATAATCATATGGCTATAAGTAACAACAACAACAACAACATATTATTGTTGTTATTATTATTATTATTATCATCATCATCATCATTAGGCCTATTATTATAAGGTTATACTACACTTGTCTTAGATGTCCTAAAAAGTGACCTATCCCGACGTCCAAATGTTCAACTGCATATGGACGTCAAAATTTAGTCATAATTAGACATCCAAATGTTCAACTGTATATAGACGTCGAAATTGGGTCATAATTTAGACGTCCAAATGTTCAACTGCATATAGACGTCGAAATTGGGTCATAATTTAGACGTCCAAATACTAACCTATTTTGGACGTCGAGAATAGGTCCATAATAGGTTTTGGACGGACGGACGCAATATGGACATGATCTGGACGTCCATACGACGTCCAATGTTTAAGGGGTATCTTGAAAAGAGACATGTTCTATATTAAGGCACAATGTGATTTCAACACATTTCTTTAAGAATAAAAAGCAATTTCAATGAAACTTGGCCCATTTTTAATTGACTGATTTATTTAATTCATTCACTGTCAGTATTCACAAAGACAACATAGTACTTGTTTTTAATTAATTTAATGTCAAAAACACACAGGTAACAGGGTGGACAAAGGAGAAACGGGGGACAGGATGTAACAGGGTGGACATCATAACAGTGAACAGTAATACATTTCCCAACAACCATCACAACAACAACAGAAACACATCCACATCAAAGTTCAGCATCAAATGTCCTGCACCCCCAAAATAAACCTCACAAACATTTTTCAATCTCTGACTTTATTCAAACCAGCAACCCAGATGTTTTTCCAAGAAATTCCACACGTTTTTTTCTAGCTGGACAGACCTCTTGTTTAGGGGTTGTGGCTCTCTCATTAGGCACACAATCTGGTCATCCCTGTACCAGCTAATGTCCTCTCATGGACTTGGCCAGAAAAACTTGTTGGTCCCATTCCTGTGCATGCATTTCACCTTAACATCCTCTTCACCCTCCAGGGTGATTCCTGGGTATGGCTCACCATCGTAATTGACAATGCACCACTCCCCAATGTTTTCTTTTGTGATGACTTCAGGCTGCGATGGTTCATCAGTACAATGTGGGCTTGCCTCTTTTCCCAGGCTCACTTCCCTCAGCCCATAGCATGCACAGTCGAGTGCACCCTTGTCTGCCTGGCAAAGGCAACTTATGTCGTGATATTTAATTTTCCCTGGAGAGAGACTGATGATTTGGTGGATTTTCATTGTTCCTTTTACAGGCACAAGTGGGGGCACTTCCATCATTTCCTGCACTTTCCTCTCAACATCTCTTTCTCCAACAAAAAAAGTTCCACTGAAGTGCCCCTGTTTTTTAGCTGCTGAAACATGGCCTCTGCATTAGGGATATCTACTCCATGTTGGACCATTTTGTCAGCCCCTCTTTTTACAGTACTCCCAACACCATCTGGAGCCCCCTTTCCATGGTTAGCCTCAAAAAAGTTCCAGCTGATGTCTTTGAAGCCTTTCTTGAAGGGCTTGTGTGACAGTAGGTAGAAGTTGCCCTTCTGTTTGTATTGAGTGGCTGGACTGTCACTGAAGAAATGGAGGCGACTGATCAGAGGATGTTGCTCCCTCACCATGTCTAACACAGGGTCAAGGTGGGCCCAGATAGCTGGGGGATCGTGCTGCCTGGTGAGATGGAGCAGAAAGCCACTGGTGATTGTTCAGCTGCAGCGTACAGCATTCCAGTATGGAGGGTTGCTTGTTGATGTGACCCTCCAAAATGGACAGATTGGATTTCTTGAGAATACTTACAGGAGTAGTTCTCACTGAAATCTACGTGTAGTAGACACTCATTGTCTCTCAGGTTTTCTCTCAGCTGTCTGTAGGCCCCATACTGCCATCGGATATTAAAAATGTGCTGCCTAAATCTGAACAGCCGGTCATGGAACTCACTTACAAGTGCATGCTCTGTTGTCATCACAGTTCTTTTCACAATGATTGTTGACCTCTTCCCAGAATTCTCTCCATCATTAACATTGGTATTGTCTTCCAGAGACCATTTGGTAAGGGCTACTTCTGTGTTTGTAGGAGGTCTCAGCATTGTATGTGTTGAGCTGACACAGTCTTTACACTCACCGTATGCACAGAGTTTGGATTTGGGATTGCACATTGTTGCATCTACCATCTCCTCAAGATTTTTTGTTGCTGACAGACCTTGGCTGTGTACAGTGTTGGCCATGAACTGTAAGTTCTCATGAGTTCTGCACTGACAGGTGTCACGATCAGCCTCTGTGGGTACCACAACCCAAAATGGTCTTAAGGTACAAAAAGAAGAGTAAGAGACTCGGTTTTCATTTTCTGAGAGGAACTTCTGGTGCAGATTCTTCATCGTGTCAGTTAGCAGACGTTTCTGGGTTTTTTTTTTACCTTCTTTTGAGTTACAGTTTGTTTTCACCCTGTTGTCATCCGACTAACATCATCTCTTAAAAAGAAGGCCATTCTCTTTGCATTCAGGAGGTAATCTGTTGCTCTTCTTTCTTTCATAGGTCACGAGCCCTCCATCTGGTCTTTGACCTTGCTTCTTTGAAAAGCCCAAAATTGCCTCTGCAGCCCTCTGCAGCCTGTATTTCTTAATAATTTTTCCCATTGTTGTTTTGGCAATAATTTGCCTCTCCCGTTCCTTCTTAGTGTTTTTGTATTTATTTCTGATTTCTTCAACAATTGATTCCTGCAACAACAATTTTCTCCTCATAGTGCTGTTAACTGTTTGACAGCGCAGCAGTGCATTCACTGTAGAATGATTTTTTTCCCGCTGCCAAGAGCTGGCATCTCTTTTTGTATTTTTCTTTTTTTCTCTTTTCCCTCTTCAACAAGGCCTTTAGATTTTCAATCTCATTCTGGAGTCTTCTTCTCCCTTGTCTTACATTCCTCCGTCCAACAACATATTGCCTAAAAGAGAGAAAGCATATTGTCAAAATGTACAAGTACTCTAATGGATAAATGTTATGTATACAACAATTCTAGGATAATAGCTTACATTAAAATGAGTTGTTGTTCTTATAGCATCCCTTTATCAGGGTACACAATGTTTTTGTATTTAATATAAGTAATTTTAACAGTTTCTGTTTTCTTACTTTTAGAGCACATATGTACTCTCACATGCACACACAGGTGCACAGGAGCACACACAATGTAAGGGCAAAATCATTTAAAATAATTCAATTGCATATTCTGCCTAATCAACAAAGCATTCAACTGTCAACTATTTAACCTTGAGGGCCCTAGTTGAGGGGCATTTTCTGCCTCTAGGGGAGTGTCTGGACTTGTGGGAGAAGTGATCATTGCTAGATGAGTTGTGCTGGCTCTGGCACTCTCTCTCTGCTTTCTCTTCTTTTCTCGCCATTTCTTTATTTGTGCTCTCTTCTCCCTTTCACTGAGGTCTGATACTTTCTTTTTTCTCCTTTCCTCTCTGTCATAGTCTCTTTCTCTCAGCTCCCTTTTCTCCTCCTGCTCCAGTGATCTTCCTCTCCCCCTCCCACTGCTTCACTCTACCTGCCAGTCACGCCCACCTCCTCAGGCCAACTCCCCTCACCTGCTGCACAGCTGCAGCTCATTCCCCAATCAACCCTGTATTTAAGCCTCACTAACCTTCCTATCTTTGCCAGATTGTTCCTCTGCAGTATGCAAGACTCTCCAGCGTTCACTACCTGCCCGATCTCCCGTTATCAACTCTGCATGTCCCTGACCTGCTCTCCTTGTTTGCCTCCCGGTGAATCTACCTGCCTTTTGTCCTCAACCACGTGCTCTGCCTCAGCGTCCTCGGCTTCTGTCTGCTCATCTGGTTCTGACTCCTCCGCCTGGTCTCGGCTCATCCTCTGCTCACTCCCCAACGGTGCCTCTGCCTTCTCAGACTGCTCATCTGGTTCCGACTCCTCCGCCTGGCCTCGGCTCCTCTGCTGCTCACCCCTCATCGGCACCTATGCTTCATCGGCTAGCTTCTCTGGCTATGGCCTCGGCTTTCAGGGTCTGCATCACGACGAGCCCTGTAGTACCGCTGCTTTTCTGCAGCAGACAACACCATTCCCTGACAAATATATTCATATTGTTTTGATCAATCTTTTTTAACAGCGTAAATGACAAACAAATCCACAACAAATCAGTAGTAAATAAGAATCATGGTGGAAACACTAATTCATTTAGCCCTCTTACGTCCACCCTGTTACTTTGTGTCCACCCTGTTACCATGCATAACAGTACCAGTAACACAGTAACAGGGTGGACAGTAACACGGGGGACATTTTAAGCTAACATCAGACATTACTAGGCCTGACCATAGAGAAAGATTTTTAATGTATTTACTAGGGTTGTGTATTGATAAGGTTTTAGCGATTCTAATTCCTTATCAATCCCTGCTTATCGATCCAATTCCTTATCAATTCTCACTACGGAAAAACTGTTGGACGAGGGGCCTCTGCTGTAATGCCAATCGGGTCATCTAAATTACATGGATAAAAAAAATGTATTCATAAGTGAGAGCTGGATACACACAGTGGCGCTGAATTAACCTCATGTCACGACTAAAAACTTAGCTAACGTAGCTAGCTAACTGTTAGCAGGCTAGCTAGCTAGTTTACCTGCTGTGGCTACACTGTCCTCCTGTCTTCGAAGCGCCTCAAACACGGTGTATTCCTTGAGTTTAATGCCACGTTGTCCTGCCAGGTGTTTGATCATGTTGGTAGTGTTACCCCCTTTAGCTGAGAGGGATTTTTTGCAAGTGTTGCATATTCCCGCATCGTCTTTTTTGGTGAAATATAGCCACACCTTTGACCGTTTAGCGCGAGCCGGCGACATCTCCGCAACTGAGATAATCAGTCTAGCAGCAACAACAAAAAGCACATGGAATGACGTCACTGTGCATTCACTCGTGGGGTGCGTTCATTTGCTGTGTTAGCACACCCCGGGAGGAATCGATAAGGGAACCGAAATGGAGTTTTACCAGCGATTCCAGGGACACAACTTATTTTTAAGAATTTAAGCATTAAAAATGTTTTGATAACAAAAAAAAACATTGGTTAGGAACCATTATAAATGAGACTATAAAGGGATAATGAAAAAAATAGACTTTTTTTTTTTAATTTTTGTAATAATATAATTGTAACTTAATTTGAGCAAACATGAATGGGGACATGGCAGTACACCTTACTTGCAATTAAAGTCAGATTAATTATTTTAAATTCATTCATCCTGTGTACATATGGTTGTGTATTATGGTAGAGGGGAGTTAACCGTGTAAGATGAGATTTTAAAAATAAATATTAGCCCACTTTTACACAAAATATACCACATTATGGCATGGGGACTCAAATGTCACTCAATACTTGGATTGACCCATTATCTGTTAGTTTCCAGCAATATAAGTGTAGCAGAGAGAATCTGTGTCAGAGGCTGCACACTGCAGCCTCCAAAAAGTAGGTCAACTCCTCCCCTTTCCCAACCCCTCTAAATTGGCAGAGCCTATTTAACACACCTGTGGCATGAAGACTGCTTTTCTCTTTGTCTGTGCCTGGTGGCTGCCACATGGTCATGTCTCTGAGTTTACTGCCTGTGTTGCACGGATGGCCTGGTGAGCTTGGTGTCCATTGAAGTTGATCTGAGCGGTGAACTGTGTCAAACTGAGGGACATCAGGGTAATTGTGGTACCTGCTCAGACACAATCCGCTGCTGTTTTGTATTAGATGACTGCTGTCATTTTGTTTGGTAGTGTTTTGTTTTGTTATTTTGTAGTGTTTTGCTTTGTCATTTGGTTTTGTTCTGTTTTGTTTTAGGTGACTGTTTTGTTTTGTCTTGTTTAGTTTAGATTAGTATTTTGCTTAGTTTATTTTGAGTTAGCCACTACCTGCGCATCATGACTTTTATTGGAATTATTAAAATTTGCCTTTTTAGCCTGAACCAACTGGTTTAATACAGTTTTAACCATTTATTGAGTAACATTTTCTTTCTTTTTCCCTTACAGTGTAGTGGTTGCTGGCTAGCGGTGGGGGCTAGGCACCCTGGGTGGTTCCAAGCACCGTTCTGTTGTAGTGATAAGGGCACTGGGACACGATAGTCTGCACCTGTTTGCCGTGTGTTTGCTGTGAGTTCACGAGTGGTGGGTAAGTGCACTCCTGGGATACTTCTTTTGGTAGTTTGCCTCCCCCTTGCTAGTTTCCACTCACTCCCCCTTCCCCATTTTTTTGATAGTTTTAATCATATACTCTGGAAGTGTGTTTATTAATTAAAAAGAAAATTATGTTTAAGAGAATAAATTGTAATAAATTTTCATACATCCTTCCGTAATTTTGACTTGCCTTCATTCCCCATTACTAATTTTTCCTTTTCCCTCCACCGACACTTCCAGTTAAGTAGTATTATTCTTTTTGCTTAAACAATTGTTAATAAATAAATCTTGATTTGCTTTTGAACCACGTCTCTGTCTTGTAGTGTTTGAACCTGTGTTTGCCTTATTGCTTAGAATTGGGTAAGACTCCTTGGGTGAAAGTCCCTAGGTGGCGTTGTCTGGCTTGCAATTGGTGTTATTCTGTTACAGACCCTTTTATAATATAAAAACCCATATCTCCACGTTGCCACATAAGGATATTATTTTAAACCTTCCCAAAGCAGAGTGTAACTGTTTCTAAATGATTTATTTTCTATGGTCCTATCTTGCTGGTTAAATATCTATGTTCACACAACAATTTTATGTGGTCTTATGTGGTTTAATGCTTAAATTCCTTAAATTCCTTAATACATTTATTTATTTGCTGTATTTATTTATTATGACCTGCTATTTAATTGATTGCAATTGTCTATATTAACTGTCCAGGAATGTTTAAAATTTGATTTTATTATGCTTTAAATGGTGTATAATCAGGTCTCTCTTGCAAATGAGACTCTGTCTCAATGGGACTTACCTGATTAAATATTAAATAGATAAAAAATATAGTGTTGGGGGACCATGGCTCCAGCATGACACTGAGATATATTTCAAGTCTGCCCAAATAATCCTCTTCTTCTTCACTGTAAAGTCAAAAATTATTTCTTTTGTTTTTCTTTTTCTTTTGTCAAATGTGGAAAACTGAGGATACACAAACCAGCAAACAGATCTACCATAAAGCTTTTTTTATCACCTTGAATCAAGCCCACAGTCACTGTCATCTGCACATTCAATAGTCCCATGATCATATGTGTTGCTTGTGTAGAGAGTAAATAAAACTGTGGGAATAGCGCTCCCTTGTGGGGCTCCAGTCTTAGTAATCATAGCAGAGGACACTCCTATTTACATTGACACACTGTACTGTGTACTCAGGCAATCCAATAATGCCAGTACTTATGCCTAACTTCAGTATTTCCATCATAATATGGGGTCTGACAGTGTTAAATGTTAACAATGTTAACATGTTGCAAATTATAAGGGGTCAAATTCATGTTGCACTAACACCTGGATCTGGTTTAAATCAAATTCTCTTGAGACTCTTCATTATAATTGATGTTAAGCAACTGGTCAATAATAAATTAAAACAGATGATTTTGATATTTTTGTGTGAGATTTTCCATGTGCTAGGAATATAGTGTGTGCCAGGTTATTATTTATTTTGGTTACATTCCGTGGACAAATTTGATGTATCAAAGGTCATCCCCACTGTTACTCAAATGTATACACCGATGAGGCATAACATTATGACCACCTACCTAATATTGTGTAGGTCCCCCTTTTGCTGCCAAAACAGCCCTGACCCATCGAGGCATGGACTCCACTAGACCTCTGAAGGTGTGCTGTGGTATCTGGCATCAAGACATTAGCAGCACATGCTTTAAGTCCTGTAAGTTGCATGATGGGGCCTCTATGGATCAGACTTGTTTGGCCAGCACATCCCACAGATGCTTGATTGCATTGAGTTTTGGGGAATTTGGAGGCCAAGGCAACACCTCAAACTCATTGTTATGGTCCTCAAACCATGCCTTGACCATTTTTGCTTTGTGGCAGGGTGCATTATCCTGCTGAAAGAGGCCACTGCCATCAGGGAATACCATTTCCATGAAAAGGTGTACATGGTCTGCAACAATGCTTAGGTAGGTGGTATGTGTCAAAGTAACATCCACATGGATGGCAGGACCCAAAGTTTCCCAGCAGAACATTGCCCAAAGCATCACACTGCCTCCGCCGGCTTGCCTTTCTTCCCATAGTGCATCTTGGTGCCATGTGTTCCCCAGGTAAGCAATGTACACGCACCCGGCCATCCACGTGATGTAAAATTAAATGTGATTCATCAGACCAGGCCACCTTCTTCCATTGCTCCATGGTCCAGTTCTGATGCTCATGTTCCCATTGTTGGCGCTTTTGGTGGTGGACTGGGGTCAGCATGGGCACCCTGACTGGTCTGCGGCTATGCAGCCCCATATGCAACAAACTGCGATGCACTGTGTATTCTGACACCTTTCTATCAGAATCAGCATTAACTTCTTCAGCAATTTCGGCTACAGTAGCTCGTCTGTTGAATCGGACCACACGGGCCAGCCTTCGCTCCCCACGTGCATCCATGAGCCTAGGCCTCCCATGACCCTGTCGCCGGTTCACCACTGTTGAATCGGCGTCCTTGGACCACTTTTGATAGATACTGACCACTGCAGACCGGAAACACCCCACAAGAACTGCAGTTTTGGAGATGCTCTGACCCAGTCGTCTAGGCATCATAATTTGGCCCTTGTCAAACTCGCTCAAATCCTTACACTTGCCCATTTTTCCTGCTTCTAACACATCAACTTTGAGGACAAAATGTTCACTTGCTGCCTAATATATCCCACCCACTAACAGGTGCCAAGATGAGGAGACAATCAGTGTTATTCACTTCACCTGTCAGCGGTCATAATGTTATGCCTGATCGGTGTATTTTTCTCCTTCTTCCCTATAATTGTATACACCCCCTGCCATGCCTGCCTTCAATCATTACCTCTCATCTTCCCCTCAATCGTCAACTTATATTCATGCTTGCATTCATTGGTAAATCGACTTATTTCCTTTTGCACAGTTTTTATTTGGGACACACATTCCTCTTTAAAAACATTTTATTCTTCAGTACAACCTCAGGTTTTCTATTTACCCATGGTTTAGCATTTGGAAAAAACCCCATGATCTTTACTGGGATTACACAGTCCACACAAAACACAAAATATAGTCCGTCATCACAGTTGAGCTCTTCAAGGCCCCTGCAATCAATAAAGGTGTCCCATGTTGCACAGTCAAAGCACTCTATTGACTCCTGAGGATTTTTTTTGTACCACAACCGTTTTTTTTTTGTACCACAACCGTTGTGGTGTGTTATTTAGGCTTAAAAGTCTTACATAAATTAGGGCATGGTTACGTTGAGTGACAGCTCCATAGACAGGCACTGGCAGTTAGCTCTTTGCTAAAGCATCGGCTGGGCTAGGCGGCTACATCCAGAGGCCTCTGGCTACCTCCAGCGGTTGACAGGGGCTGCAGTGTCCGTGTTTGTTTGCCAATGTTCGGATAGGTTTTTGTGACAATAAATTTCTCACTATTTTACCTGGATGTTTGCACTAATTAGCATGTATCACCATATTTTGCCGCTGGCTTATGACTTAATTGCCGATTTATGGTCACTGCTGATACAGAAAGAGGACCGGAGCAATGTTAGGAACGCTGTTGCTGTCACAGTTTCATCCTCCCTGTCTCCCCTCCTATCCCTCTGCCCCAGAGTTCTTTCATTCTCCCTGTCTCCCCTCCTATCCCTCTGCCCCAGTGTTCTCACATTCTCCCAGTTTCCCTCCTGTCCCCCTGTCACAGTAATTTTCCACTCTCCCTCTCTCTGCTCCACTCTACCTGCCAGCCACTCCCACCTAATCAGCCCAACTCCACTCACCTGCAAGCCCAGCTGCAGCTCATCCCCAATCAGCCCAGCATATCAGGCTCTCCAGCACATTCACTCTTTGTCAGATCATTCCCAACTTTCATGGAAGCCTTTCCAGTACTCCTGACCTGTCTGTTCTCTGGTTGCAAACCCTGCCTGCCTTGGACTCACCTGCCTCGTCTGTTTTCTGGGAAACCACCACAGCCTTCTGTTCCTGACCCAGTGATCTGCCTCTGGGTTCCTGATTTTTGTCTGCCTGTCCCCGTGGCTGTTTGGTGTTTCCCTCCTGTGACGTGGCAGTGTGTCTGGCCTGTCTGCTCATCTGGTCCCAACTTCGCTGCCTGGTCCCAACTTCGCCTGTCTGGTCTGTCTGCTCGCCTGGTCTGCCTCTGCTCGCCTGGTCTGCCTCTGCTCGTCTGGTCCCAACTTTGCTGCCTGGTCCCAACTTCGCCTGTCTGGTCTGTCTGCTCGCCTGGTCTGCCTCTGCTCGTCTGGTCTGTCTGCTCACCTGGTCCCCGCTCATCTGCCTGGTCTGTCTGCTCACCTGGTCCCGACTTTTCCGTTTGGTCCCCACTACCCTGTGGCTCATCCCTCGTCTGCTCTTCTGTCTGGTCAGTCTGCTCCCTCTGTCCCTCAGTTCAGCTCTACCCATTCCTCAAGCCTGGACCCCAGAGACTTTGTGTGGGCTCTGAGCCCGAAGTTGAACTGTACCTGTGTTTCCTTGTCTGCCCTGGTCCCTGGCTTAGCCTCTGAATAATAAAGGTCATTACCAACGCTATCTGTCGTACGGTGTGCTGCATCTGGGTCCAAATTACACCTGTTACAGTTGCGGTGTGTTCCATGCTCAGAGTCCGTCTATTGCAGGAATGCTAGGCTACAATTTTTATTTTGTCTCATTTTTCTGTTTAAAAAGTCCAACATTGCATGGACAGAGCAGCTCCGTTAGTAAGCGGCTGCTGTTGTTTGTGTGCTGCTGTAACTGTAAGTGGATAGTGGATGGAGGCAGCGGTGAAAGCCGGTAAATATTAAACATTTTAATATATTATTATTTTTTTATTATCATTAATAATAATGACAATAATTAATGTTTTTAACGTTTAATATTTTTATTAATATGAAATAATTGTTTCTCAGTTAAATAATAGACTAGAAATAAATTTCCCCCCACAACTCCACCAAACCCTGCAGCTCCACCTAAAACCTCTCTATCTGAAACAGTCATGTTCTAAACACAGCAGCAACATTATGATCTCTGTTTTTAAGAGTAGTTAGTGTGGTGGATGTAGCTGCGTGTAGCTGCCGCTTAGCTTGTTAGCCTAGCTGATTAGCTGATTAGCCTTAGGCTAGCTCGGTTGCTCCGAGCTAAGTGGGCAGGTTCTTGGCCGGCTGACCCCGGCTGACCCGTAGAGTAACCGCCTCTCCGCCAAATATGGAAAGTACACTCCCACTAAAATCCAAGTGCCCATGGTTTGGTCACAAAACCGACTCCCCGAAACCAATGGGTGACGTCACGGGTGCTACGTCCATGTTTTTTACAGTCTATGGGACAGATTCCCCCACCTGAGCTGTGGATCCCTGCAGTTCATCCAGAGTCACCATGGGCCTCTTGGCTGCATCTCTGATCAGTGCTCTCCTTGTTCGGCCTGTAAGTTTAGGTGGACGGCTGTGTCTTGGTAGGTTTGCAGTTGTGCCATAGTCTTTCCATTTCCGGATGATGGATTGAACAGTGCTCCGTGAGACGTCCAAAGCTTGGGAAATCTTTTTATAGCCTAACCCTGCTTTAAACTTCTCCACAACTTTATCCCTGACCTGTCTGTGTTCCTTGGACTTCATGATGCTGTTTGCTCCCCAATATTCTCTTAACAAACCTCTGAGGCCGTCACAGAACAGCTGTATTTGTACTGAGATTAGATTACACACAGGTGGGCTCTATTTAGTCATTAGGTCAACATTCGATCATTCAGCAATCATCAGGCAACTTCTGAAGGCAATCGGTTGCACTCAGAGAAAAGGGGGCTGAATACTTTTGCACACCACACTTTTCAGTTTTTTTTTTTTTTTTTGTAAAAAAATTTAAAATCATGTATAATTTTCTTTGTACTTCACAATTGTGTGCCACTTTGTGTTGGAGGCTTGCAGACCCTCCAAACCACGCCCATCGCCATTGCGACAACATCATCAACGCAGGAGGCCACAAGCTGGGCCTGGGCCTGGGCCTGGAACTAGAAGCCTAAGCTTTCTTCATGCTGCAAGGGACTACAGAATATCAGAAGAATCTGGCCTGGTCATCTCTTTGCGGAAAACAAAGTAAATCAAAAATAAATGAAAAATGTTATTGAAGGTAGCAATTTTAGCAACTGTTTGGAAAAGAAATAAAGGAAATCTTTGAGCCACAACAATATTTGGCTTTCAGCACAAATAATGTGGTCTAATCAATGAATTAATGCAGACAAAAGGTGGCATAATTTGAAAAAATACATGTAGATATCGGCATTTTAGCAACTAAGCAGGAATGATCAGGATAAATTATGGATTGTGTTGGCCTAAATACTGAAATTATAAACGTTTCTTTTTAAAATTGTATATTGTTGATTTTTAAGAACATCAAAATGAGTTTTTGTATGTTTTAAATGAGAATAATTTAATAAGTTGAAAACATCACATCATGGGATCACTAAAGTTTCAAACATGAGCATTTAACATAGCTACTTCACCTGAAAACATTCTTAGTCTCATATCTGAATCTCACATGCTAGTTGATCCTTTAAAACTGCAGGTTTCCAGCATCATTTGAAAACTCAAGGCTAAAACCATGTGACTTACATCCCAGACTCAATGCGATCTCCATTTAAAACAGAGGCTCTTGTCTTTTTGCTTCATTTAGGGTTATTGGGCTCCACACCAATAAATTGATTCAGTTATACTAAATAAATAATAAATAAATGTAGTTAATGACACTCAAACATTAAGATGTGAAAATACTCCTTAACAGCTAGCCTCCTTTGCAATTTAAATGTATTCGCAATTATGACACTTTATATAGAACAGAACGAATCTGAAATTTGTCTTGCACCATAGCAGCTCAAGATACTGTAAACTTACATGAAGTGTAATTCTTGTACAAATAAAGCCTTCTGCATTGTTCCATTTGTCAGATAAGGACATATGTAGGCTAGCTGAAATCAGTGAACCACACAATACATTCCATCAATTCATTAAAACTGAGCCCAAAGTCTTATTGTGCAGTCTCAATGCATCTGAAATTCATGAATTAAGTTCTACAATAGTTCATATTTAAGCCTAATTAATAAGCTACCGGCAAGGGAGTAGGTTTGATTTTGACATTGGTGGGGACACAAAAGTGCTCCACCTGCCTATCCTTTAGAATTCTGAGAGTTCAAACTGCCACTAACTGCCATAAACAACCACGTAAACCCAGTCAGTAAGAGCCATTGTTATGTCACTCTTAATATTGAGAGAATGTTGGTAAAATGTGCATTTAAAACAGTCAGTTTATCACATTAAAATCCCACTTAAGGGCAATTACTGTTCAGAACACATTAATTCAAGGTTAGACTGACATTATAATCATAATATTCATGTTGATTTCCAGAAATAAATTTTTCGGTTGCCCTCCCTACTTACACTAGTGAGTTGCAGATACATGCACTGCCTCCTATCCTGTCCAACTAACAGGTTGCAAGTAGCTTTTACAAGCAGATGGAGTGGCAGCGGGGACAGCCAATCACATGTACGTTCACGGGAAACCAGCAGAGCCAATCGGAGAGTAATATTTAGGTTAGAGGCGGGACTTCTAGCAGAGACCGACTGTTAACCCATTGTGTGCCATAATCATTGACTAAACATTACGGACAGCGGTTGTATTGATAGTGACTACACATTAGTGGCTGGATATTGGTAGGGACATGTCCCTAGCGTCCCTACCAAATTCTACGCCCCTGGCTACCGGTAATAATTGATACCGATTAGCAAGCCTAACTTAAAATGCACAAAAAATTAACAAAATGATCAGTGAGTACATTGCGCGTAAACAGCTGAACATGTGGTACATCCAACAACCTAAATGATAACTCTAAGTTGTTTGTTATCTACATTGGTAGAAGTTTGGCAGTCTCACTTCATTGGCATCTTAATCATCTTGTTTTCCCTGCGTCAATGTCGACCGAACCAGCCCACGAACCATATTTGGAAGTTCAACTTCCTTCAACTTCCTTCACGTTTGGGTCTGCGGCTGCAGCTGGACACACTTGCCCTCAGCATTCATCTGAATGCTGCTGGTTTACACAGCATCAACCTCTGGGTGGCAGCGGCGAGTGAGAGGCTCGATCTACATCTGATAACTAATACAACAGAGTGAGATGTGTTGATAGTTGGAGAAGTTTGGCACATTGGCTGCTACAATGGAGTTGTAAAATCTGTGAAGTCACTATAAACAACGTGTACTGAGAGGAGAACGTCAGAAGAGAAGCTGGAAATTAAAGAATCTGGACCTGATCAGCAACAACAATGAGAAGAAGATGATAAACTCCTGGAACATAGTGACAGTGTAAGTCAGCCTCACTGAGACCAGGTGATCTTCATAGAGGTGAGCCGTGCTGGATAGTGATGATGGAAGTAGTCAGATTGTTTACTTCATTAAAAACACTAATACCACACCGTGAAAATACTCCACTACAAGTCCTGCAGTCAAAACCTTACTTGAGTAAAAGTATGTATACATTATCTGCTGTTATCAGTATGAAAAGTAAAAGTAACCATTGTGCAGTAAAATGCTGCCTGTCAGTAACTGATAACTGTACCAGTCAGGTAAATGTAGTGTAGTAAAAAAGTTAAGTAGAACTGTAATATAATATGGATGTAATTTGAAATTAGACTTAGGTAAAGTACTTGAGTAAATGTACTTAGTTACATTCCCTCACTGGAGATGACAGAAGCTGAATGTGTGGTTTTGGTCCTCTACAAACTTTTAAATAGTGTTGTTTTGTGAAGAAAAGTGGGTGACACACCTTAAAGTAGGTACTTTATATAAACTGTTCAAAGACAGAGTCAGAGAGTCTCTGAGAAATTTACATCTCTCAGGGAGATTTTATGGGCAAGAAGTATGTTTTAAGCCACAATATGACAATTATTAATCAATTTATTTATTTATTCTTAAATCTTGTTATTTTCTAATAGGTTTTAGTGTGTTCATAATTTTCTTCCACTGTCTGAAGGCGTGTCGTATCAGATTTTTTTCATACTTACTGAGGTACTTTTTGCTTACTTTAATCTTTCAGCATAAATTGTAAAATAAAATATAATTATTATAAAGGATTTGCACAAATTGAAGTACCTTAACTTACCTTAACTAAACAAGTTCCTCATCGTGGCAGGGCATGCCACAATGAGGAGTTGATTGTAAATTTCCGATCAAAGAAACATGTTTGTGGGTTTGACAGTCATTATTGTTGTACATTAGGTCTGTCCGTGAAAGATCTCGCGAGTAGGTTTAACAGACAGACACCCATATGAAATGAGTGCAAATCTCATGAGAGTTTTGCAATTCAAGGCCTCCCTTTGAACGATTCATGTGCTGGGGAGTCAGAGGACAGGCAGGGGCTTGTGCAGTGTCTCAGAATTAAATCTCAAATGCAGTTGCCTGCATTACATACTGTAAATTGAGAAATGATAATATGGGTCATATTTTAAAACTAAAACATAAAAACATAAAATTAGAAAAGAAACAAAAAAAAACCAAAAAACTGTCTTGCAAGTAGGGCACTTATTTGGTCAGAGGCCAAAAGGGCACATGCTTGAACACCACTGGGGGTCTATCTGTAAATGATAAACGTGTTGTGAATAATGAATGGTAGATAGTCTCTTATCAAAGCAACATTGTTTGAAATAACATGTCAATCAAGTTTATCAAATCAATTTACAATTTGTTCCTCAATTTCAATTGACATACATTTTCATCACTTCTCTTTTTTCAGTTATTTTTTGCTACTTACACCCTTGAGGCCACTCTCCTTTAATGATAATTTAGTGTTGTAAATGATGAAACATGGTTCTGTTTTCAGCAAATCACAACTGTTTTAATCAAATCAGCTTTAAATTACTTTCAAATTACTTGATGATTTATAACTCAGTTCACATCCATTTTTATACCCCTGTTTTTCAATTCACATGCATTTTCATCACTTCCATTTTTATCAGTTAATTTGTGTTACTTGTTACTTGAAGGATCTAGTGAGATCTAGCAGTGACCTCATCTTCCTCCCCACTGTAACAATAGGAACTATTGTTTGGTTCAGTGTTGGCACGTTATTGTGTGACACTGCCTAGTTAACAGACCAAGTTGAATACACCTCACACGCTGAAGTTTTATTAAAGTCTACGACCTGTCACAGCTTAAGGTTTCTTAGATTGTTTTTATTCATTCATGTTGTTTCCGGTTTTACTTTGAAACTCACATCTCCTCTCATTTCAGATCACTTCACCTCCTGCCCCTGTGTGTTTTCCCTCCCTTTTGATGGCTTCACCTGTGTCTGATTGTCTGTCCCACCCTGATTAGCCTCCCCTGTGCCTTGTTATCCTTCCCCTCACCACAGTATTTAGTGTGTGTCTTGTTTTCTCTCTGTGCCAGTTGGTCTTAGCTCCTTGTGTGTCAACGTTCCAGCCTTTTGTTTCCCTTTGCCTTTCTGTCGGTTTTTTGAACTTAGCCTATTTTTTGACTCTGCCTCTGCCTTGTCCCTTTTGGATTCTTTTGTGTCACCCTGTGTGTACCGAACCTATTTTGTCCAGTAAACTTTGTTACTTACCTGAACTGCCTCTTGAGTCATGCGTTTGAGTCCATTCTCTCCTGGTTCACCAGTTTTTACAGTGCGAACTGGCCAAACCATGGACTCAGCCAACTCTAATCCTGTGCATGTTGCCATTCGTGCTCAAGGAGAACAGATCCACCATCATGAGGAGCAGCTCACTGCTGTGGGTATAGGAGTAAGAGTACTTAACGAGCGCCATGAGAATTTCCAGGCCTCCATTAGCAGTCAAGTGAGCCACCTGAGCAACCAGCTTCAACACCTGATGAGCCGCATTGAGTCTCTCATCCCTTCTTCTCCTGCTCCTATGCCTGCCACTGCCTCAGCTCCTGCATCTGCTCCACAGTCGCCTCCTCCTCTGGCTCTGGCTCCTGCACCTGCTTTTTCCCCTCACCTAGCCAAGCCTGAGCGTTTCTCTGGAGATTCTAGTAACTGCCGATCCTTCCTGGTCCAGTGTGGGCTTCTTTTTGAGCTGCAGGCGTCCTCATTTCCCTCTGACTGCTCCAAGGTGGCATTTATCATCACTCACCTTTCTGGCAGAGCTGAAGCCTGGGCCACAGCAGAGTGGGCTAGAGATTCCCCTGTTTGCAACTCCCTGAGCCTGATCATGGAAACGCTGAGCAAGTTTTTTGACCACACCACCCCTGGTCGAGAGGCTGCACGAGCACTGGTGGGTCTTCGCCAAGGCAAGCGACGAGTCGTGGACTACGCCATTGAGTTTCGCACCCTGGCAGCAGACAGCAGCTGGAATGCTGCCTCCCTGCTTGACACCTTCCTCCATGGGTTGGCTGACCCGATCCACCCGTCCAGATGGGGCAGCAGTCCTGGGGCTACTCCAGCCAACTCTTCAGCCCTCTCCCTGGTACATCACCTCCGAAAGGTTGGTTGTATTCTCTCTCTGCCCCTGAAAGGGAGGCCATGCAGAAGTACATCGACTCTTCCCTTGCTTCTGGGATCATCTGACCATCTTCCTCTCCACCAGGGGCAGGTTTTTTCTTTGTGGAGAAGAAAGACAAGACTCTTCGTCCCTGTATCGACTACAGAGGTTTGAATGACATCACCATTAAGAACAGGTACCCTCTCCCTCTCATTTCCTCTGCCTTTGAACTGTTGAAAGATGCTAAGATCTTCACCAAATTGGATCTTAGAAATGCTTATCACCTGGTGAGAATAAGGGAGGGGATGAGTGGAAAACAGCATTCAACACTCCCAGTGGTCATTATGAGTACCTTGTTATGCCATTTGGTCTCACAAATGCTCCAGCTGTCTTCCAAGCCCTGTGAATGATGTCCTTTGGGACATGCTCAACCACTTTGTTTTTGTCTACTTGGATGACATTCTCATCTTCTCCCCGGATGAGTAGACCCACATCCAGCATGTTCGCCAGGTCCTGCAGCATCTCCTTGATCACCAACTCTTCGTCAAAGCAGAGAAATGTGAGTTTCATGTTCCCACAGTCTCCTTCCTGGGTTTTGTTGTCTTTGCTAACAACATTCAAATGGACCCCATTAAGGTAAGTGCTGTGGCTGAGTGGCCCACACCAACTAGCCGTAAGCTAGTGCAGCGTTTTCTGGGGTTTGCTAACTTTTATAGACGTTTCATCAGGAACTTTAGCACTGTGGCTGCTCTTCTGCATGCTTTAACCTCTCCTCATGTCAAGTTTCAGTGGTCTCCCCAGGCAGATCTGGCCTTCCGAAAGCTAAGAGCTTCACATCTGCACTAGTCCTCACTCTACCTGACCCACATCAGCAGTTTGTAGCGGAAGTGGATGCTTCTGATGTGGGCATCGGGGCGGTCCTCTCTCAGTGCTCGCCAAAGGATAACAAGCACCATCCCTGTGCTTTCCTGTCTGTCCTATCGGCCTGGATCTAAAAATGTTAAGCCTGATGCCCTGTCTCGTCTGTTTGACCCTGACTCTGTTTCCAAGTCTCCTTCCCATATCCTGCCTCCTTCCTGTGTGGTTGGGGCTGTCACGTAGGGGGTTGAGAGAAGGGTCAGGGAGGCCATTGCTCTTGTTGAAGTGCCGGATGGGTGCCCCCCGAACCGGTTGTTTGTGGCTGTCTCTCTCTGCTCCCAGGTCATCCACTGGGCTCACACCTCCCGCATTTCTTGCCATCCTGGAGTCCAGCGAACTGTCTTCATCATTAGGCAATGTTTCTGGTGGCCTTCCATGGAGAAAGAGGTGGGGGAATATGTGGCAGCCTGTCCAGTGTGTGCCAGAAACAAGATCTCACAACGCCCCTCTCCTGGTCTCCTACATCCACTGCCAGTGCCTCACCATTCCTGGTCTGACATTTCCCTGGATTTTGTTACGGGTCTACCTCTCTCAGAAGGTAACACCACCATCCTCACAGTTGTTGACAGATTTTCCAAGATGGTTCACTTTATTTCACTGCCCAAGTTACCCTCTGCCAAGGAAACGGTGGAAGTGATGTGTTCCGCCTTCATGGTTTTCCCAGGAATGTGGTGTCTGACCGAGGTCCCCAGTTTGTGTCCCGGTTTTGGAAGGCTTTTTGCTCTCTGCTTGTGGCCACGGTCAGTCTCTCCTCCAGCTACCATCCTCAGTCCAATGGCCAGACCGAAAGGCTCAACCAGGAGCTGGAAACAGGGTTACGCTGTCTTGTCTCCCAGAACCCAGCCTCTTGGAGCAAGCACCTTATCTGGGTTGAGTATGCTCACAACACATTGCCTTGCTCTGCCTCTGGTCTCTCTCCCTTCCAGTGTGGATACGGGTACCAACCTCCATTGTTCCCTGAGGTAGAGACAGAGGTCAGTGTTCCTTCAGCCCAAGCCCTCATCCGCTGTTGTCGCCGTGTGTGGAATGGTGCTCGCCAGATGCTTCTGAGGAGTTTGACGTGTTGCAAGAGGATGGCAGATCATTGACGGGCTCCTGCTCCTTCTTATCGGCCTGGACAAAGGGTGTGGCTGTCTACTTGGGACCCGCCTTTGCATGTGGAATCACATAAGCTGGCTCCTAGGTTTGTGGGTCCCTTTCCTGTTTTCAAGGTGGTTAATCCTGTGGCAGTGCGTCTTCAGCTTCCCAGGTCCATGAGGATCCACCCTACGTTCCATGTGACCCACCTTAAACCTGCAAAGGAGAGCTCTTTGATCCCTGCCTCCAGACCCTCACCACCCCCCGGTTCGTCGATGGCAGGCCTGTGTACACCATCAAGCGTCTGCTGGCAGTTTGTCGCCGTGGGCGTGGGCTCCAGTACCTGGTAGACTGGGAGGGCTATGGCCCTGAAGAGAGATCGTGGGTTTCCGCCAGCAACATTATGGACCCTGAGCTCATTCAGGACTTCTACCGTCGCCTGCCTGGGACGTCAGGTTCCTGTTTTACTGTGAAACTCACATCTCCTCTCATTTCAGATCACTTCACCTCCTGCCCCTGTGTGTTTTCCCTCCCCTTTGATGGCTTCACCTGTGTCTGATTGTCTGTCCCGCCCTGATTAGCCTCACCTGTGCCTTGTTATCCTTCCCCTCACCACAGTATTTAGTGTGTGTCTTGTTTTCTCTCTATGCCAGTTGGTCTTAGCTCCTTGTGTGTCGACGTTCCAGCCTTTTGTTTCCCTGCGCCTCTTTGTCGATTTTTTGGACTTAGCCTATTTTTTGACTCTGCCTCTGCCTTGTCCCTTTTGGATTCTTTTGCCTCTACTGATCACTCTGTGTGTACCGAACCTATTTTGTCCAGTAAAGACTTTGTTTCTTACCTGAACTGCCTCTTGAGTCGTGCGTTTGAGTCCATTCTCTCCTGGTTCACCAGTTTTTACACAACCTGGTTGGGTGGAAACAGTACAAAGTATGTACGCTTCTTGTGAGTAAAGAACAGACTATAACACCCACTTTCAAGTGTGTAGGAGAACCTATGGTGACCATGAAAATCACACAAAATGTAAAAAGCTTTATATCGAGCCATGTGTTGTTTTTCAGTTCAAGGCTACAATGATGGTGCAACGTGGCGGCATCTGTGGAAGAGGACCTAGGCCCTCTGTAGATAAAAACAACTCATTTTAAGGTAATAAAAGCACAATGATTCTCAAATGAAAATATACTTATAAATATTTTATTCTATTTCTGCCATATTCTGCCAATAAAACCTTGTAAATCTTACACACTGGACCTTAAAATCTAAGTTTGAGATGTGTACATATGAACAATTTTATGACAACTAAGCTAATCATGGTCCAATACAGAACTCACACAAGTGTGAAGTGTAAACTTAAACTTTCAACAGACATACACTGACTTTATAGTGAAGTAGACATCTTGTGTCCAGTGCTGGACTGCATCCAACATGCCACACACACCTTGGGGCCAATGTATTTTTAAGTTCAAATCTTCAAAGAAAAAACTTTAAGATTGGAGGCTTTATCCATTTTACATTTTATTAAATAATTAGAAATGCTACTCTTACTCATGGCAGGACTTTTTCTTTAACAGCTACTTCCCAGCCAGCACACTCATGTGGGGCCCAGATGGATTCCACCAGGGCTGATAAGTGGGGCCCAGATTGGCTGCTCAACTGGGGCCCAGCTAATTTTGTCCTCAGTTTCCACGGAGGCCCCACATGTGTTAGCCCTAATGGGTTGATGATGGGCCCCTGTTGGGCTTCATACAAGTCCCACATGGGCAGAGTTGGTTTTACCCACTAGGGGCCCACAGAACTTCTCTTACATAGGTTGATGAAGGGCCCCTATTGGGCTTCATACAGGTCCTACATGGGCAGAGCTGGTTTTACCCACTAGGGGCCCACAGAACTTCTCTTACATGGGTTGATGAAGGGCCCCTGTTGGGCTTCATACAGGTCCCATGTCGGCAAAACCAGCATCTCCCATGTGGGGCCTATGGAGTTCATGGGTTGATGATGGGACCCAACTAGGTAGTGCTCCTGTGGGCCACAGCAGATGCATATGGGCTAAATTCCATTACATTATACCCAATTAAATACATTTAGCTTACTAAAGAAGGGTGTATAAAAATAAACTAAAACGTAATTTATGTATTTAATGAACAGAGATCGTTGATACTTCCTTCAATATAGTAGCATTGGTATTGAATATGATACATCACAAAATCTAACTGAAGAGTAAAAGAATGAGATTAGAAGAATATAAAGCTAAACATGTAGAATTTATTTTTATCCACAGTCTGAGTCATGATGACAATAACTGTCAAATTTGTTTTAAAGTTTCAGGCGAGAAGCTAACAAGTTTCAAGCGAGAAGCCAAAATCAATCACCAAACTTCATGCAACTTGATAAGTAAAAGTCACATTGAAATTTAGGTCCGAACATTTCACAAATACACAACCATTATAAACTCAAAGTTTCTCCAAAAAAGATAATGGTTATTGAACAGAGATTGATCAAAAACTATCGAAACATGGAATATTACATCAATATATGAGACTTGTGTTTACTTTTTAAAGTTGAAATAGAGTCTCTAGATTAATGTATGCCAGAGCAAATGTTATAATGGCACGCTGATCCCGATCAAGACACACGTTTTGATATATTCAGTAATTCGGCCGAGTCCTCTCAAGCTGTAGGAGTAGCAAATCGAAATTTGGGTTGAAAAATGAATAATAGAAACACGCAGCATAACAATAGTGCCACAGGGCAACGCCACAAGGCATTTTCCTCAACAGCTACTAATAATAAAGATGCTGTTTTGAACCAGCAAAACAAACATTTCACAACTCTTGAAGTAAAAAGTATTTAGAGTGCAGTGTCCATAGTCAGATCATCCTATCGTCATCCAGTGACATCACCAATGCCCGATGCTATTGTCCGGGGGTGGGGGTGGAGGGGGGGATCTGAGTGCGGTCGAGAGAGAGCAGCTGTCCTATCTGTTCCAACGACCCTTTAAATAGAAGAAAAAACAAGATGAAGACACACCTTGCCACATTTATTAGTGATTTGAGATTTCTGATTACTGTGATCTACAGGGTACCTCAAGGGCTCTCCAAATTAAATGTAAGACTTTCATAGACCCGTTAATACCACTTTCAATGAAATGTACTGCCAAGATATACTGTCAAAAATATTAAGATGTATTGTAAATCAGTATAGATTTTAAGCCTCAGAAAACAATTATTTCCTAAATATTTATACTCATTCATATTGCCTGGGATAATCTTAACTCAAACTCTGAGACTGAAATTCTGAAATTAAAAAACAACAGCAACAACACCCCAGCTAAATTCAAGCCATATGCCACCGAGTGGAGCGACCAGGGCAGGGTGCAACACCACAATGTTTCTGATAGGGGAGCGACTACAACAACCAACACACAACAGGAGTTTCCTTCTAAAATATATTATTTTATTACAAAGTCAATTAAAAGAATATAAAAACGATACTTTCATGAGTCCATTAAAAAGCCCACAATGTGTCTTGCTTCTGGAACAGGGACGAAACTCCCAGGCAACAGGCTGCATCAACGGCTGTAGGTCTTTTTAAGAAAAAAGGAAAAGGAGAACACAGGGTGACCGTCTAATCCATCAGTCTTCTTCTGGATTGTTTTCAAAGGCAATAATAGTTTGGTGGGGGAAACAAACTAATAATAACCAAACACGAATAAACAAAAGCCAACCCAGGGCAAGTCAAAATAAAACGGCCAAATGGTTGGAGAAATCAAATCCACTACAAATCAAAATAAACCCCCATCCAAACTACTGAGCCTGTCCAGGTAAATGAATGAGGTGGACTCGTGATCAAGAGAGGGATAGAAAGGGTACTTAGCTGGAGGAAGGGTGGAACGCGTCCCCACCCTTCCTCTGTCTCCCACGGCTTCCCTCTCTCGTGTGGCGTGTTCCCTCGGTCGGCCAGATGCGCCGACAACGTCCTCCTCTGGTGCAGTGGCGATCCCTGTCGCTCCACAGCCGTGTTCAGTGCTCTCAGTCGGACTCACTCGTCTCCAGCCGTGATGACCATTGGGTTACGCTCGATCCTGGCGTCCCTGCCCGTGTCACCTGTCTGTACCAGCTCAGCTGCTCCACGCGTCTCCTCACCGCTCGCTGCTCCTAAAAATCAAAAGTAAAGAAGCACCCACAGCCCTCCCCCAAGCGCTACCAATTACACACGTGCCAGCCATCAGGTCATTACTGCCGCAGGTACGCAGGCAGGCAGGCAACCAGACACACCCACTCACACACACGCATTCAACTTGTCACCCCGTGACACTCCCCCAAACCAAAAGGTTCTAGTCCCGAGAACCATTCACTCACTCATCCATCCATCGTCTATACCTAAGAGGGGGGTTACCAAGATTGGCCCTCTGGGAATGTCTTGGTGCCGGACCAGGCTCTGCCTCCTCTGCTGCCCCACCTGGACCCATCTGGAACATCAGCCCCCAATTTGACAAAGGGGGTTGAAGGGCTCTTTGGCTGGCAGGTTGAGATGGCTCTGGTGTGGGATACAGTAAGCAGGGGCGGAGGTGGTTGCGATGCAGGATACGCTCTGGTCCGTCCTTTCCCTCTGGTCTGACCTTGTAGACTGGAAGGCTTGCATGATGCTGTCCAACCACCACATAAGCTTGATTTTCCCACCGGTCACTCAGCTTCCCTTTGTTTTGTCTTCTGTGATCCACCACTAGAACTCGTTCACCAGGTAGTAGTGGAGCATCACGAGTAGTCTTGTCATACAGTCTCTTATTTTTCTCTGCGGCCTGTTTGAGGTTCTCAGATGTCTTGTTATAAGCATACAATAACTGTTCTGCATGCCTCACAACCCACTCAGCAGTGGTGGTTGTTCCCTGCGCCTCTGTTGTACTGGTCACGATCTCAATAGGCAGCCTCGTATGGCGGCCAAACATCAGATATGTTGGTGCATACCCTGTGGAGCTATGAATACTGTTATTGTAAGCATGGACCAACCCAGGCAAGTATTCAGGCCACCTGTTCTGCTTCTCTACTTCAAGGGTGCCAAGTAAGTTTAGCAGGGTCTGGTTAAATCGTTCACATCCCCCATTCCCCTGAGGGTGGTACGGGGTGGTATGACTCTTACGGCAGCCATAAATGTTACACAACTCTAAGATCACTTTTGATTCAAAATTTGGGCCTTGATCTGAGTGTAAAGTCTCTGGACAGGCAAAGGGCTGTATGACATGATTCCATAGGGCACAGGCAGTGGTGATGGCTGTTTGGTCAGAAGTGGGAATAGCCCAGGCGTATTTAGTGAATAGATCTGTTAAACTAATATGTTCTGATAGCGATCAGTGGGGCGGCTCAGGGTTAGAAAATCCATGGAGACAATATTCAGTGGTGCTTTGGGCACAATGGGTACTAATGGGGCTCTAACCTCGGGCTTAGCCTTCCGCAGTACACACCGGGAGCAAGTTTGAGTCCAAGAACTTACTTCTTGGAGGGAAACATCAGCACCCTCCCTCACACTTAATGGGTCAACCACAGAAACTGTTGCCAACTTTTGGAGTCTGTACAAGGAGACTGGATAGGGATTAACATTATGTACTCTCACAGGGACCCTCCCCCCTTTCACTGTCACCAAAGTCCTCGATACCTCAACGCCGATGTCTCCTCCAAAGGGCTCGACTAGGGCACAGGGGTCCTTGAGGTGTGATGGAGCTGACACTCTGGCCCACAGCAGGGCCTCACTCTGGGCTGGAACAGTCACAGCATAGCGGCAGGCCACTTGAGCGGTGCCCTCCCACTGTTCCCTCGTCGTAGCCGCTTGGACCCTCCTACAATCTGTGAACACATTGTCCCACTCTTTTCCAAAATTTTGTACCCGGGGGTCAGGGCAGAGTCTGTCTTGGTCTTTGAACAGTTGTCCCCAACAGCCCAAAATTACATTCATCCCCATAAGGGCTTTATGTTCCCCCAAACAGTCATCTTTCACAATTACAATCCCACGTGATGGCACTGTTACCCCCCCAACAATGAAATCTGCAACCATATATCCAACATAGGGAATTTTAAGTCCATTGGCAGCCCGTAAGGTTAACCAGGGCAGGTCTCCATCATTTGTCTGTTTGCCTTTAAAGAGTTCTTTACACAGATTTTCACTAAACAATGTAACCTGGGAGCCCGTGTCTACCAAACATTTAACATCTATGTTGTCTACTTTAACCTCTGCTACAGGGCACGCTCTGGCAATGGTGGCTTCTGCAAGCTTGTGGATAGGGTCACATTTGGGGGTCCGGCCACTTGACCCACAGTGGCCGGTGCAGCTAAAAACCCTGCGATGAGGTTCTAAACCTCTGTCTTGGCCTACCAGAGTCTTCTGAATAAGCCCTAGGCCGAGTTGTGGGTACAGGGGGACATGGAGAACGATTAATCTCTGCTCGCAACTCATTTACAAGTACTTTTGCAGTTTCTGTTAGTTGCTCTTTAACCTCTTTAAGTATTTCTCTCCGAAATTCTTGTTTCCAGTCAGCAGCACTCTTTTGTGGGGAAGGGTTAGGCCTGTTTACAGCTAGGCACAAAGGGCCGGCTGACCAATTATCATCGTACTCTTCTTCTAAAGCAAGAGCTTCTAATTTTACCTCATCAAATGACAGGGCTCGTTGTTTTCTTACTTGGCGTCTCAACTCTTGCTTTATTGGCCCCTCTCGTAGTCCCATAATGAACTGGTCACGTAAAAGTATGTCACTGTGTTCCAGGCCTGCATCATCTTTGCGTTTTAACCTAAGAAACAATTCCCTGAGGCGAAGGGAAAAGGCCCTGAGGGACTGATTAGGTTCCTGTCTACAATTAAAGAATTGAGCTCTTAGAACAGATACATGTGTTGAGTCCCCATAGAGTGCAGACAATACAGCAAAGATTTTTCGTGGAGTATCTCTACCCGTTTTCTCCAATGTCAAAATTTCTCTTTTTGCCTCACCATCTAAAAACCCCATTATCAAATCTGCCTTTTGAGCATCATTGATTGGCTGGAAGCTTAGCATTGTCTCTATTTGTGCCTGCCATTCTCCCAAATTAACCCGAGTCTGACCCACCAAACCTCTGCACCCAGGGCATTCCCATCATGAAGGGCATCATTGTAATTTGCTGACCAACAGCCTGTCCTGTGGCTAATTGCTCCTCCCCTGGCATGTTGTAAGGTGTAGCCGCTCAAACCCCACAGAAATCCTGCCGACAACGCCAAAATGTCACCGAGTGGAGCGACCAGGGCAGGGTGCAACACCACAATGTTTCTGATGGGGGAGCAACTACAACAACCAACACACAACGGGAGTTTCCTTCTAAAATATATTATTTTATTACAAAGTCAATTAAAAGAATATAAAAACGATACTTTCATGAGTCCATTAAAAAGCCCACAATGTGTCTTGCTTCTGGAACAGGGACGAAACTCCCGGGCAACAGGCTGCATCAACGGCTGTAGGTCTCTTTAAGAAAAAAGGAAAAGGAGAACACAGGGTGACCGTCTAATCCATCAGTCTTCTTCTGGATTGTTTTCAAAGGCAATAATAGTTTGGTGGGGGAAACAAACTAATAATAACCAAACACGAATAAACAAAAGCCAACCCAGGGCAAGTCAAAATAAAACGGCCAAATGGTTGGAGAAATCAAATCCACTACAAATCAAAATAAACCCCCATCCAAACTACTGAGCCTGTCCAGGTAAATGAATGAGGTGGACTCGTGATCAAGAGAGGGATAGAAAGGGTACTTAGCTGGAGGAAGGGTGGAACGCGTCCCCACCCTTCCGCTGTCTCCCACGGCTTCCCTCTCTCGTGTGGCGTGTTCCCTCGGTCGGCCAGATGCGCCGACAACGTCCTCCTCTGGTGCAGTGGCGATCCCTGTCGCTCCACAGCCGTGTTCAGTGCTCTCAGTCGGACTCACTCGTCTCCAGCCGTGATGACCATTGGGTTACCCTCGATCCTGGCGTCCCTGCCCGTGTCACCTGTCTGTACCAGCTCAGCTGCTCCACGCGTCTCCTCACCGCTCGCTGCTCCTAAAAATCAAAAGTAAAGAAGCACCCACAGCCCTCCCCCAAGCGCTACCAATTACACACGTGCCAGCCATCAGGTCATTACTGCCGCAGGTACGCAGGCAGGCAGGCAACCAGACACACCCACTCACACACACGCATTCAACCTGTCACCCCGTGACACATATGAATCAATCACAGCTAAATTGTCATGAAATTAAAATCCAAAATGGCAACAAAAAAAAAAAGTCAACAGGAAGAAAAAAAGGTAAACCATCTAGCATGGTTAATATTTCTTGCACATTTATACAATTAAGTGCAAAAACAATGTACTTTTCAAAAGTAGGCTATTAAAAAATTTAATAAATTAGGTGCGCCCACGGTAGCTCACCCGGTGGCACATGCTGCACATGCCGCTGGGGCGGAGTCCTTACTGCAACGGCCAGGGCCCTCTGCTGCATGTCACCTCCCCTCTCTCCGCCCTGCCTATCCTGTCTGTCTCCTCTGCGACTATCAGAAATTAAGTGAAAAATCACCAAAAAAAACAAAAAAAAAAAAACAAAAAAAAAAACAAACAAACAAAAAAAACCACACAAAGTAATAAATTAATATGATTCTCATCTTTCGGATATCATTATTTTAACAAACATAATTTCTAATCATAAATATAAAACATTCCTTATTTGTTAATATATTTTTAACCCTTTAAATGCCAGGTATTTGTCTTAATGCCAAAATTCATGCCATGATCATGAACACAGCAAAAACTATCAAAAAATAAAAAGTGAAGAGTGCAGAAAAAACACCTAACCATGCTAATGTTGTGGCTGAATCATGTTTAAACATTTTGTAAATTGTACTGTCATGTAAGACAGTATGCATATCTTCAGACTTATGTTTGCTCTCCACCACATGCTCTCATGGCACGGTTTCCTCCCCTGTCCCTGGCACCAATGAACCATTTGGACGCAGCCTTTTCAGCATCCTTCCTTGTGATTTCCTTAGTGAGGGAATTTTTTTTCAAACTGCCTGTAAGTAACATCCAGAAAGAGCATAAGAGTGAGATACAATTCCACATTTCAGCATTTATTCAAAGGAGTTGCAGTATCTCCATTTAAACATTTTTTCAGAAAATAGATTTCATTTAAGAGGTTCATAAAACAAACAAGTAGTGACAAACATATGACACAAAAATAGAGCCCTAAGACACTGATGAATATCATCCCTCTCCAGTCTCACATTACACAAGCGTGATCCTATAGCATGGGTGGTTCAGGACATAACTGCATAAAAATGACATGACATTGAACATTGCATACATCATCTGTTGACAATGACAAAAACTGTTGGTTGCAGCCAACATGGAAAGTAAACATACCGTACACAACTTCAAACAATTGAAGCTTTTGGAATTCTAGTTTCCTGTGGCGGCCAACAAAGTTGTATTTTCTGGCTAAGGCATTGTCCATCAGGAAGCCCATCATCCTCCTCATTGCCTCATCAACAGTAGCCCCCCCCCCCCCCCCCCCCCCCCGATATCAGCCACCACAGCAACCTAAGAGAACATAATATATTCATGAAACTGGTAGGCATCCCAGAAATAATGACAGAATATTGAAATGAAGACCAACGTGCAACATGCTTTTTGCTTCTAAGAAGTCCATACTCTCTCAAATACAGTTAACCAGAAGTTAAACCTTAAAAGACAAGATAATCATTATTTTACTTTATGTGGTGGTTAATGTCATTTGAGGCAAAATTGTGTGTGTGGTCTTCAGTCAAAGTCACCTAATATATTATCTAGCTATATGATGTGTATAATCATCAATTAATTTTTTGGATTATTGAGACTGCGGCACTCTATAATGTAATTTCTGTGGAGGAGGGGTATGATTCAATAAGTTTTATACTTCTTCCTACTCCTTTTTGGACATGTTTACATTTCCATTTCATTAAAATTTCCTCAAATATTTTATCAAGGGACTACTAGGAAAATTGATTGGATAATTCTCAAGAATGCTTATAATAATTTGTAAACCTAAAATTTACTTTGAAAGAAGAGATAGGACCATAAACACACACATTAAACAACCATAACCAATTAAACCAATATGAAATGATTACACACTAAAGATGTCAGGTTTATATTTGAATTCAAAGTACATTGCCACCAAGTGAAACCAAAGGTAATATTAAATAAACAAATGTAAATATATTATTAATGCAAAATGTATGTGCACTTTCATTTTGGCTCACTGAAAGTCTACTCTTTTGTCAAGCTAAGGACAAGGCAGTGTGTTACTTTAAATGCAATAAAAAACTTAACAAAAAGCATAATGACCCCACACACCTGAAAGCCAAACATTTCTAAGCACACCCAACCTGAATCTCTAGCAAGTTATCCTCTGCTGGTGGTGATGGCAGGAAAGCTAATCCAGACCAGAGCACTAGCATCTCTCAAAGTGTTAACTAAATTAAGCAAAACAAATTTCACAGAGAAAGCCGAAAGGCTAATTTGCCGTTGTGATGTTTTACAGCAGCTCAACAGCGTGTGGCCACTTTTTCCATTGGCTACGGTTCCTGATATAAAATCTCCCACCCAATTCCTCCATAATGCTAAGCATTTTACAAAATCCTTTAAAGTCTAACGTTATAGCTAGTCCCCACCTGGACAAAGGGAGCCAGCACGGTGATGTTACTGAAGCTCAGCCTGCCTCATGACGGCAGGCATGCTACCAACAACACCTACATCTAAAAAGCATAAATTTGCAGCGACGTTTTATTCATTATGTATAGATATCTACACACTGTGTAACCATAAACTCACCAGCATTAGACGTTTATTATTGATAACAGCAGCTGAGGGGGATGTGTCACTCCGTTGTTAGCTCAGACTATCATTAAACTGAGGGGCTAAAGTTAAGTTAAAACTTAAAAAAAAAACAAAAAAAAAACTTCTCCCACCTGTAAACAGCACCGTATTTTGAGGAGAACTTTGGCCGGAGTGTGTTTATTCCTACAGAAAGCCTCCAGCAGCAACCAGGCTCTCAACAGCTGTCTCAGCATTATTAGAACAAATCCGTCAAAGCTAACTTGCTAGCGGAACCACCCATTCGTGGGTAACAGCGAGCTTGACGAATCACAGACCCTGCTGTCACACGTTTGGATTGTGGGTAATGTAGTACTTCTTCGTGAGCACGTCTCAAATTAATCATCGTTCTTAAACTTATATTTTCAGAAAAAAATGCTGATAAGAACTTCTACAGGAGGAAAACATCATCTGACAGTTGTGCAGCTCTAGTGAGTCTACATTGGCAGGTTAGGACATTATAACCAATGTTAAATTCACTTGAGTCCTAGCATGTTAGCTAATGAACGTTTAGCCACCTAGCTACGTTAAAAAATGGGCCGCTAGTCCGAATGCATTGAAACCAATAATCGGAATGACGAGATTTCGCAATGGCGAGGCGACACCACGTTGGGCGTCGCTAACGAAAAAAAGTGGTTAGACAAACTTCTAAGTTAACACAGTGCTATGAATTTTCAGTTCCATATTTTTGTTAGCTATTCAGGACTTACCTTCAGTGAACTTACAGGCGCAATACAGATTCAGCAATCTCCGCTCTTCAAAAATTATGGCGGCAATGAAACTCCAGAAAAAGTTGGCGCTTGAAAAACTCTTCTTCAGTCCTGATCCTGAAAGGTGAGCATGTGACCTGAGGCTGCGTTTTAATTGGCTTTCTTCAGGTTTGCAGCTCTGTGCGCCCCAGACCAATTTGAATTGTTTTGACGTTTTTTAATCGAATGTGATAATTCTCATGGCTGTCAATCGTGTTCACTGTGAGACCGTCAATTATTCTGTGAGCAAGATGGCATGTTCAAGTGAAACCGCGGAAACCAAACAAAATTCTGTTATTTCTTTACAAAAATAAATGTTACAATAAACGGAATTGACTAGCTGTATCTGACGTTGTGTCGGGATACTTATAGGCAATATAGAACGTCTCTGTTTATAAACTGACCCTTTTAAAAGAGCAGATATAATCTACGGCTGTGGTTGAGGCTGTGCAAAAATCCCATGTATGTCAGAATTTTTAAAGTTTAGATTACATTAAAGTGGCGCCGCCAAAACATTTTGATGATACCCTAAGTGTCAAAAATACAACAATGCATATATATACATATTAATTTAACTTAAACAAATTAATTTACTGCTTGTTTCAAACAGAGAATATAGCCCAAATGGGACCCATCTAGTACCCATGTGTGCTGTCCAAGTGGGATGCCCATTTCTTGCCCATGTATATTCTTCTGGGATGCCCATGTGGGGCCCAACACCAACCCAATTAAAAGCCCACTCTAAGCCCATGCCCAGTTTAAGCCCATGTAACCCAAGAAAATCCCATGTGGGCCCCACTTGGACGTGTTGGCTGGGTTGTGCTTCTATACTTGAGTATGGACATTGTATTTTATACAGCATTTCTGGTAAATACTGTACATGTCAGAGAATGTTGTTTGCCACCACCTTACTGCTGCCTTCACAGGCACTCTCAGACCACCAGAGGTCAGACTTAGGTATAAAAAGCAGATTAAAAACTGAACAACGTGCTGAATTAAGAGAGAAAGAGCTCTATTGCTTTAACACAACATAGAATTTTATAAAAATATATGAATAGAATAGTATGACCTCATCAGGACTGATTGGTTTGGGCTGATTTCTGGGTTGGGCTGGACAGAAACAAGGCAACGGAACGCGCAGGGCATGATACGCGCTCCCGCTGCAGGTTTTTTGGATCCGGTGTAGAGCTGGTTGTGTGTGTGGTGTGTGTGTGTGTGTGTGTGTGTGTGTGTGTGTGTGTGTGTGTGTGTGTGAAGTCAGACACTAGAACATCGGAAGTGAGATAGTTTCAGCTTCACAATAAAACAATAAACAGAACAACGAATTTGAAATCAACATTTCCGTTTGACTACTTGCTGTACTTACACTTTGTACGATTTTCACAGTTCCTCAATAAGAGCTTGTTTAAAAAAAAAAAAAAAAAAATTATTGATTGTTTAATTTTAATGATACAGGCCAGCAGTTCCTCTCAGTGTAGCATATGGAACCCTGCCAAAAGATAATTAGACAAATATGACGGACTGTGAGATGATGAACACTATAGGGAGGCAGATAAATATATATGTATATCAGTTACAAATAAATCTATTTAAAATTTTCTTAAAGTTTGCATTGCTTCTTGTCTTGTTGATAGCATGATAATCCTTCAAGCCTTTGAAAAGATTGAAATAAAATACAAGGAAAAGCATCTGCTCTTTTTTTGGTTGGCTTGGTTACTGTAGACATGCATAAACTGGGAGCCACAATTTGACATCGCTCTCTTTTAAGGGATTAAAAACCAAAAATGGAAAAAAAATTGGAAATGATAAAGCAGGATTCAGCAGGACAAAGGGATCAATAAAGCTATTCAATTAACCAATAAGTAAATAACATCAGTAAAATGTGTATAGACAAATGTAGAAAAGTATGAAATGGCAGAGAACAAAAATGCATAGCAACATAACATTAATAATATCTGAATTTAGTTTTATTCATATTGAAATGTTAATTTAAAATAAAAATAAAATAAATGGGATGATACCTCCTAGGCAGAGTCTGTGGGAGAGAGAAATCCCCTCTTTGCTCTTTCTTCCTTAGTCTCTCTTTTTGTATCCAATTTTGTTTGGGTGAGCAGATATTTAATTTTGTTAATTTATTTATTTACTCATTTAATTTATTTATGTATTTGTATTTGTTTAATTAATTAGATTTTTTTTTTTTTTTTTTTTTTTTTCTTTTGAGTCCAGGTACCTTTCTGACTAATGCTGATTTCGATTGTGACCGCTAGGGAAGGGGGGTGGGTGGGTTAGGGGAGGGTTGGAGGGATGAAGTTGTGCTTGTCACTACAGACATCATACCAAACCTTGTATTTGATATGCTATGTTGTTGTGTCTGCAAAAATTCAATAAATAGATTTGGAAAAAAAAAATAAATAAATAAAATAAATGGAAACTGCATTTTATTTGAAGAGTTTAGGAGGTTTTATTTTGCATGCTTCATAGTGACAAAGTAAGCTTTTTGTTTGAAAAGTTATTTTTACTTTCTTTTCTTTAATTTATTAATTCATTTTAGCCAAAGAACAGTTTTTCTTTCTCCTCTTTCTTTTCTTTCTTTTTTTAATCTCATATTTTGAATTGAACAGTTGCTGGTTTCAAGCCGCAATGAGGAAGTTTTATTGTGAAAGTTCAGACCGGAAGTGTTCCATTTTGTCTTTCTCTAGCTTGGTGGCAGCATTAACGGTGTCGGGATTCAGTGTTGCAGCAGGGGAAATCAGGGAATCTGGGATATCTGGGAAAGGGGAGTCGGTGAAAACTGGGACTAAACCGGCAGAAATCCCGACGAAGCCTTGACCATTCCACCGCGGAGTTTCCCAGAGGACACCTCTCCTCTGTCCTCCCGTTGGAGGCTGTGGTTTTTCCTCCCAGAAACCTCCCTGGATCCGCTGCACGGTAAGTAGCCCAATTCCCCTTCACCTAAACGCATCTTATTTCTCCACGTTCGCCCTGCTCTCCCTTCCCATCGCTGTTTTATATTTGGAGTAAAACTCTTAGCGATTAAAACCACGTTATGGATCTTTATGGTGTAGCAAACGGAGGGCGAAGCCTTTAATGAACATCCGCTGGAATAGAAGCCAATTAATCCCGTCAGTGGCTGCATGTGTACGCAGAGAAAGGAGAGGGGGTGGGGGTGACAGAGAAAACGACCAGTTCCATGTAAAAGAGGCTTTGAATCACTTTTGCTAGTTAAATGCATTTTAGAGGTGACTGCTTTATGGACATACGGTTCATTTCTGCCCGTTAGTGCCGTTATTCATTGTGCATGTGTGTTTTTTCGGTGCTGTATAAAAGCCGCAGGGCCTGCAGAGCACGCACTGCCGGTCAGCCTGGATGCGCAGGTTCGTCGGGGAACAGCAGCCGGCTGACAACGTCTTTCCAGCCGGAGTATCTGTGTTTAGTGCCGCAGCTTGGAGGCCAAGCGTGCTGTGCCGACACAAGCAAGGCGTGGCATTCATATAGCATTACACAGCCATGGGCGTGTTCCCCCGCAGCTGCCTGACACACAAGTTCAAACTGTCTAGTTTATTTTAAAGCACGTATTGCATTGATATGACCCTGTCAATATGACGTTATCATTGTGCGGTCTTTTTTATCTTAAAATATGTTGTATTTAAAAGCAGGTCATAGTTTTGCCCCAAGCCACATTTAAAAGTCATTTAAAATTCAGGATCATCAGACATGCAGGCCTGCCATCTGTCTGTCTGCGTGTCTGTCTGCTGCTAAACCTGTCTAACCGTCTTGTCTTCCTGCTTTAGTACACTGTTTCACTGCCTGACTTTGTGAAGGTTAACCTGTTTAACTATCATGTCTTCCTGCTAGTAGACCTGTCTGTCTCTGTCTCAAAATGAAGAATTCTAACAGGGTCATTGGTAGAAATATTGCGATTAGCCTGCCACACTGAACATCAGGCTTTAAGATCGCTTTAGGCATTATAAGCCTTGAAATGGACACATTTATGTATAAAACTGAACTTGTTTGTCTTAAAGGTAAAATTAGAGATGATGCTGTATAATCTTTTCGCTGGCATTTTTCATGCATGGGACCATGTATGAAAGCAAGTGAGTCAGTCTGAATGTGGCTTAATCTTCTCGAGGGCTGGGTATTGTTTAAAATCATCAACATGGGTGCCAATAAACGGACAACTAAAGGTGTGAAACCTCCCCTGGACCACAGTCCAAACCAATCAATTGCAAGTATAGGGAGATCCAGGTCAAAGGGATAGTCACCAAAAAATGAAAATTCAGTCATTATCTACTCACCCTAATGCTGACTGAAGGTCAGGTTTAGTTTTTTAGTCCACAAAACACTGCTTAAAGGATAACTTAGGTATTTTTCAATCTGGGCCCTATTTCCCCATGTGTATGTTTCAATTGTTGAATGCAAATAAAATTAATTATAGAGTGTGGTCTAGACCTACTCAATATGTCTTGAGACAACTTTGTTGTGAATTGGCGCTAAAATTGACTTGACTTGACTTGACTTATGTGTGTATGATTGATAGCAGGGTTTCCCCCAGAAAACTTGCTAAGCCTGGTGGTAGAGAAGCCCACCGGCGGCCCACCGTGTTTTTGTAAAAAAAAAAAAAAATGTTAAAAGTTGACAGGAATTTTGAAATTATGACTATTATGTGTTATTATAAGCCATTTATTAACAATACTTAAATGTAGAGTCTTACAAAAAGGCACAATCTTGAAATACGGTTTTAACAAATGCAAAAAAATACAATTAAAATAAATAATATCAATTGTTTTCACTTAAGTTAAATCCTAGTGAATCTTAAAACAAGCCATTGGTGGTCACATTTAAAAGTAAAATAAATTAACATAAACCTGTCCATCACGGGGCCTATTTTTTCTACCTTCTGTCTGAAATTACTTACCCAAAATAAATGGAGGATATTTTCACAACTACAAGGGCTATATGTATAATCTTGGTCTCAAAATAACGGTAATACATGTGAGATCACTACAGAAGTGTCAGAATCAAGATATGTGTTACTGTGCCAGAGTAAATTCACCTGGAACACAGAAAAAATGTGATTTTTGATCGCTACCACCCAAATTTACCTTAGCAACTCCAATGACGATACAGAAGGACCTGAAGCCAAAGATAGTGTATTGTAGGAAGATGCGTTACTCCGCTCGAAAAAAGCCCTTGCTCTTTATGAAAACAACCAGGACCGTGATTCATTTCAAACTACTGAAGAGTCATAGGAGTCAAGCTGGAGTATAACTTTAGGCCACAAAACAGTTAAAATAAGACATATTTTATGAATCTGTGAAGGTTTTTTTGTTTTCTGTTTTCATACGACACTTTACTTGTGTAGTTTGCTTGAAATGGCTTGCTTGAAATGGCTAGAGTAGTAAAAGTACTCAATGGGGGGTGGGCTGTTTTCGCGTTTTTGTTAAATGCCCATATTATTGCTTGTGGTTTAAATTGTTTTTCGTTTAGGTGGCAATACTTGATAGAGGCTTTTAGCTGAGTTTCTCCCCGTCATTTTGGGGTGCTACATGTTAGGATTGGTGCTTCATAGCGTGCCCATAGGTCGTTTGTACCGCACGCATCTGACGCTGCTCCTTGTACAGGGGGCGCTCGGGATGAAGAGGATAAAAAAGTGCAAACATGGCCAAGGGGTAAAAACCAGGGAACTGAGAGGCTGAAGAGGTATGCGGTGCTGTGTGACCTCTCTGTGACCTCGGTTAAAAGCTCTGTATACCGTCTTTGGTATCACTGTTTTGGTGCATAAAAAAACCTATTTAAAATAAATAAACAAGTGACGCTTAGCCTGGCCCGGGGGGGGGGCAATAAAAGCCTGGTGGCCCGTCAGGCCTATAAAGCACTGGGGGAAACCCTGGATAGGTACAACTTGTTTTAAAATTGGTTCAGTATTGAGGGAGGCGGATGCAGCCGGCAGCCGCGAAACGAGTTATAACAGTAGATATTAGGGCAAATACGTCCCGTAAAAGTTTGTGCATTAAAAGTGCTTTTTTTTCACCACGGTCTGGCTCAGATCACCAGTGTAATCTCTGTCAACAGCATGCAAAGCGTCTCTCTTACCGTTCACTCTGTGACGACATCTGGCGGGATCTTTGCTTGTTGAAGAATGTCTTTGTTGCAGTGAGTGGGACAGCTGTTTTCTTGAGGTGTGTTTGCTGAAGTGTTTCGGGATTGGATGTCTTCTCTTCTTGGGCTGGCAGTAGTCATCTTGGGAGAAAGTGTGCACTGCAGACCTGATGGTCTGCAAGGCGCAGTGTCTGGACAGGAGTGTTAGCATCCAATTGTAGCACAATTAGCCACAACTTCAGCATGTTGCTGTCCGATAAAGACAGCCTATGAAAGCTGTGCACGGTGTTGCGCGACATCCCGTTCTTGCAATTCGGCGAAGCACAAACACGAACCATTGTTTTCAATAGTTGCAGTAAAACTCTCAACTGAACTCCGGGACAGCTAACTCCGCTCTGACCGGCTCTCAGCATGACTCCTCTGTTTTCTTCTTGCAACAAACACAGATCCCGCGAGATGTCGTCACACACAGCAAGCAGTAAGTGAAGCATGCTGTTGACAGAGATTACACTGGCGATCTGAGACGGACTGTGGCGAAAAAAAGCACTTTTAATGCACAAACTTTTACGGGATGTATTTGCCCTAATATCTACCGTTATAACTCGTTTTGCGGCTGCTGGCTGCATCCGCCTCCCTCAATACTGAACCAATTTTAAAACGAGTTGTACCTATCAATCATACACACACATACACATGGGGAAATAGGACCCAGGTTGATAAATACCGAAGTTATTCTTTAAGTTTCACTGGAAAACAGTGTTGCAGAATTGCCCAAATAATGGAAGTGAATGGTGACCAGTTTTCAAACATCAAACATCCTACAGTCCTGACATGCCGTTTGCACACCGTCACACCACACACACGCCCAGTTCAGACAGTGTGCATGTACATGTGAATGTGGCTCCAAGATTAGGCTCTACAGTGAAGATTCAGGCTAAAAACATGGTGGAAATAACATTTTTTAGTCAACTTGCCATGTTGGGGCTTTAGGAGTCTTGGACTATGCCAGACAAACAGTATGAGGGCATTTTATGATTTTATTCTGTTGTTTTTTTACATTTGAAAACTGGTCACCATTCACTTCAGTTGTTTGGGAGATTCTCCAGTGTTGTTTTTCTGTGTAACTCCAGCAGACTTTTGTGGGCTAAAAAACTAAACCTGACCAGTCAGCATGAAGGTGAGTGGATAATGACTGAATTTTCACTTTTGGGTGAACTATCCCTTTAATACACATACCCATAGATACACACACACACACACACACACACACACACACACACAAATTAACACAAGCAGCTGTACAAAAATGCAAAAAGTTTTATTTAAATCACAAATTATCTGATGAGTGAATAAATAAGTAACCACTGACTTGAAGCCAACTTTCAGTATCAGACAGTCTGATATGCTGCAGTACAGGCACATTTCAATTAGTACCAAAAAAGTGTTGAGATTTTGTTCCTGTCACTGATCCTTTTTGATGGAAATGTGTCCATTTTAGATGTTGTTGATTAGAATTTTTTCACTTTCCAATCAAAGTGGGCAGTGACCATGTGTCCCTGCCTTTTGTCTAAAGCAAACTGGGGCAGGCTTCAACCTCATTGTTGCCTTAATTGGGGGAAAACTATAGAACCGCACAGAAAATAGGTGGTTAAAAGCCATGGCCTGATCCCAATATGCAAGAGAACATCAAAGTGATCACATTGATGTCCATCACACTGAAAAGCATGGTGATATCATGTGTGATTTTAAACAAAACCGATCATTTCCAGCACTGTGCGTTCAAATGTTCAATACCTAATTTGAACCAAATGTATTTACCACCACTGATGGGACATTCTGTCTCAACATTGTAATCTGTAACCAGGCCCATCAGAGCTGAAGTGTAATCATTCATGCTTGAGACGTCCCAACTTGTGTGCAGCAAAGTCGGGCAGAATTTAGTATTTCCTGGTAGTGTTGAGGGTTAACTGGAGTATAAAAATCCTTGTTGCCCTATTTTAACTAAAGGCTGCTCTGACTGTATTCAACCAGCCAGACAGCCTGAGCTTCACATCTGAGACCTGCAGGCTTTTGGTTTCCTGATTCAGTATCCTTCACTGTTGATTTAGTACTCATTCCATGGTGTTTCTGCTCTGTACCTTCCAGTGATCCACCTAATGCCAATCAAGCAGTGTCACATTATCTTTTGGATTTTCTGTTGATTGTGGTCGAGTTGTTGCATTGGGAAGTTAATCGGCAGGGAAATCCTGATACAACTGAACCTGTTTGCTGAAGATGCTAATTAAAGTCTGTAAAACTTTGTGCCATCTAGTAGTGAGGTTGCAGATTGCAACCAATTGTATACTGTAGGGATGCACCGATACCACTTTTTTTAGACAGTGAGTACAAGGACAAGTACTTACATTTAAGTACTTGCCGATACCAAGTACAGATACAAGTACTTAATAATGCCATTACAGTTCTTACAATAACTTAAAAAACATTTTTATTTTCATCAGATGTTCCTCACTTTCTAAATGTAACAAATTACTGTTGTAGTTCCTTGCTGCGAATGTAGTTACTGTACACTAGGGATGTAACGATTCATTCAACTCACGATTCGATACGATTTCCGATACTGGCTTCACGATATGATTTTCTCACGGTTTTTTGAACAGAATGAGCTTGCAGACAAATTATGATTAAAAATATACCTGTAATTATTTCTCAGACAAAAAACACAATATTTCTGAGGTAGGGTGTAGCTGCAAAACACAAACTATGCAATTAATGTATATTTAAAAAACATATATATTTAAATATATAAAAACTACAACATATATTTTCTCTTATCTTTAACAAACTAAAGAGAATCCCTTTTAATTTATTTTTTTTAAATCTCTGAGGTAGGGTAAACTGTGCAAATCAACCCGTATGTCCTCTTCTTAAAAGTGCAACTGAAATGATATTTTATCTTAAATAACAAAAATTAAATAAAAATTGGACTTTTAACCAAATCCCACCTCAAAATAACTAAACGAATAATAGAAATAAATGAAATCTCTTCAAACAGACAAACTAAGGCTTGCATGTGTCCCTAGTTTGCAAATCTGCTTGTCAGTGTGGATTGTCCTTTTAACACTTTATTTGCTCAGGTGGTGTTGACCTGAGCTTCTCACTATGTTGCCAGGTGACATGCTGCATCATGTTGGTTGTGCTACTTGTGTAGATCATCACCCTCTTGCAAGATCTGCATGCAGTCTTAATCTAGTCTATGGATTTAATTCATTCAAGGTGCGTCCAAATCCACCTTTGCCGTCTTGCCCCAGGGATGCAGGGGTATCCTACCCTGTCCCACCCCCTGAACCACCAGCGCACAGCGGGATACACCTATCAGGTGTGCCCAAGCACGACTGTGAATTTATCAGGAGGAAACACAGAGAAAAGATTTTCAAAGCAAGGAGACAGATCTTCTGATTGGAGGAGTGAAAGCGCGAGAGCGCGCAATATATGACACAGCAGGACGCCTACAAAACAGGTTTCATGTGGGAATAGTTTATTTTATATGAACACTTGCAATAACTTATACAATAAATGAACTATAAAGTGTCATACAGGTAACTGGTTATGTTATACACTGGAGCACCTTGAAAATGTATTGTATCTTATTCATTATCATCATCATTATTATGCAGCTCCACCACTCGGCTGTCTGTGCTCCTCCTTCTCCTCTTTTTCCTCATCCTCATCTCCTCCTCCCATCCTCACTCCTTTGTTCCGCTAACACTACTGTGGGTGTAGGAAACAGAATCAGAAAGTGTTTCTGAAGTTTGAAGTGTGCAAAATTACGCACGGGTATATCCAACCAACGCTTTTTCTCTCTGAGTCGGGCCGGTTTCGTGCAGTCAGATATAAAAGTAGATTACGCGCTCTGCTCTTTAAAAATGGCATCGCGATGCATTTTTATCTCAACCATTTCAATCGTCATGCATTTGTATCAATTTTTAACTGTCTCACAATGCATCGTTACATCCCTACTGTACACTAGAGGTGTCACGATTCTCCAAATCCTCGATTCGATTTGATTTTCGATTTTAGGGTCACGATTCGATTCGATTCTTGATTTTTTTTCTTTTTCTTACAGCACAGAGGACTATGCCATTTTTAGACTAGTCTACGATCATTGGTTTTATTCATTAAATTTTGTACAGTAAATCTTATTTCAAAAGATGGGCTACATATAAGTGATGCAATTTCCATTATTCTTGTGTAATGTATCACATTAGGCACTAATGGTCAAATTTAAATAATTTATTTACAATATAAAGGTAAAAATCTTGTCAAGTCAAGTGGAAAACAACAAAAACAAACATAATAGCAATAATAATAACAAAAATGAGAAGTCACAGAGGGTGCCTGCCATCTAGGGACTCTTTTTGGTTACAGCAGTGTGCACTACTCTTAAAATAACAATGTGCAACAAAACAAAATAAATAAATAAAAAATATAACAGTCATGTCCAAAGTCATGGAACAATTAGAGCCTTAACAAACTATATCCTAACAGTTGAACAATTAAAAAACAAAACAAACAAACAAACAAAAAAAACAAGTAGTTTGGACTTTTTTATCCCCTGACAATGACAACTGTCATTTTTACTTTCTTCTTTCAAGTTTTTCTATAATTAAGATATGTTTTTATCTGCTCTTTGAGTAATCAAATTTAACTATGCCATCTTGTGACTCTTTGGTTTCAGCAGTGTGCACTACTCATAAAATAACAATGTGCAACAAAACAAAATAAATAAACAAAAAAGATAACAGTCATGTCCAAAGTCATGGAACAATTAGAGCCTTAACAAACTATATCCTAACAATGACAACTGTCATTTTTACATTATTCTTTCAAGTTTTTTTCTTAACAAAGATATGTTGTTATCTTTATCTGGAGAGAGAGATGCTCTTTGAGTTATCAAAATATTAACTATTTACATATTTATGGCCAGACAAGACAACTGTTATTTTTACATTTTCAAGTTTTTCTTTAAGAAGATGAGAATGTCCACATTCTCTGGAGAAAGGGCTGCTCTTTGAGCAGTCACAATGTCCCCTGCTGTGGAGAACACTCTCTCACTTGCCACACTTGTTGCTTGCACAGCAAGATAATGCTTGGAGAGCTTGGACAAATTTGGGTACTGATGCTCATTGTCTTTCCACCATTTCAGTGGATTTGCATCCACAGAAATGACTTTAGCCATCTTGTATAGCTCAATCTCCTCTTTGACAACATCAGACCATGGTTTTGGTGTTGATGATGAAGTGAGGGCTGTGCTGAAAAAATCACCAAACAGTTCACTGAGCGTTGTTCTCTTTGCTGGGGGGCTGCCTTCACTGGTTGCTGCAGTTTCTGGGTCCTCTGCAGGGTTTTGGCTGGTCCCTTGTCCTGAGGCCTGAGTCTATAAAAGACAAGGTCACACAAAACAGCTGTTTAAGGTAATGAAAAGGCACATGTGACACTTAGGTGTGACAACAACAACAACAACAAACGGAATGTTGTTATAATTAATGAAATATTAAAATGCAAAATGTGAATATATTTAATAAAAGATAACTACTTGTCAGAATATGAATTTATCATTGTGTTTTAACTATAAGATGAATTTGCATCATTATTAATTGTTGACATTTCATCACATTAATTTCAATTGGCCACATACCTGTGTGGGATGCTTTTGCAGGATTTTCTCTGCCAGACTGTTGAAGATCTCATTCCGAGAGGAGTCATCCAGATGGGGTAAAGACTTGAACCGAGGATCCAAGGCAGCGCTCTCATTCAGGAACTGTTGAAGTCTGGGATCTGAATACCTCCCTCCAATGTTGGTTGCTATAGCAGATTTAACATCCTTCACAATCTGTGAATCCGTGTCACTGTGTTTCATTGATGTGAAAATGGTGTGTGTTTGAGTGGCAGGACCATAGACACAGTTGGCTGCTGTTCTGAGCTCAGTAGAGTTGTGACTGTTTTCAGGGGCTTCAGTACCTGAACCACATCTTCCAGAACAGTCACATCTTGATCAGAGAGTGGGATGAGATCTTTGGCACTCTTTTTAACGTCTTTCTCTGTGAGTGCAGAATAAACAGCAGCTTGTTGCTCTAAGTAGCGTGTGAGCATGTCATAGCTGGAGTTCCACCTTGTAGTGACATCTTGAACCAGCTTGTGAGGAGGAAGCTGGAGCATCTCTTGTTTGGCCTTTAAGGCAGCTGCTGCAGTCGTGCTTTTGTGAAAAAAGGTGACCACCCTCCTGACTTTGCCCAAAAGATGAGAAATCTGGTTTACTCCCAACCCCTTCTGGGATGCCAGGTTCACTGTGTGTGCAAAACATCCTATATGTGGTGACAGTCCAGCTGCATTTGAGGCATTGACAATGTTTTTGGCAGTATCTGTGGTCACAGGGATGGTTGTATTTTGTCTGTCCAGTTTCCATTCTAGTACCGCTTCCTTTAGCACTTCTGCCAAATTATCACTTGTGTGTGATTCATAGATGGGGCGACTTTGAAGGACTGGACTTTCAATCTCCCAATCATTATTGACGTAGTGTGCTGTGACAGTGATTTAACTCTCAGTTGCTCTTGAGGTCCAGCCATCTGTTGTTAAGGCAACTAACTCTGCATTGTTCAGACCCCCCAAAACTTTTTCTTTAATGTCTTCATACATGGAGGGCAACACTTTTGTTGTAAGATGCGACCTGCTGGGCATACTGTAGCGTGGCTCAAGTATGCTAATTAAATGTTTAAATCCAGCGTTTTCCACCGCCGAATAAGGCTGCAGGTCTGCTGCTATAAATAGCCCTATAGTGTTAGTTATAGCTTTTGCGTGAGCTGAGGTCTGTGGAAGTTTTATTGCAAATGAGGATGGAATAGTTGGCTGGACCAGTGATGGTGTTTTCCCATTTGTCAAATCTACATCTTTGTGATGCCGGCGAATGTGTCCTGCCATGTTCGTAGTGTTTCCCGTGGCCAGGTATGGTACATGCACATAGCATATCTTACACACTGTGGTCTTCTTAATAATAATAATAATAAAAATAATAATAATAACTTAGATTTATATAGCGCCTTTCAAGACACCCAAGGATGCTTTACAAAACAGAGGCAACACAACGCAAACGTTGTCGACATAACTCACCGGGAACGCAAAATATTTCCACACTGGTGATTTAAGAGAAGCAGGAGCGGCTTCAAGCTCCGGTGCCGCGTCTCCTTTATCTGCACTTGCCATGGTGTCATAAACTGCAGGTTAGCTAACTAGTGGCGTGGGCTACACTGTGCTGCGTCGTCATGTGCTTTTACCTCTTTGCACACCTCCCTGATGTATGTAAACCTGGGGGGAGGGAGGGGAGGTGATCGTCGATCCTCTCTTTGATTTCGATGCTTGAGACCATGACGTAATTTCGATCGATTTCGATAAAAAATCGAAATCGTGACACCCCTACTGTACACATTACATTTTTGAATTATTTGTAGTAAGTTACTTTACTAATTTTGTGTTCCCTTATTAAGCTGCAGTTTACTGTGTACATAATATGTTTCAGTACAATAATTACACATTATTATTATGAACTTAAAGAGTTAAGTTTAATCTTACAAATGGTGTTACATATGATGATTATTTCATCATTTACAGTATTTTAATTACACATTTACATGTGTAGTATTTAAGTTGCTTCTCCATATCCCTCTTGACTAAGAGCTAATTAGTTCCTACCTGCCATTGTTTAGGGGGGATAGGTATGAGTGTGGTGCCATGTGTGCAACAGTTTTGTTTACCCTGCTGTGAAAAGAGTGAAGCTGGGTGTACTGTGCTGTCAGGTTGTTTTGGTGAGGATTAACAGGAGAAAAAAGAGTACACAAAGAGAAAGAAGTTGTAGGAGCTTATTACGAAGAAAAGAGGGTTACAGGCTGGTGGCAGCACTGTTTTTTTCTTTGTCTTTGGATAAATTAGTTGAGGCATTCAACTAATTTACGCCTGCTGGGACTTACTGGACAGCAGCTGGCTGCGGTCTACAGGTGCTCTCTTTTAGTTTTACATGGACTTAAGGCCAAAACACACTAAAAGTGTCTGACACTTGCGTTTTGAAGTACACCCATTGTTCTCAACAGCAGAGCGCGCACTGAAAGCATCTTGACGCGCGTGAAACTGCCTTGACCCTCACACTCTGAACTTGTTTTGATTTTGGGGCGTCAAATGAGGACCAGGGCTTTTTTTCTGCAGCTGCAGCTGGTGTTTGGGGAGAGTTAAATGGAGGGAGGGAGAGAGCGTGTGAATATGGACAGATGCACCAGTCTGATATAAAAACTTTTTATGATCATGAAACAAATTACTGCACACTTCTGTGGTGTGTGATTTTTAATTTTTTTATTTTCTTGCTCCAAGTCCCATTTGTGTATTTTTAAATACTTAATTACTCCCTACCGATTAATCATAACTGCGAAGGAGGAGAGAGAGAGACAGCAGAGAGGATGGAGGGAGGGGGAGTGTGCGTGAAGTGCCGACTGATATAAAACTTTTTTGATGATAAATCCTGATGTTACTGAACAGTTCTCTGACTAAAATATCCGTCTCAGTAACAAACAGACAGAAGCTTGTCTCCTCCATGAAACGTTTGTCTCTTTGCTGCATTATTATAAATCATGATGAATAGTCCAGACTCTGTCTCTCCCTCTTCATCTCCTCGATGTGTGTCTGTGTGCAGTTTGCTGTCTGCTGCTAAAACATCCTCACTGATGTTAACTGAGTGACACTAATGTAAATTAGCCTGCTTTCTTAATACAAAAACATGAATATCGCACATCGTTTAGTCATCGTATAGATACGAATACGAAATACATTAATAAAAATAGATGGACTTCAAAAAAGGTGAGGATTTTTTCCCTCAGATTTTTTCCCTCAGAATATTTTATTAAAGAAATAAACTATTATTAATAGTAATACTAAAGAAATAAACAGATGCATATAAATAGCAACCTTCTCCTAAAATACTGCTGACTCTATGGTGTTGGAATTTAAAATCTGAAGCCTGCAGTGCGCTATAGAAGCTTCATTTGAAGCGTGTCAAATGAAGCCTGCAGTGCATTTTGGTCCTCACATGGAATTTACGGACAGTTTGCTGAATGATCACAAGTTGCTGTGATCATTAGTGGATATTGTTGAGGACAGCAATTCTTTCGCTGATAATGACAGTGCGACCAAGAAAGGAGGGTAAGCATCAGCACTTGAACTCTACATCGTGTTGGATCTTTAGATTAGACTTGCACCGATTTATCGGCAGTGCTCGGAATCGGGCTGGTTTTCACGTGATCGGCCATGACCTGCCAGTCAGTGTAAAATTTGCCGGTCTAAAGCGCCGGTCAAATTCCCACCGCGCTGCAGCAGCAAAAAAACAAAAAAAACAAAAAACAAAACAAACAAAAAAAAAAACACACACTAAGCAAAGGCATTGCCTCTTTTTGGTTATATGCGTTGCAAAGCGTGAGCAGTCCTTGAACCCTCACAATGCCTCGCGATATACGTCAGCCCTTATGTCAGCCTGCCCAGGTCAATAACATCAGTAGCGCACAAACACGCACATGTGCAACTCATGGCTTTGGCGACCTACACCATGTTGGTCGTATGGAAATTTTTTAAAGTGTGTGAGGAGGATCACAAATTTGCAGTATGCAACACCTGCGAGGCTAAAATAGGGCGTGTAGGAACAACACCGAAAACGTTTGGTACGACTAATCCAGAGGTGTCCAAACTACGGCCTGCGGGCCAACTGCGGCTGTATTTGAAACCACATACATACTGCTTACTGCGTACGACACCGGTATACACTGTATTCTGCATGTTGTTTTCAGTAGTGCTCAGTATATTAATGATTACATTTATAGCAGGCTATAACATGCTTTGCCCCAGGTCTTTGGGACCGCTGCGCTCTCTCAAGGCGCTGATGCCGCTGTGCTTTCCAAGGTGCTGATCCCGACTTTGTTCATTTGTTTGTTTGTTCGGTACTGTTTTACTGTTATTTTCTGTAGTTATTTTTGCACAATTTCGTACTTCGTAGTTTGACAGAGCCCATAAATAGCCTTTTGGGGGCGTAGGGATTAATATTTTCCCAAAAATTACATTTTCTATCCTCGAAACAGAGGCGCTCTATCCGGATGTATGTAGGTTCTTAACCTGACCACTTTAGTGTATTTTCTGCTGGTATTAATAATTATTATTGAGGAAGACGAACGCCATTTCAATATTAATCAACAGGCTGCTGCTGAGCGGAGCAGACGGCTCGCACCGCACACACTGCGATGTTCAACATCATAGGCTTAATAAAGTTAATTATCACTGAAAGTTAAAAAGCAAAACTCCTTAAAAAAGCTCTCACTCACTTGGTCTAGGGCTTTGTATGCATTCCCTGGAGATTTTGGTGTCTTTCTTCAGTGAGGGGCGCTTTTTGCCACAACCAGCTGCTGATGGTAAATCCATCACATGCAGTATTTCACCCCGACGTGTTTTGGATAAAGTATAAATCCAGTGATCTTGAAGCTTCGAGCTTCACCTGGAATTTTATCTGAGATTCTAAAAGTTGCAGCAAACATAAGTCCAGCGGATTTTATCCATCCAGCACAGCGCACAGTTTGCATCTTCATTGTTTAATATTTTGAAGTATTTCCACACAAAGCTGGTAGCAGACAGCGTGTCATGTGTCTCATTAAGATGGTAGAGTCAAAAGTTATTGTATTAAGTACATTCATAATCAGACATGCTTGATTTGTGATCGTTAACCAATGAATAAAAGCACCCTGTGTACTCAGCTGGTAGCAAATAGGAGCCAGAAAACACACACTACCCTGAATGAAAATGAAATCTTAAGAATAATATAGCACATGCTATGATATGATGATGATATAGTAGACAAAAAGTTATATATTATTTATTAATGTAGAGTGTGTTTTAGCAAAGACATGATTATTGAAAAGCTGGTTGTATCTTGGTTAAAATGTTCTAATAAAGGAAAGTTAGAAAATTTTGCAATATCTTGTGTGCTGTAAAGTGGTTTGGAAAAAATGAAATCGGAATCGGCCAAAATCGGTATCAGCTGTCCAAGCACTCTGCAAATCGGAAATCGGGATCGGCCCAAAAAATTGTAATCGGTGCAAGTCTACTTTAGATGTGTGCTTGTGCTGAGCAGCTATTTTTTATGACGTGGTATTGGGTGTGGGGTATTGGACTAGTTTTATGAGTACAAGTACCAATACATGAGGACAGTACTGGATCGATACCTGATGTTGGTTTCGGTGCATCCCTAGTATACTGCTCACCTTACCCTCCCCTTCCAAGTATTTAAGATGAACAATGGTGGCCACAAAAAACATGAAAGACCCTATTTAGAGCCAGTGTTTGGTTTATCTGTTGTGGGCTTCTGTAGAAACGGGCCTGCACAACCTGTAGAAATAAAGAGCTCATTCTAAGTCGATGGTTCCCAAACTTTTTCTAGCACCCCCCACTTCAGAAGCCAAAAAAAGTTCACAATCCCCAAACAATCACTTTGCTGCACACAATCAATCATTAACAATACTTAGGGAAGCAACTGATAAAGGATTCGAGTTGAATTTTAGTGAAATAAAGGTTAACGTGACAGCATCAGTAAACTGGTTGTGTATTTTCATGACAGAAATTATACTCATTCAACTTTGTTTTTCTTTATATTCCTCCCCTAATCATCCATGCCCCCGCCCAACAGTGTCTCCACGGCCCCCAAGTTTGGGAACCACTGTTCTAAGCTAACGAAAACATGATTTTCAGGTGATTGCACACTAATGAAACCATACTTGTGAATATTATATTCCTATCTGGCCAGCTCAACTAGGCTCTAAAGATAGTGACGTTAGTCTCACCACTTTGCTTCAAAGCAAAATATGGAGGGACAGATTCCCCTATATTTTGCTGTTGGTATTTGCGGCCCCCTCAGGATGATACAGTACTTATCACTGCAAGCAGCTCAGAGCAAGTTATGACTTTCTGTGTAGAGTGTCACTCTACCCACTTTGCTCAGATTCTGAAAAATAAATCATTAGGGATGTTACATATTTAAAGAGCAATACCTCACAAAAAAACAAAACAAAAACGACATGAATAGTAGGGCTCAGACAATATGCTTATTTCCTGATTCGATACTGCCACCATAATGGCTGATTTGATTTGTATTGTGACTCTGCAAGTGTTGTGATGTGACATCATGATTTATTGCAATTTTTGTTTGCTTTTTGTGGGGCTGTCTGTGGCTGTGGCTTAGTGGTAGAGCGGGTCGTCTCCCAATCAGAAGGTGGTTCGATCCCCGGCTCCTCTGGTCTACATGTCGAAGTGGGCAAGACACTGAACCCCACATTGCTCTCGATGGCTGTGCCATCGGTGTGTGACTGTGTGTGTGTATGACTTCCTGATGAACAGGTTGGGTCTTTGTAGAGAAGCTACCTGCCATTAGTGTGTGAATGTGTGTGTGAATGGGTAAATGCTGACTAGTAGTTGTAAAAGCGCTTTGAGTAGTTCAAGACTAGAAAAGCGCTATATAAAATACAGTCCATTTGCCATTTTTCATCATACACTTCTAGAGACTGTATGTCATGAGTCATATTTCCAATGCACAATCAATGCACATCTCATGTTAGTCGGTCTTTTTGAGTTTTATTTCAGCAGGACTACTGTACCGCATCTAAAAGTTGTAAATAAGATTCTTTTAAGAAAATGGCTATTAAACATAGGCAAACAGGGAATGCAATTTGAATTCTATTGTTTCAAGAATAAAAAAAAATTGAAAAATCATTATCACTTAAAAGAATCACAGTACTTAAGTAAATATATTTTCTCCCACTCCCAAAGAACAGTGATTTACATTATAATTAAAAAAAATAATAATAATTTTACAAATATCTGGCGGGCCAAGTAGAGCCTTGTGTTGGGCCAACTTTGGCTCCACTTTTGGGCAGCTCTGCTCAACTAGATTTACTATGGATATTCATTTATTGGGCCAAGGTGATGTGTTAAAATTTTCCAACCGACTATGGTCAACCCATCCATTTGTGATAGGTGATATCTTCGTCCCCCCCTCCCACTTCTGCTGGGAAACGTTCGCAAGTGGCAAATTCACTATGTTACATACAGTCAGTACACTCATTATGTCCAGTGAACATTGTAAACTCACTAAGTGTCATGAAATTAAATATTCTCACACCTGTTTTCCTTTTTAAAAAGAGAAACACAACCATACACCTTCTGAATTCAACTTTCTTTCTTTTATCAAACTAAGACGAGCTTAATTTGCTCGTTAACTCCTCATAAAACACACTTCATTCAAACTTGACATTAAAAAAACATGTAAAACTCACCTAAACTGCCTTTGTTAGTCTGTCCACTCTTCCAACAGTCACCAGCTCTGATTTGGTTGAATTAAATCCTTAATTCTCTATGTAAAAAGAGTGAAAAGAGTCTTATTACTCTCACTCCTCACCCAGCTGAGAGCTCTTGTTTGGCTGAGTGGGTGTGTACTATGCTGCTGGATGAGAGCACGTCGCAGAGCAGTGGCTGTCACTCAGCAGACCATTACATTAGCAAAATAAAATGACAAATATTGCGCCCAGAATTGGCCAAAAAAACGAGCGATGATGGATTCTGCCCATCGTTGATGGGCAATATATTTGTCCTATTGCCCAACTCTGTAACACAGTACATACTGAATGTACGTACTTTGTATGTACTATGTTTTTTAAAGTGATCTGTTTTTTTTTTGTTAGTGTAATGAGAGAATCAGTGTTTTCTTTTGCATGGACAATAAATCATTTGAGCAAACTAACATCATTGACAGTTAAACTTCACAAACAAACAAAATGCTTGCCACTTTTTGTTTTCTGAAATTTTCTTTCTTTTTTTTTTTATCAACATCTACATTTTGTTTTACATTTTTCAGTTGTGAGAAGCTCCTCCATTTCCTGTCTACATGGGGGAGAACAGTGCACATAAACTGCACACTCAAAAATCAGTGCAAGTCAATCATAGCAGAGGTCATCAGGGTACTCAAATAGAGCAGGTCTAGACCATATTCTTCATAATATTATTAACAGAGGCCCAGTTGTTCCCACCAAGAGCAAGCACCACGGAGATGGTGGCAAACTTCCTTTTAACACAGGGAAACCTCCATTAGAACCAGCTTCTATGGTGGGTGGCCATCTGCTGCCAAGTTATCATCATGAATACTTGTTGAGCATAAAGTTTTTGTCATTTTTCAGCTTCAGCAACACAGTACATGACCACCACCTAAGAGTAAGTATGTAGTATGCAGTTAGTTCACATCAGTAGTCTCCAGTGGATTAATCTGGTTTTTTTTCCACTGACACTGCACTTTTACTGTGGGAATTAGGGATGTCATGATACCAGAAATTTAGTAGTCGATACCAGTATTATATTATTTGTGTCTGCCACATACCACTGTCAGGAGAGCATGCACTAGATGTGCTGTTGTTTGTACTGCTATGTGTTTGATTGAGAAGGAGACAGCGAGGCAAAGGAAGGTAGAAGGAGGACTACTGCACACAGTCTTTCTGGAAGTAATCCATACTTACTCTGACTGCTACTTTGTCACTTGACCTAATGAGTTTAAAGCGATATTCCACCCCAGAATAATAATCCACTCAATATGTACTCACCCCTATGCTGATGTGAGGATGGGTGAAGATCTTAAGTTCACAAAACAATCCTGGAGTTTCAGCAGAAAACAGGGTTGCAGCTAAAGGCAGTGAATGGCGACCACGGATAAAATGTAAAAAAAAAAGAACACAAAACAAACAAAATGTCTCCATCCTGCTCTTGTGGTGTAATCCAAGTGTCCGTGAGCTGCGACATTAAAATTTTACCACTAAAGACGCCATTTACACCATGCTTTTAGCCGAAATGTCAACTGTAGCCTCCCAGGTAGCATGTAAACATGGCGTCAATGTATCGCAAGACTTTGTATATCTCTTAATGGATGCATGTGTGAAAATATCGCGAGATATACAAAGTCTCGTGATACATTGATGCCATGTTTACATGCTACCTGGGAGGCTACAGTGAACTGAAGATCTTCACCCATCCTCACATCGGCATAGGGGTGAGTACATATTGAGTGGACTATTATTCTGAGGTGGAATATCGCTTTAAATAATCCACAATTGTGCTCAGTGTCCTGCTCAGGGGCACGTAAGCATTAAGAGACCATGTGTGTCTTGTGTACTCCCTCTGGCAGCTTTGCTGTCATCTTGTAAACATCAGTCTCCATGCATTAATTACATCTGTATGCCGTTTGTCAGAATCTTGTCACTGGTAACCGGTCAATGCAGGTCACCATCTTTTTTTTCTTTTCCCTCCCTGTCTGTCTTTCTGCGTCCCTCTCTCACCAAGTGTATGGAAAAGTCATCCCTTCTTTGCTCAGGAAATTCCTCCTTGTCCCAGGGGCAAGACAGACAGAGAGGGTGTGAGGGAACAACAGAGCAGATCTGCTACACAGGGACACTCCAAGCCTCTGCTTCTTATTTTTACTCCTTTTATTTTGTTACACTATCTTAGCATGGTAAGCAGTTGTGAATAGGGATTGTTATGAAACTTTTCATCCTTGGTGCTGTCAAACTCAGACATTTGAGATTTGATGTTTGGCACATTTAAAGCAAGAAACAATCATAACTGAAAGAAAGCATTTGTAAAAAATTAATGTTTTCACATATTTCACATGTCCAGTACCTTAAAATGGATGGAAGCCAAGTGTCTAGTATGTGAGATTACCAACTATAGCTTATAGTACAGTATAGTCTCTTGCAAATTGTTGTGTAGTCCTTAGTGTAATGCAGCACTACTGTGTAGTAGACTAGAGTGCACTTTTTTGCCGTGTCAGTGTAAACCTGCAGAGACAAACACACATTAAACAGTATCAGGAGTGGAGCAAAAACTGGAGATGGTGTGTGTGCGTGTGTGCGGGTGTGTGTGTGCGCGCGCGTGTGTGTGGAGTGTGTTCTTCATTCATGGCTGTGTCTGTTGGACCACTAACCAGTCTGTCTGGTTGGCAGTGGTGCAGTGATGTTTCTCTTTTCAGTGCAATCACGCAGTGCTGTCGTGATTTTGGCTTCCCACAATGAAATGAATATGATCGACTGTAGGGGTGTCAAAATTAATCATTTCTAAGATGCATAGCGATGTAGACGTGGACGATTCTGCATCGATGCAGTGACAGAACATAATCAATTATAGCGGACAGACATTCCGTTTTGATTTTCCTGGTCACAGCTGGACAAAAAAGTTGTAAAATTCAAAATAACTTTCTGGTAGCAACCAGCGCCGTAGCAACCTCAGAGGGAGATTAAAATCAAAAGCAAGTGATAAAAAATGCACCTAGTTTTTTAAAAGCATGCCTCTGAGCACATTTCAGATTTTATGAACTTGCTAGGAAGCACAAACTGGACAAGACACGCTGTGTGTAAAGTCTGTCACACAAAAATCAAACACCTTGAAAATACCACTAACTTGAGAAACCACGTTAGCCGATTTCACTCTGAGAGGCTAACGCCTGGCACAAGACAACAGCGCACCCAGCCCAGCCAAGAACTGAGTTGAGTTGAGACGCTGTCAGCTTTGCCGCCTGACTCTGAGAAAGGGAAGAGAATCACCCAGTCTTTCCCTGTCGATTAAATGCAAAATTTAATTTATACTAGCTGATTTGTCTATCAGTAAGAAAATACACTGTGTGAATGTGTGTGTGACTGGATGAATGTTGACTAGTAGTTGTGAAAGCGCTTTGAGTAGTTCAAGACTAGAAAAGCGCTGTATAAAATACAGTCCATTTACCATTTTTCATCATACACTTCTAGAGACTGTATGTCATGAGTCATATTTCCAATGCACAATCAATGCACATCTCATGTTAGTCGGTCTTTTTGAGTTTTATTTCAGCAGGATCATTACTATACCACATCTAAAAGTTGTAAATAAGATTCTTTTAAGAAAATGGCTAAATGCAAAATTTAATTTATAATAGCTGACTTGTCTATCAGTAAGAAAATACTCAGAAAGCAGTTAAAATTGAACACAGCTTACTAACTGATAATGTTAAACACTGTCCGAAAAAATACTCTATGTATTGGGAGCCATTTGAAGGTGTTAATCACAGTCTGCAATCACCGAGTCGTATTTTAAATGCGCCGTGCAATACGAACATCGCGCATTATATGACAATATCTCACTAAATGCTTCACCTTTTCAGACTGAAAAGGATCATAGTGTGTGGGGGTAAACAACATTGTTTACCTGGAGCTGATGTTAGCTGCCAGCCTGCTACACGGTGTGGCTAATATTAGCAGACCTGGCGGCAGCAGCTACTATAAAAAATTGAGGATGCAATGCATTGTGATGCATTGTGATGCATCGTAATCATTGACAGGATAATGGTAATCGAATCATCAGCCCAGTGAAGATGTACAGCCCTAATCGACTGCATTATTGTTGTTGAAAATGCATACTCTGCTCATAGAAAACTCCGCTGTATGTCAAATCAAGTGCTTCCTAAACCAGCAGCCAGCCATCTTGCAGCTGCAGGCTGCAAAATTTCCTAGATGTTGGGGCTGCAGTCCAGAGTAGACAAGTATTGTACACCCGAGAGCAGACAGGAAAATGAAGGTTAAATGTCTGAAGTAGAAGGCAAAGAGACAGTCCAATGAAAAGCAGATCATCATCTATGTTTGGAAGAGCCTATTTCAGGAATTTAGGGCAAGTGATGTGAAGTAACAAATCCTATGCAAAGAGTACAGAGACTTGTGTCTAACTTGTTCAACCACTTGAAAGAAAATCACAAACTGCAGTGTGGTGAATGCATGAAGGCCATAAGAATGACATTGCTAACTAGGAGTGTGACAATTCACTCATGCAACAGATGCATTGAGCTTTAATGGTTAAGATGTGATCGATTCAGATGGCTTGTATCAGTAAAAAGCTGAATGTGAATCAGAAAAAAACGATGAGCACTAGCTTATCGATACATCGCATTAGAATGTGCATGTTTCATTTTTGCCATCAATGAATGACCGCTGGCTGTAACTTTCCTCCTTTTCTCTCTCCCCTGCCTCTGCCTGCACTGCTCTCATTGGACACCTGCTGCCTCACTTACATAAACCAAGCACCACCCCTCCCTTTCCTGTCTCTCCTCTTCATTTCCTCAAAACAGACAGTGAAAGAACTGTCGTTGCACTGTGTCACACCACCAAACTTTAAGAATGTGCAAGTGTGGAATAAATTTGTGTTGAAAGAGAAAAATGAGAAATACTGCTGCAAATCATTTATGCAAAACGTGTCTAATGGCAGAGTACAGAGCTGCGAGTCTCACGACCCTCAGAGACAACATGTTACTGGTAGAGCAGGTAACACGTAGCATTAATGTTCCTCCACACCCCACTTCCTCTGCACGGTCAAATTCAATCAAAACCACAGCACTCTTCATATGAAACAGAGCAGCAGATCATCTTACTGCAAAAATGCCTTTTAAACCATTTTAGACTTTGTTCACAGATTCTCATTTAGGCTACAGTATCTCATTTACACATGAGATTCATAATGTTAACACCACTGTAGTGTCCCCTTCTCTCTGTCTCTGCTGTTACTGGATTCAGTAAAACTCTAAGGATTTCTTTCACAACTAATAGTACCTTAGATGTATAGCATTAATAGAATCAAAATGTAAAGATTCACACATAGCATCGTAATGTATTGCACCATGGCAGGGATGAATCATATCGTGCTGAATTACTAGGTATTTAAATATTTCTGAGATGCATCACATTGTTGAACTGTATTGAACTATACGGACTGTATTGAAATGCATATTGAGTTGTACCAGTTAGTTAGATGCACACACCACTTGCCAACCTTACCTCCTTGAGTCTCCGTCCTGGTTCAGCATTAATGTATAAATGTAGCACCACATGAAAGGGAAAGCAGCATCCTACTGGTTTAATTTTGGGTGAAAAGTTTTCGTACATTTCTAGTCTTATTTTAATGCTCAGATTTGTACATTTGGTAGAATGTAGCACAATTTAGAATGAAAGCAGTGCTGTCAGTTTTTGTTGAAAACTGTTTTAGAGAGAGTTTTATTTTGGTGGCTGTGTATGTGTAGTGCATGTTTAATCTACCTATTGAGGGTAGGGACTCCACTATGGAAGTTAATTAGTAGGATGTGCACAATTAGTTGACTATACGATTAAACGCCATCCTCACTAGTCGGCATCAGAAATACTAGTCAGTTAAACTGTTTATCAATATTTTATTCATGCACAATGGCAGTGAACTGTTACCTCTAAGGTGTTATGCAGCCACCCGCCCTAGTCTGGGCTGTGGCCCCATCAGACAGCAGCCCCTCTTACCCAGCGTATATGCCTCAATGGCCCACGCAACCCCAGATGTTTTTACCAGCAAATTTGGACAGATGACAGCTCAAAAAACCAGTGTGATTTGATAGTATTCTGATATAGAAAATGGAAATAAGGTTGAATGTAGGCTGTGACATAATAAAATGTTATATAACCACTCGACGAGCAGCATGTGACCACATTCAGCACAGACACAGACATTAACCTGCAAGCAGAGGAACTGCTGCTGCTAGCCATGCTAATGTTAGCCACACTGTGTGTCAGGCTGGCGGGCAGCTAATGTCAGCTCCGGGTAAACAATGTCATTTACTTACAGACACTGTGATCCTTTTCGGTCTGAAAAGTTGAAGCATTTAGTGCATTGTTGTCATGTTATGTAGCTTAATGTGCAATGTTGAATGCTTTGAATGGCCCATTAACCCATTTAATCCCCAATTTTTCCCCAAACATGAAAATATCCAAATCTTGTGTCATTAGTGACCATTTGAAATAATCAATCATTATTTTTTGAAATTTTTATGGAAAAATAGGTAAAAGTGGGTTTTATGGTCGGTCACAATTGTGACCTGTGGGATAATGTGTATTCCAACGAACATATTTCTCCAAAGCTGTCATCAAAATTCTTATATATCCCAACCCAGTTACCAACACATTTACATCTCATTCGCTGGCAGTGTCCCGCACACAACTATAATGCCCTATTACAGTGGTTCTCAACCTTTTTTCAGTGATGTACCCCCGTAAAATATTTTTTCAGCCAAGTACCCCCTAACCAGCGCAAAGCATTTTTGGTTGAAAAAAAAAATGTAAAACACTGTCATTGTCTGATTTATTAAACTGATTTATTAGGGGGCCAAGCCCGCGGGGCCTGGGGGACGCGTATGCAAGCATACGCATTTCCCAGGACCAGCGGTGCTGGGAACCCTATTGTTTTTGTTCTGATTTTTATTATCGTGATTATTTTTATTTTTCCGTTGGTAAAAGTGGTGCTGCAGGCTAAACCGTGCAAGGGAGGGCGGTGCAATTTGAAGGGTTGGTCCAGACCCCTACAGGGACCTCAGACACAAAAAATCAGATATGTCCACCAGCAGGGGGCGCTATAACAAGGGAAACGCGTTTTCGCCAATAACTCCCAAACCGTTTGTCACACATTCAAAAGCCTCATATCCACAGATTCCCTGAATTGCCCTGAATCAGGTGGGCTAGGCCACGCCCATTTCCGCATATAATTTTTTTTTTTCAGAAAATTGCCAAAACTCGAAAACCTACTTTTTCGAACTCCTCCTTGGGGTTTGGGCCGATCAGTGTGAAATTTGGCACATATGTTCGTCAGTTGGACCTGATCTAAAGTTATCAAAAGAATTTTGTTCGTTCAAAATATGCGCAAATTATTAACGAATAAATTTTTCTAGCTAGCTATAAAAACAAGAACAGTTGCATAACTTGGTCAAAGTAAATGCTAACGACACCAAATTTGAGATCCTTGGTTCGCATGTGACTGTGGGGGAATGACCCAAATTTGGCTAATGTTGGCCACTAGGGGGCGCTGCAAATATGGGAACGTTATATCTCTTAAACGCCAACACTGATTTTTACCAAATTTGGTGGGCATGATGCTGGGTCACTCCTGAGGCCATATCTTGAAGGTCATCACGACTGGTCAAAGTGGGCGTGGCTTATTACGAGATAAACAACAAACATTTATTTCAGCTCAAGTATTAAGCTGAGGGCTGCGAAATTTACAGGGTATATATAGAATAGCACACAGACCGCCCATACCAAAAATTGTGCATCTACTCCACTAGGTGGCGCTGTAACGGACGCAAACACATTTTGGCCTGTAACTTCCACATTTTAAATCACATCTTCATAAACTTTATATCCACGTGTTCCCTAAATAGATCCGCATCTTTTGACATAGGCTACGCCCACTCCCACAGCATATCTCTCTTTGTAAGATGCTACACGTCAAAAACCTACTTTTTCAAACTCCTCCTAGGGTTTACGCTCCAGCTGCACGAAACTTTGCACATAAATCTCCAGATGGGCCTGATCAAAAGTTATCAAAAGAATTTTGCTACTCCAAAAAATGCGGTACTTATAAATGAACAAATTTTTCCGCTAGAAAAAAAACACATACTGTTGCATATTTTTGTCAAAGTAAAAGCTATCGACATGAAACTCAAGACACTGCTCTCAGACGTCAACCAGAGGCTCTGTGCCAAATTTGGTGCAAATCGGCCAATAGGGGGCGCTATAAACACGGCAATATCAAGCGACAAAAAAGTTGCTCGTATCCGCACGAAATTCGGGGAGCGTGATCTGGAGTTCCTCCCGAGCCCAGCCATAAAATTTTGTTATGTTTGATCAAAGTGGGCGTGACTTCTTACAACAAACATATTCAGCCTCTCACACTGCTCTTCCCATTGCAATAAGAGGAACGGAGAGAGAGGGCAGCCGTGTTTGACCCGACGTTCGATAGCAGATCTTGGCGGTGTGCCTCCTGGTAACAAAATAGAGCCATTCGCGTTACGTGGGCTCCGCGATGCCCGGGGGCCGAGTCGCGCGGGAGGCTTGGCCCCCGTTCATAACTGCTTGCAGTTCTAGTTAAACTTTGAAACTGTACACTTTATCTGTGCAACATTGCATTATTTTTGGAAATAAAAATATATAAAAAAATAACTAAAAACTTCTTAAAAAAAAGAAATAATTAACTTAGTTATAAATAAAGATTTGTGCACATAAAAATAATCATCAACTTAAAGTGTCCTCTTTTAGGTTAATAAAGATCTGTTTTAAAATCAATAAATAAACATAAAACATTAATATATTTGTGCACAGAAAATGTTCACAAAAAATAAAGTTTCTAAGGATCAAAATAAAACTGGCATCTCAACTGTCCACACTGAAGACTGCATTGTTTTAGTGAGAAACTTGGGCTTGTGCTTCACTGAGGATCTTGGTCAGTCTTGGTGGCAGGGAGGCAACTGCTGTGATCAAGCTCTTCTCCAGGTACAGTCTGTTTCTCTGTTTTGTTTTGATCACAGCCATTGCAGAGAAGGAGGCCTCTCATAAATATGTGGAGGCAAAGGGTAGTAGCTGCTCCAAAGCTTTCTGCCCCAGGTCAGGGTGCTCCTGCTTCACACACACCCAAAACTGTGTGAGTGTGGATGTGGAAAACTTCATCTGGAGGCCACGGTCAGATGACACTTCCAAGAGTTTTTCCTGTAAAGTTGGTCAAATGTTCCACTATGACCGACTTGACTGGAGCTCTGTCCACATTCTCACCAGAGAGAAAATCATCCACCTGAGGAAAGCAGGTGAAATTTCCCTGTTCACAGGCCCTTCTTCACAGCTCTGCTCTCTTCAGGAAGCCACCCACCTTGTCATACAGGTTTAAAATGCTGGTGTCCTTCCCCTGTAGAGACATATTCAGTTCATTCAGTTTGCTGAATATATCTGCCAGATAGCACAGCTTTGCCAGCCAGTCTGTGTCCTGAAACAAGGTGGCATGAGGGGATTTGAGCTTAGTCAGGAAGGTATGTATTTCTGATCGTAATTCCAACAACTGATTGAGTATTCTCCCTCGAGAGAGCCAGCGCACTTCTGTGTGGAGCAGCAGCTGTGTGTGTTCAGCTCCCATATTTTCACAGAGGCGGCAAAACAGGCGTGAATTTAGTGGCCTTGACTTGATGAAATTGACCACTTTGATGCTGTCGTTCAAAATGTCATGTAACTAAGGGCTCATTTTCTTGAACCCCTATGCCTCCCTGTGTATCACGCAGTGAGTCCACTTCACGTTTTCCTTTTTAATGAGTCCTCTGGCGCTGCCCGTCATTGATGCTACTGTGTCCGTGCAGATGCTGCTGCAGGATTTCCAGCTAAGGCCATTTTCACAGAAGGTGTTGACAACATTAAAAATATCCTCTCCTTAGGGTTGAACGATTTTAGGAAAAGATCTAATTGCGATTTTTCTGGTACATACTGCGATTTCAATTCGATTCATGATTTTCTTCAAATCAAGCTTCAGTGCAATATTCACAATGTACAGTAACATTTACAAACATGACCGTTGGTGTCCAACGGATCACAAATCTCACGGTTCGGATTATATCACGGTTTTGAGTCACAGATCGGATCATTTTTCAGATCAGCAAAAAAGAGAAAAATGGTGGGATTAGGGTTAAATTATTTTAAAAATGCACTTGGCTTTGATCTCTGTCTTTCTGTAATTATTACCATAGTTTTTGTAATGTAATAATAATTAAAGCTGCAAGCAGCATTGAACGGGCCCTCGCGACCCAGCGCCACTCGGGGCCTGCTGTGGCCGCGACCATGTCGCCAGAGGCCAACTGGTAGACGACGTGCTGAATTTTCACCCCCTACAGACACTGTAGGAAACAATGCGGCGTTACTTCCTGTCCCCACTAGGTGGCGCTATGACTATGACTCGTGAGTGTCATGTAGATGTGTTCAGGCTGGGACTTTTATCATACATGTGAAGTTTGGAGCAGATTGGACCATTTAATCTCATGTTATAGCAATTTCGTGTTTCATGGCGAGACATCAAAAGTCAATGCCACGCCATACCCACACTGTTCAACGCTGACCAATTCTGTGAATCAGAATTGATCACACACTTGTATATATGTTACACACCAGTTTTGAAGTCAATTGGACCATTTGTGGAGGAGGAGTTTGTTTAGCCACGCCCACTTATGAAATTAATATCATATGCTCAGGGCAGGACCAGTGACAAACATATAAAGATTCAGGAAGATTCGACCAAGTAAACTGAAGTTATGTTCACTTCCTGTGTTTTGGCGAAACATCGACATTCGCCGCGCCATCAGGGCGGCAGTGTCTTATGAGACATCATGGTCTTCACAATATAGCATGACCAACATCAAATTTGAGTTGAATATGGTCAATGTGGTCAGAGCAGCACCTCAAAGTCTAAAACATGGTATTTCCTGTCACAAGCAGGGGGCGCTATGACAATTACAAAATTTCTGCATGTAGACATGTTCAGGGTGGGACTATTATCAAGCATGTGAAGTTTGGTGAAGATCGGAGCATTTATGCAAAAGTTATAGCAATTTCATGTTTCATGGCGAGACATCAAAATTCGCCGCCACCTCACGGCCACACCCTTCAACGTGAGCAAAATCTTTTGATAACTTTTGATCACAACGTTGTCTAGATGGCACACAGACATTTTGAAGCAGTTTGGATAAGTATGTGTGAGAAAGAGCTGCTTGAACAGTGTTTCCCCTACCATTCTGTTGGCGGGGCGGGCCGCCCCGCCAACGCGGCCCCCCGCCCCCCCTGAAGAAAGGTGAAAATTTAGGCGGATTTAGACGGATTTAGGTGAGTTTCTAATAATAACGTTACAGTTACATTAGTTTGCAGCTAGATGAAAAATGTCTCCTATCGTCCTCCTATTGGCGTGTGTGCTTTTGACTCTGATGTGCGCGCTTGTTGTCTGTTTCTCTGTACACTGTCGGAGGCTATTTACATTTTACACTTTTCATTCAAATAAACTAGCTGCCACAGATGTTTATTTTCATCTATGAGACATACATTTATCTTCCGAAATGAAGCTATCCAGCCCGTGTTTAATCTACAAAAAGCTGCAGGTACATTAATCGGCTCTTGTTCTTCTACTGGTATGACGGTGAAGTTTTGACCGCAGGTCACCTCAGCAGACTCGGGCTAGGCTGCTCCGCCGCTCCGCTACAGGTGCGGCTGGTCTGGACTTCTCCCACCATGTCAGAGCAAATGTGCAAACAAGCGTTATTTGGATAAACTCGCGGCACAATGGGGAACTAAACGGCTACTTTCTCACACGAAAAAGCTTTAAAACCTGATTTTCCTGGCGCTATAGCGGAATTTAAAACACAGTTACGGCGGGTTTAAGTTAGCTATAGCGAGGGGAGGTTCACTTCCTGTTTATAAAATAAAAGCGCAAATTCTATCCTTATGGTTTTCTTTATAGTAAAAGACAACGGGTGTTTTATTTTTGTGAAAATGACCAGAAGTGCGTTACTCACTACGGCTGGCTTGGGTAGCGCCGATTTAAAAAGCAAAACTTTAAACAGCTGTTATGTAGGAGCTTGTATGATCCTTGCAAGATAGCAAGTCAGCTGGCCTTGTATTGATGGCAATTTTTTTCATTATATAATATAATTTATATACATATATATATAAAGATTTTATTTTATTTTTTAATTCAGGAATGTTCTGTAGGATCTGCCGGACTCACAAACTCAGCCCCACACAGCCCAGAAGTTCAATGAAGTTTGAGTGTTCCTGTTTTGTTAATGTTGCTCTGTTGTGTTTTAATTAAACTAAATTATTGTATTTATTGCCTTGTGGTTTGAGGAGTCCCTGAATGTTTTTTCATAATTTTCCAACATTTTCAGCTGGACAGCACCCCCCCCCCCAACTGCAGATACCACCCCGCCAACAAAAAATCCTAGGGGAAACACTGTTGAATATGCATGGTGATGGATCAAAGATGGCAGCGCCATAGCAGCCACACCCATCAACATAGAAAAAAGCTTTTAATAACTTTTTATCAGCATAGTCTCAGGATGATGTGAAAGAAATTTGAAGTGGATTGGACAAAATCCCTAGGACGAGTTCGTTCAAATACAACGTGAGATAATCACGCCAAAATGACACGTGAAAATCAAAATGGCCGACTTCCTGTTTGGAGTAGACCAATGGTGTAAGAGACTTTTTTGTTCGTCTGGACAAGTTACACATGTGTACCAATTTTCATTGTCCTACTCCAAAAACACCCCTATGGGGAGGGGTTTTTGAAAATTTCAAGGGGCGCTATAGAGGCATTTTGCCCCGCCCATGGGCGACGCCCCTATCACATGTAAGAGGTTGCCATCCTTGAACGGTGTATCAATTTTCATGATGATACGAGTTCATTAAAGCCATCAAAACGGCAAACGTAATTTCATGGCGAAGGATCGATATTCGCCATGCCGCCACACGGACGCCATTACTCGTACCTTCACAGCGTTCATGATGTAGCTTCACCAACTTGTTCTGCATGTTTTAGAAGTGGAATGAAGTTGATGGGGTCAACTATGTGGCATCAGTACATGTTAAAGTAAACACTGGTCATTTCCATCATCAAAAATGGCAACGCCATAGTGGCCACGCCCATTGACATAGAAAAAAGCTTTTAATAACTTTTGATCAGCATAGCGTCTGGATGATGTGAAAGAAATTTGAAGTGGATTGGACAAAATCCCTAGGAGGAGTTCGTTCAAATACAACGCGTGGAAATCACGCCAAAATGACACAAAAAATCAAAATGGCCGACTTCCTGTTTGGAGTAGACCAATGGTGTAAGAGACTTTTTTGTGCGTCTGGACAAGATACACATGTGTACCAATTTTCATCTTCCTACTCCAAAAAAACCCCTATGGGGAGGGGTTTTTGAAGATTTCAAGGGGGCGCTATAGAGGCATTTTGCCCCGCCCATGGGCGACGCCCCTATCACATGTAAGAGGTCGCCATTCTTGACCTGTCTATCAATTTTCATGATGATATGACTTCATTAAAGACATCAAAAGGACAAACACAATTTCATGGCGAAGGATCGATAGTCGCCAAGCCGCCACACGGACGCCATTACTCGTAGCTTCACGGCCTTCATCATGTCACTTCACCAACTTGTTCTGCATCTTTTAGAAGTGGAATGAAGTTGATGGGGTCAACTGTGTGGCATCAGTACATGTTAAAGTAAAAACAGGTCATTTCCTGTTACCACCGGGGGGCGCTATGAGTTAGGTGGAAAGTCAATATATGGATACCTTTAGGACGGCGCCCTCATCAGGTCCAGCAAGTTTGAAGCTGTAACGATGAAGTATGTGGGCGTGACAGCCGGTCGAAGCGAAACGGTGCGCTCCAAAACAGTCGCCAAAGTTTGTCGAGGCCTAGCAGCCACGCCCTTGGACCTACAGAAATTCTTTTAATAACTTTTGATCTGCATGGGGTCATGATGATGTTTAACAAATTTGAAGAAGATTGGATGAAATCCCTAGGACGAGTTCGTTCAAATGCAAGTAGTGGAAATTGCAAAAAAAGGCCAAAATCGGCCCCTTTTTTGACCCTTCAAATCAAAATGGCCGACTTCCTGTTGACATTTCACCACGACGTTAAGAGACTTTTTTGTGAGTCTTGGCATAATAAATATGTGTACCAAATTTCGTGAGCCTACGACAAATAAACCCCAATGCGGAGGGTCTTTTGAAAGTTTGTAGGGGGCGCTATTTCGCCATTTCACGTCGACCTTGCACGCGCATCCCAAAATATCGAATTTCGGATCCGGCCGGACAACTTTGCAAAGTTTGGTGACTTTTTGAGCATGGGAAAGGGGCGAAATTGGGGCTTGAAAAGGGTAAAGAATAATTAAAGCTGCAAGCAGCGTTGAACGGGCCCTCGCAACGAATTTTCACCCCCTACGGACACTGTAGGAAGCAATGCGGTGTTACTTCCTGTCCCCACTAGGTGGCGCTATGACTATGACTCATGAGCGTCATGTAGATGTGTTCAGGCTGGGACTTTTATCATACATGTGAAGTTTGGAGCAGATTTGACCATTTAATCTCATGTTATAACAATTTCGTGTTTCATGGCGAGACATCAAAAGTCAATGCCACGCCACACCCCACACCGCTCAACGCTGACCAATTCTGTTAAGAAGTTTTGGTCACACATTTGTCTATATGTTACACACCAGTTTTGAAGTCAATCGGATCATTTCTGGAGGAGGAGTTTGTTTAGCCACGCCCACTTATGAAATTAATATCATATGCTCAGGGCAGGACCAGTGACCAACATATAAAGATTCAGGAAGACTCGACCAAGTAAACTGAAGTTATGTTCACTTCCTGTGTTTTGGCGAAACATCGACATTCGCCGCGCCATCAGGGCGGCAGTGTCTTATGAGACATCATGGTCCTCACAATATAGCATGACCAACATCAAATTTGAGTTGAATATGGTCAATGTGGTCAGAGCAGCACCTCAAAGTCTAAAACATGGTATTTCCTGTCGCCAGCAGGGGGCGCTATGACAATTAGAAAATTTCTGCATGTAGACGTGTTCAGGGTGGGACTATTATCAAGCATGTGAAGTTTGGTGCAGAACAGACCATTTATGGTAAAGTTATAGCAATTTCATGTTTCATGGCGAGATATCAAACTTCGCCGCCACCTCACGGCCACGCCTTTCAACAAGAGCATAATCTTTTAATAACTTTTGATCACAACGTTGTCTAGATGGCACATAGTGCTTTTGAAGCCGTTCTGATTAACCCTGTAGGAGGAGTTCGTTAAAATACAACACGTGCAAAACGCCAAAAATGGCCGCCAAATTCAAAATGGCCGACTTCCTGTTGGGTTTGGCCAACGGGTCCAAGAGGCTTTTTTGTGCGTCTGGGTGTCATACATATGTGTGCCAATTTTCGTGCATGTCGGTCAAATGTGCCGCAGGGGCTGATGTTTAAAGGGCGTGGCCAAATGGCTTGGCCACGCCCATCAACGGAACTCATATCACTTGTTCAGGCCTGGACCCCTAATGCACATGTGAAGTTACAGGCAGATATGACGAAGGACACTGAAGTTAAGGCCACTTTCCTGTGTTTTGGCGAAACATCGACTTCACCGCGCTCTGGACGTAACGCTGTTTGACAAAAAGTCACGATCTTCACAATATAGCATAACCAACGTCTTAAGGCCTTGCTGACCAAATGTGAGTCAGATATGATCAACGTGCTCAGAGCAGCACCTCTAACTGTAAAACATGTAATTTCCTGTCGCCAGTAGGGGGCAGTATGACAAATATGGAATCTTTTCACATACGTGTGTTCAGGGCGGGACTATTATCAAACGTGAAGTTTGGTGCAGATCGGACCATTTATGCTAAAGTTATAGCATTTTCGTGTTTCATGGCGAAACGTCAAACTTCGACGCCAAAAAGCCCCCCCTCTCAACATGTGCCAGATCTTTTAATAACTTTTGATCACAAGGTAGTCTAGATGTTACAGAGCGATTTTGAAACCGTTCTGATTAATCCTGTAGGAGGAGTTCGTTAAAATACGACACGTGCAAAACGCCAAAAATGACCGCCGAATTCAAAATGGCCGACTTCCTGTTGAGTTTAGCCTATGGGTGCAAGAGACTTTTTTGTGGGTCTGCATGTCATACATATGTGTACCGATTTTCGTGCATGTCGGTTAAACGAGCCGCAGGGGCTGATGTTTAAGGGGCGTGGCCTAACCATTTTGGACCGCCCACTGCCATCAACCCTAATACACGTAAATTTTCACCACGACTGATGCGACCGGCAAATTTGGTGAGTTTTTGAATATGATAAAGCCCCCAAATAAGCGATTTAGTTCTAGGAAAAATAAAAAGAAGAAGAATTCCTTCAGTTTCAATAGGGTCCTCGCACCGGACGGTGCTCGGGCCCTAATAAATAACTAGAACTGCAAGCAGTTATGAACGGGGGCCAAGCCTCCCGCGCGACTCGGCCCCCGGGCATCGCGGAGCCCACGTAACGCGAATGGCTCTATTTTGTTACCAGGAGGCACACCGCCAAGATCTGCTATCGAACGTCGGGTCAAACACGGCTGCCCTCTCTCTCCGTTCCTCTTATTGCAATGGGAAGAGCAGTGTGAGAGGCTGAATATGTTTGTTGTAAGAAGTCACGCCCACTTTGACCAAACATAACAAAATTTTATGGCTGGGCTCGGGAGGAACTCCAGATCACGCTCCCCGAATTTCGTGCGGATACGAGCAACTTTTTTGTCGCTTGATATTGCCGTGTTTATAGCGCCCCCTATTGGCCGATTTGCACCAAATTTGGCACAGAGCCTCTGGTTGACGTCTGAGAGCAGTGTCTTGAGTTTCATGTCGATAGCTTTTACTTTGACAAAAATATGCAACAGTATGTGTTTTTTTTTCTAGCGGAAAAATTTGTTCATTTATAAGTACCGCATTTTTTGGAGTAGCAAAATTCTTTTGATAACTTTTGATCAGGCCCATCTGGAGATTTATGTGCAAAGTTTTGTGCAGCTGGAGCGTAAACCCTAGGAGGAGTTTGAAAAAGTAGGTTTTTGACGTGTAGCATCTTACAAAGAGAGATATGCTGTGGGAGTGGGCGTAGCCTATGTCAAAAGATGCGGATCTATTTAGGGAACACGTGGATATAAAGTTTATGAAGATGTGATTTAAAATGTGGAAGTTACAGGCCAAAATGTGTTTGCGTCCGTTACAGCGCCACCTAGTGGAGTAGATGCACAATTTTTGGTATGGGCGGTCTGTGTGCTATTCTATATATACCCTGTAAATTTCGCAGCCCTCAGCTTAATACTTGAGCTGAAATAAATGTTTGTTGTTTATCTCGTAATAAGCCACGCCCACTTTGACCAGTCGTGATGACCTTCAAGATATGGCCTCAGGAGTGACCCAGCATCATGCCCACCAAATTTGGTAAAAATCAGTGTTGGCGTTTAAGAGATATAACGTTCCCATATTTGCAGCGCCCCCTAGTGGCCAACATTAGCCAAATTTGGGTCATTCCCCCACAGTCACATGCGAACCAAGGATCTCAAATTTGGTGTCGTTAGCATTTACTTTGACCAAGTTATGCAACTGTTCTTGTTTTTATAGCTAGCTAGAAAATTTTATTCGTTAATAATTTGCGCATATTTTGAACGAACAAAATTCTTTTGATAACTTTAGATCAGGTCCAACTGACGAACATATGTGCCAAATTTCACACTGATCGGACCAAACCCCAAGGAGGAGTTCGAAAAAGTAGGTTTTCGAGTTTTGGCAATTTTCTGAAAAAAAAAATTATATGCGGAAATGGGCGTGGCCTAGCCCACCTGATTCAGGGCAATTCAGGGAATCTGTGGATATGAGGCTTTTGAATGTGTGACAAACGGTTTGGGAGTTATTGGCGAAAACGCGTTTCCCTTGTTATAGCGCCCCCTGCTGGTGGACATATCTGATTTTTTGTGTCTGAGGTCCCTGTAGGGGTCTGGACCAACCCTTCAAATTGCACCGCCCTCCCTTGCACGGTTTAGCCTGCAGCACCACTTTTACCAACGGAAAAATAAAAATAATCACGATAATAAAAATCAGAACAAAAACAATAGGGTTCCCAGCACCGCTGGTCCTGGGAAACGCGTATGCTTGCATACGCGTCCCCCAGGCCCCGCGGGCTTGGCCCCCTAATAATATTAAAATCTTCAAACTTATACAGTAGGCTACTTTTCTATGTATATACATAAACTGCCTGGCCAAAAAAAAAAGTCACCACCTGGATTTAACTAAGCAGATAAGTATGAGCCTCCTATTGGATAATTACTGCATGGGCGATTATCTTTCAGCTGGCAACAAGTTATTTAACCCCAACTGGTGCAATCAGTTGCTTCTCATTTCCTAAACAACCATGTCGAAAGACACATCCTGTGGTCGTGGAAAAGATGTTAGTCTGTTTGAGAAGGGTCAAATCATTGGCATGTATCAAGCAGAGAAAACATCTAAGGAGATTGCAGAAACTACTAAAATTGGGTTAAGAACTGTCCAACGCATTATTAAAAACTGGAAGGATAGTGGGGACCCATCGTCTTCGAGGAAGAAATGTGGCCGGAAAAAAATCCTGAATGATCGTGATCGGCGATCACTTAAACGTTTGGTGAGATCAAATCGAAGAAAAACAACAGTAGAACTCAGGGCTATGTTTAATAGTGAAAGTAAGAGCATTTCCACACGCACAATGCGAAGGGAACTCAAGGGATTGGGACTGAACAGCTGTGTAGCCTTAAGAAAACCACTAATCAGTGAGGCTAACCGGAAAAAAAGGCTTCAATTTGCTAGGGAGCATAAAGATTGGACTCTGGAGCAATGGAAGAAGGTCATGTGGTCTGATGAGTCCAGATTTACCCTGTTCCAGAGTGATTGGCGCATCAGGGTAAGAAGAGAGGCAGATGAAGTGATGCACCCATCATGCCTAGTGCCTACTGTACAAGCCTGTGGGGGCAGTGCTATGATCTGGGGTTGCTGCAGTTGGTCAGGTCTAGGTTCAGCAACAGTATGTGCTCAAAGAATGAGGTCAGCTGACTACCTGAATATACTGAATGACCAGGTTATTCCATCAATGGATTTTTTCTTCCCTGATGGCACAGGCATATTCCAAGATGACAATGCCAGGATTCATCGGGCTCAAATTGTGAAAGACTGGTTCAGGGAGCATGAGACATCATTTTCACACATGGATTGGCCACCACAGAGAGTCCAGACCTTAACCTCATTGAGAATCTTTGGGATGTGCTGGAGAAGGCTTTGCGCAGCGGTCAGACTCTACCATCATCAATGCAAGATCTTGGTGAAAAATTAATGCAACACTGGATGGAAATAAATCTTGTGACATTGCAGAAGCTTATCGAAACAATGCCACAGCGAATGCGTGCCGTAATCAAAGCTAAAGGCGGTCCAACGAAATATTAGGGTGTATGACCTTTTTTTTTGGTGGTGACTTTTTTTTTTGGCCAGGCAGTGTACATTAAATCATTATACACTGCACAGTATATGACACAACTACGCTCTGTAGTCTGGCTCAGTGTCCTGCCTACAGCACTGTCTGATTGGTTAGAAGTTAAGAGTAATCAATCAGCACAGACACACTGTGTCACAGACAGGGTGAGACAGAGCTGCACCGGTGAGCACAGAGAAGCTGTGTAGAAGTTAATACACCTGATATCGCCAGAGTTTCAATAATTATCACAATCTTATGATCTGTTTCTTTGACGACAGCATAGTTACACCAGTGAAAAAAGTCATGGTCTGGATTTCACTCAATACAATGTGATGGCTTTTAAATCAGTCGCTCTTTGCAGAGATGCGCTGCACACAGCAGCATCTGTCCTGTCTTTTCACTGTGACTCTGCATTGAGATTTCGGGTATTATAACTTATACAAAAGTAACAGTGACAGTAAAACTATGATGCTCACACGTAGTCCGCGGTTCACATGCATGCCGAACGGCAGAAGGCGATCTGTACGAAACACGGATTAACTGCGATCCGTTGCACCACTAGCCGAAGCCATTTCAAAACACGTTAACGTTACAAAGCAGGAGCAGGTTATCACTGATTGATTAGCGTGACTTGTCCACGAGTAGCATGCCGCTTCTGATTGGTGAGCTTGGCAGGATAGTAGGGAGACGGTATGTGTAAAATAGTTGACATAACAGATCCTTGGTCAGTCAGGAGCGCTGCAAAAAACCGCAGCTTTGGCGATCACATGATCGCGTTGTCTGAAATCGCAATTTCGATCAGAAAACGATAAATCGTTCAGGCCTACCTCTCCTGTTGTTTTCCCCTCCAAAGTTTTGCAAAATGGTATGTGCTCATAAATGCCGTATCGACATATCACACGAAAACAACAAGTTGTGCATTTCCACTGTGGACTCATCCAGCTGGAGGGAAAAAGAGTCGCTAAGTTTCCCTACAACTTGCTCGACAATGTCTATTCCCATTTTGTCTACTCTGCAGCTAACAGAGTCCTTTGACAAAGGCACAGTCTTTAATTTCTCTGCTGCGTTTTTGTCCAGCATGGTCTCAGCCAGCACAACAGCAGCTGGAAGGAGCAGGTCTTCACCTATAGTAAATGCTTTCTTGGTTTTGGCTATGAGCAAAGACGCCACATACGAGGCCTCCAGGGCTTTGGCTGATGTCGTGGATGCTTTCCGCATCATGTCTTGAGATAACCTGAATGAACGTTTTCTTTTAAGAAAACTCAGGTGGCTTACCAACATGACATGCATGCTTTGTCTTGAGATGCCACTGGAGATGCGCTGGCTTCATGCCACTGTTGGCTAGCTTTTCCCTACATAAAAAACACAGTGCCATGGGTGGGTTGCAGCTTGTGGACGTGAACCCCATTAAAACATAATCTTCTGAATACTGTCTGAATTTTGACGGCTGTGATTTAGCCCTCTTTGTCACTTGTTCTTCTGTGTTTTCAGCAGCACTGCTGCTCCGCTTTAGCCACGACTCCATTGTTTGAGTTCTCAAGGCGGCAGTGATTGACAGGTGATGCCATGTGCCAAGTTGGGTCAAACCATCCTGGTATGGGGGGGACTCAGGTTTTTTTTTTTTTTTTTTAGGATAATGAAATTGAATACTAGCCTGAATATAAAATTCAGCATATGAACTCATATAACACTTATATTTTATTGACATATTTACTAAATAATATTTTAAAGGACTTTCGAATTTATACTATTTTTAAATATATATATTTTAAAAAATCTCAAGTACCCCCTGGAGTGCCTTCAAGTACCCCCAGGGGCACACGTACCCCCATTTGAGAACCACTGCCCTATCACATGGTTTCTTAAAGTGAGACCCGTGGGCTAATGGCAGCCAGGTAAGGTGGGGGTAGAGTCTTATCCAGGTAACTGGGCTAAGGTTGTAGCCACGTTTCTGAAACTGGGGGGAAGGCCTTATCCAGGTAACCAAGGGCAAGGCTGTATCCAGGTAACTGGGGTAAACTTGTATCCAGGTTGAGGAAACTAGGGTTAAGGTCTTATCCAAGTACCTGGGGTAAGGTCTTATCCAGGTAAGTGGGGGTAAGGTCGTATCCAAGTTTCTGAACCTAGGTTAAGGTCATATCCAGGTAACGGGGGTAAATGTCTTATCCAGGTACCCGAGGGTAAAATCTTATCCAGGTGTCTGAACCTGGTGTAAGGTTTTATCTAGGTAACTGGGGTAAGGTCATATCAAAGTTTCTGAAACCAGAATAAGCTGTTTACATGCACAAAACATAACCTGAATACACCAAATCATGGAAGAAAGGCAAGCTGGCGAAGGCAGTGTGATGCTTTGGGCAATGTTCTGCTGGGAAACCTTGGGTCCTGCCATCCATGTGGATGTTATTTTGACATGTACCACCTACCTAAGAATTGTTGCAGACCATGTACACCTTTTCATGGAAATGGTATTCCCTGATGGCAGTGCCCTCTTTCAGCAGGATAATGTGAACTGCCACAAAGCAAAAAATGGTTCAGGAATGGTTTGAGGAACACAACAATGAGTTTGAGGTGTTGCCTTGGCCTCCAAATTCCCCAAATCTCAATCCAAACGAGCATCTATGGGATTTGCTGGCCAAACAAGTCCAATCCATGGAGGCCCCACCTCGCAACTTACAGGACTTAAAACATGTGCTGCTAATGTCTTGGTGCCAGATACCACAGCACACCTTCAGAGGTCTATTGGAGTCCATGCCTCGACAGATCAGGGCTGTTTTGGCAGCAAAAGGGGGGCCTACACAATATTAGGCAGGTGGTCATGATGGTTATGCCTGATCGGTGTTATAAATAGGATACCTGTGTGCGTGTAAACATACTCAGGGCCTTCTAAAGTGTCTGATTGAAATTGGAGCGTGCAAGGGTTTTTAATTTATTCAAGATGTGTCCAAATCTGGAAAATTGTTTCCAGCACCTTGTTGAATCTATGTGTCTAAGTGTGTGCATACCTAATGCACTGTGTTATCCAACTGGTCACTATTGTTGCCGTTAACAAGTTCACTCATTGTGTGACCACACTGAACAAAGCTGAGTAATTGCAAATGGATATATCAATGGTAGACACCTTAAAGATGATGTGTACCAAAAAGCTCTGTCCTATCTATATGTTAGCGTACTTTTATAATCTTTTGTAGCTTTTGTTTTGTTTTTGATGCAGCTATCTTCTTCGTATGGTGCATCCATGAAATAAACAGCTATGGTCATGTGACAATTTACACTAAACATGTGACATTGCACATATTTCATGGAGACCCTTTATTATTTCAGTATTTGCTGAAAATGCATTGATACATCATTCACTAACATTTTAGAGCCTTATAACTGAACAACTTCTTTATAGTCACGATTGTGACTGATGGGATTAAAAGGGTTAATACACAGTATTTTTTCAGACAGTGTTTAACATTATTAGTGAATAAATTGTGCTCAATTTTAAATGCTTTCTAAGTGTTTTCTAACTGTTAGACTAGTCAACTAGTCTAAATTAAAATTTGTGTTTAATCGATGGGTAAATTAGTTGCCAGGAACATTCCTACCTGGTAATGGTAATTCAGACCCCCCCCCCACACACAGATTTATTCTGGGCTGCCAACCAACTGAGTGAAATCCTGGCAGTTCTGGAGTCTTACAAGAGTCTCACAAACCTGAACCAGCTGACCAGGCAAGGTAGATTAACGGCCATATTCACATATGTAATATAAAATGGCCTAGTTTCACTGGGGTTCAGATTAGATATTGGATTTAATTTTAAAGGGAAGCTTGTGTAGAACCTTTACAAAATCCAATACAGACAAATTAAAAACTATTCCCTTCAAATATGTTAAGTGCAGTAATGAAGCAAAAAATGAAATATTAAGAAAAACCTCATGGTACAAACCACACAAAGGTGAGAAAGCAGTAACTAAGCAATTAGCATTGTTCAAAGACATTTAAGGACATTTTACAGTCACTCAGTATTATTTCACACCACGCCTTGTGTATAGAATGAACTGACTGCTATGTCCGCTGTGTGTTTGTGTTGTGTGTGTGCATATGTGTGTGATAACAGTAAATGTTTTTCTGCTGTTTGTTGTTGAAAAGGCAACTGGCAGCTGAATGCAATGACTCAGCCTGTGTGTGTGTGTGTGTGTGAGTGACTCCCTAACACACACACACACACACACACACACGCATAGCAACAAGCACTATTAATGGAGTATCCAGATGAGGTGACAGTACTCAAGTTTCCTCTGTCTCTCCTTAGTTGACTGCTCTACAAACTGTCCATGGACAAACAACAGACCAATAAAAGGGTCTGGTGGTGTGTTTACTATATAGTATCTCAGAATGTTTGTATGTTGTCAAGAAACTCTGACTGGATGAAGGGTCATGTGATACTATCTCTATGATATGTGCATCAGGAAATCCCTTACAAACCCCTCAGAGATCAGTGGTCAGGGATGCCATTTAGAAGGCTTTCCTTGGTCTGTCATAGTCAGAACAGGGGAATCTGGGAAAACAAACTAAGTTATGTTTAACTGGTGTGTGCAGTCATCACCATGACAAATCCAGTCAACTGTTCATACAAGCAGCAAAAATTCAGGCTCAAATCAGATTGACCAAAAGACAAAAAAGACAGAACTACATTCAATGTCTTAGTTTGTGAAATATAAACTTCATGAAATCACATAACAAAAAACAAGTTAACTGATCGAGGCAGTGGCAGACCATAAACTCTTGTCCTCGAGGTGAAATTACTGTTTTAGCGAAAGGTGCCTGGTGGCTTTGAAGAGAGCACTATTTGCCTTGTATAGTAGCATCTTCTGTCAAAATAGGCTGACTGACAGCAATGTCAATATATTGTCCACTTTAACTGATAGATTTTTTTTAGGTGACTAAAATATGTTTTGCTGCTGACCTTGTCCACAGTTTCCTATACCCTATACCAGTACTCCTGCTGCTTCTGCTTCTCCAGCCTCATACAACCAAAAAGAAAATCTGAACTATCCCCTTAACAAAAAGAAGACCAAATAATGTAACATTTTTATTCATAACGGAAACTGATGGAGGATCTGATCAAAGAGTGTGTAAGGAAGATTACAAATCTGACAGAATATTCAAAGCTGGTATCTTTTGATATTTGACAGTGTTTGATACTCATTGCACCCGACACATGTTGGTCGGTATAAAAAAGAAGTGATTTGATCCCCCGTATAATTTAAAACATTCAGTTGTAAGGATGGTCCAATGCCTCCTGAGCCGTGTCTTTAATTACCTTCAGGTACCGAGATTGCAATGTGATTCATGATTATTGGAAATAATCATTTTTGCATCACAGTTTTCATTTTAACTAAAAAAAGAACGTTAATATTATAATGATGTGACATTTGTTGGGGTCTGTAGCAAACAAACATCTTACATCTGGAGAGCAGATGATGTAGGCCAGGGCATCTCTGGAGCTCTACATTATAATTTATCAAAAAAATTGCATCTTCTGTGATTTGGATATTGCACTTAACCATATTGCAATTTCGGTAATATTCTGATTAATTGTGCAGCCCTATCCTGAGGCACAGAGTACAGTTGTTAAAAACAAGCTGATTTATAAAAGTTTGATAGTTCTGCATTGAGAAAATATAGATTCTAATGTTGATGTTGTTCTTGATTTTAATACTTTAGTGTTTTAGTGTGGATCTGTTTTGGCAGGATTGGAAGCTTTTTTACAGACGCTCCTCATCTCTAGATTAAAGAAAACACTGAAGTTCAAATATGGTTTTCATCCAGCAGCAGCACTGTCTGTCTCAGTCTCTCTTTAATTCCAGACAGATGTAGAGTCATTCTGGCTGCCATTACAGTGGTACTGCACAGCCTTCGTTCTTGGAAAATTTAATCTCATTTCTTCTTCTCTGTTTTTTTCTATTCTTTTATTTTTCCCTTTCGTGTTTTTCCTCAGATGCATTACTCTTGCCAAGGCACTTTTTTCCTCCCTCCCTCTCTCTCCTTGTCTCTCTTTGTTTTTCTGTGTCTATGTACCTCGGCCCTCATGGAGATCCTGGGGCAGGCTGTGCAGCTGGGAATCAGGGCTGTCGTTTTGACTGTGGTGGACTGAGGCTGACTCTTTTCCTGTTGTTTTAGAATGTATTTTTTCATTGACCTTAGAAGTGGGGGAAGAAGCAACCAAGTCCTTTATTTAGGATTCAAATTTAAGAACATTTTATTGTCTATTAGATGAGTTAAGTTTTTTTTTATTATTTATTTATTTATTTATTTATTTATTTTTTACGTCAAATTTATTGTTGAACTTGTCACATGTCAATTTTAACCATTGACCAATAGCATACTGTTTTGACAGTGCTTATCTTTGAATGGAGAACCAGATAATCCAAAATGAATGAAACTATTGAAGCTTATTAGCCGTATTGAAGCATTCACTTTTATTTAACCTTCTCTGGAGGTGACACAAGAGAAACATGGTTTGTATACAACAATACAGGTGTTGATGGTAGAAATACCTCTCTTGAAGAAACTGAATTAATTCTCCAGTTATTGAATGTGCTAACTAGCTTGCTGCTAACTGAAAGTTAGCAACTCAGAGACCTACTAGTGATCACGCAGTACACTTTGCACAGTATGTACTATTTGCATAGTGCATGAATTTTGACAGGGTAGTGCTCTCATAAATCGAGGACAGCCATGTGCCCTCACTGAAAATGCAGATTGCAACTTTTTCTTTGTGGGCGAACTGAAGTCAGACGGAACTTTACTGCCACCTGCCAAAATGTCTACCGGCTTGTTTATTAATTCATGTTCACTTGCGTACCATTCAACATGACAGTTATTTTAATTTTATGTGCTTTTGTTTGCCCTCTGTTTCTCAGGAGGTTAAAATACACAACAATCTCTGCTGATGATGGAACAGCCCTCTCTCCTCCTGCAGGCTGACAATGCACAAAATATGTTGGCTTATATTTGATTCATGGTACCAAATCTTTACGGTCTTAACCAAATACACATACTGGTGGCCTCAGTCCAACAACAGTATATAGTGGTAGTTATTGATAAAAATACATGCATGACTTATATCTGTAATTCAGTGCTCACTGTGGCCACTGCAGTCACTGCCTGGGCCGCCATGTTCATAAGTTTGGTGGCCCTGCCTCTTCCACTATGTAGGCAAGACAGCGACTGTTGAGGGTGAGACTTGTCCAGCGTCCATCCGGGTACTCGCAGTGCACTTTGTTTTGCTGTATGAGCATGTGATGTGACATGAGGTGTGATAGAGTTGGGCAATATGTTAAAATTTTCCAAAGGATCATCGTCAGCCCATCCACCGGCGATATCATTGTCCCTCCCACCTCCTCCCGTTCTCTCCAGTCTAAGCTGGGAGATGTGCGCAAGCGGCAAATTCACTATGTTATACATGCTGCATATGTTCATTACATCCAATAGACAAAGGAAACTCACAAAGTGTCCAGAAATTACATGTTCTTAGACTTGTTTTCTGTTTTAAATGGAGAAATACAACTGTACACCGTAAACCACCTGAATTCAAGTTTCTCTCTTTTACCGAACTAAGATAACCTTAATTGGCTCGTTAAATTGGCTCCTTGGAAAACACACTTAATTCAAACTTGACATTAAAAAAAACATGTAAAACTCACCAAAACTGTCTTTGTCTGTCCACTCTTCCAACAATCAACAACTCAAAATAAATCCTTAATTCACCACATGAAAACAGCTTAAAGAGTTTGACTCTGCAGGCTGTTTTCCTCTCACTTGTCACCCAGCTCAGAGCACTCGTGGTCGGCTGAGTGGGTGTGTAATGCGCCACTGGATGAGACCGTGATGCAGAGCAGAGGCTGTCACTCTGCATACTACTACATTAGCAAAATAAAATGACAAATATCGCCCTAAAAATCAGCCAAAAAAAGCAATTGGCGATGGATTCAGCCCATCATCAATAGATTATATATTTGTCCAATTGCCCAACCCTAATGTGTGATGATATTAAGTGATAATGAAAATAATTGTTAGTTGCAGCCCTACTCAATTATTGATATCAGTATCAGCTGCAAAGATTGTATCTATGTGGTTCGTAAAAGCACATAACATGTCTATATGTTTGTTGGTTGCTTGGTCAGCCTGGTTTGAAGTAGTGTGTGTGTGTGTGTGTGTGTGTGTGTGTGTGTGTGTGTGTGTGTGTGTGGTGCGTGCGTGTGTGTGTGTGCGTGTGCGTGTGTATGTGTGAGCGCATGCCTGCGTGTTATAGCTGTTATAGAGTATGCCTGGAACAGCAACTGTTTTTCTGTGCTGGCTCTATCATACATCAAAATTCACTCACACCAAACCACAGCTATGTCCTATATCCAGACAGCTCTCCAATAGAGATGGAAAGTATGTGAGACATCTTTCTGCTGACTTTTGTCTTAGTGTGAATCAATTCAGTGTGCATGTTGATTTAGCTGTCTGTGTGGAGAAAGAACGCTGCAAGACAGGATCACCTGTGACAGAGGTCATGGTTCAGACTTACACCGCTCATGGAACTCCATCTGTATTGGCACTGTAGCCCACTGAGATGTAGAAATTAATGTACATAATTGACTTCTTTTCTCCTTCTTTTTGGGAGATTGTACAAGAGTCTAATGTGGTTGGCTTGTGACTGGAGGGATGCCAGCTTAAATCCTATGAAGTCTGTAAAAATTAAGGATGGAAAATGAATGAAGATATGCTTGCCTACTTTAGCAATTACTGTGTAGGTGTCTTACAGCAAGGAGCAGTTAGGTCTGCTCAAAAACTCAGCTTGGTTAAAAAAAAGTGATTGTAGTACTGCATTCATGCCCTGTTTAGCTGTTAAAAGTTTGTTTTCTTTTTCCTGTGTGACCAAGTGTATAGGGCTGATGATGTGACTCCATATACAGATATTTCTAATTAACCAATCAACCAATTGACCCTTTGCTAAGCCCCGCTTCCAAACAGCAACTGTGCAATCATAGATTAGCAACCATAGCTAGGACTGTGCATCTTTACTGGTCTCAAGATTTGATTCGATTACGATTATCCTGTCGACAATTCAATTTGATTCGATTTCATGATGCCTCATGATGCATTGCATCCTCAATTTTCTATATTATTGCACATGGCTACTTTTTCATCAACGAATAGAAGCAGTCAGATAAATATGAACTCCCTTTTTTGTTGTCTAGAAAGTGCCTCAGAAATCAATAACATAAAAGTCTTAACATCAAATTAAATAAATAAATAAATTGTATAGGCCTAGCCTCCCTGTATTTGTGTGAAATTGTTCCATCCTCAAAAACAAAAATCATACTTTTGCAATCTAGCAGCAGCTTCTAGCAACTGTCTTCTGCTCAAGTAACTGCTAATAAAGCTGCAACTATTAATTGATTATTAATCCATTATTAAATTAATCACCATCTATTTTGACAATCAATTAATGGCTTTGAGTCATTTTTTTAATCATAAAGTGTCCAAATTTTCAGATTTTTTTTCTGATATTGTTTGATTTATTGAGCCCTTTTATGACAACTGAATATCTTTGTGTTTTGGACATAATTTGAGGACGTCAACATGGGCTTTGGAAAACAATGCTCAACATTTTTACTATTTTACAGAACAAACCTGTGATCGCTTAATTTAGAAAATAATTGACAGAGCATGACATGAGCACCCCAACCGGACGGACCCAAGGTTAACAACTCATGACAACGGACTAACGACATTGCAAGTGCAATGCATCTGTGGCAAGGCCTGTAATAACATCAGGGGCTTGAAGATACATAAAGCCAGGAAAGGTTGCATGTCAGGGGCAGTGGCGACACAGCGCACAGGAGCATCTTCTGGTGAGACGACGGAGGAACTAGGCCCGGAGGCAAACCACAGTGCCCAGAGCCTCCCAGTGTCAGTCACAGCAGCTGCAAGCACTCTACTGGCTGACCTACCGGCCAGTACTCAGAGCATTCGCACACCATCAGCTGCCAACGAGTGGAGCTGGCAGAGCCAAGCAGTACCAGCACCAACTGTCCACAAAAACACTCCACCAGCCTACTCAAGGATCCAGTGGCCCCAGTCCTCAAAGAAAAGCGCGTGGCATCAGTTTGATGAGGACGTCGAGCAGATCTTGGAGGGGACAGCGAAGGGGGATGTAGACCACCGACTTGCTACTATGACCACGATCATAGAGATTCAGGATGAAGGAGGCCAAGGCCGCACCATCAGCCTATGCTCCAAACCACTGAGCAAGGAGAATCCAGTGCCTCAGGGAAGAACTCAAGGCTCTCAGAAGGCAGTACAAGAAGGCAGGTGACGAGGAGAGGGAAGGTCTGGCAGACCTGCGGGCAATCCTGAGGAAAGAGCTACTGACTTTGCGGAGAGCAGAGAACCACAGGAGGAGGCATAGGGAGAGGGCAAGAAGGAGAGCTGCTTTCCTGGCCAACCCCTTCAAGCTGACGAAGGATCTCCTGGGTCAGAAGAGGACTGGCCATCAGACCTGCTCAAGAGATGCAATCAATGACCACCTTAAGTGCACCTACAGGGACAGCAGGAGAGATCAACCCCTAGGAACATGCGAGGCTCTAATAACTCCATTAGAGCCAACAACAGACTTTGATCTGAAGGAGCCCACTCTGAGGGAAGTGGAGGAAGTGGTGAGGAGGGCAAGGGCCAGCTCTGCGCCAGGTCCCAACAGAGTGCCCTACAAGGTTTATAAGAACTGCCCAAAGCTACTCCACAAGCTTTGGAGGGCCTTGAAGGTGATCTGGAGAAGAGGGAAGATCACCCACACTTGGAGATACGCAGAAGGGGTGTTTATTCCGAAAGAGGAGAGATCTGAGAAGGTCGACCAATTTCGGATCATTTCTCTGCTCAGTGTGGAGAGCAAGATCTTCTTCAGCGTCGTGGCCAAGAGACTCACCCGCTACCTGCTGAACAACAACTACATTGACACCTCGGTACAGAAAGGAAGTATACCAGGTGTCCCGGGCTGCCGAGAGCACACAGGTGTGGTGACCCAGCTCATTAGGGAGGCGAGAGAGGGCAGAGGGGACCTAGCGGTACTGTGGCTGGATCTCACCAATGTCTACGGCTCAATCCCCCATAAGCTATTAGAAGTGGCACTCGAGAAGCACCATGTTCCCCATAAGGTGAAACACCTCATCGTGGACTATTACAGCAAGTTCAGTCTGAGGGTCTCTTCTGGTCTCACAATATCTGACTGGCACCAGCTCGAAGTGGGGATAATCACTGGCTGCACCATCTCAGTGACCCTGTTCGCGCTGGCAATGAACATGCTGGTCAAGTCAGCAGAACCAGAGTGTCGTGGCCCTCTCAGCAAGTCTGGCACAAGACAACCGCCCATAAGAGCCTTCATGGACAACATCACAGTAACAGCAACAGCCGTGCCCGGAGCCAGGTGGATCCTTCAGGGGTTGGTAAAGCTCATGTCCTGGGCCCGAATGAGCTTCAAACCCACCAAATCCCGTTCCTTGGTCCTGAAGAAAGGGAAGGTCACAGACCGATTCCGCTTCAAGCTAGGTGAAGACCAAATTCCGTCTGTCACAGAAAAACCTGTGAAGAGCCTTGGAAAGGTCTTCAACTCTAGCCTGAAGGATATGGATTCCATCAAGGCAACCAGCGCCGACCTGGACGGCTGGATGAAGATGGTGGACAAGTCTGGTCTCCCTGGGCGATTCAAGGCTTGGGTGTACCAGCATGGGATCCTCCCAAGAATCCTCTGGCCCTTGCTCATCTATGAGGTACCCATGACTGTAGTGGAGGGATTCGAGCGCATGGTGAGCAGCTATCTTCGCAGATGGCTGGGTTTGCCATGCAGCCTATGCAGCATTGCTCTGTACGGGAACACCAACAAGCTCAGGCTCCCTCTCAGCTCTGTCAGGGAGGAGTTCATTGTAGCTCGAGCAAGAGAATATCTGCAGTACACCGGATCAAGAGACAGCAAAGTATCCGGGGCAGGAATCATTGTGAAGACATGGAGGAAGTGGAAAGCAGGAGAGGCAGTACAGCAGGCAGAAGCTCGCCTACTGCACAAGGCCCTTCTTGGGAGTATGGCAAGGGGCAGAGCTGGGCTGGGGTGTTTTCCTTGGACCCGTTTCAACACCGCCAGCGGGAAGGAGAGGCGAAAGCTGGTTCAGGAGGAGGCACGTTCCGCAGTGGAGGAAGAACGTCTGACCAGTGCCGTAGCGATGCGGCAGCAGGGTGCCTGGATGAGGTGGGAGCAGGTGATGGAGCGAAATATCACCTGGAAGGACATCTAGAAGTGGAACCCTCAGAGGATCAAGTTTCTGATTCAGGGGGTTTACGATGTCCTCCCCAGCCCATCTAACCCGTGTTCATGGGGCAAAGTCGAAACACCAGCTTGCCCCCTTTGCTCTAAAACCGGGACCCTTGAACTGATCATGAGCAGCTGCTCCAAGGCATTGGGAGAGGGCCACTATCACTTGAGGCATGACCAGGTCCTGAAGTCCATCGCTGAGGCAATCAGCAAGGGGATTAGAGATAGCAGGCACACCCGCACCACAGCCAGAACGATCCAGTTTATCAAGGCAGGAGAGCAGCCAGAAAGCAGATCCAAGAATCACGGGAGGTTTGCTTTCAACAGCACAAGACTGGGTGATGTCAGTTGACCTAGAGCGGCAGCTGAAGATTCCAGCCTACATCACCCAGTCTGCGCTGAGACCAGACATCATCTTGGTCTCAAATGCTGCGAGACAGCTGATCCATCTGGAGCTGACTGTGCCCTGGGAGGAGAGGATGGAGGAGGCACAGGAGAGAAAAAGGGCAAAATACCAGGAGCTGGTGGAGGACTGCCGCAGGAATGGGTGGAGGACCAGGTGCATGCCAGTGGAGGTGGGCTGTCAGGGGTTTGCAGGCCATTCCCTCAGCAAGGCCTATGGAATCCTGGGCATCATGGGTCAGAGTAGGAGAAGGGCCATCAGCAACAACGTGAAGGCAGCAGAGAAGGCATCCAGATGGCTCTGGCTGAAGAGGGGGGACAAGTGGGGGGCGTAGTATGCCACTTGGACACAGGCTGGGGCTTGATCAACCCTGGTCGGGTCACCAGGCAGAGGGTGTCTGTTGTAAGACCCGAAACACCTGATGAAGCTTGGATACAACACTGATGATGTGTCCAAGTTAGCGCATCACAAGATGTATTTAGAACAGATTAATTGATGATGAAAATAATTGTTAGCTGCAGCCTCACCACAGACACAGGGATGTACAGATTAAATGTCGCCACCCTCGCTAGTTGGCACCAGATATACTAGTCAGTTTAACTATTTATCAATATTTTATTTATGTACAGTGCCAGTTAACGGTTGCCTCTAATGTGTTATGCAGCCACCCACCACTAGTCGGGGCTGCAGCCGCATCAGATGGCAGCCCCTCTCGCTCAGCGTGTCTGCTCTGATGGCCCACCCAGCCCTGGATGTTTTTAATCAGCAGAGTCAGACAGATGTCGGCTCATAAAACCTGCACGGTTTTGCAGTGTTTTGACATAGAAAACGGAAATAAAGTTGAATGTCACTGGAGTGACATGTGACCCATTAAACACAGACATGGACATTAACCTGCATGCAGAGCAGCTGCTGCTGCTAGCTCTGCTAATATTAGCCACACTGTGTAGCAGACTGGCAGCTAATGTCAGTTCCAGGTAAAACAATGTTGTTTACCCCCACACACTGTGATCCTTTTCGGTCTGGAAAGGTGAAGCATTTAGTGAGAGGTTGTCATGTTTTGTAGGTTAATGTGCAATGTTTGTATTGCACAGTGCATTTATGCATAAATACGATTCAGCGATTGTAGACTGTGATTAACATTATCAGTATGCTGTGTTCAATTTTAACTGCTTTCTGAGTATTTTCTTATTGACAGACTAGTCGACTAATCTAAATTAAATTTTACATTTAATCGGCAGGGAAAGACTGAGTGATTCTCTTCCCTTTCTCAGAGTTGGGCGGCAAAGTTGACAGCGTCTCATCAATTCTTGGCGGGGCTGGGTCCACTGTTTTCTTAATAGCGCCAGGCATTAGCTTCTCAAGTGAAAACGGCTAACGTGGTTTCTCAAGTTAGTGGTATTTTCAAGCTTTTTGATTTTTGTGTGACAGACTTTACACACAGCGTGTCTTATTTAGTTCATGCTTCCTGGCAAGTTCATAAAATCTGAAATGTGCCCAGAGGTCTGCTTTTAAAATACTAGGTGTGTTTTTTATCACTTGCTCTTGATTGTCACCTCCCTCCACCATATTGGCTTGCCCCGTTCTCCCACAATTCAATACGACATTGCTACGGCGCTGCTACCAGGAAGTTATTTTGAACTTTAGAACTTTATTGTCCAGCTGCAGCCGGAAAATCAAAACAGAACAACTCTGCGCTATAATCGATATGTTCTGTCACTGCAGAATCATCCACATCTGCATTGAGATGCATCTTGGAAACAATTAATTTCAACACCCCTAGCTAGGGCTGCCAGGCTTTCCAATTTTTCTATATATTGAAGGTGTGCAGGAGGCTCTGAGAAGAGCAATACTCTGTGTTTCATGAGTCTGGTCGGTGGCGTCTCTTTCATTGTCTCTCACTGTGCGTTCAGACCAAAAGAGGCAAAAGCGGCAAGGACGCCGGAAGTTAATACATTTTCAATGAGAGCCCGGCGTCCTGAGTGGCTAAAGCGTCAGCCGCCATCAGCCGCGTGTCCAGGGCGTCCAAAGTGGCTAAAGCGTCTAAAGCGGCACCAGATGAGAAGTTGAGCCTCGGTTAACTTTATGGTAATTAGCTATGACGCGGTTCAGTGGCAACCGGCGGCAGTCAATCAGAGTAGAGGTGTCCTTCGATCGAGCAGGCCCCAAAGAACAACGCATGTAACTTTGGTTCCTAGAAAACATTCGTTCCGTCATGGATGCCGAGAAGCTGATTACCAGTGTTCGGGCTCATCCCATCCTCTATAATGTTTGACTTTTTGGCTACTGGGACCAAAATAAAAAAAATGTTGCTTGGGATCGTGTCGCGGAGGTGGTTGGTTGGTCTGGTGAGTTTAAAAAAAATGTGTAGTAATAACAGAAAAATCGCGGAGTGAAGTGCAGTCTGTGGCAAAGACGTAGCCTAGCATGCAAGCCTTTCTTGCTTCATCTGAATGAGATGACACACTGCACAACAAAGCATTTTATCAGCAGGATTTGAAAACTAACTGCCATTTAAATAGAGCAAAAATATCTTGATGTGTGCAGTGAAAAGTCGCCGCAAACGTCGTCTATTGACGGATCATCGGTACGATTAAATATATCTCATTTAGTGTCAAGGGCTTGTTGAAAACTTAATTCAGTTAAATGTAGCTTAATTATTCATTTAAAACAGTTTAACAATAGTAGTGCTAATTAATGTGATCTTTTATTCTGTTTTGATTCACATTCGCAATACAATTTGCACACACACACACACACACACACACACACACACACACACACACACACGGGTGCAAATGCACGCTCCTTACCACGTCTCAGCTGCAACATCTCTGTGCGCAATTACGCATGTGGTGCTGTCTGCTTGTCTTTTGTTTGGTGTCATACAAGTTCGTCAGGACTTCGTTCCCTCCTTGCGCAGCATTTTATGCATTTTTGTGATAAACATATAAACTCAAAATATATGAAATCATCATTCAAAATGTGTTGAAACGCACCGGCTCTTGCATCTTAATTGTGAGAAAATTAACAGGATGCAGACGCACGTTCTGCTCATTACAATCATCAGTGTGCACAGTTTGTTAATTTGTGTTGAGTTTGTGTGTGCAATGAGTTTTATATGTCAGTGTTGGGCAACTTGGAAAATGATGTGAAGTTGTTCTACATTAAATGAAGCTGGTTCACCAAACTAGCAAATGAACTGTGCCTGGATTGATTCTACCGGGCCAAACGGGACATTTTGGGTGATAGTGCGCGGAGATTCTTCCGTTTCTTCTATGAACAAAGACATCACAAGAGACAGCAACTGCCATGCAATGTTGACGCCGTCTTTTCTTTTCTCTATTGCAAAGTTTGAAGCTGTATTCTGAGTTTATTGCCATCCTTGCTTTTTTGTTTCTGCCATATTTTTAGTGTATTTCAAAGTTGTAAAAGTTTGATGTTCCTGTGGTGGATAAATCATAATGCCCTTTGTTAATTGCTTCCTGCTCAATACTGCATGTCAATCCGCTCGTGACTAATTAGATGGTGATTTTGATTTATGTTCATGCTCTGCGATTTTTTTTTCTGTATTTAATGACCACACAAAACCTCCTGTGCAACTAGGCATGCTTTAAACTGAAGGTGAACAACAGCAAGCAGCACTATGCCGCTGTCAAGAAGTCTGCTTTGTGGCTCCTTTAAATGACTAGCGCAATTTAACTTTGACGTCAGTCACGTGAAGAGCGACCAAAGCATCTAAAATATTTTGCCACTTTGGAAGCTGTCCTGTTTCTTGCGCAGCCTCGGGCGTCCTTGCCGCTTTTGCCTCTTTTGGTCTGAACGCACAGTCAGAAACGTGAAACACAAGAGCACACGTGTGTGGAATGTATTAAACTGTCTTCATCTGCTCTAATGCTAGCTTACTAGCTGCAGTAACTTTACCTCCAGACAAACTTGTTAGATACCACTGCATCTGCATTTGTTCTGCAGGAGGATTTGAGGAGGAGAAAGTGGGCTGGTGCAAAAGCAAATGGGTCAACAGTGATGCATGTCAGTCAGGCACGCAGTCACAGGACTTAAGGCTAAAACACACCGCCGGTGGATGCTGCGTGTCAAAACAGCTGCCCTTGTTATTTTCTTTTTTTTTTTCTCATTTAAGTTTTTATTCGTTTTAACATATTTTCAGTCAGTTACAAAAAGGAACAGACAACATGAACAAACCCCCCCCCCAGAAAAACGAATAAAGAAAGCAAAAAACAAAACAGCCCACAACAAAGGCAGCCACAAAGACCTCCCCCCAGGACCCCCACAATTCTTATACGTATACATACACACACAGCATGTAAACACAAACGCATACTGTCCATCAGCCCCCCTCCTGTACCTCTCTAATATGATCCATAAATGTTTGCCATATTTGACTATTTTTATTTGGAACCTTATTCACCCTGGCAATCATGTTTTCAAAGGCAGCAGTCTCTGCCATGAGCTTAAGCCACTCTGTAAACTCTGGCCTATGTGGGCTCTTCCAGTTGTGCAGAATAAGCCTGGCAGCTACAATAAGACCTGCTACTATCAATCTCGACTCTGCTTTAGTCACGCCTGGTGGCATGAGAGAGCTATCCCCCAGCAAACATAATCGTGGAGATTCCAGTAGAGGTCGTCTGAGCCACTCTTCAAGGCCTTTCAGCACCACCTTCCAAAAAGGTAGTACCATGGGACAGTCCCATAGAGCATGGAGAAATGTGCCCACTTCTTGTTTTGTATTTCCAACATCTGTTGTCCTGGGTTAAGCCCATTTTATGTAGTTTCAGGGGTGTAAAATAGTATCTATGCATGATTTTATAATGTATAAACTTGCTTCTTGTATCCCTCGTGGCCCAGCCTACATTTGAGATAATTTCCTGCCAAGTCTTCTGTAATCTCACTACCAAGATCCTTTTGCCATATTAGTCTCAAGTTTTCACACAATCTAGTTTGAATATTTGACTTTTTTCTGTAAACCCTTGAGGCAGAGTGTAGAGTATGAGGAGAGTTCAAAAATTCTTGAATCTCATTCTCTCCTTTCTCCTCTCTCTTCAGCCCAAAGACAGATCCTACGCTGCTCCTCAGTTGTAAAAAATTCCAAAAATCCCCTTTATCAGTTAAATTGAATTGGTTTTTAAGAATCTCAAATGACATAAATGACTGACTGAGTAGCTTTGTTTGTATTGTGATATCCCCAAAATCCTATGTGCCCTAGCCCATGCCCACTGGGAATGTTGTAAAATCGGGTTTCCTTCTTCTGTCCCTGTATTCTTCTGTGATAATAGTTCCATCACACTAGATGGAGCTGCGAGAGACCTCTCTATCTTTACCCACCCAGGATTAGACTCAGAATTGGCCCAATGTCTTACTAGTTTATTCATTTCAAATTCAATGTTATATAATTCCGTATTTGGGAGAGCCAATCCACCACAGTCCCTTGAGGCAAAGAGTTTTTTCAAGCTGATCCTAGGCTGTTTTTCCATTCCATAAAAATCCCTAATCAAAGTATTATATTGTCTGAAGATTCCATCAGAGATGGTTACTGGTACCATCATAGAGATGTAATTAACTTGTGGGGCAACCACCATTTTAATAGTATTAATTTTCCCCCATAAGGTAAGATTTAGCACTTTCCATTTGTCCAAATTTGTCTGGATTTTTTTAATTAAAGGAGCCATATTAATAGAAATTATATTGTTGATTGGCTGCACCCTCTCGATATCGGCATATATTCAGACTTTTGCCAATTAATCTTATAGCCTGATATCTTCGAAAAAGATTCAATGGTAATAAAATATATAATAAAATATTGTCTGCATACAGAAACATTTTGTTTTCCTCTTCCCCTTGTAAAACCCCATTAATGCTATTGTCTGTCCTGATTGCAGTGGCTAGGGGCTCCAGAAAGTGTACAGAGCAGAGGACTGAGAGAGTCTCCCTGTTTGGTCCCACATGTTAAGTTAAAGAAGGGTGATATCATTCCGTTTGTTGTTACTGCTGCCCTTGGATTTGAATAAATTATGTTCACCCACTTGATAAAACTTTCACCACACCCAAATGATTTAAGGGTATACTGTAAAAAGCCCCATTCCACCCTATCGAATGCCTTCTGGGCATTTAAGGAGAATGCAGCAATTGGGGTGTTTTCCTCCCGATTAAGCTGAATAAGGTGCAATAGACATCTGACATTATCTGTGGATGACCTTCCCTTTATAAAACCTACTTGGTCTGGATGAATTAAGTGCGGTAAAATGCTTTCCATCCTCCCAGCCAAAACCTTTGTCAGAATTTTGCAGTCTACATTAATCAAACTGACTGGCCGAAAACTTCCTGGGTCAGTGGGTTTTTATCTTTTTTAATAATTAGGGATATCAGAGCTTCATTAAATGTGTTGGGTAGTTTACCCAGTGAGAACGACTCTTCATACACAGTCGTTAGGATAGGAGCCAATTTATCAATATACTTCTTATAATATTCTGAGGGAAAACCATCTAGGCCAGGTGCTCTTTTTTTTCCCACTGGAATATGCTATAGTTTTCCCTCTTATATAAGCCTACGAGGCCTCCCAAACTGTCCCGACTTTGTCTGTTGACCCCATGTTTACCTGGAAGAAATTGTCAAGTTCCTCTTCTACTAGTCTATTAAATTCTGGGACCTGAAACAAAGATATATTCAGTCTCCATCTGTTTTTCTTTGCTCCACTTGGCTCAATTACTAAACCTAGTTGCACTGCAGCATGATTGGTCAGGGCTATAGGTCCTATTGAGCAATCTGAGACACTCTCCACCAAATCCTTGCTGATCAAAAAATCGTCTATCCTGGAGTGGGATTTGTGATTATGAGAATAAAAGGTATATTCTCTCTCTCTTGGGTTGACAAGCCTCCATATATCCATCAGTCCAAGATCTTTCATCAGTAGTCTGATTGCCATTCTGTCTTTTGGGATATTATTGGAATAAGCCGTTGTATCCAGAGCCCCATCTTAACTTGGTTAATTGTATAACCATCAACTATGCTCCCCACTACTTTATTTATTTTGCGGAAAAAAATGGATCCTCGATATTTGGAGCATATATATTGCATAGATTAACTTTAATTCCATTAATTTTGGCTTCCAAACATACCATCCATGTGGCAAGTGTTTTATTTTATGCTGCAGTCTGCTGGGGAGGAAGTCTGGGAAAAAAGCAAGCAAGGAGGCTGGATAAGCTTGTGAAAAAGGCTGGCTCTGTGATCGGAGTAAGGATGGACTCTCTGAAGGAAGTTGTGGAGAGAGACACAATGAGGACGGTGGAGGCCATCCTAAACAACATGGATCATCCACTGCATAACACCTTGATGGACCAAAGAAATAATGGTGGTGGAAGGCTTCTCTCTCCTCGTTGTAGGACAGAGAGATACAGAAGATCTTTCATACCAACTGCCATCAGACTCTATAATTCTTATACAAATAGATGAGACTACAGACAAATGAATTTCCCCTTGGGGATCAATAAAGTATTTCGTATTCGTATTCGTATTCGTATTCGTATCCTCCCCTCCTCATCCTTATGTTCCTTCAAAACAAGAAAATTGAGCTTCTTGTGTACCAAAATAGCCACTCAGTTTTTTTTACTGGAGTATGAGCTATGATATATTTGCCCAACCCAGTCTCTTTTAAGTTTAGCAGCCTCTCAATCAATCAGGTGCGTCTCTTGTATACAGGCTATTTGCGCTTGTTGTGATTTGAGGTATGATAAACATTTCTTTCTTTTTAAGGGGTTTTGTAACCCGTTTACATTCCAGGATTCTATCCTTATACAACTAGTCATGGCTTAGCTAATGTATATTCTGTACCTCATATTGAGATGACAACTCACAAAGAGGAATGGGGCAATGAATAAAAAGAAAAAAGAAAAGAGAGGTGCTGCTCAGCTGCCTATCAAAACCCAAGAGACCAATAACATAACAAACTTTGTATATAACCCTTTCAGAACAAAGAACAATATATGAAACCCCCATATGTAGAACCTTATACCAACCCCTACCTTCCTCTCACTCTTGACAGACCCACCGCAAACATGGTCCATGAGTCACACTGAAGTGGTCCCCGTTAGAAACCCCCCCACCACCCCTCACAAAGTTATTACTTGTTGGTAGCTATCGCTGCAACATTTAAGTATATGCGCTGGCCAGTATATAATATTAACAACGTTTCGTGGATGGCATTTAGTGATAATATCTAGGTTTCTATAGTTAGTACTACAAGTACAGGGCGTGTACAAATAAAAAAACAGAAACAAAAACACACTTAGTCTTCTTCGCCCTGACATAAGTAAATCCAAATAAGGCTTTAACAGTAAGGTGTGAAGCCACATCACCCTTTACATTAGCTTAAAAGAAAAATACAAACTAAAACACCTGTTCAATGTCTTCAACCCACCCTAAAATGTCCAACGCCCCAATGTTTGGGCACATAGTCTTATATCCTACTTACTGTGTCCTGGAGGTCCCGAAGATGACTTGGACTGAGTCCAAAAAGTAATGATTAAAAAACGTGTCCTCGTGTTACTGCGCCCAGAGAGTTGCTGTCCCGATCCATCACATAAATCTGGATCCCATCGTAGTCTCTACTGGCTCAACCGTAGGTCTAGTAGCATCTGATGATCATCTCCGCTCCTCCGTCCCGCCATCGTTAAGAAAGTCCATTGCCTCCCGGTGATCCGTAAACTTCATTCTTTTCCCCATCCATGTAAAACACAACTCTGCTGGGTATGCAAGGGTGAAGCGCACATCCAGATCGTGGAGCCAGCTTCTGACATCTTTGAACTTTCTTCTCTTCTCTGCCATCTCTTTAGTCATATCGGGGAAGAATGACAGCCTGCAGCCATCCCAGATCATTTCCTCCTTGTTTCTATATTTCTCCCTTGTGGTAGCCAACACCCGCTCCCGCTCCAGAAAGCTTAGAAACCGCATGATAATCGGTCTTGGTGGCCGGCCTTCCTCAGGCAGTGGTACCGGGGCTCGGTGCACTCGTTGCAGCTGTGTTCTGTCAAGTTCAACCCCCAAAGCTTCAGAGATGATTTTCCTCACACATTCTGCTGGTTTGCTGTTTTCGAGTTTCTCCCTCAGACCGATGGGTCATAGGTTTTGGCGTCTGTGTCTATTAGCAGCATCTTCAACAGCCCGGTGCAGCTCCTCACACTTTTTAGCACTTTTATCCGCTGTTTGGCAAAGCTGGTGGTTGTCATCTTCCAGCTGAGAGATTCGGGTTTCTGCTTCCTCTAGCCAGAGGAGGATTCCGTTGACATCTGTTCTTAGCCCAACATTGGCCTCCTTAATTTCGGTCATATCTGCTTGCAAAGCCACGAATAGCTTCCCAACTTGTCCCATCTCTTCTGTAGCTTTTTGCAGGGACTCTTGCATCATGGACAGCACACTTGCTGCCCGCAAGTTTTTTTTAGCGGTAGCTTCGCCAGTTATGCTAGCTGCGGTGCTTTGTCTGGTGGTGGCCAATCTGTTTGTCATTATGCCAGATTTCTCAACTCAATTAAGTTAACTGTCATTTCCTAAAGGAAAAAAATGTGCAGTAGAGCTACTCAGATTTGACTAACTTAAGCAAACCTGGGGTATTTAGGTGGGTTAAAGCTATAGTTGGTAATGTTGAGAGAGCTGTTGGAGAGCTAGTAAGATTTGAAAGTGGCACCTCCTCTAAGCTCCACCACCTCCTCCCCCTCCCGTCAGTGCTCCGTCCAAAGCCACGCCCCACGTCGAGTAAAAACGCTCAATGCTCCGTGCAGGAAGCATAGATCCTATAAGTTAGATAAGCAGTATGTACCGACGACCGGCTGACACCGACAGAGAAGCTAATGTTAGCATTGGGCTAATACGAGCTACAAAAGTAGCTAAGTTGGCAAACGTTACATATTTCATGAAAATAACAAATCCCCCCAAAGCAAAACAAATAATTGCCTGTCCAACAGAAAGACAGCAACCTCTGCATCACTTTTCAGGCCTTTCAGATGCCTCAGTTGTCTCCACCGGTCAAAGGCTGCACCGATGTTGACTCTGGTTTGTCCTCTAGCTTTATCCAGAGCCTTTTTCATCTTAGCCTTTTCTGCCTCCGGCTTTCTTTTCTTTGCCTATTTAGCGGGGCGAGCCATTACAAGTAATGCTGGAAGTGGTATTTTTGGCTGCATTTTCTCTACCATTGTACCCTTATGAACTTATTCTCCTGCTAACTTGGTATTTCTGCTCAGGAGTGTGCTGAATATTTCCGGCAATGGTGAAACGTGATGAGTGTGCACGCGGGGAGGAGGGAGGGACAGAGGGGGGCGTGGGCAGGACGAGACATGAAGGCATCTGAGTGGTTCTTTCCACTCGGACCGAATGGCAGGGATTGGTCAGAGTTTTTACAGGCCTGCAGCTGACACAGAGGTCTGATTCTTTTCGTTCCTTTTTCTGAATACATAATGTATTGACTATTTTCAGGATGGACGGACCATTTCACCCAGTATAACAAAAAGTGTTTCTGAACAGGATTACCAACTATAGCTTTAATCGGGACATTTCCAACTAGGCGACCATCTTGCTCGGTGATCCCACGTGACTCAACCCCTTGTTATTTTCTATGGAGAAGCCCCATACTGGTGATGGCAGACGCACGTGGGCGTGCATCGCCTCGCTGCCCCGCGGAGCTTCACGCCACTGTCCTATTCCCAGTGTCGCCGCACCTGAAAAAAATGCTGGTTGACCTCAAGAAACAGCAGTTCGGTGCTTCAATCAATGTTGGCTCAACTTCATTATTTACTTGTGTGTTTACTTGTGTGTTTCTTGCTGTTCACTTCACCTGTTCCTCCTGTGCTCCAACTCTTCTCTCTGCCTGCAGCTGCCTGCACCCTGTCTCTCCTGCAGCTCATCTCTGCCTCTGCTTGCATGGCAACTCATCTCCCTCTGCTCGTCTCTGTCTCTCATGTGTAGAACGATGGAGAGACTAGAGCCTCTTTACAGACGCTTGTGCTGTTTGTCTTGACTTGGTTTGACTTGGTTAGTCAGGCCTGCATGGCAGGGATTCACATCTCAGTGTTGCCGAGTTGTGTGTCTGCTCGCTAAAACGCGCTTGTTTTTAGTCAAGTGGCTGATGCTGGACATTGCACTTCCTATAAATTCTTCAACATAAAAGTCCAACATTATTTTTGATGTAAAAGCTTTTATTATGAAGCAGCAAACTCAGGAAGTGTTGTGTCAATAAATCAATAAGTCAAAACACATAATTAATCCACAACTATTTCATGATGGATTGATTGTTTCAGGCATCAGTGTTGGAATTACCTTTGCAGATTGGAGGATATCCTCCTCAAATCTTGCTTTATCATGGTTTTGGACCTTTAGTCAGACAAAGTGAGATGTTTGTGGATGCCAGATTGGAATTGGGGAAAGGTAATATGAATTTTACATAATTTTATAGACAAACATTTAATATAGAAAATAACTGGAATGCTAACCAATAATGAAATGATTCATAACAGAGATAAAAGTGTTGATAAAGATTATTTGTCTCTCCGCCAAACTGCCTGGATCATAATTATTTTAACCTTAGTAGTCTTTAATCCACATAGCATGATGGCTGAACATAGGACTTTGACATTAGAATGTCCATTCTGCCTTAGCTGAGGCTCGAACTCACAATTTCTGAGACTGGGGTCTGTCTTCTATCTCACTGAGCTAATTGGCAAGTGACAGTTCATGTGTGGCTTCACAAATTGACTAAGCCAAGCATCAGGGTGCCAGACAGTAGCCATCCATGCCATGGAAAAGCAAATTTCAAAGTGAAAGTTCCAAAGCTGTAGCACATATGGTTGATTTGTTGTGAATTTTCAAAGTTTTGAAATTTAGAGGCTTGCTGTAGCACCACCATCAGGACTATTGTCTTGTGTTTCCAGTTGAGGACATCTGGCATGGGACTGGACCTTTGTGAAAAGTTTAGGTAGATTTCTCATATGGAAATGTTGCACGATTTCAAATGGCTGCCAAAAATTCAGTTATTAAGACAAAAATCCGAAAATACACAAATTGCATCTAGACAGCATGGAGATGTTGGTCATTAGTTTTTAACAATGATTTATTGGCTCCAAAAGTGAAAAACTGATGTTTAAAAATGCCATTTTTGCATTGACTCCAATTGTTTGCATGAGAGCGAAATTCAAAATGCTGTAAAAAAAAAAAAAATTGAGATAAAATTCTGATATTTTCCAAACATCATCTACCATGACTCCAAAATTTTGTCATTTTTTTAATGAACATTGAAAATGTATTTAGCAAGAATTTGCAAGTATATGTTTACAATAGCATTTACAGTCAAACATTTTGATGCACTTGTAGGCTCAATTTTCGATAAATCAAAAATCTGTGTGGATTGTTTGTGTAGGACAGTCTGAAGATGCTCTGTAGCAAGTTTGGTGTCAATTGAGCAAAAATTGTGGGAGGAGATAGGTTTAATAAGTTTTAAGTGTGATGGACTTCATAATTTGCAATAGGTTTAGATGTACAAAAGTTTCTTCAGTATTGGGGCTACATTTTGGTGAAAGTTGCAAATCTGTAGCACATATGGTTGATTTGTTGTGAATTTTCAAAATTTTGAACTTTACTTTGCTGTAGCGCCACCATCAGGACTATTGGCCTGTTTTTGCAGCTGAGGCAACCTGGCATGGGAAGTAGGATTTCCTCAGAAGAAGAAGAGGAAGAAAGAAAGAAGAACACGCATGATAACAATAGGCTCCTGGCAGCTTAGGCTGCCCGGCCCCTAATAAAGCAGAAACCTGAAATTACACACAGCGATACAGGAGAGAAACTAAACTTCAAACCAAAGAAATCAATTCAGAAGCTACAAATTGCTGACCACTGTGTCTCTGCTCTCCTGCACAGACAGGAGCTCAGTCTGACAAACACACACTTATTTAAAGGGAGAGGTAGAGGGTTGGAGATGCTGAGGTAAATAAATATCCCGAGCCCAGTGTCCTGGACGAGCGTGACGTGACATGCGCTTCCCCTGTGTGTTCATGAGAACACGTGACGCGCATCACATGACGCGCCACTGCACCAGAGGTGTGTTTTTAGCTTTAAGTCGGGTTAGCTCTTATTCTGGCTCTCGTCCACGATCACAGTCTGGTTGGTCTGGCTGGGTGACCCGTCTCAAGGTCCGCTGCATTAACTAAGTCACTGTGCTTCCTTTTCCCACGTTACTGAGCGTATTTCTGTCATCTAACATGTAGATATACCTGCCAGCTGCCACATTTCACCTTCCAACCGCTGTTTGCTGAGACGTAAGCTAGCTTTAGCCTCGGTATTTTAACATTAATGTTATATCATGTATGCAGCTGCTAGCTTACCTTACATAAGCACTTTCACAGGGTCCTTGTTTTAAAACACTTCAGACAGAATCATTAAAATGTCAGCTGGAGACTTCTCAGCTGACTTAAGTTGAGTTAGCATCGGCTTATGTCACCCAGCTATAATTAGGAAATCTGCTTGTAATCATTATTTTAGCCGACAAAATCATCAGCTAGAAATGAGAATCTGCTTTTGTTTACGTCTCTAAGGAATCAAAGATTTTGTACAGCTTTCTACAATTACTCCCAATTTTGATGGTAAATATGCCACCGCTATCACCATAAACTGTATAAATGCAGTGCAAGAATGGAAAGCTTGGCACGCTTAGCAACAGTAACTAAGGAGGGCGGTGCCTAGTGAAAAGTCAGACCAGGTGATGAAGTTCTAACTAATGAGTGAGCCAGCTCTAACCTTTGTCTGTCTAGAGACAACAACAAAAAAAAATCTAATTGGATAACAGATTTTCAGGGCAATAACCATCTCATTTCTGAAGCAAAATTAATAGAAAATTAGGTTTAAATTAGAATTAGAGAATAACCTAATCATTAAATGAAATGATAAAAAAAAAAAAATAATATATTAGGCCTTTGGTATAATAAGGCCTGGCTGTAACCTGGAGCACTTTTGGAAAAAATGGTATTTAATAAGCAGTGTTTTATTATGAACATCCAATTTAATTTCACATTAAAGAAAAATTACAAAATGTTCGGTTTAAATCCGAATTGGCAGGTCAGACCCATAAAAAATCAGAAATTGGCCTCGGAGATGCCAGCAGTGCATCTCCGGTGCATCACAACCTCCAGCAGCTTCCATTGATTTTGCAAATCAAGTAACTTTCTTTGACATACCATTTCTTTGAGTGAGGTTACAGCTATGATTTGGCTTCTTTGGGGAGCCTTTGCTGCATCCCATATCATAGATGATGAAATCTCTCTTTCTTTCTTTCTTTTATGTACATTGAATTTCATTGCTCATTTCAAGAAGTATGATTTGATACATCTAGTTTAGGTTGCAAATGTATGTTGAAATCTCCTCTTCATACGAAGACCCCTTGAAAAAACAGAAGGCCCCTCCTGGAAGGTGTTAAATAGACTGAATTCAGTCATGTCTCTTATTCTCCTAACCAGGATGAATTTGCTCTGATTACTACACACACAAGATTACAAGCAGTGCGTATGTGCTTTGAATAATTTCCAGATTCAGTAGTCGGGCTGTGCCACTGTGTGTGTCTTTGAGTGTTTTACTGTTGCTGTTACTTTTGTATAAGTGATAATACCTGAAATCTCAATGCAGAGTCGCAGTGAAAAGACAGGACACGTGCTGTGTTTTACTCTGCAGTGTGTCTCTGTGAAGAGTGACTGATTAAAAAGCTGTCACATTGTGAAATCCTGACCATGACTTTGGGCATTTTCGCTGGTGTAACTATGCTGTCGTCATAGAAACAGATTATAAGATTGTGATATTTATTGAAACTTTGGCGATATCTGCTGTCCCAACTTCCACACAGCTCCTCTCAGCTCACTGGTCTGTCTGTTACTTCGTGTCTGTTGATTGGATGTTACTCTGATAGTGCTATGGCAGGACAGTGAGCCAGACTACAGAGTGTAGTAGTGTATTATGCTGTACAGTTTATAATTATCTAGTATTAGGGATGCACCAATACCACTTTTTTTCAGACCGAGTACAAGTACAAGTACTTACATTTGGGTACTTGCGGATACCGAGTACCGATATGATGATGACTTAATGCCATTCAAGTTCTTACAATAACTTTAAAAACATGTTTTATTGTCATTAGATGCTCACTTTCTAAATGTAAACAATCATTGTTGCTGTTTCCTGCTGCAAGTGTAACCATAGTTACTATACACATTACGTTTTTGGGTTATTTGTAGTAAGTTACTTCACTGATTTTGTGTTCATTATTATTAAGCTTTGCAGTTTACTGTCTATATGATATATTTCAGTATAATAATTACACAACATTATTATGGACTTAAAGAATTAAGTTTACTGTTATAAATGGTGTTATATATGATAATTATTTAATTTACAGCACTAATTAGTTCCTACCTGCCATTGTTTAGGGCGGACAGGTATGAGTGTGGTGCCATGTGTGCAACAGTTTTGTTCACTCTGCTGTGAACCCCAAAGAGTGAAGCTGGGTGTACTGTGCTGTCAGGCCGTTTTGGTGAAGATTAAGAACACAAAGAGAAGTTGTAGCAGCTTATTACGAAGAAAAGAGGGTTACAGACTAGTGGCAACGGTGATTTTTCTTCGTCTCCGGATTAATTACTCGAAATATTCAACTAGTTTATGCCCACCGGGACTACAGGTGCATTTATTTCATTTTTACATGGACTGACATGGAATTTTATGGACAGTTTCCAAAGTCTCTGCAGTCATTAGTGGAAGATGTTGAGGATGAGTCCCTTGCTGATGATGACGACGCGACCAAAAAAAGAGGGTAAGCATCAGCAAACAACTTGTACTCTTAAGATGTTTGCTTGTGTCCAGCAGCTACTTTTCGTGACGTGGTTTTGGGTGTGGGATATTGGAGTAGTTTTATGAGTACGAGTACGAGTATGTGAGGACAGTATCGGACTGATATCTGATGCTGGTATCGGTATCGGTGCATCCCTATCTACTATATGTACTGTTGGGCCTACGACAGTTGGGGCCTACATGGATTTACGACAGCCTAAACCCCACAGAGCTCAAACAAAGGGAGTCCTAAGAAAACTCCTTTTCCCAACAATCATTGCGGTTTTCACACCCAGGTGTGAAATCCGGTGGAGTCCAACCCTGGGCTCTCATTGGATGAGAGTCCCCGGAACCCACGTGACGCCCCGCCTTCCGGCCATGACGTCACCGTTGCTATATCAACCAGAGACGCCCGAAGTTCGCTCTCTTCTGCAACGCTCTCTTCCTCGCAACGCTCGCTCTTCCTCGCGACGTTCGCCCTCCCGTGCGACGTTCGCCCTTCCGTGCGGCGCAGCCCTTCCGTGCAACGCTGCGTTGCCGATAGGAAGCGGGTAACGGTACCTTAACTCTCTTTTGGCAACAAGGCCACGTGTTCTCTACCTCGCTGGACGAGCTCAAGGATTTACCTTTTTTTCTTTTTGTTCAACCGCACGTTTCACTTTCGGATCCACGCCGAGGACGCTGCGCAACACAGCCCGCAGTTACCTGCAGAAGTGAAGTATCAGAATCCTCCCCGCATCCCCACCGAGGATCAGCTGCTGTACGCCAGCTGGTACGGACCCGTCGTTGTTCGAGCCGCGAGGAGCCGAGCCGAACCTCATAACGACGAGAAGACGCCCGTCCGCTTGACGAAGCGATCCAAGTAAGAGGCTTAGTGTCTGGGCAGAGCTAGTTTTAGTTGTCTGTGTTGTTAAAGTGCCTTGATTATTGTGTGCTGCTTGGAAGTTATCTCAGTGTTATTGTTTCTCTACTTTACTCTGTGTTGGTAACTTGTTTCTGTGTCTGGTCACCGTGCCAGTGTGAAAGAGTTTGTTTGACCCACTTCACGGGACCGCTCCGGTGATAGTCGGTCGTGGGGTGTAAACCGGCGGATCGTCTTTCATCTGTAAAAGCCAGCAACCACGGCAGACGGACCCCAATCCGTTCCCCGCGTCTCTGTGTGATCAAAAACGATCTCCGTGTCCGCCACCGCTCTCCTTTCTCTCTTTCCCTCTGTCCTCCTACCGACCACACACACCTACACACCCATACACGTTTAACTACACATTCGCTCCCCATAGGTGGTGAGCCAACCCCCCTAGTGTAGTGCTACCATTTTATCTCTCTTCCCTTTTCTAAGAGCATGTGAGCTTAGGCCATCAGCCACATACTTTTAAATCACGCGGTCACTCCTCGTGGCCGGAACCAGAACATACCACTCCCCTCACATGGTATGCCCAACTTCCTGCCCCTCCTCCTTCCTTTTCTCTCTCTCCCTCTCCTCTCCTTCACACACACACACACACGCACACACACACACATGTTCGCTAGCCTGTAAAATAATTTCTTGTTCATAGTTCTCTTGTAAATAAATTCTATTTGCATTTAAAGAGAAGTTGTCTGGTCTTCTGTGCATAAGTATCGTAATAACTGCTGGTTGAGAACAGTCAGTGCTCGAACACACACACCTTCTCTGTTCATCCTGTTATGCCAATATCTCCCAGATATTGACATTTCAGGTGAACTGTTTTCTTGAGACTGAGATCAATTTGGTTATTGGTCCGGGTTTTTTCCCGGTGGTGCCCCGTTCATTTATTAATTTTGATTAATAAATCTATTTTCTATTTTAATAATTAATAATCATCCTCAATGATCATTAATTATCACTAATAGCCAAATTTAGCTCCTACGAAGCACAACAGTACTATACTATGTACATAGTACAGTACTGTTTAATACAGTATAGTATTCAAAATATACTGTATAGTATTATTATTAATCTAGTGTAATTTTTATTCTATATAAATATCTAAGTTTTAATATTATTATTATTATTATTATTATTTATTGTATTATTATAATACTGTGTGATAACTACATACAGAGAAAGTCAAGTGCATTTTAAAAATAATTTAACCCCTAATCCCACCTCTTTTCTTTTTTTGCTGATCCAAAAATGAACCGTGATTCGATCCCTAGTTATAGCAGCACAATCTTCATGGTTTCAGTGTATTCTTGTCTCTGCAGTTAGCGTATTGCAGGGGTCACCAGCCTGTGTGAGTGCTACCTCAAAGGTTTTGAGTAAAATTAAGGACTACTTGTTACCAAATAACACAATTTGCACTGTTTACCTTTAAATAAATATTATCCATTTAATAGAATACATATGAAGACTGTCCTGATTCCTCATGATTTACCATCATAGGAAACACACACACACATATATATATATATATATATATTATATATTTGTATATATATATATATGATATATATATATATATTAAAAATATGTATTATATAAACAACTACTTCATTATTTCTGTTAATTTGAACAATCTGTTCCAACATTTGAAAGCCAGTAATCACATTTATATTTTTTAGCATAGACAGAATAATTTGACATTTTTGTACGAAATCACATCTGAACAAACATTTCTGAACAAACCATCACATCTCTCACATTTGTGAACAAATAATCACTTCTGTCACATTGTTAAACAAATCACCACATCTGTAACAGTTTTGAACAAATCATTACTTCTGTCACATTTTTATACAAACCACCACATTTCTGAACAAATCATCACATCAGACACATCTGTAAACCCCTCATTCTAACTTGACACTGCTACTCTAATTAGGGGCCGGGCAGCCTAAGCTGCCAGGACCCTATTGTAATCCTGCATGTTCTTCTTCTTTCTTTCTTTCTTTCTTTCTTCTTCTTCCGAGGAAATCCTACTTCCCATGCACGAAAAATGACCAAACTTTGCACAAAGGTCCAGTCCCATGTCAGATTGCCTCAGCTGCAAAAACAGGCCAATAGTCCTGATGGTGGCGCTACAGCAAGCCTCTAAAGTTCAAAATTTTGAAAATTCATAATAAATCAACCATATGTGCTACAGATTTACAACTTTCACCACAATGTAGCCCCAATACGGAAGAAACTTTTGTACATTTAAACCTATTGCAAATTATGAAGTCCATCACACTTAAAACTTATTAAACCTATCTCCTCCCACAATTTTTGCTCAATTGATACCAAACTTGCTACAGAGCATCTTCAGACTGTCCTACACAAACATGTCATTTCCTGTTACCACCAGGGGGCGCTATGAGTTAGGTGGAAAGTCAATATATGGATACGTTCAGGGCGGCGCCCTCATCATGTCCAGCAAGTTTGAAGCTGTAACCATGAAGTATGTGGGCGTGACAGCCGTTCGAAGTGAAACGGCGCGCTCCAAAACAGTCGCCAAAGTTTGTCGAGCCCTAGCAGCCACGCCCTTTGACCTACAGAGTTATTCTTTTAATAACTTTTGATCTGCATGGGGTCATGATGACGTGTACCAAATTTGAAGACGAAAAAAAAGGCCAAAATTGGCCCCTTTTTTGACACTTCAAATCAAAATGGCCGACTTCCTGTTGACATTTCACCATGACGTTAAGAGACTTTTTTGTGCGTCTTGGCATGATAAATATGTGTACCAAATTTCGTGAGCCTACGACAAATAAACCCCAATGCGGAGGGTCTTTTGAAAGTTTGTAGGGGGCGCTATTTCGCCATTTCGCGTCAAACTTGTGCGCGCATCCCAAAATATCGAATTTCGGATCCGGCCGGACGACTTTGCAAAGTTTCGTGAGTTTTTGAGCATGGGAAAGGGGCGAAATTGGGGCTTGAAAAGGGTAAATAATAATAAATAATAAACAGCGCGATTTCAAGAGGGTCCTCGTCGGACGACGTTGTCGTCGCTCGGGCCCTAATAAACAGCACGATTTCAAGAGGGTCCTCGTCGGACGACGTTGTCGTCGCTCGGGCCCTAATTAACAGCGCGATTTCAAGAGGGTCCTCGTCGGACGACTGCGTCGTCGCTCGGGCCCTAATAAACATTACAGTTTCAAGAGGGTCCTCGCACGGTACGTGCTCGGGCCCTAATAAAAACAATAGGGTTCCCAGCACCGCTGGTCCTGGGAAACGCGTATGCTTGCATACAACATACCACCATACTACCAGACAACATAGCTCCTAGGATCATTCAAGTACTCAAACTCCTCCACCACGATAAGGTGGCGGTTCAAGGAGGAGCTATTTATGATCATGAAACATAATATACTTTACACTTCTGGAGAGTGTGATTTTTTGCTCCAAGTCCAATTTGTTTACTTTTAAATACTTAATTACACCCCACCAATTAATCTGAACTACGAAGGACTAGAGAGAGACAGCAGAGAGGAGGGAGGGGGACCATTTGTGAAGTGCCGACTGATATTTAACTTTTTGATGATAAATCCCTGATGTTATTGAACAGTTCCGTGACTGAAATATCTGTCTCAGTAACAAACAGACAGATGCCATGAAACCTTTGTCACTTTGCAGCATTATTATAAATCATTATAAAGTGTCCAGACGCTGTCTCTCCCTCTTCATCTCCTCGGTCTGTGTCTGTGTTCAGTTTGTTGTCTGCTGTGGTCTAAAACGTTCTCACTGATTTAAACTGAGTGACACTGATGTAAATTATCTTGCTTTCTTAATACAAAAACATGAATATCGCACACTGTTTAGTCATTATATAGATGGACCTGAAAAAAGGTGAGGATTTTTTTCCCCTCAGAGGACAATATTTTATTAAAGAAATAAACTATATTAATTGTAATACTAAATAAATTAACAGATGCATATAAATAGCGACCTTTTCCTAAAATACTGCTGGTTTTGTGGTGATGAAATGTTAAATCTGACGCCTGCAGTGCTCTTTAGAAGCTTCATTTGACGTGCGTCAAATGAAGCTTGCAGTGCGTTTTGGCCTTTAGTTACCTCCAGCTAAACATTCTGTTGTTATAAACAACCCCTACTAAGAAAGTTCCATAGCAGTTTAACAAGGTACTGATTGTCAGGCACCTGAGAACATGGTAAGAATGGAGCTTTAGTGCCTGAAGTAGTAACTGTTCAGTATGCTGCCTAGTTAATGTTATGAAACAGGTGCAGTTTGGTTAGATTTAGGCACCAAAAACACTTGGTTAGGTTGGTTAGAAAATATCATGGTTTGGGTTAAAATTATGTCAGGGATAATGACTGTCGGGGTTTATTTCTCTATAGTAACCCGCTCGTTAAATACTCCTGGTAAAAAGAATGACTCTCACTCTCATAACCTAAATTCCAAAACAATACTTGCAGACTGATCATCACGAGGATGGCTATGCCCTGTTTCCCATAACCGAACTGTGCTACATAACCTGGAGTCAAGATCCTGGTCAAGCCAGCTGTAACGTTAAATTACGTTGGTATTCAAACTAGGGATGTTCCTGGCAACTAATTTCCCTGTCAATTAAACACAAAATTTAATTTAGACTAGTTGACTAGTCTAGGCTAGGCTAGTGCTAGTAGCTGGAGCAGCAGCTCTGCTTGCAGGTTTATGCCTGTGTCTGTGCCGAATGTGGTCACATGCTGTTCCAGTCAAGTGGTTATATATCAGTTTATTCTGTCACAATCTACATTCAACATTATTTGCCATTTTCTAGATTAAAACACTGCTAAACCATGCTGGTTTTACAAGGTGTCATCGGTCCGACTTCGCTGATATAAACATCTGGGGTTGCGTGGGCCATTGCATACGCGCTTACGTCGTACAGCAAGAGGGGCTGCCGTCTGATGGGCCGCAGCCTTGACTAGTGGCAGGCGGCTGCATAACATCTTAGAGGCAACAGATAACTGGCATTGTGCATGAATGAAATATTGATAAATAGTTTAAACGTCTTTCTGGTGCTGACTAGCGAGGGTGGCAACGTTTAATTGTATAGTCGACTAATTGCGCAGATCCCCAGTTCAAACTGGCTTTCATTGGTCTCTGAGGCTGTGTTACAGTCTATTCCAGATTGCTAACGGAGCTAACTAGCTAATGTACCTGCCAGTTACAGTACAGTTAGCAGCAGTGTGCCAATAACTTAAGTGTTAGAAGAGAAAATGTGTGTGTTCCAACTGTTGCCTGGGCCTAATGGCAAGGCGCAGCGCGCCGAATGGATTTTGAGGTGTTTCTTGTTCTGCGACTAACTAACAAATGGTTTATGCTTGCCGCGGCTCACAGACACTTGTATTACACCACACGAGTAGGATGGAGACATTTTGTGTTTGTTTTATGTTCTTTTTTTTTTACATTTTATCCGTGGTCACCATTCACTGCCATTGGCTGCAACCCTGTTTTCTGCTGAAACTCCAGGATTGTTTTGTGAACTGAAGATCTTCACCCATCCTCACATCAGCATAGGAGTGAGTACATATTGAGTGGACTATCATTCTGGGGTGGAATATCGCTTTAATGCTGGTCTTTCACTTGTCATACATTAGTAGCCTATACTTTTTGTGAATGCAGTTTTCTTATTACTTTGCTTATTCATTTTTGTGGCACATTGGCAGTGTTTTATCCAATACCATTCCTTGCAGTAAAACCTTCAATAGCCAACCCCTGTCTTAAACCTTAAGTGGAAGTGTGTTTGGCTTGCTTAACTGTGCACTTCGACATATTGTGAAGGCAGAAGAACCATTCTTTGTATCCATGTATGATCTTTTCATTACTCAGTAAAGCCCTTCAGGCTAAGCAGGGTTGCTTTTATAGGCCTATTAGTTTCTGCACAACAATGTAGGTCAATTGCACAAGGCCAGAAGCTACATCAGGTCTTTTCATGAGATTTTTTGACAGCTAAACTAAACCTACCATCCGGTATTAATGTGAGCGTGCAAGTCACAGATGAGAGCAACACAGATTGGACGACTATAGCCTTTAGCCTGGCAAATTCAGCAGCCCAAAAAATATGAATAGAAATGTCCACCGGACCTAGTATCCTTTACATCCATCCTGCACAACATTCTGCATTCACCTCATCCTCAAATATTTATTTATTGTATTTATTTATTTAGTTAGGTCGTTAGTTTGAAAGACATGTCTCATGTTAATTGAACTTACCTATGACCCTCAGTGGGGCATGGCAAACAAAACATAGTTTTGTGTACGTCACACTGATTTTTACTGATATATAACAAAACTAGGGATGCACTGATACCAGCATTGGGTATGGGTCCTATACTGTCCTCATTTACTCCTATTCCTACTCATAAAGCTACTCCGATACCCCACACCCAATATCATGTCATGAAAAGTAGCCACTTGACACAAGCAAACATCTAAAGAACCAGCACGACACAGAGTTCAAGGCGTTTGCTAATGCTTACACTCTTTTCTTGGTCACGTTGTCATCATCAGCAAGAGACTCGCTGTCCTCAACATCATCCACTATTGACCACAGCGACTTTGGAAACTGTCTGTAAAATTCCATGTAAGACCATGTAAAACTGAAATAAATGCACAGAGTGCACCTGTTGACCACAGCCAGCTGCTGCGGCGTAAACTAGTTGAATGCCTCGGCTAATAAATCCAAAGACAAAGAAAAAACAGTGCTGCCACCAGCCTGTAACCCTCTTTTCTTCGTAATAAGCTGCTAGAATTTTTCTTTGTGTACTTAATCCTCACCAAAACGGCTTGCCAGCACAGTACACCCAACTTCACTCTTTAGAGTTCACAGCAGAGTGAACAAAACTGTTGCATACATGGCACCACACTCATACCTGTCCCCCCTAAACAATGACAGGTAGGAACTAATTAGCTCTTAGACAAGAGGGCATGAAGAAGAAACTTAAATACTGCACATGTAAATATGTAATTAAAATACTAGTTAAAGTGCTGTCAATGATAATGAAATAATTGGGGCCCGAGCACCGAAATGGTGCGAGGACCCTATTGTTTTTGCTTCGATTATTATTATTATTCTTAACCATAATGAATTGCTCTTTTGGGGGCCTTAACATATTCCGAAATGCATTTTGATTTGGCACTCACGTCAGTTGTGGTGAAAATTTATGTGTTTTAAGGTTCTTGGCAGTGGGCGGGACAAAATGGCTCAATAGCGCCCCCTACAAATTTTCAAAAGACCCTCCGCATTGGGGTTTTTTGTCGTAGGCTCACGAAATTTGGTACACATATTTATCATGCCAAGACGCACAAAAAAGTCTATTAACGTCGTGGTGAAATTTCAACAGGAAGTCGGCCATTTTGATTTGAAGTTTCGATCAAGTGGCCGATTTTGCGATTTTCCACTACTTGCATTTGAACAAACTCGTTCTAGAAATTTCATCCAATCGTCTTCAGATTTGGTACACATCATCATGACCCCATGCTGATCAAAAGTTACTAGAAGAATTTTTGTAGGTCAAAGGGCGTGGCTGCTAGGGCTCAACAAACTTTGGCGACTGTTTTGGAGCACGCCGTCTCGCTTCGAACGGCTGTCATGCCCACATACTTCATCGTAACAGCTTCAAACTTGCTGGACATGATGAGGGCTCCGCCCTGAACGTATCCATATATTGACTTTCCACCTAACTCATATCGCCCCCTGGTGGTAACAGAAAATGACCTGTTTTTACTTGAACATGTACTGATGCCACATAGTTGACCCCATCAATTTCATTCCACTTCTAAAACATGCAGAACAAGTTGGTGAAGCTACATCACGAAGGCCGTGAAGCTACGCGTAATGGCGTATGTGTGGCGGCGTGGCAACTATCGATCCTTCGCCATGAAATTACGTTTGCCCTTTTGATGTCTTTAATGAAGTCATATCATCATGAAAATTGATAGACAGGTCAAGAATGGCAACCTCGTACATGTCATAGGGGCGTCGCCCATGGGCGGGGCAAAATGCCTCTATAGCGCCCCCTTGAAATCTTCAAAAACCCCTCTCCATAGGGGTTTTTTTGGAGTAGGAAGATGAAAGTTGGAATACATGTGTAAGTTGTCCAGACGCACAAAAAAGTCTTTGGCACCATAGACATAGTATACGTAGACGCCTCATAACGTGCTGGAGCGTGATCCAGCGTCGCCGCCATATTGGTTGGGTCTCCTCACTCCAGGCTAGCACCAGAGCCAACCGAAGTCAACGCAAAGAGAGCAACTATGCCCATATTTTGTGCAGCCTGTTATTTATTTATTTATTTTTTATCTTTATTATACATTTTGTAAACATAACCACAGTGGAGATTATTACATAGAATCAAAGAACAAGATCCACAAAAAGAGAATTAGACAATGCCAGGGGTTACAAATAAATTGTAATATAAATAAATAAAAGATATGCAATAAAATTGTACAAGAAATAAATTAAAACTATAATAGAATCTTAAATTTGGAGCACAAACTCAGGGTTTTCATAGCTTTTCTATTACTTGAGGTATGTAAAGTCCTGATGTAGGATTCTGCTTCCTTTTTAAAGGTACAGAAAGAGGGTCTGATTTTTAGCACCTTACATTTATGGATAAGAACTTCGCCAACAATATGATGAGATTACATAAAAAAACTCGTAAACTTATAACTCGTAAACCCAAACAGTGCATCCTTAAAGCATTTTGTGCAGCCTACGGTTGCAATAACCGCAGTATTGAAAGCAGATCACGTGGGATTACCTTTCACAAGTAAGATTGAACAATAATTTGGTTATTTGACCATTTATAATATGTCATCGTAACTAACGTTATTTGGCTATTAACGAAATGCTAACAACAGGAACTGGTACTCTCTCATTATTTTCTTATTATTATTATTTATTTTTATTATTTATTATTATTATTTCTTACAATGGCTCTTTTCTTACAATGGCTCTCAACTGACATTTTTTGCACTATATCACCCCAGACTTTATCTGTCAGTGCCTTATGTCTCTGTCATTACTTGTATTTAACTTTTATTATTTTTCTATCTTATTTCAATTTATTTTTTTTAATATTTTGTTACACTTGTAGCATATTGTATAGCTAGATATTGTATAGATTTAGATTTAGACTTATGTCTACAATTTAGATTTAGATTTATGTTTACTCCGTTGCACCGCGGGTCTGAGATTAACGTAATCTCAATCCTCTGTATGTCCTGTACATATGTGGCATTGACAATAAAGAGACTTTGACTTAACTTGACTTATCTTATTATTCATATTCTTCTCTCTTATTATTATTAGTCATGATTGTGTGTGTTTCTTTATTAAAATATAAAATTAATTAATTTATACATTTATTAATATGCCATACCATATGTCTATATTATGCTCTTTAACAAAGACAAAATATTTCAGCATGAAAGCACATATTTTTAATGTGTGATAGCGTCCTGTGTTATAACTACATCTCTGCTGTTTGTAAGAAACCAAACCGTGTGAAAATCGGGTAAAAATTCGGGGAGTTATGATTATTGTAGTTGGGCATACACCTTCCTCCGTAGAAATTAATGCACTGGGGGTGCATGGGGGACCCATCCAAGATGGCGGCCGCGCTGAAACGTCAGCTCCAATAGGCAGCGTCAGTCTATGAGGCGTCTACATATATTATGTCTATGGTTAGCACCATTGGTTTACTCCAAACAGGAAGTCGGCCATTTTGATTTTTCGTGTCATTTTGGCATGATTTCCACACGTTGTATTTGAACGAACTCCTCCTAGGGATTTTGTCCAATCCACTTGAAATTTCTTTCACATCAGTCACAGACTATGCTGATCAAAAGTTCTTAAAAGCTTTTTTCTATATCAATGGGCGTGGCCGCTATGGCGCCGCCATTTTTGATGATGGAAACGACCAGTGTTTACTTTAACATGTACTGATGCCACATAGTTGACCCCATCAACTTCATGCCACTTCTAAAACATGCAGAACAAGTTGGTGAAGCTACATCATGAACGCCGTGAAGGTACGAGTAATGGCGTCCGTGTGGCGGATGGCAACCTCTTACATCTGATATGGGCGTAGCCCATGGGCGGGGCAAAATGCCTCTATAGCGCCCCCTTGAACTTTTCAAAAACCCCTCCCCATAGGGGTTTTTTTGGAGTAGGAAGATGAAAATTGGTACACGTGTGTAACTTGTCCAGACGAACAAAAAAGTCTCTTACACCATTGGTCTACTCCAAACAGGAAGTCGGCCATTTTGATTTTCACGTGTCATTTTGGCGTGATTACCACACATTGTATTTGAACGAACTCGTCCTAAGAATTTTGTCCAATCCACTTCAAACTTTCAGATCATCCTGAGACTATGCTGAAAAGTTATTAAAAGCGTTTTTCTATGTCGATGGGCGTGGCTGCTATGGTGCCACCATTTTTGATGATGGAAATGACCAGTGTTTACTTTAACATGTACTGATGCCACATAGTTGACCCATGAAACAGGAAATTGCTATTATTTGTGCATAAATTGTCTCATCTGCACCAAACTTCACAAGTATGATAAAAGTCACACCCTGAACACATCCACATGACAGTCAGGCCTCAGAGTAATAACACCGCGTAATGGAAACAGAAAGAACCTCTAATTCCTCATACAATGTCAGAACTAGGATTGAATCCCGTGACATGGGATTCCTTGGAAATCTAATCAAGACCATTTCACATTTCCTGGGAAATGCAATGACAAGAAATGGGAAAACTGTATTTTTATTCATCTTTTTTAAGCACCGAAAATGTTAAATATATTCAGAAAAACAGTGGCTGACACTTTACTGTCACACAACATGCAGCAGATATGTGTGTGCATGCGCTGTGTGTCGGTAAAACGCAACACAGTCAAATAATTCAGACACAGCGCTGAGTAAAAAGCACATGCATGAGTCTGACCTTGTAACAATGCGTACCAAGGCACAAATGCTGAAGTAAAAAGAAAGAAAGGATCCGTTAACTTTGACTGATCATTGATTTTACTAGCCTGCCGTGTGTTGCTTTGTTATTACGGGAAGCTCGCTCCCGCAGCCTTGGCTCGTACCGGCGGAACAGCCGTAGAATAAAAGTTTGACTGGGACGGATCAGGCCGCAGGTACGCGACCGCAAGCGCCCCGAGTTGCGTGGGGTGCGAGGGCCGTCCAATGCTGCTTGCAGCTTTAATTATCATTTATAACACCATTTGTAATAGTAAACTTAATTCTGCAAGTCCATAATCATGTTGTGAAATTGTTATACTGAAATATATCATGTACACAGTAAACTGCACAGCTTAAGAAAGCACATGAAATCAGCAAAGTAACTTACTACAAATAACCCAAAAATGTCATGTGTACAGTAACTATCGTTACACACTAGCAGGAAACAGCAACAACGATTTGTTACATTTAGAAAGTGAGCATCTAATGAAAGTAAAACATGCTTTTAAATGATTGCAAGAACTGTAAGGGCATCATTAAGTACTCGTATCGGTACTCGGCATTGGCAAGTACCCAGATGTAAGTACTTGTGCTCGTACTCGGTCTGACATTTTCATTAGGGATGAGTGAGTACACCACTATCTGTATCTGTTCAACCATCTAAATGATCTGTATCCGTATCTGTACTCGGAAAGGGCGGGGTCTGAACCGGAAGTGGGTGGGGCTTAAATCGGTACATTATTTTAAGTCTGAAATTGATATGGATTGATCAGAAGTTGCTATATTTATTGTTTATTTGAAAACTATTTACAGAACAGCCTCAAAATTGAGATTCAAATCAATGTTTTTGATCACAAAAGTAAGAGAACTATTTACAGAACAAGTTTTTTATGAACTCAGAACATGAATATTCTTAAGTGTATGAATGAATATTTACAGAACAGCCTCAGAATTGAGATTCAAGTGTTTTGATCACAATAGTAAAGGAACTATTATATTTATTTTTATGAACTGCAGTGAGAAAGTGTCAGATACTGCATGCAGCCATATACAATAAAAATATTAATATAGGCTACTTTGTGTGTTCAGCTATATGTGTGTATGTGTGTAAGTGGTCTGTAAGACTGTTTATTTTTTAATGATCTGTGTGAACTTGGTGATTCATGCAAACATCCAGTGATGGCAAACAGGGAAATAATATGTCAGCCTTGTTCACTGTATTCTTCTCAAAAGCACCGCGTTCAGTACGAGCAAAGTTTTCCAACTGACTTTATATCACCAGCCAAACTAAGAGCAAGCAGACGGTAAAAAAAAAAAAAACAAAAAAAAAACGACCGGAGTGGAGGCAGTGACCGACGCGACACGTCGACACGAGCCGATTTGACACAGCTCTGTCTTGTCAAATCCACCGCGTACGTTACGAAACAAGTTCACCAAGTAACTTTAAATATCATACAAACTGAAATAGAGGCGAGCTGAAGAAAACCTAAGGAGTACTGAAGAGAGCAACGTGAGCTAGAGTCAAGCCAAGCACAGAGAGATCAGTCACTGTCTGTGTGTGTGCGACAGTGGGGCACAGCTCTGGCTGCAGAGACGTGTCTGTGTAGGGAGGGGCGGGCGCTGTGTGTGACTGATCACAGAGCGTGAAGACAGTCAGTTACCCAATGAGGATTTTCCTTCAGCACAAGCACGGATATTGACGAGTTTTACTCGTATCATGCTCGTACTCGTCAAAAATGCTTTATCCGTACCGGATACTCGTCTGAAACGAATATCTGGCTCAACCCTAGTTTTCATTTTGTGGTCTGTTGGTTTTGACAGTTGATACGGCAACAATTGATGCCAATTAGCCTTGTGACCTAATAGGAGTATTTTTAAACTTTGTGTAAAAGTGTCACCTTGAGGCTGATTAGCGCCAGATTTTGCACAGAGCCTCAGTGGGGCATAAGAAACTACTGTACCAAGTTTGGTGTTGATAGGACTGATTTATGATGATCTATGAGTTTGAAAAGGTAGTTTTTGCATATTTTTCAACTTTGTCTAAAAGCCCTACCTAGTGGCCGATTTGCAGCGAGTTTTGCACAGACCATCGGAAACTGTTCAGTAGGAAACTACTGAACAGTGTTTTGTGTTGATAGAACTGGTTGTTGATGACCCAAGATCAGTTTCAAAAAGTAGTTTCCCCATATTTTAAACTTTGGATAAAAACACCACCTAGTAGCTGATTGGCACCAAATTTTTCACAGATGCTCACTGGGGCATGGGCAATCACTGCACCATATTTCATGTTAATACCAGTGAGTTTTGCCAAGATATGCAACATTTGTTGAGGGAGCGTTACCCAGTGGCTGATTGGTGCCAATATTTCTGAGAGCCTCAGGAGTATATGAACAATTAGTGCACTAGGTTTAGTGTTAATATGTGTGATTGTTGCCACAATATGAATTATTCTCTGTGAGACTGGCACCCAGTGGCCAGTTGGTGCCAAGTTTTATACAAACCCTCAGTGGACCTTAGGCAACTATTCCACCAAGTCTCTTGTATAATAGGGTCATTATTGCAACGATATAAAATACTTCCCTAGTGGCTGATTTGCACCAAATTTTGCTCACATCCTCAGTCCACTATGGGAATTTACTGCATCATGTTTTGTGTTAATAGAAGTGATCATTGTCTGTACTGAGGTTCTTGAAAATTGTGCAAATAAAAAATTGTGGGCATAAATATGTCAGATTCAGCTAAAATTAGAGACCATGTGGATGTAAGGTTTTTGAATGTGCAGTGTTCAGTGTGGGAGTTATGGGCCAAAATGTGTTGACTTGATTATCGCACCACCTGCTGGTGGATGTGTGATTTTTGGTACCCTTTTGTCCCATCCCTGCAGTTTTCACTAGCGTAACTTTTACTGTGTAGGTTGCAGTAACAGTTATATCAGCAGAAAAAAAAATTTAACGCCTAATCTCTTTCAATAGGGTTCCCTGCATCACTGGAACTGGGAACCGCAATGCTTTGCATTTGTGGTCCCCAGCCTACTTGGGCTTGGACCACTAATAACACCAGCATTGTTTCTAAAATAGGGATGCAGGTTGCTGTCAGTTGTCCATGTGCTGGTTTAAAGGCCTAGACTGGTTGAGATGGTCCTGTGCTTTGAAAATCAGTGGGTAACATTGATGTACTGACTGGTAGAGAGTGGTTATCCAACAACAGTGTTATTGTTGTTTCAGCCATCAGCTACTGATCATATGAGAGCTGCGAATGATCTGAAGCAAGCAAGGGTTTGTGTGTGTGTGTGTGTGTGTGTGTGTGTGTGTGTGTGTGTGTGTGGTGTGCGTGCGTGCGTGTGTATGTGTGTGAGTGCTTGGTGTAATTTTCTTATGTGCATGTGATGTGTTGTTATTTTTGTGTATTTGAATGGTTATTTTGTGAAAGAAGGACAGACGCGCTCTCATGCAGACATCCATGTGGCAGTTGAAATTCAGCACACTGCAGCTACCAAAACACTCACCAGACACACACATATTAAACTTTTACATACACACTTTCTTCACTCTTTGTTTGTGTATAAATGTGTATGAAAAAGGTCAGACATGATTTCAGCATGATTGAAGATGAAGTTTAATGAGCTGTGGTGATTTAGTGAAATGTCACCAATTTCAGCTGAATCAGCAAATTCAGATGGAAAGAGACTCACTGAAGGATAATCAAAATGGAGTGAAAGGGAAAGAGTGAGGAGAGTGGCCGTAAATGAGAGCAGTGGGTCGAGAGGGACAGAGATACATTGGGAAAGAGAGACTACAGCAATGTATTTAAGTGTTACTGCCTGTCAGTTATTTTTAGGTCACACACATCCAGCCTGCTCAGCATGAAAGACACACACACTAGTGCCACCTGCTGACAGTGTATTTGGTGTGTAGACAGCTGCTAGTGTGTGTTTGGAGTTCTTGGAAGTGTATCTTTTCACCTTTGATGGAGCTAGGCTAAGTGTTTACCCCTGCTTCCAGCTAGGCAATAGACAGATCTCAGTACTGCACCCACAAAGATGGAACCTTTACTTACATTCTCAACTAAACAGCACCCATGTATTTCTCAAAATCACACAGTGTTCCTTTAAAAACTACATCTACAATCTCCAAATATTTGGGTATCAGCCATACTAAAGCCAACTGTGTGAAGCCCAGTGGTTTTCATGTAGTGCTGTCAGTAGGAAGGAAAACCATGCATTTGATTCTGTGTCCATCCAGAGAAAATATGATCATGTGTAATAAAACATTCTCTCTCTCTCTCTCTCTTTCTCTCTCTCTCTCTCTTTCTCTCTCTCTCTCTCTCTGTCTCTCCCTTTCTCCACAGGCTGATTAAATTCATCGACTCTGTTGGAGCTGGACTGAGCAGTGTTAGCAGACCTAAGGTAAACAGCATTAAGCCACTCCTATCAATTCATATCTTACTATCACATGGAAAGGTCTGTCACCCACTGCAAAAAAGTGGGAACGGGCCTGAGAGGGGGGTGCACAGACCAGCCACTGTAGGAGGAGTGGCCTCATGGCTATGTAGTCCATGATGCAGGAAGTAAGGTGACACAGACCAGAGTGAGCAACTGCTCAGCGCTCAGTGTAGCTGGTAGTCTGATCTAACCCGCCATGAGCTGCTGCTATCAGACTCTCAGTCTGTGGTGGATTTATAGAGTCTGCTGGAGCTTTGACAGTCACTAGAAGCATATGGCCCTTGATAAAAGGTCTGTGAGGTAGGTTACCTGTTTTGTCACGAGCTGAGCTGATACTAGCAGCTCAGAGAGGCTTAAAGGCTCTTCAGTGAGTCTACAGGGGTGTGTCAGTATGTAGCCATAGCCTTGCTGTTTATCATGGGATCATCAGTCCAAGGAAAGAATGCAGTCATCAAAAGTGACAAAACTGAAGAATACTAAATAAGTAAATTAATATGTAAATCCCTATGAATGATGCTTCTCAATCAGTTACTTCTATTCTCAAAGAAGAGTAGGAGCTGAGGGAGGAGTGCTGCCCAACTCTGATTAAAGGGTTTTAATTTTATTTCTTTTAGGGCTCAAGCACCAACCAGTGCAGGGTCCCAAATGCAGTTATTATTTATTCAAATAAATTTCATTTTTGATGGGCTAAACATGTTTTTGAAAATGTTGCAACTTGAGTTTTTAATCTGCTCTAGATTTCACATGTTTGATAGGAGTCCCGACCTAAAGACACCTTGTGGTGTTGTCTACAGTTGATATACTGGAACATAATATATAATTAGTGGGTATTCTTTACCGTCATCTAGTGGAAGTGGCATTGAACTCCTTCATGCAGTGTCCAAAACACATGAAAATTTAGAGACATGTTGACTGGTTGGCTTTTGGCAACGGCAAGTCCCGGATGCTACTTGCCCCAAAATGTGTAGTGTCTGAGGGCCTGTTCATCGCTGCTTGCAGCTTTAAACTTTAAAGATACATTTCAGGACATAGATTAGGCCAGCATTAGCCTTGACTGAAATCATGAAATCTTGATTTTTTTTTAATTTGTTAAGAAATGTCAATATTAACACCACCACTGATGTGTTAAATCACAAAACAGTCATATAAATTGGCTTACTGTAGTTTCGATTCACTTTATCAGCCATGTATGAGTCAGAAATAGCTAAAACTTACATTACAGACTGTCTGTCATTCATTTCAGTTATTTTCTTTGCTCCACACTGATGCAAAAATACATGGCAGTGATCATCTTAACTGCATATGACTCTGTGATGAAATAACATTATGTCAAAGTACTGACAAAGGGTTGTGTGGTAACTTCAACTGGAAAAAGGACCACTCGACAACGTCTTGGCCGTAGTTGCACTTTATATAAACACTGGCGAACTTAGTATTACAACCGGAGCTAGTCTGTTAACATCCCCATCGGCTAGAGGTCAAGCATACAACAATGCCAGGGGCGGAAGTGTCCATCAGAGCAGAAGTCTCCTTCAAAATAAATGCAACATAAGGAACATCTACCCCTGGTGGGCGCATAGCTCTTGTGCTCTTATTTTGATAAGATTAACTTAATAATGCTAACATCACAACAGGTTGACACAGTGATTAGTTACTAAATTAATATGCGTCACAGCTCCTTTTGAATTTGAGGCCCAGTATTTTTCTGATCAGGCATCTGACATGGTCAGTCATCTTTAAAATATGCCTCTATTATCATTAATCTAATGTCCTTTATGTGTCTGTTTTTCAGGATTATGATTAAATAAAATATTGAAACATTAATGAGACAAGTTTTTGATATTTATTTTAGGTAAATTAATTGGTATATTAATTGAATAATTAAAAAAATGTTAGATTAATCACTAAATAAATCAATAGATTAACCAATAATAGAAAAAAATAATTGTTAGAATCATTGTTTAGAAAATAATGTCAAGTCCAGCCCTAGAGCAAAGCCAGGCTTTATCGCTCAACATCAGTGACTAATGTGTTATGTGGCTGAATGGGAGCAAATCCCTGCAGCCAGGTGCAAAATAATGTAGAAAGCCTAAAACCAGTGGAGGCTCTTCAGCTCCAGTGCCCTATTTTTTGAGATGAGATGTTCAACAATCATGTAAAGTATGGATATATCTTGACTGTCATATTTGAATTGCACTTTGGTGTCAGGAAAAAAAATGCTGACATCTTGGTTCAGACACACTTTGTAACATTTGTTATTTTCCCACCATGCTCATACCTGAGGTATACCCAAAGTACAGCATTTTTTCATTAGTGTCCTATATGTTACTTCTACTGTTTTAGCCCAAACCAGTAGTAAAAACAAATCAGGCCAGCACTCAAATGATGGTTAAAAAGCTATATAGAGCTTTCCAAAATAAATGTTCTTGTAGGGAATATTACAGTTAATCACGCCCTGCCTCTTGTGGGCTTCTGTGGTCTTTATGCTTGTGTTTCACCCCTGTTGAGCTCAGTGGAAAATGTCTCTGTGGCAAAAGGCTTCAACTCTGGAGTGCCAGAATTCTGAATCTTTGGTCAGTACGAACAAATTCCTTTTTTTTCAAAGAGAAACTACTGGTTTAACATGTTTTTTAAGAAGGACACTCATAGCAGTATCATTAGCCATGCTACAGTAGTAGGGCTGTCACTTTTTATTCGAGTAGTTTGTCTTGTGATCCAACAGAGGGCGCCATAAGAATTCACTATCATGTTGACCTATTGCATGCCCTACTGACCTATCACTAAACAAAGCTAATGTTAATGTGTTGTTTTGCTACGAAAATGGAGGACAATACGAATACGAATACGAATACGAAATACTTTATTGATCCCCAAGGGGAAATTCATTTGTCTGTAGTCTCATCTATTTGTATAAGAATTATAGAGTCTGATGGCAGTTGGTATGAAAGATCTTCTGTATCTCTCTGTCTTACAACGTAGAGAGAGAAGCCTTCCACCACCATTATTTCTTTGGTCCATCAAGGTGTTATGCAGTGGATGATCCATGTTGTTTAGGATGGCCTCCACAGTCCTCATTGTGTCTCTCTCCACAACTTCCTCCAGAGAGTCCATCCTTACTCCGATCACAGAGCCAGCCTTTTTCACAAGCTTATCCAGCCTCCTTGCTTGCTTTTTTCCCAAACTTCCTCCCCAGCAGACTGCAGCATAAAATAAAACACTTGCCACAATAGACTGATAAAACATCTGCAGCATCTTACTGCAGATGTTTAGAGATCTGAGCTTCCTTAGGAAAAAGAGGCTCTGCCCCTTTTTGTAGAGTGCATCTGTGTTAAGGGACCAGTCCAGCTTGTTATCCAGGTGTACACCAAGATATTTATAGTTTGTTACCACCTCGATGTCCACTCCACAAGTGTTCACAGGCTGAAGAGGGGGCTTGGATCTACGGAAATCAGTGACCATTTCCTTTGTCTTTGAGGTGTTTAGTATGAGGCAGTTTTTATGACTCCAGTCACTGAAGGATTTTATCAAATCCCTATATTCAGATTCCTGTCCATTCCTTATACAAGCTACAATAGCAGTGTCATCTGAGTATTTCTGGATGTGGCAGGACTCAGAGTTATATTTAAAGTCTGCTGTATACAATGTGAACAGGAATGGAGCCAGGACAGTCCCTTATGGAGCCCCTGTGCTGCTCATTAATGTCCCAGAAAAACAGTTCCCCAACCTGACAAACTGTGGCCTTTCTGTCAGGTAATCCGTGATCCAGGAGACAAAGGAAGAAACCACTCCCATCTCTATGAGCTTGTTTTTGAGTATGTTGGGTTGGATGGTATTAAATGCGCTTGAAAAGTCAAAAAACATAATTCTTACATAAGCGCCAGATTCTTCCAAATGAGAGAGGGAACGGTAGAGCATGTAGAGTACTGCATCATTCACTCCAATGTGTTCTTTGTAGGCAAACTGCAGGGGATCAAGTTTGTCTTTGACCTCAGGCCTCAGAAGATGTAGAATCAGCCGCTCCAGGGTTTTCATGATGTGTGAAGTAAGGGCCACCGGTCTGTAGTCATTTAGTTCAGCTGGACATTTTCTTTTTGGTACCGGGACAATACAAGATGTTTTCCACAGAGCCGGCACCCGCCCCAGCTGTAGACTCAGGTTGAAGATTTTGTGAAGAGGTTGGCACAGTTGGGCAGCACAGTCTTTAAGCAGCCTTGGACACACACCATCTGGGCCAGCTGCCTTCCCAGAGCAAAGTCTCCCGAGCTCCAACCTCACCCCTGTCTCAGTGACAAACAAGGGTGGAGGAACAGGTGTGTGAAGAGGAGTAGCTGCAGTCGCGAAAATGTACCCATGTGGAGGAGGAGGTGGAGGCGGAGTCATGATGGAGATGCCCAGATGTAGTTGAAGAGGAGCCATGGTGGAGGAACACACTTGTGGAGGAGAAGGAGGAGGAGGAGGAGCCATGATGGAGATGCCCAGATGTTGTTGAAGAGGAGGCATGGTGGAGGAACACACTTGTGGTGGTGGAGGAGGAGCCATGATGGAGATGCCCGGATGTTGTTGAAGAGGAGGCATGGTGGAGGAACACACTTGTGGAGAAGGAGGGGGAGGAGGAGGAGGAGGAGCCATGATGGAGATGCCCAGATGTTGTTGAAGAGGAGCCATGGTGGAGATGCCCACATGTTGAAGAGGAGGAGGAGGAGGAGGAGGAGCGGCAGTGGAATGGGATGTGACCTCAGTGTCAAACCTGTTGAAGAACTGATTGAGTTCATCAGCTCTTTCCACATCACCCACGATTGGCTGTCTTTTCTTTTTGTTGTAGCCAGAGATGGTATTTATTTCTCTCCACACCTCACGGATGTTGTTATGATGTAAATTCTTCTCTATCTTCTTTTTGTATTCCACCTTTGCCATCGTCAATCTCTTTTTCAGCTCATGTTGCACCTGTTTGAGCCGTTCTTTGTCACGCTCTCTAAAAGCTTCCTTTTTCTGATTGAGGATTGCCTTTATGTCACTTGTGATCCAGGGTTTGTTATTGGGGAAACGGCGTAGAGTCTTTGTAGGTATGACTGTGTCTCTACAGAAGTTGATGTACTCAGTGAAACAATCAGCCTGTCTATCAATGTCCATACTGTTCTCATCTGTTTCCAGAAGCACATCCCAATCAATGCGTTCAAAGCAGTCCTTTAGAGCCTCACTAGCCTCAGGTGTCCATTTCCTTACAGTGAGTGTAGTTGTAGGTTCCCTTTGCATACAGGGTTTGTAACAGGTCTGCAGAAGAACCAAGTTGTGATCTGACCTGCCCAGTGGTGGTAAGGCAGTATCTCTGTAAGCTTCTTTGACATTGGCATACAGCAGATCAAGGGTTTTGTTTTCTCTTGTAGCACAGTTAACAAATTGTGTAAATCCAGTCAGGTGGGAGGAGAGGGTAACATGGTTGAAGTCTCCAGATATTATTATAAGTGCCTCAGGGTGTTTAGTCTGTATCCTAGCAACAATTTCATGCAGAATTTCACATGGAACATCAGCCGTTGCCTTGGGAGGGATGTACGCAAGTATTGTTATTATATGACCAAATTCTCTTGGTATATAATATGGCCGCATTCCAACTGCCAATAATTCAATATCTGGACAGCATATCTTCTCCTTGACAGCAATATGTGCAGGATTATACCATCTCTGGTTCACAAATAAGGCCAGTCCTCCTCCTTTTTTCTTGCCACTAGCCTTTGCATCTCTGTCTGACCGTATGAGAGTGAAGCCAGGTATATCCACAATGGAATCCAAGATGTTATTATTCAACCAGGTCTCAGTAAAACACATCAGGCTGCTCTCACGGTACACTTTCTGAGTCTTAACCAGCTCCTCACTTTTGTTGGGCAGAGAGTTGACATTCCCCATGATGACTGATGGCAGAACGGGCTTGTATCTCCATTTCCTTGCCTTTAACTTTGCACCAGCACGGCAACCACGAAAGCTTCTCCTTATCTCCAGCTGGAATAGGGTAATATATTCCAGATTTGCTCCATTTCAATGAAAAAAGCTCTTCTTTTGAATAAACTCTTCTCTCCACAGAAATATCCATCAATAGATGTAAAAAATCAGATAAAAAGCGACAAAAATAACAAAGATTTTGAGAGCTACCAGACTTTGCTGCAACTTGTAAGTGCACAGGTTCTAGAATACATGAATAGAATATTTAAATATAGTATATAGTATATAGTATAGTATATATATAATAATAATACTATATATATAATACTATAGTATATATATATACTATATATATAATAATAATATATAATATAGTATAGTATATATATAATATAGTATATAGTATATTATATAATAGAATACACTTCAATAGTGAGCAAAGCCGTCCTGAGCGGACAATCATGACACCAAAACATCTGAGAAGCAGCGTGTGGAAGTATTTTGGGTTCTGCACTGTGGATGGCAAAGTCACAGACAAAAGATAAGGCTGTTTGTCGACTTTGTAAAAAGCAGCTATCTTACTCTTCAACAACAAACCTGCAGGCTCACCTGCTAGCTTACCACCCAACTGAGGCAGCGGAGGCAGAGGCACCACAGACGAGCGGAGCAGCGCCAAGTGTACAGCTTCGTTAAACTGTGTATTATTCAGCACACTCAGCCTCAGCAGGCCAGGGTTTTTGTGTGTGTGTGTGTGTGTGTGTGTGTGTGTGTGTGTGTGTGTGTGTGTGTGTGTGTGGTGGAGGGGGTTCTAACTTGATGTTTTTTGAAGAAGTGACAGCCCTATACAGTAGCACAGTTGCTCCAAGAGTGTCAGTGTCAGTCTAGAGTGAAATTTTTCAACAACTTTAGGGTGGATTGCAGGGCTCAACATTAAGGATTTTCTGATTGCCTGGGAGAAGGTAAAATGTCACGTCGTACCAGTAAATCTAGATCAGGCATGGGATAAAAAAAAAAATTAAACAGATTGTTTTTTTCTGTAACTGAAGATGGAAATAGCAAAGTAGAGAGCCATCTCACTTCTCCCTCATTTCTGTGGATACTGTTGCCCATGCACAGTATCAGTCAGTCACTTATAAAAAAATGGTGATGGGTAAAGGCAAAGTTTATGAGTGAAAGCACAAGCGAGCATTTGTAGTTGGGTGGATTTAGAGGATCGATGCAAAACTTTCAGTATGTATTGTGCAGTTTGAAGCAAGTTTGACATAAACAAAAACAAACAAAAGTGGGTTGTTTTTCAAAGGCACATCAAATTTCTAAAAAAACATGGCTGGAGTGACATATCAAGAGCCGCTTTTTGTACAAAGCATAAAAACTAAGGCAACTAAGGTAATCACAAAACTGATTGCCAAAGCATATCGTGTCAAAAGACGCCAACTGCTAGTTCCACAAGGCACTTTTTAAATAATTGCTGATACATAAATAATTGTATAAAAAATAAATATATTTAGAGGGGCAAGTAAAAATTGACTTCAGGCAGGACTTCTTGGGCACTAAGAGCAAGAAAGTACAGCTGGCACTGATACTGCACAAAAAGAGAGAGGGGACTGCAAGTGCTAACTCATTTCTGGGTTTTAGGACTCATTGTTGCAGCACTCTATCATGTCAAAAATTGTCCAAGCATCCTGTTTAGGCAATTATCAGTTAGCCAGCTCTTTAGCTCAGTTGCAAATGGGACAGTAAGTTCAACTTCTTTTTTTTTTTTTTTTTTTTTTGTGGAGTACTCTGACAGTGAAGGTTAAGGTTAGAAGGTTAGAGGGTTAGAAGTGAATGGTGACACATTGACACAGCAAATAAGCTATAGTAACTTCCTCCATTTTGGGCTCTCTGTTATACATCATACATGAGCAATGTCAAGTCAGTTTGCTGTTTGTCAGTGATCAAGCAGATTCACTTCATTCCTGCAAGCAAATCCACTGATCACGGACACTCCATTGAATGATTTTGCCCCAATTTTATATAATGTTTGTATGACCAGGCCTTTCGGCCAAAGAATAAGGGCCACTGTCATGATAATCTTATAACATTTCTTGCTAACCATGAGGTAAATCCTTTTGATTTTGGTGACAGCTTGACCCATTCCTCTGACACCACCCTTTACCATTTTGGCCCAGTGGTGGTAAGAAAAAGAAGAAGGCATACTTTATAAAGAAAAAAATTATATTCTTTTAACTCTGTATGTACATACATACACAGGCCCAAAATACACACACATGCACAAACAGGACCTATAGACATGCCACTCAGAGAGGAGTCAGAGGGAAGGGGCTGCACACATACATGTAGTCATATGCCAAGCCAAGTCCTTACTGACTGAGCTACTGCCACCCCCAAGGATCTCAAAAAAGCAAAGTTGTGCTTCCACTTTTCATCCATCCATCCATTTTATGCAAGGTAAATCCATTCAGCCCCAGGAGAATCAGTCTCGTGATACATCGATCTCATGTTTACATGCTACCTGGGAGGCTACAGTTTAAATTTCAACTAAAAATATGGTGTAAATGGCGTCTTTTGCGGTTAAATTTTAATGTCGTGGCTCGCAGACACTTGGATTACACCACACGAGCAGGATGGAGACATTTTTGCGTTTGTTTTGTGTTCTTTTTTTTACATTTTATCCATGGTCTCCATTCACTGCCATGTTTGGCATTGCCATTGTACCGCTGAAACTCCAGGATTGTTTAGTGAACTGAAGATCTTCACCCATCCTCACATCGGCATAGGGGTGAGTACATATTGAGTGGATTATCATGTAGGAGTGGAATATCCTAAGGTAATGGTAAAGGTAGTTATGTCTGCAGAAACCACAAACAGAAGATGTAAGTCATTATTTTAACCAAAACAGAGTGCATGAGAATGCTTTGTTTACATGTTAAAATCACAACCTTTTTCCTCTGGAGGAGGAGATGCTTCCAGATCTCCTACAAGAACATGTCACCTTTTTAGTAATCAAAAAATACCAATTAGAGTACCATTAAAGTACAACAAAAGCATTAAAATGTTGTTTTTTTTTAAAAAGTATATAATTACATGCAAGATTTTTGCTTGTAATTAAGTATTTTTACATTGTGGTATTAGTGCTTTTACTGAAGTAAATGAGCTGAGTACTTTCTCCATTACTACAGGTCAGTGTGTTTCAGTGACTCCCTGTGGCTCAGTGAATACAGTGTTTTATTTATGGCAGCTTGCCATATTAAAAACATCAGCACGACAAGATGATTTTCTTTTTTTAGAGCTACGCACCTTTCTCGGTCTGCCCTCCTCCTCCTCCCTCACCTGTTCGCTCTGCTCTGAGAAGGTCTGACAGCTTCTGACAGAGAAACACAGACTCTCCTGCTTAATGTATAGACCCCCTTATACAGTTGTCTCATCTTAAAAGTGCAGCTGGTTGGTGTCAATGTCATTTAGCCTCACGTTGGTTTCGACTGTTTTAATGAACTCTGTCACTAACAACAAGTCTCCTCCACATGCAGCTTCTCTGCTGTTGTGAAAACTGAATCGCAGGTGAATTTATATGTGGAAAAAAACCCAAAACACAAGTTGGGTTTTGGGATGCCTTTATAAAACATCCTGCTGATGAAGAAAGTCAACAGATCAGACACAGACAGGGTAAGAGAAACGCACTGGCCTCGCTCTGTGTGCGCAAATGTGTGTGTCTGGAGGAGCTGCATTGAGAGGAGAGGTACTGTAGCCGTGCGATGATAAATTACTTCAAAATTTAAATGTCGGAACTTATCAATACTCTGGTCTTTAATAATTAAGCCGTTTAATACCAAATTTCAGTACCCACCCCTACGTGCCAAACAGTGTGCTGTATAGCTGTTGGGATTTAAAGCCAACAATAATTTGCCTCGAGGCATTTTAGTAATCAAATAACTCAAGTTACTCAAGGAATCGTTTAAGCCCTAGTTGCAATGATGAGCCAGTCAATTGATTAGTTAGAAAACAAGGAGAAACACACTGAGGATTCAAAAATATAGTCTGCAGCAGTGTTGGCCAGCAGGCTGCTTACAGTAGCATCTTTTACAGCCTATTCAAGGCGGGAGTGTTGTGCCTTTATTCCACGTCACCATTTGTATAGAAGTTACAGAGGCAGCATGGGGGGTCATTTTTGTTCCACCTCTGAAGGTCGTAACCAAGCTGAGTCGACATCTGTGTAAAAGCATAAGTCAGCATGTTTATATTTGTGTGTGTGTGTATGTACATATATGTAGAGATATAGATATATAGATATATAGATATGTATATATAAACACTGATCAGGCATAACATTATGACCACCTGCCGAATATTGTGTAGGTCCTCCTTTTGCTGCCAAAATAGCCCTGGCCCGTCGAGGCATGGACTCCACTAGACGTCTGTCTTGGTGCTGTGGCACCAGAGATTAGTAGCAGATCCTTTAAGTCCTGTAAGTTGCGAGGTGGGGCCTCCATGGATCAGACTTGTTTGTCCAGCACATCCCTCATTTGCTCGATTGGATTGAGATTTGGGGAATTTGGAGGCCAAGGCAACACCTCAAACTCATTGTGGAGTTCCTCAAACCATTCCTGAACCATTTTTGCTTTGTGGCAGGGCGCATTATCCTGCTGAAAGAGGCCACTGCCATCAGGGAATACCATTCCATGAAAAGGTGTACAAGGTCTGCAACAATGCTTAGGTAGGTGGTACGTGTCAAGTAACATCCACATGGGGGCGGAGGTTTAGCTCAGTTGGTAGAGTGTCTGCCCCATGTATAGAGGCTGCCAGTCCCCTGCAGTGGCTGCTGGTTTGACTCCCGCCTGTGGCCCTTTACTGCGTGTCATCCCCTCTCTCTTCACTCCCTTTCCTGTCTACTCTTCAGCTGTACTGTCGAATAAAGGCATAAAAAAGCCCAAAAAATATAACTTAACAAAAAAAAAAAAAAAAGTAACATCCACATGGATGGGAGGACCCAAGGTTTCCCAGCAGAACATTGCCCAAAGCATCACACTGCCTCCGCCGGCTTGCCTTCTTCCCATAGTGCATCCTGGTGCCATGTGTTCCTCAGGTAAGCGACGCACATGCCCCCGGCCATCCACGTGATGAAGAAAATTAATCAGACCAGGCCACCTTCTTCCATTGCTCCGTGGTCCAGTTCTGATGCTTATGTGCCCATTGTTGGCGCTTTCGGCGGTGGACTGGGGTCAGCATGGGCACCCTGACTGGTCTGTGGCTGTGCAGCCCCATACGCAACAAACTGCGATGCACTGTGTATTCTGACACCTTTCTATCAGAACCAGCAATAACTTCTTCAGCAATTTGAGTAGCTCGTGTGTTGGATCAGACCACACAGGCCAGCCTTCCCTCCCCACGTGCATCAATGAGCCTTGGCCACCCATGACCCTGTCACTGGTTCACCACTGTTCCTTCCTCGGACCACTTTTGATAGATACTGACCACAGACCGGAAATGGAGGGTTCCCCTGCTCCTTCCGGCTACTGTTCATCTTGTAGCCTAGCATGCTTAGGATGTTATATATATATATATAAATATATATATATATATATATATATATATATACACTATATTGCCAAAAGTGTCAGGACATCTGCCTTTACACGCACATGAACTTTAATGACATCCCATTCTTAATCTGTAGGGTTTAATATGGAGTTGGCCCACCCTTTGCAGCTGTGAGAGCTTCAACTCTTCTGGGAAGGCTTTCCATGAGGTTTAGGCACCGATGTAGGACAAGAAGGCCTGGCTCGCAGTCTCCGCTCTAGTTCATCCCAAAGGTGTTCTATCAGGTTGAGGTCAGGACTCTGTGCAGGCCAGTCAAGTTCCTCCACACCAAACTCGCTCCCCCATGTCTTTATGGACCTTGCTTTGTGCACTGGTGCGCAGTCATGTTGGAACAGGAAGGGGCCATCCCCAAACAGTTCCCACAAAGTTGAGAGCATGAAATTGTCCAAAATGTCTTGGTATGCTGAAGCATTAAGAGTTCCTTTCACTGGAACTAAGGGACCAAGCCCAACCCCTGAAAAACAACCCCACACCATAATCCCCCCTCCACCAAACTTTACACTTGGCACAATGCAATCAGGCAAGTACCGTTCTCCTGGCAACCGCCAAATCCAGACTCGTCCATCCGATTGCCAGACAGAGAAGCATGATTCATCACTCCAGAGAATACGTCTCCACTGCTCCAGAGTCCAATGGCAGCGTGCTTTACACCACTGCAGCCAACACTTTGCATTGCACTTGGTGATGTAAGGCTCAGATGCAGCTGCTCGGCCTTGGAAACCCAATCTATAAAGCTCTCTATGCACTGTTCTTGAGCTAATTTGAAGGCCACATGAAGTTTGGAGGTCTGTAGCTATTGACTCTACAGAATGTTGGCGACTTCTCTGCACTGTACGCTGACCCTGCTCTGTGATTTTACGTGGCCTACCACTTCGTGGCTGAGCTGCTGTTGTTCCTAATCGCTTCCACTTTGTTATAATACCACTAACAGTTCACTGTGGAATATTTAGTAGCAAGGAAATTTGTAGAAGCAGTCTGCATGCTTAGATGCTTGATTTTATACACCTGTGGCTATGGAAGTGATTGGAACACCTGAATTCAATGATTTGGAGGGGTGTCCTGATACTTTTGTCAATATAGTATGTATGTATGTATGTATACATATATATATATATATACACACACACCAGTGGTGGAAAAAAGTTGTCAGACACCCCATGCATTTGTGAAGCTCTTCAAGTGCAATTTCTTTTAGTACAGTCACAGCCAAAATACTAAACAGATCCTAAAAAAGCCATTAAAAACTTAAAATTGATTGGTTCCATAAAAATACGCAAGAAATTTTGAGTATTGGGTCATTTTGGTACCAGTTATCCACTAATAAAGGTTGTGCTTTTTATTAAAAGACACAATTTTTGTTGCCGTGCTTCGTGTCTATATAAAGCCAGCACATTTGAAAGTTCTTCAGAGACAAAAATGGCTAAAACAAGGAACCTAACGCAGGAAACACGCCTGAAGATACAGATTCTCAGCCAGGAAGGGTATAGCTGCCACCAGATAGCCAGGAAGTGCAGATGCAGTCCTTCAGCAGTTGGATACACTCTGCAGAAATACAGACAAACCAACAGCTTGGAAGACAAACCAAGATCTGGGCGTCTAAGGGTTTCTTCAGCAATAAATGACCGCATCCTGATCCACATGTGCAGGGAAAACCGCCGAATGATATCACAGCAGCTTCAGCAGCAGTGGTCAAACCAAACTGGTGTCCAGTGTTCCACCCGCACTGTACGTGGCCAACTTTTAGATCATGGCTTAAGGTCCTACAAGGCTGTCCCAAGAAGCCCCTGATCAATGAGAGACAGAGGTTAGCCCGGCGTCGTTGGGCCCAAGCACACAAGAACTGGACAGCCAGGAATTGGAAGAAGATTCTGTGGTCAGATGAGTCCAGTTTCCAGCTTTATCTTCCTCCTGCTAATGTGAGAGTACGCAGAAGGCCAGGCGAAGCATTATCTCCAGCATGTACAGTACCTACTGTCAAGCATGGTGGAGGTAGTATCATGGTTTGGGGATGCATGAGTGCTGCTGGTGTTGGTCATCTCACTGTCTGTGATGGCACATTGAACTCTGCCAAGTATTGCGCCATTCTCGAAACCTACATGCTCCCTTTTGCACGTGCACTGTTCTGTCGAGGTCAGAACTGGATGTTTCAACAAGATAATGCCCCTTGCCACATATCCAGGGCCAGTAGAACTTGACTGCAGGAGCACAGTATCCAGGTCTTAGAGTGGCCAGCTTAATCCCCGGACATGAGCCCCATTGAAAATCTGTGGTGGATTATCAAAAGGTGTTTCAAAGCGTAAACCAAAGAATTTAGAAGAATTAAAAGCAGTAATTCAAAAAGAATGGGACAAGATTACCCCTCAACAGTGTGAAAGGCTTGTGGGGAACATGCCAGCCAGGATTAGCGCTCTACTGCATGCTAATGGCAGAACTACTAAATATTAATTTGATGATGTGATGGTTTATTTTTGGTTCAGTTTTGAGCACATTCTCTGTTATTTGTTGACTTTGATAACGACAATGTTGAGAACTGACATATTGAAACTGTCAAGAATTTAGTTTTGTTAGTTTTTCTTGTAAACAATAAACAAAAAAAATATCATTTGTATTTGTTTGTGTCTGTCTAATGCAGCCACACCTTTTGAAACACAAAAAAAGATTTTCCCACAAATATTTCATAGATAGATAGATAGATACTTTATTGATCCCAGAGGGAAATTCAATCCCAGTGGCAGCACCAAATTTAAAACACAGGATCACATGTAACAAATACTAAGGCAGTACTAGAGGAAATGCTAATAATAAATAAATCTATAAGCATAAAGTAAACAATAAACTAGTGCAAATGGAAGCGGTAGTGCAATGATAAAGTCTGGTAGTGCAGTCTTAACAGAATAAACCAGAGCAAATAGGAGCAGTTGTGCAATAATAAGGTAATCATGATAGTATTTGAGATTGTGTAAAATTTTAATTGTGTCTGAAAACTTTTTTCCACCACTATAATATGTATATATGTATATATATGTATATATATATATATATGTGGGTGTACATGTATGAATCTTAGTTGTTCCTAGGATTGTGCTCTTCTAGACAGAGACCTCCGATGTTGTACCTGTAATCTACTGGAGCCACTCTCCCAGTTTTTGGGTCACAGCCCCCAGTGCTCTGATCACTACTGGAATCACTGGTGCCTTCACTCCCCACATCTTCTCCAGCTCCTCTTTCAGCCCCTGGTATTTTTTTGAGCTTCTTGTGTTCCTTCTTCCTGATGTTGCTGTCGCTTGGGATTACTAGATCTATCACCACTGCCTTCTTCTGTCATTTGTTGATCAACACAATGTCTGGTTGGTTAGCCATCACAAGTTTGTCGGTCTGGATCTGAAAGTCCCACAGGATCTTGGCTCGGTCATTCTCAACCACCTTAGGAGGTGTCCATTCTGACCGAGGGACCTCCAGCCCTTAGTCAGTGCAGATGGATTCCTGTGCACTATGCCAGCCACTTGGTTATGGCATCCCATGTACGCTGTTCCTGCCTGCGTCTTACACCTTGCTATTATGTGCTGGACCGTCTCAGAAGCATCTATGCACAGCCTGCACCTAGGGTCCTGTCTGGTGTGGTAGACCCCTGCCTTTCTTGTTTTTGTACTGTGCTGCTCTTGTGCTGCCATGTTTAGTGCTTCTGTGCTGTCTTTCAATCCAGCCTTTTCCAGCCACTGGTAGGATTTCTTGACATCAGCCACTTCTTCTATCTGATGGTGGTACATGCTGTGTTTGGGCTTGTCCCTCCATGATGGTTCTTCCACCTCTTCTACATTAATGGGTTTCTGCTGCCTGAGGAATTCACTTAGTATCTCATCTTTGGGGGCCATCTTCCTGATGTATTCGTGAATCTTGGTTGTTTCGTCCTGGGTAGTGGCTTGGACGCTCACCAGTCCCTGGCCTCCCTTGCTCTGCTCAGTGTACAGTCTTAGGGTGCTGGACTTGGATGAATCCCTCTATGCATTGTGAGGAGCTTCCTTGTGTTGATATCAGCGGCCTCCATCTCTTCCTTTGGCCAGCTTATTTTCACAGCAGGGTATCTGATGACTGGCAGGGCATATGTGTTGATGGCACGGACCTTGTTCTTCTCATTCAACCAACTTTTCAGGACCTGCCTTACTCTGTGTAGGTATTTCGCTGTGGCTGACTCCCTTGTGGCCTCCTCGTGGTTCCCATTTGCCTGTTGGATCCCAAGGTATTTGTAGCTGTCCTGGATATCTGTGATGCTGCCTTCTGGTGGTTCAATCCCCTCAGTTCTGATCAACTTCCCTCTCTTTGACACCATCTGACCACACTTCTCTAGCCCAAATGACATTCCGGTGGCACTGCTGTAGATCCTGGTGATGTGGATCAGTGAGTCGATGTCCCGCTCATTCCTGGCATACAGTTTGATGTCGTCCATGTAGAGGAGGTGACTGATGGTTGCTCCACTTCAGAACTGGTATCCGTAGCCACTCTTTGAGATGATCTGACTGAGGGGATTCAGGCCTATGCAGAACAGCAGGGGGGATAGTGCATCACATTGGTATATACCACACTTGATGGTAACTTGTGCAGTTGGCTTTGAGATGGTCTCCAGAGTTTTTTTCCACAATCCCATTGAATTCTTGATGAAGGCTCTTAGTGTTCTGTTGATGTTGTACATTTCCAGGCATTCCAGTATCCATGTGTTTTCTAATGTTAATGTAAATATACAAATTTTATGTATTCAGCTCAATTAAACTTAAAGTTTCTGGTATTTATTTTCTGAAAACCTCAGAAGTTATAAACGTAAGTTCTAACTTGAAGACTTTTGACTTAATGATAAGTTAAATGAACATACAGAATTCAATCAACTCATGAGATCAAGTTTCTAAATAAAAATGATGAACATATTATTTCTAGTACTTCTCAGCATGCATTGTGAATTGTGCGTCCTTAATACACTTTAAGATAAGTCATGGCTTCTTGTTTTCATAGTAATGAAAACATTGTAAACCATTATGAAGATTAGTGTTGCATTTAGTCCCTACCCTCTTACACTTTTCAAAAACAGATTATTTTTGCAGTGATGACGGCAAAGAAATTAAGGAAAAGAAAAAATGAGGAGAAGCATGGGGAAGGAGGGATGGGAGTATAATTGCATAGTTTCATTCAGTCAGACAGGAGTGTGGCAGTAGCAGCAAAGTAATTACTGTTTACCTTGGACACACACACATGCACGGCACTTATAGCCCATTACTACAACTTGCTGTCTCAGCTCTGTTTGACAGAGAACAGCGTTTGACAGAGTGCTGCTTTTAAGACTCTTTTTGGTGGTGCAGAAATTTACTTGTTGGGTTGGAATTTCTGACCTTAGATTTATCCACATGCTACTTTTCTGCGGACACAGTAGTGTCCATGAATAATACAATGCATACAATACAATGCATGAATACTATACATGTGTGTAACTTTAAGAACTTTCAGTTCATTGATTTTTGTTTTTATTGGCTCACCACTCTCATTAAACTTATTTTTAGCTGCAGCAGGCAGAAAAAAAACACTGATAAATCCACTGTGTACTCCTTGCTCAGCACAAAACAGCAGGCAGACAGTTAGTAACAATTGGCCAAAACAAAAAAAAAGGTTAAGTTATTAACCAAGTTATTTAACCCTAACTAATGCAGTGAGGAGCTTTCATTTCTTAAACAACCATGTCAAAAGATATATCCTGTGGTCATGGAAAAGATGTTACTCTGTTTCAGAAGGGTCAAATTATTGCCCTGCATCAAGCAAAGAAAACAACTCAGGAGCTTGATGAAACTACTAATATTGGGTTAAAAAGTGCCCAACGCATTATTAAAACGTGGAAGAATAGTGGTGAACCATCATGTTTGAGGAAGAAATGTGGTCGGAAAAAATCTTGAATGATCGTGATCAGAGATCAGAGACATTTGGTGAAATCAGATCGTAAAAAATTAACAACACAACTCATGGCTATGTTTAATAGTGAAAGTAAGAACATTTTCACACACAGTGTGAAGAGAATTTAAGGGATTGGGACTAAACAGCTGTGTAGCCTTTAGAAAACCACTTATCAGTGAGGCTAATTGGAAAAAAAGGCTTCAATTTGCTAGGGAGCATATAGATTGGACTCTGGAGCAATGGAAGAAGGTCATGTGGTCTGATGAGTCCAGATTTACCCTGTTCGAGAGTAATGGGTGCATCAGAGTAAGAAGAGAGGTGGATGAAGTGATGCACCCATCATGCCTATTGCCTACCGTACAAGCCTGTGGGGGCAGTGTTATGATCTGGGGTTGCTTCAGCTGCTCAGGTCGAGGTTCAGCAACATTATGTGGCCGAAAAATGAGGTCAGCTGACTACCTGAATATACTGAACGAGCTGGTTTTTTTCTTCCCTGATAGCATGGGCATATTCCAAGATGACAATGCCAGGATTCATCAGGCTCAAATAGTGAAAGAGTGGTTCCGGGAGCATGAGACATCATTTTCACACATGGATTGGCCACCACAGAGTCCAGACCTTAACCCCATTGAGAATCTTTGGGATGTGCTGAATAAGACTGAAGCAGTGGTCCAACTCTCCCATCATCAATGCAAGATTTTGATAAAAAAAAAAAAAAAAACATTACATAAGCTTATCGAAACGATGCCATCACGAATATGTGCTGTAATCAAAGCTAAAGGCTTTGTGTGTGACTTTTATTTATATATAATATATATATATATATATATATGTATGTGTGTATATATATATATATATATATATATGTACAGACCGCACATAGGTCACCAGGTGCGAAGTGATACATTTCGCAGTCTTGTTTTCCCGCAGCAAAGTTTATTTAAAATAATTTTTTATTTATATTTATGTATTCCATATTCATACACAGGAACAGTCTGAACAGAGAGAGACAGAGACACAGAGGGAGGGATACAGACAGTCACATGGACAGAGTGACAGAGTTTGAGAGCTTTTGCCCGAGGTGTAAGCCGTTGGTACCGCTGCGCTCTCTGAAGGCGCTGATGCCGCGGCACTTTCCAGGGTGCTGATCCTGCCTTTGTTCATTTGTTTGTTTGTTCGGTACTGTTTCACTGTTATTTTCTGCAGTTATTTTTGCACAAATTTGTACTTCGTAATTTGACAGAGCCCATAAATAGCCTTTTGGGGGGCGTAGGGATTAATATTTTACATAAAATTGCATTTTCTATCCTGGAAACAGGATAGAAACTATCCTGCACTATCCCGATGTATGTAGGTTCAAAACCTGATCACTTTAGTGTTTTATCTGATGGTATTAATAATTATTACTGAGGCAGAATGTCATTTCAACATTAATCAACAATATAACGAACATAATATAAACTGCGCAGCTGCGTGCAGCTTGACTTCTGCTGCAGCTGCATGTGAGGATGAAATGCCAACTTCAGCCTGTGATCTGTCGCTGTCTGAATGAACAGCCTTGTGGAAGTGAGATTTTACAGTTCTTCATATTTTAATCTAACGAAATTTGTTTAAAAAAGTCAGTTGGTGTTTTCAAAGTCATGATATTGAGCTGAAACAGGTTCCACACTTCGTTCCCATTCACAGGCTGCTGCTGAGCGGAGCAGACGGCTCTCACCGCGCGCACTGTAGTGTTCAACATCGTAGTTAATTATCACTGAAAGTTAAAAAGCAAAACTCTAAAAAACCTCTCACTCACTTGGTCTGGGGCTTTGGATACATTCTTCGGGAGATTTTGGCGTCTTTCTTCAGTGAGGGGCACTTTTTGCAACAGCCAACTGCTGACGGTAAATCCATCACATGCAGTATTTCACCCTGATGTGTTTTCAATAAAGTATAAATCCAGTGATCTTGAAGCTTCGAGCTTCACCTGGAATTTTATCTGAGATTCTAAATGTTGCAGCAAACATCAGTCCAGCGGATTTTATCCATCCAGCGCAGCACAGTTTGCATCTTCATTGTTTAATATTTTGAAGTATTTTCACACAAAGCTGGTGTCAGACATGGTGTTGTGTGTCTCATTCAGATGATAGAGCAAAAAGTTTCTGTATTAAGTGCATTAATTATCAGAAGTGCTTGAATTCGTGGCGATTTGTGATCATTAATTGATTCATAAAAGCACCAGGTGTGCTTGGCCGGTAGCGCATAGGAGCCATAAACCCCCACTATACCGGCTGGAAAATGAAATCTTAAGAATAATATAGCACATGCTATGATATTATGATGATATAGTAGACTAAAAGGTATGTATTATTTATTATTGTAGCATGTATTTTAGCAATTATCCACTTTAATGGGAGCAAAAAAAAAAAAAAATTTAAAAATTCGCACAATAAACTAAAAAAAGCAACTAGTAAACTGATCTTAGACATTGAAAAGTTTGAGATCCTGCTCTAGGCTGTGATATTTTGCTTATTTATCATAATTTCTGGTATAAAAAATGCATTCTTGGTGTGCTTCTGAGCAGAAACAATGGAATTACGTACGGTCTGGTTGACCGTTGCGGCGGTTGGAGGGGGTACTAGAATGTTTGCGGTCCTAGTGTTAACAAAGAAAACCCCTTCCCATTTCATGCTGTCAGCAATGCCACCACATGGAAGAGAAATGTCACAAGACCTGAGAAAGAAAATAATTTCTTTACACAAGAAAGATGAAGGCTGTAAGAAGATCAGCAAAGCTTTACTTATCAGTCAGAATACTGTAGCAAAAGTGATACAAAAATTTAACAAAGCTGGAACTGCAACCATGTCACAGAGACGTCCAGGCCATCCACGGGAGTTAACACCTTGACAGGAGCATCTTCTGATGAGAAGTGTTGAAGAAAATCGTCATGCAAGTTCACTGCAGATAGCTAAAGAAGTAGAAAGCCGAACTGGGGTGACTGTTTCCCGTGACACAACACAGCGTGCACTGCAGAGGAAAGTCATGCATGGGTGTCGTCCACGATGGAAGCCCCTCCTAAAGCCCATGCACAAAAAAGCCCGCCTAGAATTTGCCAGGGCCCATGCTGGAAAAGATGGAGACTGATGGCTTCAAAACTGTATGGCGTTGCAAAGGTGAGGAGTACAAAGAAAAATGCATGGTGCCTAAAGTGAAACATGGTGGTGGCGGCAGTGTCCTTATATGGGGCTGCATGAGTGTTGCTGGTGTCGGGGAGCTGCATTTCATTGATAGTATTATGAATTCACAGATGTACTGCTTTATATTGAAAGAGAAGATGCTACCATCACTCCATGCCCTCGGTTGTCGTGCACTTTTCCAACATGACAATGATCCAAAACACACATCTAAGGCCACTGTTGCATTTCTGAAGAAGAACAGGGTGAAAGTGATTCAGTGGCCAAATATGTCTCCTGATCTGGACTAGGGCTGGGTATTGTTCAAAAATTTTTGATACCGGTACCGATACCAATACCTTCATTTCGATACCGGTTCCTGAACGATACTTTTTTCGATACCAGTTTTATAAAATGAATTGTAACAAAAAGAAAATTACATTACACATTACGGTACAAATGTTTAGTTTTATTTTTCAGCTTTGGCATTTTTCCACTCAAAGCAGTTTTCTAACATAAAAAGTAAACAGCAAATAATTTTCAGTGCAAAAAAAAAAACAAGTGACAAGTCAGTGTCTAGTGATCACTGCTGCATACTAAGGACCTTTAAATCTTACTGAGCCTTCACATAGCAGTTCTTCAGAAAAATCAACATGTCTGCTTTCTCAGGCAACAGACAAGCCCCCACCCTAATCCGTGGTGGGATTAGGGTTAAATTATTTTAAAAATGCACTTGGCTTTGATCTGTCTGTCTGTAATTATCACCATAGTTGTGTAATGTAATAATAATGATAATAGTAATGATAATGGTAATAATAATAAAATCTTCAAACTTATACAGTACTGTTCTATGTATATACTATACATACATTAGCTCATTATACACTGCACAGTATAATTTTATTTTATTTATTTATTTAACCTTTATTTAACCAGGTTAGTCCCGTTGAGATTAAAAATCTCTTTTTCAAGGGAGACCTGGCCAAGACGGTCAGCAGCAAAAACACAAAGTTGCAGACAAGGACACACAGGGAGACAATATACAAATTTACAAGCACTAAAATTTGCATAAAGAAAACTATCTATAAGTCAAAAATGAGAGTTTCTGGGAGTAATTTAATACACAACTACGCTCTGTAGTCTGGCTCAATGTCCCGCCTACAGCACATCTGATTGGTTAGAAGTTACGGGTAATCAATCAGCACAGACACACTGTGTCACAGACAGGGTGAGGCAGCTGCACTGCACCGGTGAGCCGGGAGGAGCTGTGTAGAAGACAGCTGATATCGCCAGATTTTCAATAAGTATCACAGTTTTATGATCTGTTTCTTTGACAACAGCATAGTTACATCAGTGAAAAAAGTCATGGTCTGGATTTCACTCAAGACGATGTGACGGCTTTTAAATCAGTCGCTCTTCGCAGAGATGCACTGCACGCAGCAGCATCTGTCCTGTCTTTTGAGATTTCGGCTATTATAACTTATACAAAAATAACGGTGACAGTAAAACTATGATGCTCACCGTGGAAAGTGACCCGTATGAAACACGGACCAACTGCGTTCCGTTGCACCCCTATTCACAACACAGGTACACTTGAACCGCACCTGTGGGCGTAACCACATAAGTATTTTTCCTGCACACCTCAACCACGTGTAACGTTACAGCCAATCACCGGCAGCATTATCAGCTCTTGATTATGTGATTAACTCCTCGGTACCGAAACTTGGCACCGAAAGACAAGGCATCTTTTGATACTGGGTAGTACCGAAGCATTTTGGTCGGTGCCATAAAAGAACCGAAGTTCAGTACCCAGCCCTAATCTGGACCCAATTGAACACCTATGGGGAATTCTGAAGAGACAAGTTGAGCATCACTCTCCATCCAGCATCCAGGCTCTAAAAGAGGTCATTGTTGAAGAATGGAAAAAGATAGATGTTGCAATATGTCACCAACTTGTTCATTCCATGCCTAGAAGACTTGGTGCTGTCCTTAAAAATCATGGAGGTCATACGAAATACTAGATGTAGTAGTTTTTGTTGTGGGGTGCATTCATTTTTGCATCAACTAATTTGAGTAAAACAGAAGATTTTGTAATCTAAGTTATATTATTAATCTTACTTTAATGTTATGAGTTAAACAAATGTTCTATAAAACTCAGTCTTGTCAAAATTTTGGAAATTGTTCTTTTCAAAGGGGGTGTACTCATTTATGCTGAGCACTGTATATATATGTCCCATTTTAAATCAGTAGAGGGCAGCAAACTACATAATATTAATAATAATAATAATACAATAATATTAAGAGCAGTAATACAGTAAATCATTTAGATTTTTTAATTCTCATTTCTCTGTTTCAGTGGCATACACACACAGTTACATGTAGCATTTATCTCCAGTAAATTTTTTATCTCCCAACATTGCTCTATGTACTGTTTTACCTTATTAGAAATTCTTTAACAAGATTCAAGTGTCTGAAAATCCTGGTCCTGTCAGATCCTGTGCAGCAGTAACACTAACTAACCATGACGTAACGTCAGGGTTCGAATTACACAGTGGCTTTCAGGGGAGCCCTATTTTCCGGTGCGCACAGATTCTAAAACATACCATATATGGTGGATGAATGTCATTTAAAACTTTTACAAGTGCAGTCTCAGTGCTGTAGTGTGCTCTAAATCCAGACTGAAAGGCATTAAAGAAATTGTTTTGCACCAAGAAGGCATTAAGTTGCTGAAAAACAACCTTTTCAATGATCTTTCCTAAAAAAGGTAGGTTTGATATGGGCCTGTAGTTCTTTATTACTGAGGCATCCAGATTAGGCTTTTTTAAGAGAGGTTTAATGACTGCAGTCTTCAGGGCCGTTGGAAAAAGGCCTGACTGAAGGGAACAGTTGACTATCTGTAGTACTATATCTGATGCTATGCAGTTAAAAACATCTTTGGAAAAAGTTGCATAATCTAAGGGGTGAAAAAGTGCTAAATTAACTGGAGTAGTCTTATGAGGCACAGGTGAAATAGTCACTGTGTTGGAGTTACAGACTGTCTTATCTTTAAAATCTTGTCTGTGAAAAAAGAAGCAAAGTCATTGCATGCCTTGGTGAATAGCAGTTCAGGAGGGTTTGTCAGTCTGTCAACAACAGTGAATAAGGTCTGTGCATTGTTGCTATTTTTGTTGATAATCTCAGAGAAGTAGGACTGCCTTGTAGGGCTGGACGATTATGGCAAAAATAATAATCACAATTATTTTGATTGATATTGAAATCACAATTAATAAACATGATTATTCATTACTTTTTTACTTTTTTGTCTTCTGCTCCTTTATCACTTGGTCATAGACCACTTTATGGCTATACTTTAAATGGTTAAATAAATTGGTTGTGTTGCCTTGGGGAGCAGACATGACAGTGTGACAAATTTGGCACACTACTTCCTTCTGCTTGACGTCTTGACAACTTGAAACCAAAATATTTCCATATGACTGACAATATCCTGCCTTTATTATCAACTAAAGGCTGCCGTTCTGCCATTTTTCTCAATCGCTCCTAGTTTGCGGCACCTGCACGTAAGACTGGTGCATTCACTGTGCTTTTACAGCTCAGGAATTTGCATGCACGCTGTGCGGCACATTAATCGTTTTTCTTCAATTATAATGTTTTTATTATCATGAGAAGCCAAAATCGAAATCAGAATCAAAATTCAATTAATCGTCCAGCCCTACTGCCTTGCCCTTTTTAGCTCCAAGTTATAGATGTGCAGACTTTCCTTATAGATGTCATAATGAACCTGGAGTTTGGTTTTTCGCCACCTGCGTTCTGCTTTTCTACATTCTCTTTTTTGAGCTTTTACCAGTGTGGCATTCCTCCATGGTGCTTTTTTCTTACCAGAGACAAGTTTGACCTTCATGGGAGCAATAGGGTCCATAACATTCATACATTTAGGGCTGAAACTATGAACCAGATCATTGACAGAGACTGAGGGCAGAGCTGGTATGGGTGTAAAATCCTTGGTTAATAGTGTACAGGTGTTTTCGTTGATATAGCATTTTCTGATTACCTCTGTTGTAATTTCACTGGTGTCAGCAGAGATGGCCATTTTAAAGAAAACACAGTAATGATCAGAAAAGGTAACATCAGTTACCACAACCTCAGAAATGTTGAGCCCTTTGGAAATAATTAGATCTAAAATATGTCCCTTATTGTGTGTTGGGTCTGTTGCATGCTGGGAAAGTCCAAAGTTGTCCAGGATGTAGAAAAGTTCTTTCGCACTGCCATCTTTGGGATTATCAATATGAATATTAAAATCCCCCACTATAACAACACAGTTAAAATCAATACACATAACAGACAATAGTTTAGAAAAGTCATCAACAAATTGTGCACTATATTTTGGGGGCCTGTAAATGGTTACTAAGACTGCTCGACAGGAGGATCTCAACTGCAGTGCAACATATTCAAAAGATTCAAACTTCCCATATGACAACTATTTGCACTGGTAAACATCCTTAAAGGGGCTAAATGCGAAATACAGCCTCATTAGCTGTCAGGAATTTTATTTTTGCTATGTACACAACTAGTGGTGTATGGCCCTCTGGAGCAGAGAGTCACATGACACTCCCTCTGTGTGTGCTGTTCTAGAGCCTCTTTGTGAATCTGTTTTGGTAAGACGGCCCGGCCCGCGCGTGCATGTTAGTTGGCATGTTAGTTGCATGTGGAACTCCCCCCCTCCCCTCTCCTCCCCCCTCTCCTCCACCTGAACAATTATGCCGCCCACAGCCCGCCCCGCCCCACCCCACCCCCGTATTCAAAAGCGCCGCGGTCACGGGGGTGTGTCTGCTCGCTTTGTGACAGCAACATGTCAGCTGTTTCATTGCTGGATGGGAAGTGCTGAAAACACGTACTAGGTAGAGGAGGTGGAGCAGACGGAGTGCAAGGGGAAGGCGAGCGGAAAGGAGGTGTGTGCCCCTGCGCCAGTTTTGTTTTGGTTTGATGCAGACCACAGCTGCGATGTCTAGCGGTGAAATTGAGATCGCATTTAGCCCCTTTAAATAAAGTGGCTACTCCACCTCTCTAACTGAGCTGATAAAATGGAAGTTTGGGGGAGCTGATTCAGTAAGGACTGCTGCACTGTTATTTTCATTTAATTTCATTCATTTTCATTTCATTTTCATTTTAGTTTCAGTTAAAAACATAAAATCAAGGTTTTCCTTGATAATAAACTCATTAATTAATAGTGACTTGCCAGCCAGAGATCTGATATTTAATAAAGCTAAGTTTAGTGTACTAACATTGTCTGACAGTCTGTGGCTGACGCATAACTGGAGTCAGATTAGATAATGATAAAGCTGTGCGTTTTGAATACACATTGTTTTTTCCTGATGCTAGTCAAAACAGGAATGACAGACCTTGGAGACCATGCCACCGGCTATTTAAGATCACCAGTATGTTTAAGGAAGCGGCATTGGGTCTGTCTCATCTCTGACAAGCACCTGAGTGATGACGTCTGGGGCTGCTATTTAAGAGTTCATCAATTTGACTGAGCTTTAGTGTGGCAGCTTTAACTAACTCCTTGATTGGTGAGCATGGTGGAGAAGGGGAGGGTTGATGCTGGCTCCGTGGTGGGGAGGGTCGATGTTGGCTCCTGGGGGGTTGTTGGATCCCTGACTGGGACAGGGACATCCTCTGAATGCCTTGGGTGATGTGGAGCAGAGGGTCAGGTGAAGGGGGAGAGATGCAGGCTGTCTGTCTCTGTGCCCCATACTTGTCCTTGGCTCTTATCTGTCCATTCTTGTTTTGGTATGGCATTCCAAGAGCATGACGTAGGTTGGCCCCGAGTAGTCTGGATCCAGTGATGTTTGGATGAATCCCATCACGTTGAAAGTGGTCCTTACAGTCCCAAAAGATGTTAAAATTGTCAATAAACTTTATCCCATGAGTGAAGCACGCCGATGTCAGCCATGTATTCAGGGCAAGGAGTCTGGTAAAAGACTCAGTTTCTTTCCCCAAGGTTGGAATGGGGCCAGAAATTAACACATTTTGTGACTGACAGTTTCTTCAGGAGCAGGGAAAAGTCTTTTTTCTCAGAGCCAGTTTTTCTTCGTAGAATGTCAAAAGAGGATTCAAAACAAACTTTTCAAGGTTGAGGGCTTCCAGTGGCATGTGAAGGCATGTGGTGACAATGTCTCGCTCGAATCCAACTATTCCTTGAAATTACATACTATAAGTAATTTTTTTTCCAGACGGCTCCTGCAGCTTCAAATAAGCTGTTAAAAGAACATTAGTGAAGCCAACTCTGGCATGTACGTCACTTGTACTATAAGCGCTTTACTGAACACGTTAGGCCACGCCATTGTCTGGTCAAACTGCGGATGCCGACCACACGTAGCACTCTAATGGTCCTGAAGCGCTTGGAAAACTTATCAGAGAGATCGTGCATGAAGAGATTTCCTCGGCTTCAGAAGATAAATTGAAACCAATACAGGACTCTTTAGTCAAGCTTCAAGTTGCAGTCTCTGACAGTGCAAATAAAATAAAGGACTTGGAGGAATCAGCCAACAAAACAGAGACTCGCTTGACCCAGCTGGAGAACGACTGTAAACTTCTTAAAAGCCAAAATGAGATGCTGGCTCAGAAAATGGAGGAGTTAGAGAATCACAGTTGCAAGTTTAATATCAGAATTTTTGGATTAAAAGAAGGAGTGGAACAAGGTAGGCCGACTGCACAGTATAACCAAGCTCCTCTATGATTTGTTTGGTAAAAAGGCACTCGGGCTGCCACCACTGGTGAACATCGCGCACCGCACAGGACCGACTAAAGGCACCTGCTGTATCATTGCAACACTGAATAGCTTTGAAACGAAGAGGGCCATACAACACCTTGCTAGTGAGATAGGGGCAAACTCCAGTACCACGACCAGAAGATCACCATATATCCCGATTTAAGTGCCAAACTGCGGGAGCAACAGGCCAAATTCAACACCGTAAGAAGCCTCCTGCATTCAGCAAAGCTGAAACATGGCTGGTCCACCCTGCAAAACTCTTGGTTACTTTTGACAAGGTAACTCACACCTTCATTAAAGCAGAAGATGCGATGGATTTCTACCAAACGCACATCAAGCCAACACTGGACCGCAATCAGGCTACCTGTAGCCAGGCTGCCAGTTAACAGGTACGAAAACGGCTGTGTCCCGCTCCTGTGTTTGAAGTATTTCTCAGTCATTATTATTTGAGTCTATCAAATGAGTGACTGATTATTAAGTTACAATAATTAGCTGCACATCAGCAGAGTGTGGACTATGTTTATTCACTGCTTATGGACTAAATGAGAACTCATAGAAGAAAAGGAACAAATGGAAATGGTATTGACTGATTTACGATATTTAGGAAGGCACTTTTATGTTCAGTTAAAAGCTGTGGGACCTGACAATTCGAGGGAATGTTTGGCCTTGGGGTGCACGCTAACCATTCTACGTGCCACGGCTCTACTAGTGGAGGAGCTGTTGGAGTCGAAAGAGGGGAATTGTTTCTGTTGATTTATATTTAAACTTGCTGTTTATCCCTTCCTTCTTGCCTGAATGGGTTTGGGGTGAGAATGTGGGAGGAAATTGGGAATGAGGGGATGGGGAGTGAATTTGCCGATTTGCAGTCATGGATATTTGTGCAAAAGTGTAAGTTACATTAAAAAAAGCACAATGAAGTACACAAAATATGATTTACTATAAAGGATGGCTGATTTATCATGAAAGATGGGTAAATTAGTGGTATTTTCACTGAATGTATGTGGCCTAAACACTAACTTAAAGATTGCAAAGTGTCTTGATGTTCTAGGTAGAAAAGAAGTTGATATTGCACTACTCCAGGAAACGATATTCATAGAGTTGAGAATAACACTTATAGAGTTACTGCCTACTCATCTTCCAAGAGTAAAAATAAAGGCGTAATTATTTTTAATTCGTAATAATTTGAAGTTACATATTGTTAACACAGGCAATGATCAAGACGGCAGAACTGCCTATTTACAGGGTGTTTTTTGGGGTAGAAAAATAGCTTTGCTAACATGTTATGCACCTAACGCATATTAACCTGCATTCTTTGAATCACTTTCAAAAATAATTTCTGAAATGTCTGATTATGATGTTATTATTGGTGGTGACATGAACGCTGTGATGGATCCGCTGTTAGACAGATCTAAAAGCTCACAAAGTAATGCTCCAGCTAACTCAGCATTAATTAATTTAACATAATTATGCACTGATAGACATATGGAGATTCAGGAATCCTGTAGTAAAAGAGTTCACCTTTTTCTCTGCAAGGCATCATATATTCTCAAGGATAGACTATATTTTTATGTAATCTAGAATTGTACACTTAGTTCAAATGCTGAAATTGTGCATATGTCCATATCAGACCATCATGCCAATGTATGTACCTTCCTTATAACCAATGAAATTAATCGAGCCCCAGGATTGAAGTTTAACTTAACATTATTGCAGAACCCAGATTTCTGCAAGCAATTTAGGGCTGGTTTAAGTGAGTTTCTCCTTTTTAACTATGATTCAGTCAAGGATGTTAGACATCTGTGGAATGCAGTAAAAGGATATATCCGTGATAACGCAATAGCCTTCTCCTCAGCCCAAAATAAGGCAGGGCTTAAGGCAGTTTTGGATCTAGAATTAACCTTGTCATGCTTAATCAGAGAGCATCAAAGTAATCCTAGTCTTGATAGAGAAAGAGCAGTATCTAAAGTTAAAGCTGAACTTAATGCATTAATCACCAAGAGAGCCAAATTTTTAATCCACAGGGTGAGACAGACAGAATATTTAGATAGTAGTAGACCTAGTTACCTTTTAGCAAGTAAACTTCGAAGCAATGAACAGTTGGCTCAGATCTCTTCAGTCTTAAACAATGAAGGATTTCTTTTATATGATCCAGTGCTCATTAATCAAGAATTTAAACAATTCTATAAGAATTTATATACATCACAATGTCAAATAAAGAGTTAGATGATTTCTTTGCTGGGCTGAATTTATCTCAGCTATCTGTCGATGATGCCAAGTGTCTAAATTCTCCAATAACGCTCAAAGAATTATTTGAAGCACTGCAAGATATGAATCTTGGTAAATACCCTTGAATAGATGGCATTCCACCTGAATTTTATCATCAGTTTTGGTCCGATTTAGGACCAATACTGTTAGAAATGGTTAATGTAGCTGTTAAAGAGGGAAGCTTTCTCAGTGATATTAATACTGCTATTATCTCTCTTATATTTAAGAAGGGGAAAGACCCTAATTTATGCACAAGTTTTAGACCCATATCACTTATAAATTCCGAAATCAAATTGTTTGCTAAAGTTATGGCTCGCCGATTACTCTACTAGTTGATTACGACCAAACAGGTTTTATGAAACAGATTCTCTTCAGATAATTTTCGTAGATTGCTGCATATTATACACACTGCACCGCATATTCCATCTCCCTGCGCTGTACTTTCAGTTGATGCTGACAAAGCATTTGATAGACTGGAGTGGCCTTTTTTGTGGTATATAATGCAGAGAATGGGCTTTGGGGAGAAATTTAGGAATATGTTGAAAGTCCTGTATAATAATCAGAGTGCTATGGTTTTGACAGGAAACCAGTGGTCACCCAGATTTTCAATTCAACGTGGTACACGGCAAGGTTGCCCTGCTACTGTTCGCAATTTCCTTAGAACCACTAGCACAGAAGATACGAATTTCCAATGCAGTGAAACAGATAGTGATAAAAGATACCAATCATAAAATTTCGCTTTATGCGGATGATTTGTTACTGTACATGGATCAGGTGCCAAATACATTTCCTAATGATGAGAGAGAGAGGAGACTGGAGCGCTGCTGGTGTCCCTCAAACCACCGGTGCTCATGGAGGGGAATAATATCCAAAAGAAGAGGAGGACTTATGACCAAAAAATGGCACAAAAATCCAAGTCCAGGCACTCAAGTAGGTTTGAAAAATGTAAAAGACCTTTAATTTAATGGGTTACAATCATTAAAAATACACCAACGCGTATCGGCTTATGCCTTCTTCAGGGTGCAGTGACACAAAGACAAACAGAGTGATCATGGTTGCAATCACTACAAATATGCACAGGTGAGCAAAAGTGAGGCATGCAAGGTTTGTTCTGGCCTGTAGGGGCAATACTCAACAAATAAAAGACAGGAAGTACAAACATTAGATCCTCCCATATGCAACATTTTTTCTCTCTAGCCTCTAGAGGCATCACACAGTAAATACATAGAAAAAAGGACCCTGACACAACACCAACCCTGTTAAGAGTGGTGTGGACAAAGGAGAATAAAATCCACACCAGGAATCAAATTTTAAAGTACAGCATTTAACATTGGTGAGGACATTGTGGCGACAGTAATAAACAGTTGCAAAGATAATAAAAATATATAGATGAGGAAATCACTTCATAGCATATTTGGAAGAAAATGTTGAGAAAATGTCTAATCCTTAAAGGAAAAAACACATCTATACAATAGGACTACAGCAAAGACTACAGGAAAGATGTGAGATCTAAGTCTTCATTGAGGCCAGGGTAACTGGTGCCTTTAAGGGCATAAATCCAGTATGCCTCCCTTTGTTTAAGGCGTTTGATTTTATCCCCGCCCCTGGCATCAAAGCTGATGGCCTCAATACCTGACACTGACACTTAGAGTTGCATCACTTCCATGTTTGGCTTCCTTGTAGTAAAGGTCTGGTACCATCAGAACACCTACAACACAGTTGCTCGCTCTGCCTCCACGAGCTATAACTCCCCTTTTCGGCCGAAGTCCACCTTTCTACCCCCTAATACAAATTCCACACTCACTACTTTTACCAAAAAGGTGTCTTATGAGGTAGAAAAGTTGCTTGATAAACAAAAAAAGATCAGACGATATAATTTAACAAAAAAAGAATCTGCAGCACTCAAATGGCTATCAGACAGAGATGACATCATCATAAAAAGTGCTGATAAGGGGGGTGCAGTTTGTGTATGGGGCAAAGAGAAATATATAACAGAGGCTTTGCGCCAATTAGAAAACACTCAGTACTATTCTATGCTCCTATCAAACCCTTTGGATTCTATGAAAAAGGAACTTGAAGAGCTACTCAACATGGCAAAAAACAATGACTGGATCTCCAAGAAAGAATATGACTATTTATTATGCCAACACCCACACTTTCCCTCTTTTTACATGCTCCAAAAAGTCCACAAAAACCTGGAAGATCCACTAGGCAGACCGATCATCGGTGGAAATGATTCCATTGCGGAACCTACCTCCAAATTTGTTGACTATCACATTAAACCCTTTGTTGAAAAATTACCTTCCTACATTCAGGACAGTACTCAGGTCCTAAAGAAGATAACACAAATACAGAATATTGGTTCTTGCATCATGGCCACTATGGATGTCGAGTCCCTATACAGCAACATCGTACATGATGAAGGCCTGGAGGCTTTGAGACACTATCTGGGGTCCAGACCTGATGACCTGATGCCTCCTAGTGACTTTATTGTGCAACTCACAGAGTGGACTCTCAAAAACAATGTCTTTCTATTTCAGGGTAATTTGTATAAGCAAGAAAAAGGGACAGCTATGGGTGCATGTTTTGCCCCCAATTATGCAAATCTGTTTTTAGGGCTATGGGAGGAACAACATATTTTTTCAGATGACAATCCATTTAAAGAAAAAATTGTTTGGTGGGGCAGGTACATTGATAATATCATTCTGTTTTTTTCAGGATCAGAAAAAGAGCTCTTGGACTTCCATGTCTATTTAAACAGTTTAAATGAAAATCTGAAGTTGAGCTTGGAATATGACCAACAAGCTATTAATTTTCTGGACCTACGGATTTCAAAAGATGTCCAGGGATATTTACATACTTCCATCTTCAGAAAAGCAACTGATCGAAATACCTTATTGCATGCAGACAGCTTTCATCCTCCATGGCTTATTGAGAATATCCCTTATGGACAATTTCAGAGACTAAGACGTATATGTGACTCTGATCAGGATTTTCACACTCAATCCATGGACATGCAACAACGTTTTAAACAGAGAGGGTACAAACCTCAGACTCTCACTCAGGCTCATAATAGAGCTCTGTCACTTGAAAGGAGGAAACTGCTCAGTCCTAAATCAAAACAAGAGCAAACCCACAAACCTTACTTTGTTACACACTATAGCAGAGAGGCTCTCCAGATTAAGCACATCATTAAGAAAAATTGGGACATCATTGAGAGTGATCATTCTTTATGGGAGATATTCATCGAACCCCCGGGGATCAGTTTCAGAAGGGCCCCAACAATTAAGGATAAAACTAGTTAGGAGTTATCTCCTAATATGGGAGGATCTAATGTTTGTACTTCCTGTCTTTTATTTGTTAAGTATTGCCCCTACAGGCCAGAACAAACCTTGCATGCCTCACTTTTGCTCACCTGTGCATATTTGTAGTGATTGCAACCATGATCACTCTGTTTGTCTTTGTGTCACTGCACCCTGAAGAAGGCGTAAGCCGATACGCATTGGTGTATTTTTAATGATTGTAGCCCATTAAATTAAAGGTCTTTTAAATTTTTCAAACCTACTTGAGTGCCTGGACTTGGATTTTTGTGCCATTTTTTGGTCATAAGTCCTCCTCTTCTTTTACATTTCCTAATATTCTAGATATTTTCAGTAAATTTAGTGCTATATCAGGTTATAAGATTAATTTAAATAAATAATCTATTTTACCTTTGAATAGAGCTATGGAAGCTGTACATTTGAATACAGAAACACAAATTGTCCAAAATTTTAAATACTTGGGTATCGACATTTACGCTTCACTAGATAAAATAGTAGCAAAGAATTATAAAAGAATCTCTAAAACGATTAAAGAAGACCTTAACAAGTGGTCTAATATTGCAGTATCTATGGCAGGACGAATTTCAGTTATTAAAGCGGTATTCCACTCTTAGATAATCATCCACTCAGTATGTATTCACCCCTATGCCGATGTGAAGATGGGTGAAGATTTTCAGTTCACAAAACTAGGGATGTCCCGATACCACTTTTTTGCCGACCAAGTACAAGTACGAGTACTGACATTTGAGTACTTGCCGATACCGGGTACCGATACGAGTAATTAATAATACCATAACAACAAATTTAAATTATGATTTTTTATTTTTTCATGCTTTTACGGAAATAAATGATCTGAGTATTTTTTTCCATCACAGCAGGTCAGTGATCAGAGTTTCAGTGACTCTCTGTGGCTCAGTGAATACACTGTTTTATTTATGGCGGCTTGTCACATCAAAACATCTGAACCACAACATCTTGGAGCAACGCACCGCCTTCGATCGTGTCTAGAAGGGAACCCTTTATTTACAAAACTCTCGCGGGATTCGTTTCCTTTGTTTTCTGATAAAATAATCAAACTTGCGTGATCTTTTGCTTGTCTAGGGTTCCCTTCTAGATACGACCCTCTCTGTCTCTGTCAAATGACAGCAGACTGTCTGTGAACAACATGATGTTACTCTGCAGTGCTTCATACACACTTGTGCGGACACTCTGGTATAGTTTGTGACCAATTTTGGCATTTTTATTTTTATTTTTTAATCAGTCCGAGAGGACGACGGCATCCGCGATTGATTAGTGATCAATCTGCCCTCCTCCTCCTCCCTCACCTGTTCGCTCTGCTGTGAGAAGGTCTGACAGTTTCTGACAGAGAAACACAGACTCTCCTGTTTAATGTAAAAGCCTCCTTATACAGATGTCTACTCTTATAAGTGCAGCTGGTTGGTGTCATTCAGCATCATGTTAGTTTCAATTGTTTTAATAAACTCTCCTCCACATGCAGCTTCTCTGCTGCTGTGAAAACTGAATCGCGGGTAAATTACATGGAAAAACAAAACAAAACGCGAGTTGGGTTTTGGGGCAACTTTATAAAACATCCTACTGATGAAGAAAGTCAATAGATCAGACAGGCAGGGTAAGAGAAACACACTGACCTCTGTGTGTGCGTACTGCATGGAGAAGCTGTATTGGCACAGAGAGGACAGGCGCTGCAGCCCTGTCATAATAAATTACATCAGAACTTAAACGTCGGAACTTATTAATACTCTGGTCTTGAATAATGTAACCGTTTAATACCGAATTTCAGTACCCACACCTATGTACGAAACACGGTGTGCTAAAAATCCCAGGTCCGTATAGGACAGCATCTGGATCCGGACTCGGACCGCAGTCCGCCTGTTAGTGACCAAGGTTTTGCACCTCCTCTTGATACTTTAACAGCACATAGTTTGCACTCGGCTTTGCTCTTGTCACCATTGCAAATTTTAAAGTATGTCCACACTGCCGACATTATTTTCTCCTCCAAACGCACACCAAGTCCACTTGCTCAAGCTCTTGCAACCACACCCCCTCTTCCTGGTACTGCGCTGGTTGACGTATAGTGGGTATCGGGTGCTGTCATGAGCGAGTATTTGACGAGTACGAGTACAGCAAAATAGGCCAGTATCGGTGCGAGTACCGATGCTGGTATCGGTATCGGGACATCCCTACACAAAACAATCCTGGAGTTTCAGCAGAAAACAGGGTTGCAGCTAAATCCAGTACAATGGCAGTGAATGGAGACCAAATGTAAATGTAAAAAAAGAAAAAACACAAAACAAACACAAAATGTCTCCATCCTGCTCGTGTGGTGTAATCCAAGTGTCCGCGAGCCGCGACGTTAAAACGCCATGTTTACATCCTAACAGCTACATGCTACAGTTGACATTTCGGCTAAAAACATGGCATAAATTACGTCTTGCGGTTAAATTTTAATGTCGCAGCTCGTGGACACTTGGATTACACCACACGAGCAGGATGGAGACATTTTGTGTTCTTTTTTTACATTTAATCCGTGGTCACCATTCACTGCCATTGTACTGGATTTGGCTGCAACCCTGTTTTCTGCTGAAACTCCAGGATTGTATTGTGAATTGAAGATCTTCACCCATCCTCACATCGGCATAGAGGTGAGTACATACTGAGTGGATGATTATCTAAGAGTGGAATATCGCTTTAAGATGAATATTTTGCCAAGGGTCAATTTTTTAGCCAGCATGCTGCCTTTATTACCACCAGATGGGTTCTGGGACAAAGTGCAGACTAGAATTTTGAAATATATTTGGAAAGAACAATATCCACGAATCAGGCACACAGTATTACAGTCCAACAAAAAAAGTGGTGGACTTAATGTGCCCAATTTTGAGCTATATTATTATTCATTTACTCTCAGATCGTTGAAAAATTGGCTGGAGAAAGGTCAAATGTATCCTGGGTCAAAATTGAAAAAAATACAGTTTCACCACTTAGGTCGCTTTCACACCAGAGCTGTTTGGTCCGCTTTAAACGGACCAGAGTTCGTTTCCTCGGATAGTCCGCTTCGTTTGGGCAGGTGTGAAAGCTCATCCGAACTCTGGTGCGGACCAAACAAGCGAACTCTGGTCCGCCTGAAAACGTGGGTCTCGGTTTGCTTGCAAGTGAACCCTGGTTCGGTTCGTACGCAGTGTGAAGCTCACCGGACCAAACACAGGACCATATATACGTAGTGACGCTATATGCAGTGCGTACAAATAAATTCAATGGTAAATTATGCAAATTAAACAAATTATTTTCTATAGGTTTACTAAAATCATGTATTCTGTGCTAAAATACAACGTATCTCATCTGTATTTATAATATAGCTTGATTCTGCATCTCTATTTACAGCTCATTAGTCCTTACATGAATGTTTACTGTTGCTATGGCAACAAGTGACTGCTGACATTAGCAGTTGCTAGCTAGCTTAGCTCAATTGTCTGAACAACAATAACCCATAAATTCACAATTTGGCATATTTAAACAAAATCAAATCACAACTGCCAAAAGTCAGTCCTTAAACTCTGAGCTCATATGTTGTCACATGTTAGATCGTCAAAGTTAGAAAAATAACAGAATCAATCCCTGACAAGCTACGATAGCATTATAGGAACAGTTGCGTTCACTAACGTTGTAGCATTCCCTAAAATGATATGACGAAGCATGAGGGATTTCCCCTCCTACTTACTACTACGACGAGCGCCCCTTTCAACCACGTGATGCTGCTCAGAAAGTTCGGTGCGCTTCAGAAATCACAGTGTGAAAGCAGAACTGAAACAAGTGATAAATACAACAATGTTGCGACTTTCAGCTCCCCAATCGAACCGAGTCCGCTTGGTCAGGTGTGAAAACGACCTTAAACTTCTTCTGTTGTTCTCTGATATACCTTATAAAGATTGTGTCCACAAATTTGGACCAATTATTGGCCAAATGGTCAAGGTGTGGAAAGATGTAGAGAAGCTGTGTAAATGGGAGATGGACTGGCATAATAATACACCAATTTTTCAAAATAAATTATTATGCATTGGAAACCAGCCAATTCTATTCCCACAGTGGCAAACCCGAGGAATACATTTCCTCTCTGATATAATAAATGACAATTTATTATATCAGAGATCTGTCTTTTCAAGATTTGAAGCATACTTATAATTTACCAGGCTCATCTTTCTTTTTTTTATCTGCAGCTACGTACAGCCATGCGTACATATGGTTTACCCTGGAATCATCCTCTGCCAATGCATCCAACGGTTGAGATCTTACAGAGTTTTAATGGCAGCAGTGGTCTTACTTCACACATATATAAAAATATGCAACAGAGATTACTTGGTTATATTGGCATTACTGCAGTATGGAATATAGATTTGAAAAAATATGGACAGACAAGGGGATGACTCACTGCCCCTCCTGTTGTTTTTTTTGTTGTTTCCTCTTGTCTTCTATACTTAATTGTATATAATTTGTGTAATCAGGGGTAAAACCAATAAAAAAAATTGGTCACAAAAAAAAAAAAAAGAATGTCAAAAGACCCAGCATGGATAATAATCCTCATGTTACTTGGATGTGTAGAACGGATCACTGGCAACAGCTCTGTTAGCTCCCTGACAGACATGTCAGTCACTGTTAGATTTTCAGTCTTTGCCATTCTTACATGCTTGGTTATCGAGTCCCCAACCAGGATGGTGTCTGGCTGATCAGATGTGGGGTTGGGGATATTTCTCTTAGCTCTTAGTGAGTTAGCTATACTTCTCGTGGCCCTTGGCTTCTCAGGTGTGGAGTTAGCAAAGTTTTTTCTGGCCCTTGGTCTAGCAGTGGTTTTTGGGCTATTGTTTGGATTTTGGATAGCCTTAATACCACAAGTGTGATTGGCTTCCCTGGGTTCAGCGTAGTTAGTATTGTCACACATTTCGTTTGGAGCCAGTGCATCATACCTGTTTTGTAGAGAGAGTTCAAGTGGAGGGGTGAGCGTTGGGGCTCTCTTGACTGATTTCCTGCTGGATTTGCCTTTGCGTCTAATGACATTAGCCCAAGTCCTGGCTGGAGTTGATGCTTTTGGTCGAGCACCAGTCCTGTGCCAGAAGGAAGGGTCATTAGGGAAGGCCAGTTTGGGAGCCTTTGCAGCTGATCCAGTGGTGTTAGGACATATCCATGGGATTGTGTCAGCCAAGTCAGCAATGGTATTCTCCACATTTGATGTATTTCCCTGGTTTCAGGTCGTGCTCCAGCTTCATCAACACTTGCTTCTCACATCCAAGCTTTTTTTTTATGCCATTTAACTTGCCCCAAACACATATTGCAGCTGCAGAAAAAAAGGCCCTGGTCCCCATTTGATGCTCCAAAATCAAAACCTGAACTTGTTTTGATTTTGTGGGAGCCTCAAGGCAGACTGTCGTGCATCAAGATGCTTTCAGTGCATCTTCTGTCATTTAGAACATTGGGTGTACTTCAAAACGTGAGCATCAGACACCTTTAGTGCATTTTGGCCTTCAAGATCAACATTAAAATCTGAACTTTGTGAATGTAAACTAATGTGGATAGTTCTTAAATCAAAATTATTATTATTTATTTATTTTTCTTTTCTTACAAGCGAGGACTTCATAAAGTATCACAGGCACAGAGAAACAGCTTTTCTGCTGCAGGCATCTGTCTCTCTCACACACTTAACTCATTAACTGTCCCTTCACTTCCCAGTCACTTCTGTCTGTGAATTGTTATAATTGGGAGAAAGTGGAATTAGGGCCAAAAGTTCAATTTGCAACAACGAAAAGCTAACAGGAACCGAAGTAAGTAACATGTGCTTTCTGTCTGTCTATCAGTCACCTCTGCTTCATGTCAGAACTGTGGACAGTGCACTTGTCAAGGTGGCACACACAACAGCGCACACAGCAATGTGTTAATTAGTGAAGATACATGTTTGGTAATTGTAATATAATGCATGAAGACATGCACAACATTGCCATATTTTCACTGTTACTATTTGTTTCAGGACCAATGGACCATCATGTTTTAGAGTTCCCCTCAAATATCTCAAATTAGGTTTTCAGGGGAACTTGCATCGTTTTCAGGTGAGCTGAGCTCCCCTTAGCTCCCCCTCTCTTGTCTCCTGTAATTTGAACCATGTGTAAGGTAAACAAGAACAGGCGCATGATAATCATTTTAACCTTTGTTGTGGCAATTTCTGTTGAATAAAGCATGGACTCAGAAACTTGTCTTTCTGTAAGGTTTACTCAGGCATCTGCAGATGGACTCACAGCACAGTCAAAGAGTGAGCTGGGTGGAATGAGCACAGAACAGAGAATGTGTCAGCGTTTTATACACCCTGATAACTACAAGGTCAGGAAATGATGAGTTGCATATTGTTACCACGTGATGGTACAGGACAGTCAGACTAGCTCAGACTAGTCTGACAAGCATGAACAACAAGAAAAACAACACAGCAATTCTGGCATGTTCTATCTTATGTTATTTTGTGATTCACCTAAGTATATCGGATGTTCCTTGCTGTCCTGTCCTCAGGTACTTACAATATGCAGATACAGGATTACATTAGAAATGGGAATTTCTGGGCGGACGTTTAGCTCAGTTGGTAGAGCAATCCGACCCATGTATGGAGGTTGCTAGTCCTCTGCTGCGGCCGCTGCTTCGACTTCCACTGCGGCCCTTTGCTGCATGTCATCCCCTCTCTCTCTGCCCCCTTTCCTGTCTACTCTTCAGCTGTTTTATCAAATAAAGGCAAAAATGCCCAAAAAATAAAAATAAAAAAAAATAAAAAGAAAGAAAGAAATGGGAATTTCCATCACATTACCACCCCTTGAGCATTTCTATGCTCACAAAGAGGAGAAATTTCCATTATGCAAAAAATTAAAATTAAAACACCTTGTAACTTTTCAACATCTGCACTAGGTATCATCAATTAATTAGCCGTAACTACAATCAAAATCAGTAAAATTAATACCATGATTATAATTGTCATTATGATATCATCATCAGCACAAATAGGTTTACTTAAATGAATCAAGGCCGGGGTTGGAAAGGGTGGGAAAGTGAGGTGGTAAAATGTCAAGTGTATTTCTCGTTTAAATGCACATATTGTCCAACTGTAGACCTGATCAAAGAGGTGATCATAGCTTTAGCACAGGGAATAACAATAACATGTCAGTAATGCAAACATCACAACTACAATCAACACAGGCGATTAACAAATTATTTTTCAGCTTTAGTTGTCCTTTCAACTTTATCTTTTGCAGAAAAGCCTTTCCTGAATTCTGCTAATGGTGCCTCAATTGCAGCATAGTCAAGTATCCACTGCCTGCAGAAATTTAGCATACCGAGGAAGGACATGACTTGCTTCTTAGTTACATGATTTGGAATGTTTTGAATGGCCTCATTTCAGCAGCAAACTGCAGTTTAGATAAGCTTGCATTATGGCCATTGTCAGCTGGATGTTAGAGCAGAGCGACTGTCTTGCACACAGGCTTCTTGTGTGGGGGTCAAATCATCAAATCATCTACATGCTGCAAAAGTGCACTGCCACCTGATGAGACAAGCAATTCCAGGTTCCTCTTTAATGATGCAATAAAGATTGTTGGTCACTCGCAAAAAAAATCCTAGGCATAACCGAGTGAATGTAAACATTTTACCTTCGAAGGAGACTGCAAACCAAAGCTGACTGTCTGGATCAGCTGGAATGCTGAAAAACGCAGATCAACAACAGAAAACCATTTACTGTCAGAGGGAACTTGAGAGAGAATTGTGTGTGGATTTGGAACATTTGGTGCATATGCATAAACCGCAGCATTTACTGCTGGTAGATCCTGAACAAATTGCCATTCATCTGGCTGGCCAGTGTTGTGTACCTTCTTTACAGGAAAAATTGGTGTTGAACAGGGGATTTTTCAGAATGTCCGTGAATGTTCTCATTTATCCAGGTCATTGTAATCTCAGCAAAGATTAAATTGAAAGCAACTGTACTTGTCTTAAATGTCTTTTGAAGACGTTTCGTTTCTCATCCAAGAAGCTTCATCAGTTCATGCCTGTCAGACTGAGCTAGTCTGACTAGCTCAGACTAGTCTAAAAATTTTAGTCTAAAAAGTTTTTGATAAACAACTCAAACAAGAGCAATAGCTCAACACAACTAATATTACAAGTGGTCTCTCCAAATTCAAGACGAAATGCCACTTTTAATGACTACTGCTGTCTCAAAATTATTCAACCCCCTGAATAGAATCCTACATAAGCGTACTCATTTGCAAATCAGGAGCTGTCTCAAGCACACCTGGCATCACTAATCAAGGGCTTCATTAGTGGCATTAGATGTGCTTGAGATAAAACACAAATACCCGGACTGGCTTGGCGTTTGTTCATAGTGACATTTGATTGCATATTAGAAATATGGTAAAGTCAAGAGAATTGTCCCAAAAGTTTAGAGAGGAGATCATTGCCTTTCACAAACAAGGAAAAGGATACAGAAAGATAGCAAAGGCACTGAATGTTCCTAGAGATACTGTTGGAAGCATAGTTTGCAAGTTCAAAGTTAAAGGCATAGTGGCTACACTACCTGGACGTGGCAGAAAGAGGAAGCTATCAACCACTGCCACCAGATGTCTGAGGAGGCAGGAGGCCAAAAACCCTCGAGTGACTTCAAAAGACCTGCAGCAAGACTTGGTGGCAGCAGGCACTGAGGTTTCAGTGTCTTCAGTAAGGCGCACACTAAACGCTGAAGGTCTCCATGCCCGAACTCCAAGACGTACACCACTACTGACCCAAAAGCACAAGACAAGTCGCCTCAAATACGTTTGAAACCATATAAATAAGCCACAGAGGTTTTGAGATTCTGTTCTGTGGAGCGATGAAACAAAACTGGAACTTTTTGGGCCTATGGATCAGTGGTATGTCTGGAGGAGGGAGAATGAGACATACGCTGAAAAGAACACCCTGCCTACAGTGAAGCATGGTGGTGGCTCAGTGATGCTCTGGGGCTGCTTTGCATCTTCTGGCACTGGAAACCTGCAGCGCTCGGAAGGCAAGATGGATTCAGTCCAGTATCAGTAAATCCTGGGAGAAAATGTCATGCCGTCTGAGAGGAAGCTGAAGCTTGGGCATCATTGGACTTTCCAACAGGACAATGATCCCAAGCATACCTCAAAGTCCACCAAGGCTTGGCTTCAGAAAAAGTCCTGGAAGATACTAGAGTTGCCATCACAGTCGCCTGACTTGAATCCCATAGAAAATCTTTGGTGGGAATTAAAGAAGGCGGCTGCAGCACACAAACCCAAGAATATTAGAGAGCTAGAGGCTATTTCCCATGAGGAATGGGCTATGATTCCTCAGGAATCCTGTCAGAACCTGGTGTCTGGCTATGCATCACGTTTGCAGCAGGTCATAGCAGCAAAATGCTTGTTAAGAAGGGGTTGAATAATTTTGAGACAGCAGTAGTCATTAAAAGTGGCATATTGTGTTGAACTTGGAGAAACCACCTGTAATACTGGTTGTGTTGAGCTATTTAAATTGTTCTTGTTTGAGTTGTTTATCGAAAACAGCTGAAAGTTTGTACAGTTTGCCAACAAACCTGATTTGCAGTGGGGGTTGAATAATAGTGCAACTGTAGGTCCATGGCCTGTAGATCAGCTTAGCGTGTCCATCTCCTGCAGCCACCTCAATCATTGGTGCCATCACAGTCTTTTTTGATAGTTTGAAGGAGGTGCCTTTATGGCTTTGGCTTGGGGGCACATATGGTGGAGGCTTGGTCGCTGGGTCACTTGCTTCTCCTGCTGCCCCCTCTGTGCTGCTGAGGTCTGGGTAAAGTGGCAGCACGTCCTGGCTGGGTGGTTGGAGTGCTGGCTGAGGCTATCTTCTGGGTGAAGTCGAGTCCAGATCAGGATCTAGTTTGAGGCACTGAGACGTAGAGATTAGTGGATTTGTCCCTGCCTGCTGTTTTCTCCTAACCAGCATGTATATGCCTTCCAGTCTCCCTCAAATATTTGTAATTTCTTCTTTCCTTCCTCTGTTTGTTTCCACTTTGATCTGCCTTTCCTTTTCTTCTAATTTTGATTTTAAGCTTTGCAGCTGTCTTATGCTAAAACTGCCAGTACTTGGAAACCCACACTCCTTAACCCACATGTTGAGTTGGTCACCACTTTGCTTTCCATAATTAGTAATCATGTATTGAATGTTAGAAGAAGTTAGTTGAGGCGAATTATCATCATTTTTTGTAAGAAGTTAGATTTTTGTTATTTTCTTGCTTTTTTGCTGAGGTTTTATTGGAGAGGACTCTTGCTCTGAAAAAAATTAGATTTTTTTTGTTGTTAATGCATAGAAAGAGTAATTGGTGTCTACCTGCCCTAGTAGACCTAGCAGTGACTGCCCTAATTATATAAAATAATTGGAGTCTACCTGCCCTAGTGATTCTAGCAGTGACCAGCCATCTACCTGCCCTAGTAGTCCTAGCAGTGACTGCCCTAATTTTATTACACCTTTAATATACAGAGAGAAATTGACATTTACCTGCCCCAGTAATCCTAGCGGTGAATGCCCTAATTATATAAAATAATTGGAATATGCCTGCCCTAGCGATTCTAGCGGTGACCAGTCATCTACCTGCCCTAGTGACACATCAGTTATAGTATTTGGAAAAAAGCTATGTAAAAATCTTTACACACTTTTAACAATTATTAAACATGTCAAGACACTTAAATTTTCGACAGTACTGTTTTCTCTAGGAAAAAAAGAACTGGTCCCACACTTGAAGCTTCCTAGATTCTACAGCGGTTTCCTAGACCTGGCTTGCTAACACATCTGTCACACCCCACTTGTCAGTGGTGAGAATCTCTTCCTGTATTCCTGAATCAGTACTTACCAGAAAGACAGTGCTCTTAAGCCACCTGGTTTGTTGGATAACAGCAGTGAGTGCGCCCCAGTCCCCAGGTGTCAGGTCCCGACTTCTCTACCTTCTTTTGACAGGGGAGGCTGGAGTTAGAGTCCTGGACTGTAGCTGTGCACAGTCTTCACCTGCCGGTGCCCTCTCACATGTGATCCTGCGGATAACACCAAGTTTGTGGTGGCAATTTCTGTTGAATAAAGCATGGACTCAGAAACTTGTCTTTCTATTATGTTAACTCAGGCATCTGCAGATGGACTCACAGTACAAAGAATGAGCTGGGTGGAATGAGCACAGAACAGAGAATGTGTCAGTGTTTACACACCCTAATAGAGTTGCATATTGTTATCATTTGATGTACAGAACAGTCAGAAAAACAATACAGCAGTTCTGGCTTGTTCTATCTTATGTTATCTTGTGATTCACAAGTATATCAGACATTCCTCATTGTCCTGTCCTTAGGTACTTAAAATATGCAGATACAGGATTATATTAGATCACACCATTACAATGGTGTGTATGCCTTCTCAATGTAAAAAAGCTACAAAAATACAGAGATCATTAAGGCTACCAAATAAACACCACAGAAAGATAAGTGGGAAATAAAAAACTGGCCAACCATCTTAGTCTTAAGTTGGCTACTTGAACATAAAGTCCATCCGTCTGTCCGTCTTTGTGAAATTAGCTATTGTAGCACCATAAAGTTTGTCCCTAGATTGAAGTCCTTTCTCTGTTGACATCAGTGCCAGTGCTCCCAGCTGATCTTGCCTGTTGTGTTTTTGGCGCGCGTCTTGATGCGCTTCAGGCCCAAGAAAGAGCACTCCACCGAGGAGGTGAAGACGAGGATGGTCAACACCAGACAGGTGAGATGATAAAGCTGGTGCATGGTCTCCATCAGCTTATTCTGTGTGAGGAAATGAAGCAGGTCCACTGGGCTCCTTCCCTTGAAGTATGACATGTTGTGGCTGTTTGTGTACAGTGCACATATCAGCCTGTCTCTGTGCCTTGCCTTGCACCTGCTCAGAGAACTGATCTCACATATGGTGTCCTCATAAATTGAGTCAACCCCCCCCACCCCACCCCCCCGTGCTGTAAAAGTCACCAATGCTGCAAATTGCATCCATTCCATCTGCACTACAAACTGTGTCCTGAGCAAAATCATCGTGGTGGTCCACAATAAATTCAAAGAATTCCAGGACTCATACAGATACACACAGTGCTCATACACAGTGCAAACCAAACTTTATGAAAAGCCCCCCCCCCCCCGACTGTAAAAGTCACCAATGCTGCAAATTGCTGCAAAAAAACTGTGTCATGTTTCCATCTGCACTACAAACTATGTCCTGAGCAAAATCATCGCGGTGGTCCACAATAAATTCAAAGAATTCCAGGACTCATACAGATACACACAGTGCTCATGCACAGTGCAAACCAAACTTTATGAAAAGTTCCACCATGGTGGAGCTACTCTCGGGAGTCTTTGCTGGCAGATGTCATCCGCTAGTTTAGCATGTTTTGCTGGTTTTGTGGAAAAGCCTGCTAGTCCACTGAGATGCAAAAAAAAAAAAAAAAATCTTGACTCCTCCAGCATTAGCTTGCAACATGATGAGGTCCAGAGAGTGTGCATAACAGTGCATGAACAGAGCTTGTGGCATTTTTTCTTTAATTTTGGCTTGTTCTCTGTTCAGACCGGAAGCCATGACTGCCGCTCTGTTGTAACATTGGGCTACTACTGTAGCAATGCATTCATAGTCCTCTAGGAACTGAAGCACATGGCCTGCCACAGCCTCTGCACGCTTGTCCCCACTCAAATCATCAAACTTAAAGAACTGCTCCTTCACTCCACTGTCAGACGTTTAAAGCAGCACAGAAGACATCCGAGTAGCATTACAGACATCAGTTGTCTCATCAACCATAATGGAAACAAAAGGTGTTTTCCTCATTTTATCCTTTGTGGCTTCAGTCATTGCCTCTGCAGCTGTATCAGGTTGGTCTGAATTTTGCTTGACAAGCCCACAAAAACAGTAGCAGTATCAGCAGAGAGGGTTGTTGTATTCAGACCAAAACTCTAGCATCTCCATGTAGTTCTTTGCCCTTGTCATTGCTTTTGCTTCCCCAGAAATACAAAAGTATTGATGAGTTGCTTCAAAATCTCTCTGGCTGACCTTGTTGTTGTGGGCTAGTGCTGCTTGTCCAGTTGAAGGTCTGCCCTGGTGTCCCAAAAAGTTTTTAAGCTCACTGTAGCTTGCAGATGTGTAGCTGAATCTTGGTGATGATTGGATGACTTTGTTAGGTTGGTAAGGCCAACAAACCCAGCATTAGCCCAGGCAGATGACTTGACAATTGAAAAAAGCAGGCAACTCCAGCAATAGACTTAGACTTAGACTTTATTGTCCCCCAAGGGGAAATTCATTTCTACAGCACTGTACACATTGGTTAACAAACACACAGAGAAACAAACACAGCACATAATAACAACAGGATACACTCAACAAAGTCTCTTATCTAAGGCAGCAATGGCAGCTGGGATCAGGCTTTTCCCAAAGCGAGCCCTTCTGCACCTCGGAGCTCTGTACCCCAGAGAGTAGTAGGGTTAGGAGGTTGTTGAGTGGGTGTGTGATGTCCTGTGCTATTGTGGTTGCAGTGCTATGGCCTTAGTTCTGTGAGGTTGGGTATGGGGAGACTTATTATTTTGGTAGCAGTATTGGTTATGCGTGGGAGGTTTAGTCTGGGTGGTAACAGATAACATGTTACAGAAGCAGGTGGAACAGTAGAATGGGCTGAATAATGCTCTGGTACAACTGTAGGTGGAGATAGGGGCAAGCTTACAGATGGCTGAAAGTCTGTGGTGGCTCCTTTTTTGAATGTCATTAGTGTGTTGGTCAAAGCTGAGTTTATTATCCAGTGTGACTCCAAGGTAGCTGGCAGAATGATGTTTAGCAGCAGCTTCTCCAGGCTCTTCATTATAATGGATGTGACAGCAATTGGACAGTAGTGATTGAGTTCAGTGGGCTTGGGTATTTTTCGGTATGGGGATTATGGTGCCAGTTTTCCAGAAGGTCGGTATTGTAGCAGTCCTGAGGGACAGGTGAGAGATCCAGGGCGCAGGTTTTCAGCACCCTTGGTGGGATGCCGTCAGGCCTGGGAGCCTTGCACAATTTACATCGGCTGTACCGCCTCCTCTGTAAAAGGTACTGGTTCATCTGGGTCCAGTGGGGGGGAGAGCTCTCAACCATCTCTTACATTCACCTGAGAAGTCATGAGTGTCAAAACAGGCGTAAAATGTATGTAGGGGAAATACCTCGAAATATTAAATTTTATACTCGTTATAAATTTGATAGGGGCACCACCTCCTTAGGAGGAAATTACTGTAACAGATTAATAACTACGTAGATCAGTTATTAATTGATCAGTACATTTATTAATTATGAATCAGTCTTATCATCTGGGTTATGAACTCTCCATACATTGATCTTAATTTCTGTATCAGAAGAGATATCCACAGACAACGACTTGGCGATAAATGAGGGTTTATTTAAGATTAATAATGGAACAAATGAGTAAGCGAATAGTTAATGGAGGTAGAATAATAACACAGAATCAAACAATATGCATGAACATTAATGTAGATCGTTCAATGGTTCTTCAGTTGACGATAATGAGAGAGTATGTGTTTGTAAATAGAGGTTAAAGACACGTAGATGTTGACTATGTGTAAAACCACTTATCTAACAAACATAGATTAAAATTAAATCAGCTAAGCCTTCTATCCAACATCAACTCTTATCACAACACAGTGGCTGCGGTTGGTGGGTGAGGTTTGCCTACTTTCTCTGCAGCGTGGATCAGGCTCGGACGTGCTCAGCGGACCCTGAATCGTTGCTTTCAGTACCAACAGACCTTCAGGACACACAGCCTCCCAACGAGATGATGCACGCGGGGGCACAGTGGCGTGGAGGGTGGTGGGACTGGCACGATGTTCCTCAGGTGGTCCTCAAACGTCCTTTACCGTGGCTACAGAGTCTTTAGTTCGGCAAAAAGAAACCACCGCCTTGAGAGTGACTTTAGTAAGTCTCTGGCAGCTCTGGACCCGGTGGTTCTTGGTGATAGAGGCGTCGTGAGTCGGATAGGAGCTCAGCTTGGTGATGATAGTTACTCGCTTATAGTAAAGTTAAAAACAATCTCGTTGGCTGTTCGATATTGCTTTCGAAGTTATTATCGACGCGTAAAAAGAAAAATGTTGTCTGAAACGTTGCAAAAAGGGAGAATTCAGGAAAAACCAAGGCGTTCCTGAACGCAACTTTTAAAAATCGTCAAAACTCGGAATGAGGTTTAAAAATAAAAATCTTGTAAGGAAAAGTTACTCGAGTAAAATACACAAACATAAAAACAAGATAATCAAAGGTAAATACTTACAGAATGAATACAAAAACGTATAAGAATAATTGAAAAAGCAAAATTCAAATTCAATAGAAAAGCATGTGCTGAAAAACGCAACTGGAGTAAAGCTGGAGGAAAACTTAAAAGGTTACTAAGTGTGAAGAAGCTGTGAGGAGGACGAAGAGTGAAGAAGCGAATTCAAAAGAGTGAAGGGAGAGAAGAGGCGCTGAGATCAATAGTTTTATCAGACGCGTTTAAGTGGGCGTGTTTCTGGCAGGCGGGCCTCTTCACTTTAGACTTTGATTATTTTATTCTGGAGAGGATTAAATGAATTTAACATGGTTTGTATTGTTTTAAATATTATGCGCGATAGACATACTTTTCTCATTGTGGTCAAAAATTGGCTTTTCATCAAAACATATTAAACAAGATTATCATGTTGCATTCAACAGGGTGATAAACGTTTCTTATAAAAACGCTACGAATTATTCTAAGTTTCTGTAACATAGGATATATGAAATGTGGAAATAACATACTGTGAAAAACATGTTGATTAATCAATCTAATCAGTCTTCAACTTCAAATGATAATTACAAGATTATTACTAGAACTTTATTAACTCTCGCCACAAGATGGCAATGTGACTCCATGTAACATTTTGTGATTAAATGCATGAAATTGTAACTAGCTCCAACTATGACATATAAAAACGGGATTTGTATCAAACTATTCAGAAATGAACTTTGAGAACAGATACAGTACACAAACTTTGATCAAACATTCACTTTCGTTCAGGAGAAGTTTTCATGTTAGTTAACACAGAAAATCAGCTCTTACAAAGGAATTTTGCTCTGGATTTACAATTACCATCTGCCGATCTTATCAGTTAGAAGGGGTTTGTAGAACAAAGAAGGACTCTTTGTGGAACAGATAGAAGTGTGTGGAGTTAGTCTGATTGGGCGTCAAATGCCTTAGTTCTCCCAGAGTCAAGGCCTGTTAAATCTCTAATTTCGACACCTTTTATGGATCCTGGCGTTGCGATGTCTCCGAGGATGTGGATTCAACTTGGGTGAATCTTTGGGCAAAGCTGTAAACATTTCAGTCCTGTAAATTGACATCTGACCTTGGCCCTTTTTAATCATATTCCTGATTTTGGAGAGAAGAAGGGCTGCTTTTCCTACAATGTACACTGCCTGGCCAAAAAAAAAAGTCGCCACCAAAAAAAAAGGTCATACACTCTAATATTTCGTTGGACCGCCTTTAGCTTTGATTACGGCACGCATTCGCTGTGGCATTGTTTCGATAAGCTTCTGCAATGTCACAAGATTTATTTCCATCCAGTGTTGCATTAATTTTTCACCAAGATCTTGCATTGATGATGGTAGAGTCTGACCGCTGCGCAAAGCCTTCTCCAGCACATCCCAAAGATTCTCAATGAGGTTAAGGTCTGGACTCTGTGGTGGCCAATCCATGTGTGAAAATGATGTCTCATGCTCCCTGAACCAGTCTTTCACAATTTGAGCCCGATGAATCCTGGCATTGTCATCTTGGAATATGCCCGTGCCATCAGGGAAGAAAAAATCCATTGATGGAATAACCTGGTCATTCAGTATATTCAGGTAGTCAGCTGACCTCATTCTTTGAGCACATACTGTTGCTGAACCTAGACCTGACCAACTGCAGCAACCCCAGATCATAGCACTGCCCCCACAGGCCTGTACAGTAGGCACTAGGCATGATGGGTGCATACGTCATCTGCCTCTCTTCTTACCCTGATGCGCCCATCACTCTGGGCAGGGTAAATCTGGACTCATCAGACCACATGACCTTCTTCCATTGCTCCAGAGTCCAATCTTTATGCTCCCTAGCAAATTGAAGCCTTTTTTTCCAGTTAGCCTCACTGATTAGTGGTTTTCTTAAGGCTACACAGCTGTTCAGTCCCAATCCCTTGAGTTCCCTTCGCATTGTGCGTGTGGAAATGCTCTTACTTTCACTATTAAACATAGCCCTGAGTTCTACTGTTGTTTTTCTTCGATTTGATCTCACCAAACGTTTAAGTGATCGCCGATCACGATCATTCAGGATTTTTTTCCGGCCACATTTCTTCCTCGAAGACGATGGGTCCCTGCTATCCTTCCAGTTTTTAATAATGCGTTGGACAGTTCTTAACCCAATTTTAGTAGTTTCTGCAATCTCCTTAGATGTTTTCTCTGCTTGATGCATGCCAATTATTTGACCCTTCTCAAACAGACTAATGTCTTTTCCACGACCATGGGATGTGTCTTTCGACATGGTTGTTTAGGAAATGAGAAGCAACTCATTGCACCAGTTGGGGTTAAATAACTTGTTGCCAGCTGAAAGATAATCGCCCATGCAGTAATTATCCAATAGGAGGCTCGTACCTATTTGCTTAGTTAAATCCAGGTGGCGACTTTTTTTTTGGCCGGGCAGTGTATTTAGGTCCTTAGCAAATGATACTGGGTTGGTTATGGCACACAGGTTGTGTTTAGATTCACACCGTGTTAGGATTTTCACCCTCTGAAATGCCTGTTTGGTATTCGTGTTGGTGTAACAGATTAATGTAGATTCATCTTGTGAATTCCACCAAATCATTCCTATTTATTTGTTTATTTATATGAATGTCATTCTAGCATGTTTTTTATTGAGGAATAAGCCTGGTTGTAACTGTCCCCAATTGCAACTGTCCCCAGTCTACCCTATCCCACTTGTAACTACATCACCTAATACAAAGAGTAATGAAATTGTGACAGATTAATGTAGATATATCTTATGGATTTTACCAAGTCATGTTTTCTCGTTTATTTATTTTTTTTGTGTGTGTTTAATTGGGTTTACATCTCCTGCCTGTGTGCCTGCGGTTAGTGTACGTGTGTGTTCAGCGTAGCTGCGCTGTGTGTGTGTGCGTGTGCACGCGCATCAAAGCGCCTTCCAACTGACAGAGAGGTAAGCTGCATTAACTGATACTCTCCAATAAAATTGTATTTTTTTGGTGCAAGAAGTGTGATACTTTCATGGTTTGGTTGTATCTTGTGCTATACTAAATCAGCCTCCTTCTGTGTAAATCCTGTAAATATTTGAGATTGCTAAATACAGTTTTTTAATTAATTATATTTTGAGATGTTGGGTTACTGTTAGAGTGCTGAATTCATTGTAGCTAGCTTTACAACCCTGCTGTACATGCTACTTTTCTGTTAATTGTATTGTTTTTCATCTCTGTCAGGAAAGCTGAACAAACTCACACACTGACAGCTGCTGAACTCATTTTGTATATATTTTCACCAAGTATGGAGATGTTTTTCTTTTGTTTTTGAATCTTTTCTGATCGGTTAAAACACCAGTCTAACTATATGAGATGAGTCTAGCTGGCATGGTTTCAATGGCAACAACACAGCGCTGTATCTTCTGTAGTTATTAGACAATTGTGGATTGTTGTGGATTAGTATTGTGATTTTCTGTGTTTATAATTGTTTAAGCAAAGAAATATGGATCTTTTGGTCACTTTCTTTGTACTATGTTATTAATGAGAATTAATTATTTATTTATATGCCAATTAACATTGAAGTGTTATGATGTTATTTTTAGTGATAGCCTACTAGGTCTTGTGATTTTTTTTAATGTTATTTCTGAAATTGAATTTGATTGTGTCCAATGATTGTATTAATTTTGTAATTGTAATTTAAAAAGAGAAAAGCTCCTTCCAACTGACAGAGAGGACAGCTGAACAGACACACACACTGACAGCTGCTAAACTCATTTTGTATATATTTTCACCAGAGAGATCACCACTAAAGACCAAAAATCCAGTCCTGACTCCTGCCTCTTCAATGTGAATGCTAGAACACAACGCAGAACACCATAGGGGTGATATCACCGGTTACATTGGCAAATTCAGTCTGCAGTTTGTCCTTAAATTTCAGCTTTGCCTTAAACACCTAATTCACCTAATCCTGTTCAATTTGCCACTCTGAGGGCAGTCTAGTCTTTGAGCCTGAAAGCTTTATGCTTCTCCTTCAGGCTCTCTTTTGTCTGGGGAGTGACAGAAGCGCTGTCACGGAGATCTCCATCAAAAATACCGCAGTCAGTGCCTACCATGGAGGCTTGGAGTTGTGTAATGGCGTCCTCCGACCACTAGGGTGCACAGTAACGTGGCTCATGATGTTTCACCTCCTGTTTGTACAGCAGAAGTTAAACAAATGACATTGAGGTCTGTAAGTCCAAGCAGTGGATATAAGCGGGCACGAAAAGCATCAGTAATGTTGCCATAACACATATCCAATATGTTTGCCATTATGGTGGGAATGGCCACATACTGTAATTAAAGAAGGGAGCATCCAGCTTTAGTGTTTCTCGTACAGTCAGATGCACCACGAGTAGCGTTGATAGATTTTCGAATCGTATGACAGTCGTTTCATTCATTTTTCCCATCATTTTTCTGTCAATTCCAGTGATAGAGTTGGTCTTCAGTTTTGTATTATTAAATGCTTCTCTGCAAAAGCCTGCCTTAAAAAAAAGGCAGCGATATCAAGTTAGCCACTAGAGTGAAATGATCATTGTCAGCCCATCCATGGGCGATTGCCGATCTCTTCATCCTCTCCAGTCTCAGCTGGGAGATGTCGCAAGCGGCAAATTCACTGTGTTACACATGCTGCGTACATTCAGATACAACCATAATACCTTCTGAATTCAAGTTTCTCTCTTTTACCGAATTAAGATGAGCTTAATGTGTATATGTGTGTATATATATGTATGTATGTATGTATGTATATATGTATATATATATATGTATATTATGGCATGCCATAGTATATATGTATGTACAGTGGTGGAAAAAAGTTTTCGGACACCCTTAAAATTTTACACAATTTCAAATATTATCATGAAATATTTGTGGGAAAATGTTTTTTGTGTTTCAAAAGGTGTGGCTGCATTAGACAGACACAAACAAATACAAATGATATTTTTTTTGTTTATTGTTTACAAGAAAAACTAACAAAACTAAATTCTTGACAGTTTCAATATGTCAGTTCTCAACATTGTCGGTATCAAAGTCAACAAATAACAGAGAATGTGTTCAAAACTGAACAAAAAATAAATAAACCAACACATCATCAAATTAATATTTAGTAGTCCTGCCATTAGCATGCAGTAGAGCTCTAATCCTAGCTGGCATGTTCCCCACGAGGCTTTCACACTGTTGAGGGGTAATCTTGTCCCATTCTTCTTGAATTACTGAAGAATTTTAAATCTTCTAAATTCTTTGGTTTACGCTTTGAAACAGACCTTTTGATAATCCACCACAGATTTTCAATGGGGCTCATGTCCAGGCATTGAGCTGGCCACTCTAAGACCTGGATACTGTGCTCCTGCAGCCAAGTTCTACTGGCCCTGGATGTGTGGCAAGGGGCATTATCTTGTTGAAACATCCAGTTTTGACCTCGACGGAACAGTGTACATGCAAAAGGGAGCATGTGGGTTTTGAGAATGGCACAATACTTGACAGAGTTCAATGTGCCATCACAGACAGTGAGATGACCAACACCAGCAGCACTCATGCATCCCCAAACCATGATACTGCCTCCACCATGCTTGACAGTAGGTACTGTACATGCTGGAGATAATGCTTCGCCTGGCCTTCTGCGTACCCTCACATTAGCAGGAGGAAGATAAAGCTGGAAACTGGACTCATCTGACCACAGAATCTTCTTCCAATTCCTGGCTGTCCAGTTCTTGTGTGCTTGGGCCCAACGACGCCGGGTTAACCTCTGTCTCTCATCAGCCTTGTAGGACCTTAAGCCATGATCTAAAAGTCGGCCACGTACAGTGCGGGTGGAACACTGGACACCAGTATGGTTTGACCACTGCTGCTGAAGCTGCTGTGATATCATTCGACATTTTTCCCTGCACATGTGGATCAGGATGCGGTCATTTATTGCTGAAGAAACCCTTAGACGCCCAGATCTTGGTTTGTCTTCCAAGCTGTTGGTTCGTCTGTATTTCTGCAGAGTGTATCCAACTGCTGAAGGACTGCACTGCACTTCCTGGCTATCTGGCGGCAGCTGTACCCTTCCTGGCTGAGAATCTGTATCTTCAGGTGTGTTTCCTGCATTAGGTTCCTTGTTTTAGCCATTTTTGTCTCTGAAGAACTTTCAAATGTGCTGGCTTTATATAGACACGAAGCACAGCAACAAAAATTGTGTCTTTTAATAAAAAGCACGACTTTCATTAGTGGTTCACTGGTACCAAAATGACCCAATACTCAAAATTTCTTATGTATTTTTATGGAACCAATCAATTTAAAATTTTTAATGGCTTTTTTAGGATTTGTTTAGTATTTTGGCTGTGACTGTACTAAAAGAAATTGCACTTGAAGACCTAAGAGTGATTCTTAATGCAATATGCAATATATCACAAATGGGGTGTCCGAAAACTTTTTTCCACCACTGTATATATATATATATATATATATATATGTGTGTGTGTGTGTGTGTGTGTGTGTGTATGTACACACACATATATATACACACCCATACATACATATCTATACATATATATACATATATATGTGTGTATATATATATATATGTGTGTGTGTGTGTGTGTGTGTGTGTATATATATATATACATATATATATATATGTAGTTGGCTTCTATCTAACATTTGCTTGTGTGGAAATTGCAGATTATTGTACAAGTATTGTCCACTAGTGCCTCTGCAGTCCCTAAACTGCAGCTACACACTACACACTCAAACTCGCACTCACACTTGCACTAGCTTTTTCCTCTAGTCTAAATGACAGACCTTGCTAGCCACAAGGATCTAATTGTAGCACCACTCCTCACTGTGTGTTTCTGTTTGTGTGTGTGTGTGTGTGCACACGCAATAGGTTTCCCAGTGTTTGTATGTGAGTGTGTGACATTCTGTTCTCTAATCGTGTGTGTTGTACAGCTGTCTCTCCCCAGAGAGGTACAGGGCGGCAACAGCAAAACTGCTACCCAGGAATAGTGCAGTGGGCCGTGAGCGATACTTCAGGGTCGCCTGGGTGGAGATCTGGAGGAGACGAATAGGAGGACATGAGGAGGGAAGGGAATACATAATGGAGCAGGAGGAGAGCAATGAAGGAATTGGTGGGAAATAAGGAAAGAGGGAAGGAGGTACAGAAGAGAGAGCTGATTAGATTGATTAGATTGCTGATCAGATTATAGCACCCATGCTTGTCCACTGCAAGCTGAAAGTACATAGTTCTGATTCAGTATTCCAGACTTCCCATCCAAATGTGCCCAAGTGCAGAAACAGAAATGGGAATAGCAACTATGGCATTGTTACATCATGTTTCCCAACAAAAACATCTATAAAAAATTGATGAAAAGGTAATTCTGCTTAATGTTCACTTTGTGTGACACTGTATTGCTCGGACTAGATGGACTTGTTGTGTTTTCCTACTTCTAAGTACAATGGATTGCAGCATTAACTGCATCAGAAATAGTTTATAGACAATTTTGTCCACAATATTTGAGACTATACCCAGGAACTGTTATTTTAGCTAAGCTGAAAGACTGGAAGGATGGGGAGAAAGCAAGCCTTGCTCTGTCCAAAGATTAAACAAAGGCTGCATTCACGTGCTCCTCATATGGTCCAGTTTGCTAAGATAGGAAGTCATTCTTCTGACTTTGGTGTGGTCATGAGATTTTTAAATATATTTTATTCATGATTTTTTCCTTTTTCACAACACAGTATAAAAAAACAAAAACAAATAGACATGACAAAACAGAACAAAATAAAACAAACAAACTGCCAGCTCACAAAAAAGGTGCACATGTGCACATCAATCCTTAAAGTGATTGAAATGTCCACAAGTGGATTGTGGGTCAGAAAAGGAGTCCATGCTGCTCCCTGTGCGAGCACCAGGTAAAACGTACACTGGCACACCAAACCAACCTCAGGTTTCGTTCAGAAGAACATCCGTACAATGGAGAATGAAGGACTGATTGACTGAGAGCATAGTGTTGTTTAGGGTGGAGCAGTGGGGGTGTGGATCATGATGTGGTGCCGGACCAGAGGGCTGGTGAGTGAAGGTGGCTGTTCTTAGGACTTTTCATGGACATGAATCAACAAACTCAAGCCAGAGAGGCACATTACTCTGCTACATTCATTTTAAAAGCAGTGTTTTTTGAGTTTTTATTTCTTGTTGAAAAGCATTTAGTTCACAGGGATAGGGTTTATCTCTCGTTCATATTTTTATGATGGCAGGTACATGACATTGATGTGTTGTTTTAAGTTGGGAAATGGTGCAATAACAAAACCAAAGACGTGCAAGTATAAATTTCAACTTCAAGTTTAATTTAATTTGTCCCCCAAAGGGCAATTGATTTTGCAGCAACACAAACAAAGACACACAACAGAGCTTACATAGGGTACACTGGGGGGTTAGGGATTTTGGCACTGAATGTTATGGGCTCGGGAGAATGACGTGGCAGGTTGACGTTAAAACCCCAATACAAAAAAACAATACGTGCTAGAATTCAGATTAATAACCAACCATGGTAAAAAAAAAACATAAAAAAAAAAACAGTAAAATATCACTAGAATAAATATAGGATTTAGTAATACAGTTCAACAACCATGGTAAAAATAAAAACTGATAATATATGAAATAAACAGTAGGCAGAATCATTAAAACACTATCAACACCAATGTCACCATCATTGTAGTCACCAACACATCAAGACCCAAAACAACCATCATTATTTTCATCATCAACAGTAGTAACAGCAGGTGCCATTGCTGCTATCTATCCCCAAGACCTGAGTTCAGGAAGGAAATAGCAGAGGGAATGAATGATCTCCTGAATCTGTTGCTCTTTACAGCAGCAAATCTGAACCGAGACCCAGGGGGTAGAATCTGAAACTCAGAGTGAAGGGGTTGGGGACCGACTGATAATATTGATCTGGCCTTCCTCACCACCTGTCTGTTGTACAGGTCAGTGAGGCTACTTAGCGGGACTCCCAGAATTGTACTGCTAACCTTTACTATTTTGGAAAGAGCATTTCTTGACTTTACACTTAGATTCCTGCACCAACAGATAAAAGAAAATGTCAACGCAAACTCAATGAAGGATTTATAAAAGATGGTCGTGAGAGTCTTATCCACATTGAACCTTGACAGTTTGCGAAGGCAGAACAGTCGTTGCTGACCCTTCTTGCAAAGCATCTCTGTGTTTGCTTTAAAAGTCAGCCTCTTGTCAATCACAGTACCCAGGTACTTGTAATTCTCCACCACCTCTAAAACCTGACCCCTAATGGTGGAGACCTGGGGAACAGGGGGCTTATACCGAAAGTCAAAGACCATGTCCTTAGTTTTTGTCATGTTTAGTTGTAGGAATGCTCTATCACACCAGAGTACAAAATCATCCACAACAGAACCATGATCAGTTTCATCTGCGTGGAGAAGACTGACAATAGCTGAATCATCAGCAAATTTTAAAATGTACTTGTTGTCATACTGGCTACGGCAATCATCAGTGTAAAGAATATATAGAAGCGGTGACAGGACACATCCCTGGGGAGACCCTGTAGAGGACATCTTCTCAGACAGGCAACCATTCACCCTTACTCTCTGAGTTCTGTCAGTTAAAAAAATCAAGAATCCAACCCACCATGTTAAAATCAAGGTTACAATATTTTAAGAGCTTTTCAACTAAAATGTGTGGTTGGATTGTGTTAAAAGCGGATGAAAAATCAACAAATAAAATCCTAGCATGTTTTTTGCTACCTTCAAGGTGTTTAAAGAGCAGATTAAGTAGAGTGGCAGTAGCATCTTCTACACCTCGCTTGGCCCTATAGGAGAACTGTTGTGGGTCAAGAAGATGCTCAGTTTTTGTAAGGAGCTCTTTCTTTAACAACTTTTCAAAACACTTCATGACCAAAGAGGTTAGGGCAACTGGCCTGAAGACATTTAACACCTTGGGGTGATTGTGTTTGGCCACTGGAATGACTGTGGACTGTTTCCAAATTTTTGGCACTTTCTGCTGACTGAGGGACAATTGGAAAATGTAATGGAAAATGTGACCTAGTTGCTCTGCACAGGAGATGAGCACCCAGCTGTCTATATTGTCAGGCCTGTAACACCCGCCAGTGTAATAATGCCCACAAACGTAATAAACCACAAACGTTATAAAAATATGCAGCTTTTAATGTAATAATCCTGCAAACGTAATACATTTTCCACAAACGTAATAGCCGCTGCCTACTACAAACGTAACACGCGATTTCCCACAAATGTAATAACTGTTACGTTTGTAGAGATTTATTACATTTGTGGGGAAGTGAAAATCTTCAGCTTTCAATGTTGTAATAACTTCCCACAAATGTAATAACGCAATGAATAATGGTTGTTGCTGCTGTTTGATTGTTGTTGTTCTTACCTACTAATAGCCTACTGACCGTGGGTACGGAATCCAGATGCTGACTCTCGACTCTGCGATCACGGAGATCCCCCCCAACCCGCAAGCAGCTCTCTCTCTTTCTTTCTCTTCTGGTTTCAGTGGTAAATGAATTGAATTAATAAACCTTGAAATTCTTGCCTAGACTGATAAGTGGTATGTTTACTAATGAGCAATAAATCAGATTTTCTTCTTTTTTTTCATAGTTGACGGGGGTTAACCCTAACCCTGAAATCTGGTTAGTCAAAAACAAAAATGCCAAATAAATAAATAAATAAATAATACGGGCCTACTGAAATGTCAAGGTTGCCACATACTACATAGCAATATAGGCTAGCTAACACAGACACACATGCCTGTAATGAATTTGAATTGAATTGTGTCAGATCTTGCATATTTAGGCTATTTATAAGTGTTGTGTTTACAAATAAGCAATTAATCGAGATTTCTCAACATCTTTATTGAAAAAATGATGAAACGAATGAGTGAATTATACACTGTCAAACTCACTGTAGGTTAACTGTTAAGTGAGGCTGAAGGCTATAGCAAAGAAGCTGATTAAAAAAAAGAACGCACAGGCTACAACGGGCAAACTGGATATTCCTTATCCTTACTAAACACTAGGCATATGTCTGAACCATGTAAATAAATTAAAATGTAAATAACCTGTGCATTTCATAAACAAATTAAATATAGCCTATGAATAACAATGGAACATTTCTGGGACTAAAGAGGATAAGTGTGATAGCATAGGCTACTTCCAAAATAAATCCTTCACTCTGTAGTGGCTAAGAGTGAGGCATGCTAGGGTCATCCACGCTTTCATCCATTTTTTGTTCTTGGCAAAAAGTTCTTTGAGACGTTGTGCCAAACTGCTGTTCCGACCAGCTGCTTTGTATACTTTCATAACACTGATAACTGTGTCATGATTTTGAGATAAATCAAGATGCTCAGACAGAGGAGGCCTGATATAGATCGAGGGAAGGTGTCTTCTAGTTAACTCTCTAAACTGTGGAGACACTCGATTAAATGTGCCGATCATGGACATGTTCAGATTGAGGGTGAGTCTAATAATCATGGATATAATTTCTTCTGGAAGAAACGGTATAGCTTCTTCAGGAATACCAGACCTTTCAGCCTCACTGGAATTGGAGAGTGTGGCCTGATGATGATCTGAGAGTTTAGCCTCATCAGCATTATCAGGCCTGGACAGTTCAGTCTCATCATGACAGCAGAGTTCAGCATCATCAGGCCTGGACAGTTCAGTCTCATCATGACGGCAGACTTCAGCATCATCAGGCCTGGACAGTTCAGTCTCATCATGACGGCAGACTTCAGCATCATCAGGCCTGGACAGTTCAGCCTCATCATGACGGCAGAGCTCAGCATCATCAGGCCTGGACAGTTCAGTCGCATCATGACAGCAGAGTTCAGCATCATCAAGATCAGGGACTTCGGCCTCATCAATATTGGAGAGTTCGGCCTCAATAGTATCACGATATATCCTTTCTCTTTCTGCCTCCTGAATTGAGTCAATGTATTGACTAGCTGGTCCCCTGAGACTAACATAGTGCTCTCCATTGAGTTGAAATTATGAGCACCTGCACATTAAACATTTCAGAGGCTCTTTGCAGTGTGATATGGTCCCCATACGTGCCTTGCTGACCCATGCTCTGTAGGTAAGTATCCCAGTTCCCCTCCACATAATGAGCCAGTGGGGTTCCATGTGTTGTTTGAGGATTTGACTGCAAATCCATGACAATTTCGCGTCTAAGGGATGTAGATGACCGAAATATCCCAAGGTTCATCAACTGGTCAGCAAGTGCTGCAAACTGACAATCACCATTGGGCTGTGGATCTAGTTCTATGGAGAAATTGGATGAGCTAAATGACACTAACCGGTCCTCATGTGTATAGGGGATCCAGAAATTTCTTATTTTTTGACTTCTGTCGCCGGCGTTCTTCACCACTGGTGACACTGGTTATGTCTTTGACTGAAAACCACTTCAGGCTACAAGCTGTTTTCCCAACAGGTGTATACTTCACTTTGTACCTGGATAGTTTGAGATTTCTCTTTACAATGACTCCATTTAGAACAGCATGTTACTTTGTGAGTCTATTGTTGTTGCACCTAATTCGAACCAAAACTTCATCGTTTACATTATAGATGGATGGAGGATTTGCAGTAGATGCTTTCTGAATCATTTTTTCATTGCAATGCTTGGTTGCATTTTTTGCTCTTCTTCTCACTCTTTTTCTGTTTTTTTCAAACAAATCCATTCGTTTTCTGGAAGGAAGCAGTGTGTCTGCATTAGCCATACAGTCATCTATGGTGGCAGGCGATGAATGTGGGCTTTGAGCCAGAAGTATGTGGTTGCTCTTACGGCCATAATATGTCGAATGGTGTCATCCAACCCAACTGTTTTTTCGGATCTTCATTGAGGACTTGAGCATATTTAGGTAAATGGCTTACCGAGTTCACACCTCTTCTTTCCACGTTAATGAGATCATACAGGATCTTCTTCCTCAGTGCTCTGTGCATTCTCTCAACCTTTCCCTGGCTTTGAGGGTGATAAGGTGAGCTTTGGATGACTTTTACGTTCATGCTGTCCATTAGCTTTTGCACTGCGCCTTTGAACTCACACCCCTGGTCGTGTTGTAAGATCTTGGGTGGTCCATGCTCCATATAAATATCTTCCAAATGCCGAGCTATTTCATGACTGCTTTTCCCCTTTAATGGTTTCAACCACACATATCGACTGAACACATCCTGTACCGTGAGGACATACTTGTAGGTCACTCTCCCATGTGTAACTTTCCATCCTGTCATGTCAAGTAGGTCGATTTGGTGTCTTTCCTGAACCTGTTTAGCTGTAATTGGCTTCAAAGGTGGTCTGTTTGGAAATTTTGCCCTCAACAACTGGCACTGTCTGGATGAATGAAATGCTCGTTGAACAGCTTTCTCACTTAACCCGGAGTACTTCTCTCTCAGTCTGATGTTAACTTTTCGGGCATTAGAACCTTTAGTGGCATCAAATCCTTTCTTGGCAAGATCCTGGATATCAGACTTCTTGACCACAATCTTCCCGTTGCACAAAATGGATTTTCCGTCATCACTTAAGGAATACTGGTGCCTGTTTCTCCATACTCTGACAAGAGCTGCCCGTTGAGTTTTTGTCCTGTCTGCAACAGGGACATCAAATTCTCCCTTGAGTACCTTCAGTACAACACTGTAGGTCTCATCATCCATAGGCCGTAAGCCTTGTCCAACACATATCACACAGAGTGTGGACAGTAAAAGTAACGTAATGCGCAGAATCATCTTCAATCTGTGAGAACACAAATAATATATTGTATAAATATCAATCCACAGTGAAGTAATTTTCTCAGTTATAACCTAACCTGTGTAAGTGGCATGATCCCACACTGACTTTGAGTCACTTGATGACAAAGTTTCCTTTTAATAACTTTTAATATTAATTTTTAAAGAAATTATTAGCATTTAACATAATAGCTTCCAGGCCATCATTATCAGATCATTGCCACAATATTAGTGTGGGATCATGTTACTACACTGGCTGGTTTAGGTACACCTCTTTTTATTAGAATTAAATGCTCATCATAATTGTTTCTTAATCTTTATATGAACAATTAATAATAAATTAACGAAAATAAAATGTTTGGTCAGCTTCCAGATCAGGTGATCAGCTGCCTCAAAATCAGTGTGGGATTGCTCTACTACACAGGCTGGATGAGATGTAGCCTAATGTAGCCTAATGTAGCCAACTGTATATGAAAATATTAACATTTTAGTTGTGGAATCATGTTACTATACAGGCTGGATGAGATAGACCTACACATTTCAACACTTCAACGCTCTTTATAATTTGTATTACTAAAAAATAATACTAATTAAAAGAAGAAGAAGCATGACACTGTATAGCCATCTTTGTGTGTTAACTAATACGGGTGCACGTGGAATCTTGGAGTATCTGGCTCGGACTTGGTGGAACAGGCCTCGAAGCAAAATGTCTGTCAACTTAAAAAGTAACTTCTGCTGTGGCCCCCTGCTGCCAGCTCTTTACTACAGTATATTTTAATGTTTTCATTTAGTAAGAAATGTAACTTACCCTTTTTCCTCATCACCCTGTCTGGGTTTATTTTGTGATGGTGACTTAAGAATGGTGTAACTGCAAAATGATGTTCTCCATACGCCTTATGTGTTACATCAAAATGAGTCGGAAGGAGCAGCAGTCAGTTCCTAGGGATGGGCATGCTTAATTGATGATCGATCTTTTATATATGTAGGCCTATTTTATGTAGGATGTTTATTGTTGTTTTATCGTCAAATTGTTACGGAGAAATAAACCCCGGTTTTATTTCTCCATATCAACCAACTAACTCCATATTATCTCGCTTAATATGCCAATTGCATAATTTAGCGAATTTGCAAGTCCAGTCACTTGTCTGCCATAACCCTCCTCTTGTTCATTTGTTTTCAACTTTTCAATCAGTGGATTGGTGGATTATTATATTACATCTTATGATGTGTGTATTTGTGTATAGTCACATCTGTCAGGGCGCGGTGCCACCGACACGAGAGGAGAGACACCGGGTCCGAGCCTCTGTTCAGCAGGTTTGGTTTTTAGCCTGGAGCCTCCACTCTTCATGTAACAACTTACAAGTCAATTGTCATTACAATTAGTCCCAAGCAGTTTAATGATGGTAAAAATGAAACATAGGCTAAGGTAAATAATCTGCATTTTTCTCTTTTCTGCGCTCCTCTGACCAGATGGCGTCCATAGCGGTGTCTTGGCAACAGTCTGTTACAGAAATAACAATAAAACATATACGCATCACATTATGAAAGTGCTTGTGATTTTTTTTGGCTAAAGAGAGGGGGACAGCAGAGCTACTCTGGCAGCTCAGGTGAGCCAGGTGGAGAGTGTAGGCACGTCCTTTATTTTCTTTTTTTATTTTTTATAAAGGGCACCATCCTTACAGGTGAAGCCTAAGCACACAGACGTTCCACTTTTCTGGGTTCTTATTGGATTCAGAATGAATACAATCCCATCTTTAATGATAGGTAGGCTATACAGCCTGGTCTACATTCAATAAGCTACAGTAGATTAACGTTAGGTCGGAGGGTTTCCCCCCTACCTGTTTATTGACAGGGCTGATACTGACAGAGGATGTAGGCTATATGTGATTGACAGAGGGAGATAGCTTGATTTTAAAAAATCCTGTGAAATTATGAAGAAATCTAGATTTAATACTCATTTGTAAACACAGCACTTATCATCTAAATAGGCAAGAATCCAAAAGTTTATTAATTCAATTTACCGCACACAGCGCTGAGAGAGAGAGAGAGAGAGAGAGAGAGAGAGAGAGAGAGAGAGAGAACTGCTTGCGGGTTAGGGAGAGGAGGACGGGGGGTCTCCGTGATCGCGGAGCCGAGAGTCAGCATCTGGATTCCGTACCCATGGTCAGTAGGCTATTAGTAGGTAAGAACAACAACAATCAAACAGCAGCAACAACCATTATTCATTGCGTTATTACATTTGTGGGAAATTATTACAACATTGAAAGTTGAAGATTTTCACTTCCCCACAAATGTAATAAATCTCTACAAACGTAACAGTTATTACATTTGTGGGAAATCGCGTGTTACGTTTGTAGTAGGCAGCGGCTATTACGTTTGTGGAAAATGTATTACGTTTGCAGGATTATTACATTAAAAGCTGCATATTTTTATAACATTTGTGGTTTATTACATTTGTGGGCATTATTACATTGGCGGGTCTAACAAGGCCCAGGGCTTTTCTTAGCTCTAGCATATTTAAAAACATTTACCACAGCACGTTCTTCAAGGGGAATGGAAACGCTGTCAGTTAAATTGCTTTTTTATTCTAGAATGATGTTTCTAAAATTATGGGAATCAAACCTAAGGTAAAAAATCATCAGCCAGCTGTTTGTCACATCTGAAACCCTCCAGCGCTACCTTCTTGTTTTTCCTACAACGTGTGCCAACAATGGTTTTCATACCATCCCAGGCAGAACCTAAATTGTTGTTACTAAGCTCCCGCTCTAGCTTAATTTTGTAACACTGCTTTGCTCTTCTAATCTCAGATTTCCCTTTTCAGTCTGTATAATTCTGAGAGGTTGCCCTCTCTAAAAGCTCGCCTCTTTCTATTTAACAACACCTTAAGTGATTTAGACATCCATGGTTTAGAATTTGGGTACACTTTCACAACCAACCTTTATCAGGAATTACATTGTCCACACAGTAGGAAACATAACAGCTAACAACATCAGTGAGATCGCTGATGTCTGAACAAGACACCTTAAACACATCCCAGTCTGTACAGTCAAAACAGCCTTGAAGGCTCAGGATGGAATCTTCAGTCCAGTTTTTAGTCTATTTGATGAGGGGTTTTTCCCTCCTCAAAGCTGTGTGGTACGACGGGATGAGGTGGACGCAGTTGTGGTCAGCCCCCGCCCAGAGGGGATAGTGGGATACATTTGTACACTCCTTTAACGGAACTGTAACACAGGTCCAGCATCTTGTTGAGTCTGGTCGGGCATGTAACATATTGATGAAAGTCTCTCAGAGTCTTTTTCAGACAACAGTGGTTAAAGTCACCAAGGATAAAAATTGGAGCATCTGGAGATATAGATTGCAGCCTCTGAGTCACTTGCAGGATGGACTCTGAGGCTTTATCCACATTGGCCCTTGGATGGATATAAACAACTGCGACAAATATTTGCGGAAACTCGCAGGGCAAATAAGGGGGGCTCAGGGACACGGCCAACAGTTCAACATCTTTAGAGCACAGTTTTTCCCTGACAAGAACATTTTTACAGTATCTTTGATTCACGTACAAGCAAACCCCACCGCCTCGAGACATGCTAGTCACACCGGCATCTCACTTGAGGCGCAAGGGCGCACCAAACCCGTCAATAGCCACTTCAGAGTCCAAGTCTCTGTCTGAAAGCCATGTTTCGGTGATCGCCAGTAAGCATGCATTTCTGAATTCATGCTGGAAACGTGCATGTGCTTGCCATTCATCGGTTTTATTCCGGAGAGACTGTGCATTTGATAAAATGATGGAAGGTAGGGGAATATGGGAGAGAGATTATTTTCTGAGTCTCTGGCACAGGCCGCCTCGCTTACCTCGCTTCCTGGTCTTGCGGGGCTGCTCGCCGATAAATTCCCCTCTTCCACTTCATGTAGTTGCATACCAGTTGAGGTCGTAAAAGATTAGGTCCGAGGGAGGGTTGTTGTCTTGAAGATTACTCCACTGCAGGAGAAAGTCATCCAATACAGCAGGTATTGAATGAGTGTCGGGTTTAGTAACTCATTCAGAGATTCAACGAAGTGGAACGCCACCCACAGTAAAAACAACGCAGACAACTCCATGCCTTCTATATTCCATCAAAACATATCCACAGTGCAGCCAATGGCAGTGAATGGCAACCATGGATAAAATGTAAAAAAAAAAAAGAACACAAAACAAACACAAAATATCTCCATCCTGCTCATGTGGCGTAATGTGGTGTCCGTGAGATGTATCGCAAGACTTCGTATATCTCTTAATGGATGCACGTGTGAAAATATCGCGAGATATACGAAGTCTCACGATACATCGACGCCATGTTTACATGCTACCTGGGAGGCTACAGTTGACATTTCGGCTAAAAACATGGTGTAAATGGCGTCTTTTGTGCTTAAATGTTAATGTCACGGCTCACGGACAGTTGGATTACACCGCACAAGCAGAATGGAGACATTTTGTGTTTGTTTGTGTTTGTTTGTGTTCTTTAATTTACATTTTATCCGTGGTCTCCATTCACTGCCATTGTACTGGATTTGGCTACAACACTGTTTTCTGCTGAAACTCCAGGAGTGTTTTGTGAACTGAAGATCTTCACCCATCCTCACATCGGCATAGGGGTGAGTACATATTGAGTGGACTATCATTCTGGGATGGAATATCACTTTAAACTGTAGCCTGTAGGCCAAAACGCACTAAAGGCTTCAGTTAATGCACATCAGTTCAAGCTTCTATGGTGCACTGCAGGCTTCACACCACAGAACCAGCAGTATTTTCGCAAACGGTCACTATTCATATGTATCCATTTATTTCTTCACTATTATTATTGTTAATAATAGTCATAGGCGCCAATTTGAGTTGAACATTGAGGGATCAAAAAATGTCAGCCTATACGTTAAGGTGTGATGCGGTGAGGAGTAGGGATTAATATTTTCCCGAAAATGACACAGTTTCTATCCTGGGAACAGTGGCACACTAACCCAATGTTTGTGGGATCCAAACATGATCATTTTAGTGTTTTATTTGCTAGTATCAATAATTATTATTGAGGCAAAAGAATGTCATTTCAACATTAATCAATGTTATAATAAATATAAACTGTGAAAGCTGTGTGCAGCTTGACCTTCGCTGCGGAAGTATATGTGATTAAATTTTATATATTATATTTTAAATATATAATAAAAAGGCAGAATATGCATTATTTATACTTAAAACAATTTTTTATGAAAACGGTGAAAGATGGGAAGATTACTGGCAGGACAGCTCAAACATCAGGACGCAAATATTATCACAGCAATCAGAAAAGAGGATAAATTAATTACATCATCTAAAGAGACAGATACAGTTTTCTAAAAGAATTTACCAAGACTTGTATACATCCACTTGCACTCTTCCACTTCCACTTTCCCAAACAGAAAAAGATCATTTGGATGCTCCTGTAATGGAAGCTGAAGTAAGAACTGCTCTTAGGAGTATGAAAACTGGGAGGTTGCCTGGTGCAGACGGCCTCATAGCATATTCATTGATAGGTGTATGTACTCTGTCCAATATTTTTCATAGCAGCATTTCAAGATGGTTTGCTCCCAGAAAGTTTCAACGAAGCTATAATATCACTTATACAAAAAAAAAAAAGACAAAAATTTTACAGACCCAGCACACTATAGACTTATCAGCTTAATCATTGTTGATTGTAAAATGTTGTCTAAGGTATTAGCAATGAGGCTTGACAAGGTTTTGCCACAAATCATTCATAAAGACTAGGGGTGGGGTTTATAGAAAAAAAAAAGATCATCAGCCGATAATATGAGGAGACTGCTACATCTAATATGGATGAATAGAACAAACCCGTGCCCTTTGTCTGCCATATCACTTGACACCCCAAAAGCTTTTGATAGGGTAGAGTGGGCACTTTTATTTGCTGCACTAGCAAAATTTGGGTTTGGTGAGGGTTTTTGTAAACTTATTAGTTTACATGCCCCTGGGCTGCAGTATTTACTAATGAGATGCTATCCCCGTTCTTTGATATATCTCGATCAACTTGCCAAGGATGCAGTCTCAGTCCACTCTTGTTTACAGTTTTCCTGGAACCACTAGCCACACTGGTTAGAGAAGAACCAAGATTAAAAGGAGTTATGGAGGCGGCAGGGAACATATATTATTTCTCTATGCTGATGACATTTTGGTACTGAGACAAGAAACAGCCAATTCTATATCAGTGTTATTAGAAATTATAGAAGCCTATTCCAAAGTATCTGGTTATGAAGTTAATTGGCACAAATTAGAAGCTATGCTGGTGTATCAAAACTGTTCCCTGAACCTACTATCTACATTTAATTTTAAATGGTTTTCAAAAGGTATGAAATATTTATGGATATAATTTAACCTTAATGTAGGAGAAATTATTACCACTAGTATAGAAACATTATTAAATAAAATTAAAGTTAATCTGGAAAATTGAAGTAAAATAAAACAATATGATAAAACACTTTCTTTGGGATGGAGGAAAGCCTAGGATTCATTTGGACAAGCTCTGCCAGCCAAAGAAGGGAGGAGGTTTATCATTACTAGAGATACACCGATCGACTGACCAGAGACCAGAACCGGCTGGTTTTCAGCGTGACCGACCCTGACCAGTGACTGGCCGGTCAGCATCACATATCTGATTCTGTGCCCCTCATTGTCGCACGCTTGTTCAGCACGGTCACGTCACGCACGCAGCAGACAAACTGGCTGTGATATTATACCCACCACAGCACTGATCACAGCTACACACTCTCAGACACATGCTTGCATGAAGTTGGTGTCAGCGACAGATTCCAAGAGTAGGATAAAGAGAAGACAGACAGTCTTACGAGACAGAGCAGCTGACAATGTCACAGAACAGCCATAAACTTAGTAGCTCTTCACGCTATTGTTAGCCAGCAGCAAACTGCTGTTCACAGAGGGACACTTAAAATCTCACCTCCTGTTCTGGCTGAAGAATAAACAACCTGTGTCTCCTCAAACATTTTCTCATCCAGACTCGTTTAAGTTCTGCATCTGTTTTTCTCATGGAAAAGTTTTACTGCAGCAAACTGTTGCACCGTGTCTGTCTCTGGTTTGTTTACATCTGTTTCCACAAGAGATAACGTGAAATCACTGAAGTTACTGACACTCTACTTACAGATGGAACCACTTAAAATTTCCGTTTGGTCAGTGTTAGAGCCCAGACCGATCCGTGACAGTTCCCTGTCGTCACCTGGCTGGGCTCGTAGCACTAATGAGATCCCCCGATATGACGTAGAGAATACGGGGCTGACTCGTCACGCCCATAAGTTCATTTTGTAGAAACTAGTTGCAATGGTCTGTTTATCCACCAGGAGGAGCAGTGAGTGTGGAAGCTGAAGTGCCAGTTATTACTGTAATCGTGGGTATATTTGATGAGGGAGAGAGCTTCCCACACAGAGCATATTTAATGATTATCAGGCAACTATAGGTCAGAAATATACTTCAGCTTTTTATTTCTCAAAAGAACTGCATAAGTAATACGGCTGGGGACTGGGCGATTTATTTTGAGAACAAAGCTGCGGTTGCATCACTAGTCTGAGAGGCTGACTTTATCTGCAGTGGTACCGAGATGAATAATGTACAATGTATGACATTATTGTGACTATATAAATGTAATTTATGGTGCTCTGAGATAGCTGTTAGGCCACCCCGCTACGTGCGTGCCACCGTTTCCAGTATGTGCAAAAGCCGAGAGCAAACTCTATTTAACCTCAGTGAAAATGTTGTTTTTCAAAGACTAAACGCCAACCAGTGCGGACTTAAGCTGAATATATATTGTTAGACAAAAACATTTTCTGAATTTTGGAAATGATTACATTGATTTTATTATTATTATTATTATTATTATTATTATTATGACTTTTGGACTGTACAACGCTCTGTATATGAAATGTGCCTCCTGCACGCAGCCTCATTGATCTGTCGCTGTCTGTCTGTCATGGAAATGATATTTTACAATTAATTTTATTTTAATTTACTAAAATTCGTTAAAGCAAGTCATTTGGTGTTTACAAAGTCATGATATTTAACTGAGACAGATTCACTCTGTTTGCGTTCACAGGCTGCTGCTGCGACTCCAGCAGAAGGCGGACACGGTGTGCGCTGTGGTGTTTCTCCATACTCAGGCTAATAAAGTCAGTGATCACTCAGTTAAAAAGGGAAGCTATGAAAAGCTGTCACATACTTGGCGTGAGAAGTTAGAAAGATTCTTAAAGGGGCTAGATGCGATTTCAATTTCACCGCTAGACATTGCAGCTCTAGTCTGCATCAAACCAAAACAAAAGTGGCTCAGGGGCACACCCCTCCTTTCCGCTCGCTTTCCCCTTGCTCTCCGTCTGCTCCACCCACATTCACATATTTCATACTCATTTCTCTCCATTTCTGCTATAGCAAGAATATGTGGACATACAATGTGATAACACACAACACTAGTGATTTTCAGTAAGCATTACTATTCCCTCTTGCTACTTTATAATGCTTATTGCTGACAAAGACCGAACGTGGTCTCTTTGTAGTGTTTTCTTCCGCCATGTCACTTTTGCAAAGTGAGCAGACAGTCCTCAATGACCGCAGCGCTTTTAAATATAGGGAGGTGGCGGTGGAGCAGAGGAGGAGGGGTTCACATGCACTAAAATGCACGCGCAGCAAGACCGGCTTACCAAAACAGAGGCTCCAGAACAACACACACAGAGGCGTGTCACGTGACTCTCTACCCCAGAGGTCAATACACCACTAATTGTGTACATAGCAAAAATAAAATTCCCTGAAAGCTAATAAGGCTGTATTTCGCCTATAGCCCCTTTAAGGAGATTTTGGCTGTCTTTATTCAGTGCAGTGCCGCGGGGTCATTTTACGCCTGAACGAGCGACAGTGTTTGCAATCGCATAAGGTGTGACCTGAAAAAAACAACCTTTTATGATTCACTGTAGGACATTTATCATTTACAAGGGTGCTTTATTAACGTTAAGTTTCAGACAGGAGACGTCAAGCGAGCTTCAGCAGGAAAAGATGCACCTCTCTCCCTCTCTCCGTCACACAAACACACACTTACATACAGTACACGGACACACCTCACAATCAACGCACACTCAACAAAGCTCTCCTCCTCCTCAGATAAAGACGATTGATCAGGTGAAAATGATGGTTAACATCGACATCTCTCCCTCATCAGATCGTCCCTCCTCTCTCACATCCTGAAGCTGTCAGTGTCTCAAATATTTGTTTCTTTTGATATGGCCTGGTGTTTCTTGTTTTTTCTTTAAAAATGTCTTGAGTAAACAATGGCTGTTGCTAAGCAACCTGACGTAAACCTATAAGCGCAGCTTATCCAGCTGTTTGTAGAGCAAAACCAACCCATCGGCTCTTCTATTCATCACATCATTAGCATCATGATGTCCGCTTTTGTTCTAACTGAATGTGTGAATGTGTGATCCAAACAGGTTTCCAGTCCCCACACTGTCACACACATCACACTGAGTGAACTACAGACTTTCAACAACTCATCATCACTGTCCATGTCTGAAATACCTAAGTAACATTTTACAATTCTTCATATTATAAACTAATGAAATTCGTTAAAGGAAGTGATTTGGTGTTTTTAAAGTCATTATATTAAGGTGAGACAGATTCACTCTGTTCACTTTCACAAGCTACTGCCACAACACAGCAGGAGCTGGCTCTGTGCCAGATTTCTTCCAGAAAAATTACTTAGAGACTAAAATAATTACTTCATATTTTAAAATATGCAGTTAGTATCTCAAAATCTTGTCTCTTAAAATAGTGAGAGTTCTTTTAAAATGACATAAGTATTCGTTTTCAGATACTAAGTCATGAATTTGAGTTATTTTCATAGTTTCTCATTATTCTGAGAGACTTACTCTCTAATATTTTGAGATCAGCAGACCTGATGCAGAACAAATTTGTGATTTTAAAAAAAGAAAATGTGTTTGTTGTAAATTCATAACATTAATATGAATTTGTCACGAGCAGCTTTCACAAAGTTGATAAAGTTTCCCCTAACTTCATAACTCAAAAGGAGCGCACGTGTTTGTCTTTGACGGTGAGAGAACCCCCACACCTCATTAACATGACCATGAACCTTTTTGTTCTAACTGAATGTGTGAATGTGTGATCTGAAGAGGTTTCCCAGCCCCCACACTGTCCCACAGATCATCACACTGAGTGAACTGTACGGACTATTCAACACATTGTCACTGTTGATGTCTCAAACTCATAAAAGTGACATTTTACAATTCCTAACATTATAAACTAAAAAATGATTTTGTCTCTTAATTAATGTTAATGTGATTTTCAAATTTAAGTCTCTTAATGAGCAACTATTTCAAAATGACAAGTGATTATTTTCAGGAACTAAGTTATTTTCATAACGTTTCTCATTATTCTGAGACTCAATATTTTCAGAGAGGGGAGACCTGGGCCAACGGTTAACTGGCATTGTGCATGAGTGAAATATTGATAAATAGTTAAAAGACTAGTATTTCTGGTGCTGACTAGCGAGGGTGAGGACATTTAATCGACATAAAGAATGTGCAACAACTAGTCCACTAAAGTCTTGAACTGATGACCACTAGTCAACTATAAAAATCTTCAGTCAGTGGCAGCCCTAGTAGAGTTTTTGTTGTTGTAGTTGCTGTAGTGTCTGGGTGATTGGTGCCGAGACTAGTATCTCTGTGAAAATTCATGTTGCTATCTTAAGTATACCGAAACAGTTTATGTTTCAAAGTGATTCTGTTCCAGACTTGTTGCTGCACCAGTTCATTCCCTGAAACCACTAAAATATTGCTTTATCTTGCTTGTAAATATCAAGGCCAAAAATGCATAAAAGCAAAAGAGGGTATGAGCTAGAAGAGGTGGTGAGCAGGGTCAGAAGGGTCAGAGATTATTTTATTTGCTCTTTTGTTGGTCCATTTGTGATAAAGTGATTCAAATGATGGAGGAGCGGAGCCAAATAATCTTGGATGATGACATGATGATATTGATGACCACAATATACTGTATATAGATGTCTGTGCTGTTTGATGTTGAAGATTATATCATGATGGTCTTATGTTGATCATGCAACCACCTCGCAGGGTCTCTGTGCATTTTACTTGCTTATTGTGAATTTTATATGCTGCTTCTCATTCAATTCTTAGGTTGTTGCTATGGCAATGGCAGTGTATGTAGATGCAGTGGCCAGTAGCTCCTTCAGATTTAGCAAATTAAGACAAAAGTCCAGGAATTTTCTCATGTTTATTACTGATGCACGAATTACTTATGACAGTTTTACACTCATCAGCATTGGGAAAGGAAGTACAAGAATCAAACTGCTACAGTGATACTTTTCAGAAGAACCAGAAACACAAATAAATGGCAACGAAAATTTAGGAGTAAATGGAAGCAGGAGTTTATCTGCTAGAATCTGACACATCTAAGGACATAATGTACCATGTGTGCCATCAGTTTCCTCAGCTGTTTGAGAAGTCTAGCTTGTTTTTCATTGGGAACACCACATCACAGTTGAAAGGAGAGTGGACAACACAAGTGTCATAGTTGAGGAAGGCTATGTTAAGTTGTGTTAAATTGTCTTTTTCTGTATTGTTTTTAGAAGCTTGCATTTGGGCCACCAAAAACATAATTTAGCCATGAAATATAGGGGCTTAGTGGTTTGTGGGGCCAGTGCTTAGGCATATTAGTGTCTATCTCTGCTTCAGAGCCTAAACAGTCATTGAATTTTACCCTCTAGGGGGAATAAATGTGCTGTCTAAATTTCATGTCAGCTTTTTGATTTTGGTATTTGCTGTGAATGAACTAGTGGTGGATCCAGTGGTGTTTCAGGAAAGTTGGGACGGTCCCCAAAATGATTGGAAACCAGTTTCAGCAATAAACAAGGAATTACATGGAAGAATAGACCAACTGACTGTTAATCCAAAATCTGGGAGACAAATAGCAGACTCTGCTCAGCTCTTGTTTATGTACTTGGCTCTTCTGAAGAGCTTCCAAAAGTACCCCAAATGTCTGACTCTGTCATATTAAGAAAATTGCATGCTTTAATGTCAGCATCTTGTCTTATCATACTAAATACAGCTGGTCCATCATTTTATTTTTTTTTTTTTTTTTTTAGGTTTTAAAATCATTCTGTAGTTTCCTCTCAGTTTTCCTTATGTATTCAAATCTGAGCAATATTTTTTTTTTTTTTTTTTTTTTTGCCAATAAGGCTTGTGACGTATGATGGTGATCCAGGAGTTTATGTCCAAAAGGAGACAGAAATTATTTGAGGACAGAATGTAATGTGATGAATGAATGTGGTGTAGTGCAGGATGTTGTCCAATAGATGGAGCTGAGAGATCATAGTCTGTCCTGAAACTGCACAAAAATTAACCAGTGTCTTTTTCACCTTATGTTTCTTTTTCTTCTCTTCATCCTTCTCTCCTCTCCTTAGATGGATCAGCTGTCAGATGAGGAGGTGGAAGTCAGGGAAGAAGAAGAGGATGAGGAGGAGGACAGTGATAAGGAGGACCAGGACCTGGATAAGATGTTTGGAGCCTGGCTGGGGGAGCTAGACAAACTCACACAGGTACATGCAGCAGGGAGGTCCAAAGCTGAGAAAGACTCCGTAGCATGTGATTGTCACAAGAATGTCATAAGTCACCCTAAAATCTGATCCCTGCCTGCTGAAAATACATGGATAAATTAACTTCATCCCCACTGCAGTATCATGCAAACATGCCAGAATGTAGTGTTGCATACTTACACATTCATTTTCTCCTTCTTCCTTCTATCCATCCAGAGTCTGGATGATGGACGTCCAGAGCAGCCCCTCAGCAGAAAGCTCCCCTTAGACAAGAGACTAACATGGCCAACTTTTCTTACAGATTCTCCATCTACAACATCAACGGTCAGACACTTCAATTCCTTTGAAGTTTGATTAACTTAAAACACACACATTTCCTCTCTTGCTCTGTTGTGATCTTGTCTCACATCCTGATATCTCTGTGTCTGCAGAGGCATTGAATCAGGGGGAGAACGTGGATCTTGATGCTCTCATGGCAGATCTCTGCTCGATTGAACAGGAACTCAACACCGTCAACACCAAACCCAACAGTGCTGGCAGCATGGCTCGCCTGGGTCTAAGTGACGCCAAGGTACACACAGTCGCACATGCAGAATTATCACCCACAGAATTTCCTATCTGAACTTGAATATATGAAGGATTAAGTTTTCTTTGGGTGAGTTTTGGCTGTCCATCAGTTATAATTACTTTCTAGATGCTGTCTGATTTCATTTTCAAAACAATGAGGCAGATACTTATACTGAACCCTGAACTCAGTAATTTTCATGTTTAAATCAGTCTAAAATAAAAGCCCTTATAGAGATCAGTCATTCTTTTTGCAGCTGAATGCTAAGGTTTTTGTCTTTCATTATCACTTTTGTCCCAAATTGATGACATCATGATGTTATGTGCAGTGCAAAATCTAGTGACAACCTGCAGTGGCACAGTAAAGTGGCAGCACACAAGCAAATTGATCATTCATGCTAGAAAGAAAAAAGGATTGAGTCACTAGTTTTGAGCAGTTAATTGTTAGTTGTGTTAAGAATTTTTTTTTTCATATGTCTACATTCAGAATTATTTTGGATCAATATGTTTTGTGTGGGGGCGGCATGATGGCGCAGTGGTTAGCGCTGCCGCCGCACAGCAAGAAGGTCTTGGGTTCGGATCCCCGAGCCGGCAGGGCCTTTCTGTGTGGAGTTTGCATGTTCTCCTCGTGTCCGCGTGGGTTCTCTCCGGGTACTCCAGCTTCCTCCCACAGTCCAAAGACATGCAGCATAATAGGTTGATTGGTGACTCTAAATTGCCAGTAGGTGTGAATGTGAGTGTGAGTGGTTGTTTGTCTCTACGTGTCAGCCCTGCGATGAACTGGCGACTTGTCCAGGGTGTACCCCGCCTCTCGCCCAATGTCAGCTGGGATAGGCTCCAGACCCCCGCGACCCTCATGGATAAGCGGTTACAGAAAATGGATGGATGGATGTTTTGTGTGTTTTTACACAAACATAAATTGCAGACTGCCTGCTTCGCCAACTGAGGCGACCATGCCATGCTGCACACCTCATCTGTGTAGGGTTTTTTCTGTGTGTACCACCAGGCCTGAAAACAAATTAGGCATATTAGGCACTGGGGAAATAATATCAAAATGCCTTTGTACTCTGCTCCTAAAAATGATCATATCTTAAAAACAAAAAAAAAATGTACATATTTCAAATAACTTATGGGGCCCTATCTTATACCCAGCACAAAGATGTGCTGGTGGCACAGGTGGATTTGCTATCTTACACTGGCGCAGTTGCCATTTTTGCCACGTCTGCAAGATAGCAAATGAACTTGTGCCTGGTCTGTGTGGCCATCAGCGAGAGGTCTAAAAATGAAGGCAACACGAAGGCGTGGCCAGGTGCATTTGCTATCTTGTGCTGGGTGCATTGGAGTAAAAAACACTTGCAACTGGCTAAAACCTGGCCAAAGCGCAAAGTCTGTGGTGCAATTGGTCTGTCTTCACAAGATAGCACCCAGCACGTTTGGCCAAAGCAAACACACACGTCTCCACAGTCACAAAACGCCTTAATTTTATGTTAAAGTGATATTCCACTCTTAGATAATCATCCACTCAATATGTACTCACCTCTATGCCGATGTGAAGATGGGTGAAGATCTTAAGTTCACAAAACAATCCTGGAGTTTCAGCAGAAAATAGGGTTGCAGCTAATGGCAGTGAATGGAGACCAAATGTAAATGTAAAAAAAAAGAACACAAAACAAACACAAAATGTCTCCATCCTGCTTGTGTGGTGTAATCCAAGTGTCGGCGAGCTGCGACATTAAAATTTAATCGACGCCAGATCAGCGCCATGTTTACATCCTACCGGCTACATGCTACAGTTCACATTTCAGCACACGGGTTGGGATCACAGCTGTCAGATTGTCTTTAACAGATCAGTCAGCGTGACAGCTGGAGCAGCTGGAGTGTTTGTGTCTGCGTGTTTATTGGGATCCAGAAAAACAAGGTTTTAACAATTATGATCTTATATCATATCTGACCACGAGACCAGTCTGACCCGGGGAGAAAATGGTGTTCTTACAGAAAATCAGAGCCTGATGTTGGATGGATAACGTGTGTAATTTTGCGTAGGGGTTGTAGCTGCACCTTATTCCTGTTCAGTTGGGTGTTCAGTCGGGTTGATGTCCAGTTTCGTATCATAGGAGAGGAACAAAAGGAGTACTACCTTTTTCTGCCACCAAGTCTGCTACAAATCCCAATACTAATGATAATTTTAATAACAATAACATAACTTATAGAAAAAATCTGTAGTAGCAGCACCCCGGACTATGTCTATTGCTGAGTTCAATCTATATGTTAAAGGTTAATATTTTATTTTCTTAAGACAGAAAAGTACATTTTTACACAGTTTAGTTCTTTGAATCTTGGTCTGTGCAGTCAGCCCGTTCTCACTGAGTCACTACTCTTTCTGTCTGTCCCCAGGTCCGTCAGAAGCCTCCAGCAGGCCGCAGCAGCAGGCAGCAGCCAGCAGGGAGCAGCAGTGGTGGGGGTGGTGGACGAAGTAGTGACAGTGTTTGTGGTGGGGGGGGTAGTAGCGGGGCGAGCAGTAGCAGCAGCAGCACTAGAGCATCGCCGGCTGGCACTATCAGAGCACCCACCGGGCATCATGGGAGACCGGCACTGGCTTCTAACTTCAGTCTTGATGACATCACTGCCCAGCTTGAGAAGGTGAAATTTATTATAAATCTGAATGTGTGTAAATTACATTTTGGAACATCTCTCGTATGTACTGCGTTTTGTGGTATTTTTGTATACATCATTTAATTCAACAAAAACTCATATAATAATAACATAAAGAAATGGTGTGCTGTTTGTAAAGACAAGACTGTTTGGTCTAATGGGGTTCATGGAGGTCTGGAAAAATTCAAGCAGAAAGGGACACAGTGGGCTCCCTTGATACTATTAATAGAAATAGATCAATGAGAATTGCTTGCACAGCCTGATGCTGGTGCTCAGCAAAGAAGGAAACTTGTTTCAGTATTTTTGTGGGTGGTTTCCTCTAACTGTGGTCAATATTTTTCTGGACCTTTTAGATATTGTATGTTGTTGTTTTTTGTTTTTTTTGTTGTTTTTTTTCCTGCGTAGGATTACCTGGGTTGAAAACTGTGTACCAAACAGCCACCAAAGCACCGAGAAACATTTGCATGCTTAAACACACATTTCTACATTCTATCAACATTCTGTGTTCACAGAAATTGAATAGCTATTGCCATGACAACATGGTAGCATTTGCTTTTGTCTTAGTAACACTGAATACAACCCAGAGGTGCAGGCTGTGAAGGCAACCAGCTGGCAGAAAGTCAGCGTTGATCTGATCCACCAGATTGGTTTCTGGACCTTTTTAAGCTGTCGGGGTATCAGCCAGATATGACCAATCCACAATTTACATTTCTTTTTATGTGTTTGTACCGCCAGTCATAAACAGTTTTCAATCTCTTAATAAAAATAATAAAAATGAGTTCCACACAGTGAAGTAGCCCAGCATCAGTTCATACAAAATGCCTCTAGACGCAACTGGATAGACCTACAACCACTCACAGCAATGAAATGTGACATAGCGCTAAGCCATGGAAAAATGTAAACAGATTACAGTGTACGGAGATGAGTTGTGATGGTGTAGCATCGACTTGTCTGTGTACATTCATACTCAGATATTTTAGTGTCTAAATGACTAATGGGCACCAAAAGTTTTGAAGTTGGTCCAGATGATCACGTCAGATAGCAGCCACAAAACGAGATGCAACGGCTGCAACGTCATCCATGGCGGAAACTGCAACCATCAAAGTTCGTCCACTAAAAGTGCTTGTTTTTGCCACTGACAGCCTCAGATTGTTATTCCAAGCGTCTGACAACATTATGGAAAAGAATCCCCACAGAGACAGACCTTTTTGTTAAAGAGTAGGATTCTTTTAAAATCCTTTTTAGCCTGCATTATGTGTGAGGGATGACATATATACTCTACAGATGATGCAAAATCTGCTTCATGTGGTCAGGCCAACACACCTGGTTTGTTTGATCTTTGAAACCAACCTTTATGTCCCATCCTCTGTATCTGCTTACATATCAGGCCTCTCTCAGTATGGATGAAGCTGCCCGTCAGACCTCTTCCCACTCTCTTAGCTCTGTGTCCTCCTATACATCAGCCACAATGCGTCGGCCTGGATCCTCTCAGCGCCAACATCGGCGCACAGGATCAGTCGGCACAGTCAGCGAACATGAGGTAAAATTTAAGCTTTAAATTGACCTTGGCCTTTTTCTTTCCTTTTCACAATTTATGAATAAAATATCACATTTATTTATCACAAGTTTGGCCTGGAGAGCTTGAAAAATTGTGGAGCCTACTCCAGTGTCCATCTCACTGTAAAGCAAGGAATCTCTGTCTATCTATATGTATGTAATTTGCCCATCTTGAGAATTGTTCATCCAGTCTACTTCAAACTTGCCGTGTGTTGTTGTTTTTGTTGTTGTTGTAGTTGTTGTTGGAGGCCCAAAGAAGTGCAGGGTTAAATTTGGGCACGCAACATGTCCAATATTAATACATTTTGAATATGGTGATAGCACTGTATGCAGTAGTGGGTGCACTATGCACTGCACTGCTGTTCATGCACCATCTCTTGCGATGGAAGCCCAGTACTGTGAATAAGATGAACCAAAACTCAAAATAATGAGTCAGTATCTTAAAATAATGCAAAACTTTCTCAAAATAATGACTCAGTTTAGTTTTTTTAAAGACCATGGGAAGACCACCAGAAAATGGTTTAAATGAGCATTACAGACTGTTATAGTCTACATAACAATCATTTATTTTTCTTGCCACACACTCATTAATAAAAAAAACATTTGCCAGTGATTATCTGAACTGTATATTAATCCAGTTATGAAATAAATCCATGTTATGACTAGTTTAATTTTGAAGTCAAGTACTTCAATAAAAAATACTGATTCTCCAGTTAAGGGAAAGGGTTTCAGTGACATGCAGTGATTCAATTCATCTATGTGTCTGGGGTCCCCATAGCTCACTTGGTAGAGCATATCACAACCTCTCTCTCTTTCTCCCCACCTTTCCTGTCTACCTTCAGCTGTACTATCAAATAAAGGCACATATGCCCAAAAGAGAAATAATAATAAAAATTAATCTGTATCACAGCTATCCCTTTGAATTTAAGTTCCAGTATTCCAGTATTTTTCTGATCATGCATCTTACAAATATTAATTAACTGTTTGGTATTATTAGTAATATCATAACACAGCAGTGATGTGGAAATGATGATGATTAGATGATTGAATAAAATATTGAAATGTTAACATTTATCTTGGGTGAATTAATTGTTAGTCTGCATTAACTGAGTAACAAAAATGTCTCTGGGATAGCTGATAAATTAGTCAGCTATTCAAAGAAAGAGTTGTTAGATTAATCATAAAAGTTAGGTGCAGCCCTAGACTTTATAAACAGAGCCATTGGGTTAGGGTTATCCCTCTCTCTGGACAGCGCTTTTAATGAGGCATCTGCTAATCTGAGTTATAATGTTTTGATAACCCTACACAATTAGTGTCAAGCATGTGATGTTTGAATGACCAGTACTCGAAAAATCAGCAACACCAGAGGCTAAGTGTAGAAACTGGTCCTGATGTGTGTGAGTCAAGGATCACACCAGCTTAGGGCAAAACTGCAGGGTTTATTATTAACAATGCAGAGCAGACCAGGTGAACACAATCAACATCCCGTGACTTCCTGACTGAATGCCCAACAAGCATTCTGATTGACTGGCTGCAAATAGGACTACAAATACGGTGGCTCGTAAGGGACAAACAGAACAACCATTTGGCCAGATGATCTACACTAAGCAATCAACCTGTTCAGAACAGGGATGTTTTGAACGGGTACTGCACTACTATAACCAATCAATATTTCTATCAACTTTACATCTCTGAATTTGAACCTCTGGGATTTGGAGCAGTGAAGTCTCCAACTGACCTTTATGTTTCTTCAAGTATGAGAATGACAAACCTGATCTGTTTTCTGAACTGTGATTTCTCTTCTCATTTTCTCGATATGCCCCTTTAGGTTGGTTCAATTGTTCACTCCTCTGTCACCTCAGCATCTGGGGGTTCTGTTAACTCTGCCTCTTCCATGGATTCATTGGACAGTGTCCTTCGCTCTGAATCAGACTGTCTGCAGCCTTCAGTCACACCCTCAGCTGAAGCCAGTAAAGGTCATCACAACACAGAGGTATATGCCTGATTTTATGAACAAAATGATTAAAAAAGAAAATAATCTTCCTCAGACATCTGTTAAATACAGAGTCGCCATCTTAAATACCCATAATCCATATCTCACATGACATACCACGCCTGTTGCACATTGCCATCAGTTAAATATTAGAAAAAAATATGCTTCATATTAAACATATACATTGATTTATATATCTAGGATACATATACAAAAGACAGGAAAAATCACATATGCAATTACAGCATATGCAATGCATGTATCCCCAGTAGTTTGGACTCTGGACTCAGGACTATCTAGCTGACATATATATACAGCCCATTAGAGGTGTCTCTGTCTATATACCCATTATTATAGAGATAAAAAGTAACCCCATATGGCAGTGGCTAATGGCAGTGTTACTGTTGGAGACATTGCACAGGGTATTCATTCATAAAAATGATCTCATGTCAAAATCCTCATTAAGGCCTGTTGGGGCCAAAGTGGCCAGTGTATGTATCCAGAGGATTTCACTTTTTAGGAGCATAGAGTTTATGCTCCCCCCTCTTCATGGATGTTTTAACCTCAATTCCTACATATCTGAGAGCTATCCAAGGTGCTCATTAAACACAAAAATCTAAGGAATAATTCTCATAATGCTGACATGAGAGTCCCATCACAAAAGTCTACCCCTGGATCAAACTCACTGAAGTGCTCACTGACTGGGATTATGCTGTGTGTACTGTTGTTTCTAGCTGATTATGAAGAGACTTGGTGCTTCAGCCAATAACTGGCTAAAATACAGCAAAAGTTATTAACATACATACAGTTTGAGAATGGGGGCATGTATGCACCCATCTGTGCACCCATGGCTGTGTTGGTTGGTTTGGTGAGGCGTATTGTTGGCACGTAGCTATCTTAAGGCAGCAAAAAGTGATTGCGCTATTGACCAACAAATACCCAGTCTAAAGTCAAAGGTAGAGTAATGTGCCTACGTAGGCAGGTTCACAGCTCACAAACACTCTGCTTGTAGGACACTGCAGTTAATTCACAGGCCTTAAAAATTAACATTCTGATTAATCATGAACAGTGGCAGCTGGTCAATAGGGGACGCCACCCAACATGTCCCCACATCCTAGAACTTGGGAAGACTTCATTACTGTGTAAAAATATACTGTATATTTCTTGAAATTAGCAAGGATAATTTTGTGTAGTTTGTGAGTAAAATGTATAATCTACAATAAAATGGTGGTGTTAAAAATGTTCAAAATGGTTTACGTTGTCTAAAGTTACATGTTACATGTTTCTAGATTGGGGTGCAATTTTTTGCCCCATTGACTCTTGCTATAAGTTGTACATGCGCAGTTCGGTCCTCTCAATACAAGAGATTGGAGCTTGGTGGGGCGCACATTACCTGCGCCCAGCATGATATACACATTGTCAACCTCTGGATGGCAGCAGCAAGTGATTGGCGTGATCTACATCTGACAATACAGCAGAGTGAGATGTGTTGATAGTTGGAGGAGTTTAAAGCTTCAGCTGCTAGGATGAAAACTTTGCGATAAGTAAGGTGTTTTGAGAGGAGAACATTAGAAGAGAAGACTTAAAGAACCTGGACCTGATCAGCCCCGCATCATAAACCAACAACAACCAAAGGAAGATGATAAACTCTGGAAAATATAGTGACAGTGGAACTCAGCATCACACTGGGACCAGGTGATCAGACAGGTTAGCTGGGTTGGATTAAGTATTCTCATCCTTTACTTCAGTAAAAGCACTAATGCCACTGTGAAAATACTCCACTATAAGTAAAAGTCCTGCAGTCTAAACCTTACTTGAGTAAAAGTATGTAAGTTTTATCAGCTGTTGTCAGTGTGAAAAGTAAAAGTAACCATTGTGCGGTAAAATATTCCCTGTCAGTAACTAGTGACTGTACCTGCCAGATAAATGAAGTGAAGTAAAAAAGTTAAGGAGAACTATAAATAAGCATAAAATGGATGTAATTTGAAACTTCAGTACAGTACTTGAGTAAATGTACTTAGTTACATTCCTCCACTGGTGATGATAGAAGTTGAATATGTAATGTTGGTCCTTTACAAACTTTTAAATAGTGTTGTTTTGTGCAGAAAAGGGGCAGCACACCTCAAAGCAGGTACTTTATATATGCTTGTTAAAGACATTTAACCACAGAGTCATTGAGAAATTTACATCTCTCAGGGAAAACAAAAAAGTAATTTTAAGCCTTAAGATGGCAATTTACAAATTTAAAATGTACCATATTTTTTTTATTTATTCTCAAATGTTATTTTTTAATAGGTTTTACTGTGTTCATAATAAGCATTATAAACTGTAGCATAAAAGATAATTATTATGAAGGACTTGCACTAATTGAAGTACCTTAACTTACCTTAATTAAGCAAGTTCCATTTGGCTAAAAAAAACATGTTCATTCAGCTCAGCACATACAAATAAAGGCCTTTTCATATATTAAAATACACTGGTGCTATATGGTAACATTTTCAATATAGCCCCCTGTAGAAAAAATTGCCAGTTGCCACTGATAACAAATGAGGTGCAGGTGGTTGAAATAGGATGAAGCTGTGTGCACATAAGAGACAGAAACTGTGCAATTTATGGACAGCTACCATAACTTCCTATGCTTGCACTGATTGCTCAAATCCGACAGAATCGTCAGGATCTGATAATTAATGTTCTGTATTCTACTAAACATGCAAAAGATCTCACACACAGCTCTGATGGAAGTCAGGATTTATACATGAACTTTGACTGTCTACATAAATTATTTTCTTTGTTTCCTCTGCAGAGTTTCCTCTGCCCTATAAAGTTTACAACAGATTTTAGTTTTGTTGCTCAAATATTAAATACATTTCAGCACATATCGAAACAAAAGTGAAAGCAGCCTATCTGATCATGAAATCATCTTTTAAATGATGTTGAGCAGCTCAGGCTTTCCAGGTGATTGTCTTGTATTGATATATGAATGTTTTCTTTGACGGTTTACATTAATGATCAGAGAGTCTGCTTTCAGTAATTAACACACTGTAGTAACATTTCCACGTGCGTTGTAATATCACTGCTCATTCTTCATGCCTCAGATCATGTGTAAAGCACACAGTTAGGACAGGGGGAGACACTCCATCCTATTTCACCCAACTGTAGCTCATCCATTGTTAATCACAATGCAAATTTTCATGACCTGCCAATCCTATAAGTTAACCGCAATGCCTGAATCACCAGTGGGTTATTTCAGCATTTCCACTTGCTTCTCTGCAACTTGCTGAATCTGTCATTTAAATAGCAATACGCTAGAGGCAGGCACACCTGCCTCTCTCTGGAGATGATGCTCTGATTGGTTTAATTCATGCTATGACCAAAACATACTGATGATTAATTGAGAGACTAAATACAGCCTTTGTGCCTAGATTATGCACAATTTATATAGCAAAGTGGAGTTGCCAGTTGCTAAATGCCTGTGTGCCATGCACTTGAGACCATACACTATAGATTCTCGAAATAGGGCTCATGGTCTTCTCCAACAGTTCACCCCTCCTTGCTGCAGCAAGGGCTTGTGATGGCAGGCATTTATTTTACTCCTGGCTGTGTGACAGTGATTCAGACTGTCCTCATTTCTTTTAGGATCTAAATCACTCAGTTTTTCTGTCCCAGAATCTGCTGAAAAGAAAAGCCTGGTCATAATCTGCCCTTCATCATCTATGTAGTCACATGTGAACAATTCACAGCTGTGCTATTCACAAAATATGAATAGGATAAAAAGCCAAAAATAGCTCATAACAATTACAGGGATTGGTTTTTGTAATGCATTTTCCATTGGACTGGGCTTTTTGAGCATTTGTACCTCAATTCATCTTTTGTTAGAAAATGGTTAATTGTTGAATCTCAGAACATGATTTAAGTTCATTTTTTTCCATCTTGAGCCCCTCTTGCCAGAAAAGCAGCATATACCTCATGCATAACAATTTACCGAGGCCATTGTAGCAAGTGAGCACGGGCCGACAGACATCAAGTGCTTGTGTGTCAGCCTCTGACAGTAGTTAGCAGAGAAGTCAGTTCTTTCCTTTATTTCCTTCCTGTCTCTTCTTCCCTCCCTCTGCACTGTACTCTCACAAAGTGACTTTCAAATACATTTCTTCTCCAATCAGTAGTCAACATGGACACAGGCACTAATTATCCTTCTGTAAACAGCACAGTCAGGTCCTCCATGGTTGCTGCTGCACACAGGTTTACAAGAAAATGTGAAGATAAATCCGCTTTTCAGTCCAAAAAGTTTGAAAAACAAATGCTGAGCTCTCCTCTGGCAGGTCTGTGATTTCTGCGGTGACCGCTGCTCCAGAGGGGTTGAAAAGCAGGAGTGAAAATAAATCTACTTTTTAATCTCTAAAGTGTGAAACATACACTCTATCTCCCCTCCTGCCAATAAAGGAGTCAGCATTAGAGCGACTCTGCTGTTTCTTCCTCCAGAAGCTCCAGTTTGCCACCAACCCTCTCATGTAGAGCTCCCTGGCTCTGAGCACCTTTCTGTTGGCTCTGTGTCACAGCTCCACCACACCAGCAAAAGCCCTGCGATAGACACAAATGATTGCAGCTGAAGGTAGAATCAGTCAAAGTAACCAGGGGGGCTGACAAACTCCTGGGCTGAGCAAGTTTGAAGTAGATTAGATGAGCAGATCTCAAGATATGCAAGTTACATGCATACAAACATACATACACAGATAGAGAATCCTTGGTTTATAGTTAGTTAGATGCCAAGGGACAGGAGAAGAAAGTGAGTTGTCCATCTGGACTCTTATTGTGAACATACCTGGGGACTTACTGCTAGCTGCCATCTTTGTCAATTACTTAAAGGGATAGTTTGGGTTTTTTGAAGAGGGATTGTATGAGGTACTTATCTATAGTCACTGTATTGACTACTGCAGATGGTGCTTGGCATGCCACCAAAGAGAAGCAGAAAGGAGTACCAACACCCAAGCTAAAGAAAGTGGAGAGGGGTAACCCAACTAAAAAACAATATCAATGCATACTATATTTAGAATATTTTCACTACTTTACCTTGCCGTCAGACACCTCTTTCAGATGGGAAATGGAAGCTGTTACATTGCTCTCTCCAAAGCCACGAGATTCCTCTGACATAAAGTATTCTTACCTTTGCAGAACACAGGAGTTCACTTGATTCCAATTGTGAGGCAACAGTCATCATCACACCACCGTAACGTACGAGAGTTTGATTTACTTATGACATGTTTTTAAAATAACTAGAATGGTTTATCAACTTGCACCATCTACTCGGAGGGGGGTGGGTAGTGTCATAGTTTATAGCATAGGGACATTAACCAAATTCTGGTATTTGACACATTGGGATTGAGCACAAGCTGGAAAAATATGAAAATAGTACCATATTGTGAGTTACAGCCCTATTAGTGCATATGCTCATTGATGATAAAGTGAATATACTTACTATATTACTATTGTAAATGAAAGTAAGGTAAAATTTTTAGGCAGGAACAGGCTCTGATGTCTGCAGTTAGAACGTCTGTGCACAACTTGAAGTACAGGTAAATTAGGTACAGTAGGGAGCTACACAATGCTTGATGCCCTATGTGTATGAGAAGGATACACACATACACTTGATTGCAAAGTTTTCCTATGTAGCCTAAAGTAGCTCTCTGAACAGGAGCTCAGTGTCCTAGAGGGCAGTTTTGTTGGTCAGATATTGACAGCTAACTCTGTGTGTGTGTGTGCATGTGTGTGTGCGCGTGTGTGTGTGTGCGTGTGTACATGCGCATACATGTGTGTATGTATGTTTGACCTAAATATACATATGCACACACCCACTCTTAAGAGATTATGAAAGATGAGAACAAGATCACTTTTCAATGTTTGAAAACAATGTGTAGGTTTGTGTTTTTTCTGTCTTTGTAACGACAATAAATGGGTACCAGATGTCAACAATATCTCCCAAGATTTCTTCCACTACTCTTACAGACACAGCCCCACTTTGTTTCTCAATGTGTCCTTTTGTCCAGTAAAAAGGGTAGGAACTAGGGGTGTAACGATTTGTTTTAACAACGATTCGATTCGTATCATGATTCGTGGTTGCCGATACGATTCAAGGACGATATTGGTTCATTTAGAATGATACGATCCGAAACGATTCAGTGACTTGAAATCGATTCAGTAACTTTTCAGCCAAAAATTCAACCAGTGTGACTGTGAAATAAATACCTGGATACTGGACAGTGCAGGTGAAGTTTCCTAGATTCCTGTTGTTTCTTGTGAGGGAATCAGGTATAAATTAATTATGGATATAAACAAACAAGTAAACAACAATTAATGGCAAATGCATTCATATTTTATTTGAATAAAGTGCCCAGTCTCTGACTAAACATGCTGGCGAGGCCTGACGCTTCTGCAGAGCTGATGTTACCTTGCGCTGCTGCTGCAGCGGGAACGCTGCAAGAGGTGCCTGGACGGTCGGCATTGTGTGAAATCCCATGGCGCCTTAGTAGGTGGTTGGAGAGATCTGTCGTGTTGCCGTGGTATTTTACTTGACCTTTACATGTCCTACAAACAGCGAGCGACTTATTTAGAACATCTTCGTCTTTGCAAAAGCCAGTGTTTCCACACACTGGACCACAATGGTGGCTTGATAATTTCTCGCTTACTGGCTTCTCCTCTGCCATCCGCCACGCTATGTTTTGTTGTCTGCTGGCACGTGGTGATGATGTCACAGACAGGCAGACTGAATCGAGTAATGTTTAACGTCTTTATCATTAAAAGTGCTTAAAAAACACATCCATATAAAGTCTGCCATGCTTAAATCCAATGCGTTATTTCTTAGTATCGATACAATCGATTGATTACCTTTTAAAATGATGTTAGATCGATATATGTCGTTCGGAAGGCCAACTTGCCGAGCACAGATTGATGTAGTTGGATCATAGGAATATAAATCGATACATCGATGTAGAAGATGAATCGTTACACCCCTAGTAGGAACCCACTGTGGCTCTGTAATGAACCTCAGTCTGCTCAGTAGGAACCTGCTCAGGATGAACTTTTGTTCGCCAGCACTGCTGCACATGCATGCATGTGGGATTACATACAGCTCACTGAGCCCCAGACTTGGTCCATGTCTGTGGAATTCACATTGACCATAAATGTGAGTAAGATCATAAGTAATTTAACGAATAAATAATTTATAAAATCTGCTTTGTATCCTGCTGGCCTGGAGTTAAAATCCTGTGTGTGTATGCCCTGATTTTCTGTCTAGCCCACCAGTCTCCTATGAGTAAACCCTGTAGCAGCTGTGTACCTATTTATTTAACCTTTATGTCTCCAGTCCACTTCAGTTTGTAGTCTCAAGTATATTGAGACAACAGTCTTTACTGGGACACCTTACATGTAACCCCACTGGTTTTTAATCAGTGTGCAGTTTGTTTCCAGCATAATCAACACTGAGTGAGAGCTTCCAAATGCAAATGTTTGTAGTCTCACTGTCACACTGTTTTCCGCAGAGGAAACAGTAACAATCTATGTGCCCAAAGAAGAAAGAAATGGGCAAATTGAAACATTTTAAAAGTGATATTTGTACATTTGATTACATGGCGTAGGTGTTGGACAAAATAAGGTCATTAAACCATGCTGGTAAATGGCTGTTTTTTTTCTGCATTCTTTTATTTCATTTAGCTGGACTTCCATGTATCTCCAGCAGTTCCAGTAAAGTTTGATAGCATAACACGTTTCAAAAAACATAAAGATCAGGTTTAGTGAGTCAATTTCTATACCTGCAAGAACAGGAAATATGCCAGAACGCATGCAATGCTTTAATGGACCACTTCCAACATGCTGAGATGAATAGTATTTTTTAATGCCGTTATCTCAAGGCTATGAGTAAAATATTTTATCTTGAGATAAAAAGGCTTCTTTTTAGTCTTAACATAATTTATCTTGTTATCTTGAGAAAACAATGTGCAGATTTATTGAGATAACAAGATAATTTATCTTTTATAGACAGATAGATATATAGATATAGATATCTTTTTTACCGCAGGATCACAAGATAATTAAGATGAGTTGACATGAGTGTCTGGTTTATTTGATCACACCTGATTTCAGCCTTCACGTTCACTGTCATGACTGAGAGGGAGAGTTTATAACTGAACAGTAAGTTGAGGCATAAATGTATAGTTTCATTTTTTGCAGTTATATCATTGGAGCTTCACACCTAGTGTCATCCAAGCATGCATATTGTAATTGGAGTTTTGTATTTTAGTGTCAATTTTTTTTAAATTCCTCAATATTTAAAAAGGGCTTTGTTTGCGATCTTATTTAAATTTCCCTTGCTCATTTAGAAATTCTTAAACATCATTCTGGGAAAAATAAAGAAAATCTGAGTAGAATGTGTAGATTAAAGGAAAGTGAGCTCACAAAAAAATTAATCATAACAAAATATCAGCTTGAGTGTGTTGAACACAGACTGATGATGATATACAGCAATTTACAGGATCTGATAGATTATCTTCTGGAGGTGCCCTCTTCAAGGGCAGCTCATGATCTTAGATATGTAGCCTAGTTAGAAATAAGCTCTAAATTACTTTATATGACTGTTGGTTATTGTGTTCTTACATGTCCTTTCCATCCCTGATGTAATCCATTTATTATGTGCACAGTTCTCCTTCACAGGTTCCAATCTAAATCTCTGAACGCTCAATCAGCGATGTTGATGGTTTTTTTTTTCTACTGTTGACTTCTGCTTCACCACACAGCTTTCTGCTAAACTGCCACTTTCAGTCAATAAAACACCAGATTTATTCACCAGAATTCTCTCTCTCTCTCTCTCTCTCTCCCTCTCTCTCTCTCTTTCTCTTTAAAGCACTCCTATCTGGACAGGGAAACCTCTCTGATTCTGAGAAACATAGCAGGAAAACCTTCCCACCTGCTGACCAAGGTGACACCTGATTCTTTACTGCATGTCTCTCCTTTCTACTTACCTGGCAAAACCCTATCCCCTTTTGTATCTCTATAAATGTTTCTCCATTTTTAACTATTTCCTTATCAGTAGCATTGAAGAAGGACAAGTTTGTGTGTGTTAGTGTTATACACAGTGCCCTGTTTAGCAGCAGTATGCCTGTGTCCCAAAGCTTTACAGAGGCTGTGATAAAACTTAGTGTCTCCATGCAGTAACAAAACTCTCACTTTCATGGTAATTTATACAGAGCACTAGTATACACACTAGTATAATTGTAGCCTAATTAAAAAAATAAATAAATAAAAATTTTGGTTGAGTGAGGAATGTGCAAATGCTACATGCATGGTTTCTAATGACTGAACACACTAAACTGAATAAATAAACAAAAAATATTGGAATAACAACTCGCTTTTCATGCATTAGCAAGTAATGATAGTGATAATAGTTGTTAATATGCAGTTTCACATTTATGAATGAGTCATAACTAATAATATATATATTTTTTAATTTTTGCCTTTATTGACAGGACAGCTAGAGAGTAGACAGGAAACGGGGCAGAGAGAGGGGATGACACGCAGCAAAGGGCAGAAGGCAAGAGTCGAATCTGCGGCCGCTGCAGAGGACTAACAGCCTCCATACATGGGTCAGATGCTCTACCAACTGAGCTAAACATCCGCCCTAACTAATAATATTTTTAACTTAATAATCTTTTTTCTTTTGTTTTTGGGATGCTGTGTAGAACGAACATTTACAGTCATTTATATTGTAATTTTCTTTTGCACTTTTTGACATATATTCAATTAAAGACAGTACAGAGACAAGATATTTAATGTTCAGACTGATTAATTTTATTGTTTTTTAAAATTATACACTGAATATACACATTCTGAATTTGATGCCGGCAACATGTTCCGCAAAAAGCTGCGACTGGAGCATGTTTGCATTTTTGTGTTTCTTGTTCTTGTCATTTGGAGCAAGCATATAGATGCTTATTTTGGAATAAATACTAAACATAGAAAAAATATATAGACACATATATATAGACATATATCAGATAGGGGTTCTCAACCTTAAGTAAATGAAGGGCCACTTTGGACTGGTAAAAACAGCCACCATCCCAAATAAATGTAAAAAATTGCATTGAAATATAAATAAGGAGAAAAAAAAGAACATATATATATATATATATACATACACACATACACCACCTGTCATAAAAACGAGAAAACATAAATATTTTAGAAATCATTCAAAAACTTTTTTTTATTTTTATTGTTATTTATTTGGCAAATAACAAACTGAAACAAATAAATAGTCTTTTTTCAGACATAATAACCAAAAAACTTATAGTTTAAATATTTTGTATGATCTCTTTTGGCCTTTGGCCTCAACAGTCTCTTTTGTTATTGAGTTCCAAATAGTTAGCTGTTCCCACAGACTTGCTTTGGATGAAACTTGTGCGATCAATCTTTGAGCCTACTAAATCACATTTGTGGGGTGGACATTTTGCTCAGTTGGTAGAGCATCCGACCCATGTATGGAGGCTGTTAGTCCTCTGCAGCTGCAGCTGGTTTGACTCCCACCTGCGGCCCTTTGCTGCGTGTCATCCCCTCTCTCTCTCTCTGCCCTGTTTCCTGTCTACTCTCTAGCTGTCCTGTCAAATAAAGGCAAAAATGCCCCAAAATAAAAAACAACAACAAAAAAAAATAATAATAACAATCACAAATTTGTTCAATAGGATTCAAATCCAGACTTTGACATGGCCAGTCCATCAGTTCCAGTTCTCCAGATTCCTTTTTCTTGGTCAAATAGTCTCTGCACAGCTTTGAAGTATGCTTGGGGTCATTGTCTTGTTGGTATATGAACCCACGACCAATCAGATTCAGTCCACAAGGGATTCCATGATGCACTAAGATGCTGTGGTAGACATCCTTGTTCATGATACTGTCGATTTTCACTAATTTGCCCACAAATGGAACCCCATACCATAATGGAATCTCCACCATGTTTCACTGTGGGTGCAATGCATCTGGCATCAAAACGTTCTCCAGCTTTTCTGCAGACATAAACTCGATGATGCTGACAGAAGAGTTCAAACTTGGACTCGTCCGTCCAGAGTACCTTCTTCCAGTCATCAACAGTCCAGTGTTTGTGCGCCCTGGAAAATCTGATGCGTTTCTGGATGTTTGCAGGCCTCAATAATGGCTTCTTAGCAGCTAGTCTCGTTCCATCAGTCATCTGTTCATGGTCATTCTGGAGACTTTCTCAGACTCTGATCTAGAAGCATTTATCTCTGCCTGAAGATCAGCAGTGGTCTTCCTTCTGTCTCTAGTACTTAAAATCTTGAGGTGTCTGACATCTGCTTCAGTTAACTTTCATTTCCTGCCTCTTCCTTGGCACATTTTGTAAGTACCAGTCTCGGCAGTTGACTCAAAATCATACTTGACCACACTGTGAGAACACTTTATGTCTATGTTTGTCTCAGAGACCATCCAGCATCACGAAGTGCTTTAATGTGGACTCTTTCATTTTCAGTGAGCTCTCGATGTTTTACCATTTTGAACAGGAATGAGGAATTTCAAACTGAATTCACCTTTTTATACCCAAATTTGAGCCGGCTCACTGGGCTTCTCTGAGAAGTCAGAAATTAATCAAGCATAACATTCAACCTCTAAAACTAATTTTTTTCTGTTCAGGAATGCAAGTAAATAACTATAATTTGACATCTTAATCAAGAAATAATAACGTGCTATACTACTTTTTTTGTTTTTTTGTAAGACAGTAAATTTGAAAATTCATGGATAACAATAATTAATATTTTAGCATTAAAATTATCATTTTGGTTAAAGAGCTTCTACATACTGGTGTATTAACCATTACAGGAACATATAAAAATGATTTCGGTAATTACCAATGCTGTTAATTTAGGCCAGCTGTGGCATAAATCTTACACTTGGTGGTGGTCTAATAAATTTGTTGAAGCAATATTCCACCGCTGAATAATAGTCCACTCAATATGTACTCACCTCTATGCCGATATAAGGATGAGTGAAGGTCTTCAGTTCACGAAACAATCCTGGAGTTTCAGCAGAAAACAGGGTTGCAGCTAATGGCAGTGAATGGCGACCACGGATAAAATGTAAAAAAAAGAACACACGTCGATCTCACGATATTTTCACACGTGCATCCATTAAGAGATATACGAAGTCTCGCGAGATCGACGCCATGTTTACATGCTACCTGCTACATGCTACAGTTGACATTTCGGCTAAAAACATGGTGTAAATGGCGTCTTTTGTGGTTAAATTTTAATGTTGCGGCTCATGGACACTTGGATTACACCACACGAGCAGGATGGAGACATGTTGTGTTTGTTTTGTGTTCTTTTTTTCACATTTTATCCATGGTCTCCATTCACTGCCATTGGCTGCAACCCTGTTTTCTGCTGAAACTCCAGGATTGTTTTGTGGACTGAAGATCTTCACCCATCCTCACATCGGCATAGTGGTGAGTACATATTGAGTGGATTATCATGTAGTGGTGGAATATCGCTTTTAAGCACTATACATATACATATACATATATATATATAAATATATATATATATATATATATGTATATATATATATATATATATATATATATATATATATATATATGTATATATATGTATATAAATTTATTTATATGTATATATATGTGTGTGTGTGTGTATACATACAGTACTGTGCAAAAGTTTTTGGCAAGTGTCAAGAAATGCTGTAAGAATGCTTTCAAAAATATAAAATGTATTTGTTTATTTTTATAAATTTACAAAATGCAAAGTGAGCAAACAGAAGAAAAATCTAAATCAAATCAATATTTGGTGTGACCACCCTTTTCCTTCAAAGCAGCATCAATTTTGGCTCATCAGTCCAGACCACCTGCTGCCATTTTTCTGCACCCCAGTTCCTCTGTTTTCGTGCATAGTTGAGTCACTTGGCCTTGTTTCCATGTTGGAGGTATGGCTTTTTGGCCACAATTCTTCCATGAAGACCACTTCTGGCCAGACTTCTCTGGACAGTAGATGGGTGTACCTGGGTCCCACTGGTTTCTGCTAGTTCTGAGCTGATGGCACTGCTGGACATCTTCCGATTTTGAAGGTAAGTAAGCATAATGTGTCTTTCATCTGCACTAAGTTTCCTTGGCTGACCACTGTGTCTACGGTCCTCAACGTTGCCCGTTTCTTTGTGCTTTTTCAAAAGCTTGAACAGCACATCTTGAAACGCCAGTCTGCTTTGAAATCTTTGCCTGGGAGAGACCTTGTTGATGCAGTATAACTACCTTGTGTCTTGTTGCTGTGCTCAGTCTTGTCATGGTGTCTGACCAGTGACATCAAACTGTCTTCCACAACCTCACCTTGGTAGCAGAGTCTGGCTGTTCCTCACCCAGTTTTAAGCCTCCTACACAGCTGTTTCTGTTTCAGTTAATGACTGTGTTTCAACCTACATATGAAATTGATGATCATTAGCACCTGTTTGGTATAACTGGGTAATCATTCACCTGACTATGATCCCACAAAATCCCTGACTTTGTGCAAGTGTCCCTAAAAAGGGTGGTCACACCAAATATTGATTTGATTTAGATTTTTCTTGTTTGCTCACTTTGCAATTTGTAAATCAATAAAAATAAACAATTAAATTCTATATTTTTGAAAGCATACTTACTTACTTATTCTTACTTACCACTCTTTGCCTCCAACCAGGAAATGCCAAGTGACTCCAGTATGCATGAAAACAGAGGAACTGGGGTGCAGAAAAATGGCAGCAGGTGCTCTGGACTGATGAGTCAAAATTTGAAATATTTGGCTGTAGCAGAAGGCAGTTTGCTTGCTGAAGGGCTGGAGAGCAGTACAGCAGTACAGGTAGCAGTGCAGCATGGTGGAGGTTCCTTGCAAGCTTGGGGCTGCATTTCTGCAAATGGAGTTGGGGATTTGGTCAGGATTAATGGTGTCCTCAGTGCTGAGAAATACAGGCAGATACTTATCCATCATGCAATACCATCAGGGAGGCATCTGATTGGCCCCAGATTTATTCTGCAGCAGGACAACAACCCCCAAACATACAGCCAATGTCATTAGGAACTATCTTCAGCATAAAGAAGAACAAGGAGTCCTGGCAGTGATGATATGGCCCCCACAGAGCCCTGACTCAGAAGGATCTGAGGCAGCCTACGTCCACAGAAGATCTGTGGTTAGTTCTCCAAGATGTTTGGAACAACCTACCTGCTGAGTTCCTTCAAAAACTGTGTGCAAGCGTACCTAGAAGAATTGATGCTGCTTTGAAGGCAAAGGGAGGTCACACCAAATATTGATTTGATTTAGATTTTTTTTTCTAATAAAAATTAATAATAAATAAATTGATAAAAATAAACAATTACATTTTATATTTTTTAAAGCATTCTTACTTCTTACTTTACAGCATTTCTTCTTCACATGTGCCACTACATGATAATTTTTGCAGAATATTACCCAGCAGCTCTCTGTCATTACCATATCAAACTTTACCAGATTCAGATTCAGATTCAGATTCAGACAACTTTATTTATCCCAAAGGGCAGTTCAGTTTTAGCAGTCTATCCAGACCATCCATACATTTACTAACAGCGGGCAGGAGTATGCCAGAAACAATAAATAAATAAACAATAAATAAACAGTCAGTACATTGACAAGATGCTTATTGGCACAGCAGTGTGAAGTACACAGTTTAAGAACAATAAATATATATCTAAAAAAAGAATGAGAGAATGTATGAACAGGCCTCCGACAAAGGACTTACAAGTATAAACCACTATGTGGTTAAACGCAAGGGAATACAAGAGAATACAAGTGTTCATGCCAAGTTACTACCATCAAGGTTTATCAGCCTGATGGCAGAAGGAATAAACGATTTGGAGTAACAGGTTGTTTTCCAGAGGGGCGCTATAAAGCGGCGGCCTGAGGGCAGTTAAGTGAACTCAGAGTACAGAATGTGGTCACGTCGGGAAATTATTCCTTTAGCTTTTAGGACCACCTGCCTCTCCCACAATGAACTCAAGTCTCTTTGCCAACCACAGCTGATTTGCTTTCAGTAAGACTACAGACGCCATTTTTTCTTTTTTTCTGTGAAGCATGAAGCTTTGCTTGGTTTAAGCATAAGAGAAAACATGTGTGAAAGGAAACTGTAACTGACTCCATGTGCAATGTATGTGTGATGTATGACAGTTTCATTGCTGTTATGTGCCAGTGGCTGACAAGACTGAAGAATGTGTTCACTCAGGAGTCATTGTAAATGCAGAAGCAAGTCTTGACCAAAAGTCTTCCACCATTATGGCCAAAAAACAGTAAAAGTAGTAAAAGTACAGTAGTGTATATATATATATATATATATATATATTATGGCATGCCGTTCAGGAAATTATTATATATATAATATGAAGTTTGAATATATGGAATGAAACTTGAATATATGGAATGAAAGTCTGAATATATGGAATGAACCTTGAATATATGGAATGAAAGTCTGAATATATGGAATGAACCTTGAATATATGGAATGAACCTTGAATATATGGAATGAAAGTCTGAATATATGGAAAAAAATTTGAATATATGGAATGAAACTTTGAATATATGGAATGAAATCTGACGTTATCCTACTGGCGCCACCTTGTGTTTTCAATTTGTATTATTGCTTAGCTTGATGCTAACACTTCATGGGAATCACCATTAACATGCTAACTGAAATTAGCATTGTGATTGTGGTAATATTTTCTAAACAAACTCATCTATTTGACTTCACATGATAAACATAAAAGGACGTGTGCTCATACTTTCAGTCACATATTTCCTTTGTGGAAACAAACTAATAGCTGCTGACTTTAACTCAGTCTGTCACTCTGGCTTCAACACTCCACACTGATCAGCTACAGCAGCATCAAAGGGTCAAAACTGCCTTTAAATACAAGGTGGAGACATTTGAGAGGCAGCATACATATATTTTTATTTTTCCATTTTATTCATGATTTTCCTATGGCACTAATCTGGTGAGCAGGAACAGCTAAATGTACCAGTTTAGTTCAAAAGGTATATGTTTTGTTCATTCTGTTGTACATTTTATTTACCACTTTTATAAGCAGTCAAGTTCAGGGTTTTAAAAGTGTCAGTGTTCAATTTCATATGTGAAGGATGGTATCTTAATGGCTCACATTTGTGCTCTATGCAGTTTTCAGGAACTCTATTAATTTGGGTCAAATATATGTTTTTTATTATTCTTTTAGCATCACATCAGTGATAGCCCTCTGAACTCCCTGGATTTACTGAAGGGCTCTAGCTGAAATATTCCAATACTTTGTTGAGCTGGAAAACGTTTTTGCAACAGCTGCTCAAACCCCAAACAACAGTGAATACATTTCTTCATTGGTTCAACTTTATTGAGTACAATTACCAGTTATTTTGGCCTGCACATGTATTTACAAGGGTGTTAATTACTCTTCATTACATAGGATTGCTGTGACTACATTTTGTGCTGTCTCATTCCTACAGCCAGACAGTACAGAATAATATTTAGGGCTGGATGATCCTCATCTCCCCAGTTGGTACTACCACAATATTTAGGCAGGCGTTTTAGTGATTTGGTCACTGTGAGGCCCCTCACCATTTTGCTTAATGAAATCACAGCTAGTGAACATAAACTATTTGGAGGTAGCTCTTTTCAGTTAACAGACTATAATATGTCTTATTCTGAAATGCATCATTCTGCATAATGACAACTTTTACTTTTGGTACTTTAAGTACAGTATATGTTTATTTACTAAAGTAAAACTATTTTTGCACTTGGGTTTTGAAGGGACACTGGATGGCAGTCAGTTGGAGAGTCCTGAGAGAACGTTTATATAAAGACGTCGTACTAAACAGTGCGCAATATTCATATTTTTATTCATATTTTATATTATATATATATATATATATATATATATATATATAAAATATAATGAGATTGGGTACCAAGCCCCAAGAAGCACAGACACCCTGAATACAAGGGCAGCTGACCTGAGAGAACAGATAACAGAATCCTGGGGGAACACAACTACTACTAAGAGACAGAGTACCAGATGATGGAAGAGGAGACTGGAGAGCAAGGAGACACAACAAGCTGTCCATAGATGACGCTCTGGAGACTGCCAAGCAGAGGCTCACAGCCCTGGCTACCCGCCTTAAGAGATACAGCAGAGAAGCTGAGACCAGGAGAATAAATAGACTGTTCTCCAACAATGGCAGGGTAGTAAGAACGCCCAGATAGACCCACCAAAGGCTGAAACTGAGCTCTACTGGAAGAGTATCTGGGAGAAGGAGGCATCACCTTCTAGTGCCCAGTGGTTGCTCGAACTGAAAGCAGACCACAGTAGCCTTCCAGAACCAGTAGAAATTACCACCAGGGCCCGACATGATCCAGGCTCAAAAAGTTAACCGCACTCCATGAACGACTGGCAGCACAGATGAACCAGCTGCTAAGATCTGGAACCCACCCAGAGTGGCTGACCCAAGGCCGTACAGTCCTCATCATGAAGGACCCGCAGAAGGGCCCAGTACCATCCAACTACCGGCCTATAACCTGCCTGAGCACAACATGGAAGCTCCTGTCAGGCATCATAGCGACTAAGATGAGTAGGCACATGGATCAATACATGAGTAGAGCACAGAAAGGGATTGGCAACAACACCAGAGGAGCCAAACACCAGCTACTGGTTGACAGGGCAGTCACCCAGGACTGTAAGACCAGAAATACCAACCTGTGCACTGCCTGGATTGACTACAAGAAGGCCTATGACTCGATGCCACACGCATGGATACTGGTGCCTAGACCTGTATAAGATCAACAGGACACTTAGAGCCTTCATCAAGAACTCGATGAGGCTGTGGAAGACAACTCTGGAAGCCAACTCAAAGTCAATTGCAGATGTGAGCATCAAATGTGGTATATACCAAGGAGATGCACTGTCCCCCCTGCTGTTCTGCATAGGCCTGAACCCCCTCAGCCAGATCATCACCAAGAGTGGCTTTGGATACCGATTCCGAAGTGGGACAACAATCAGCCACCTCCTCTACATGGATGACATCAAGCTGTATGCCAAGAATGAGCGTGACATTGACTCCCTGATTCACCTCACCAGGATATACAGCAATGACATTGGGATGTCATTCGGACTGGACAAGTGTGGACGGATGGTGTGCAGAAGAGGGAAGATGATCGCCACTGAAGGGGTTGAACTACCTGAAGGCAACATAGCAGATGTTCAGGACAGCTACAAATACCTAGGGATCCCACAGGCAAATGGCAATCATGAGGAGGCAGCACGGAGATCAGCCACAGCCAAATACCTTCAGAGGGTGAGGCAGGTCCTGAAGAGTCAGCTGAATGGCAAGAACAAGATCCAGGCAATAAACACCTACGCCCTGCCAGTGATCAGATACCCTGCTGGTATAATATCCTGGCCACTGGAAGAAATAGAAGCCACTGATATCAAGACAAGGAAGCTCCTTACGATGCATGGAGGGTTTCACCCTAAGTCCAGCGTCCTGAGGCTATACGCTAAGCGGAAGACAGGGGGCCGCGGACTAGTGAGCATCAGAGCCGCTATCCAGGAGGAAACGGCAAGCCTCTGGGAGTACATCAGGAAAATGGCGCCCAATGATGACCTGCTGGCTGAATGCCTCACGCAGCAGAAGCCCAGTAAGGAGGAGCCAGAAGGGCTGGCATGGACAGACAAGCCCCTGCATGGCATGTACCATCGACAGCTTGAGGAAGTGGCTGACATAGCGAAAACATACCAGTGGCTGGAAAAGGCTGGACTGAAAGACAGCACAGAGGCACTGATCATGGCTGCACAAGAGCAAGCCTTGAACACAAGGTCAATAGAGGCCGGGATCTACCACATCAGACAAGACCCCAGGTGCAGGCTGTGCAAAGATGCCCCTGAGACAATCCAGCACATAACAGCGGGGTGTAAGATGCTGGCAGGGAAGGCATACATGGAGCGTCATAACCAGGTGGCTAGCATCGTGCACAGGAACATCTGTACTGAGTATGGGCTGGAGGTCCAGGGATCAAGGTGGAAGACACCTCCAAAGGTGATCCAGAATGACCGAGCCAAGATCCTGTGGGACTTCCAGTTCCAGACAGACAAGCTGGTGATGGCAAACCAACCGGACATAGTGGTGGTAGACAAAGAACAGAAGACAGTCACAGTGGTGGATGTAGCGATCCCAAGTGACAGCAACATCAGGAAGAAAGAGCACGAAAAGCTGGAGAAATACCAGGGTCTCAAGGAGGAGTTGGAGAAGATGGGGGGTGTAAAGGCAAAAGTGGTCCCAGTAGTGATCGGGGCACTTGGAGCAGTAACCCCAAAGCTGGGAGAATGGCTCCAGCAGATACCAGGAAGAACATCTGAGATCTCTGTCCAGAAGAGTGCACTCCTGGGAACAGCTAAGATCCTGCGCAGAACCCTCAAGCTCCCAGGCCTCTGGTAGAGGACCCGAGCTTGAAGGAGGCACAATACCGCCCCAGGTGGGGCGAGAGGGGGATTTTTTTTTTTTTTTTTAAATATATATATATATATATATATATATATATATATATATATATATATATATATGCCGTTCAGGAAATTATTGGATATATAATATGAAGTTTGAAATGGAATGAAATTAGCATTGTGATGTTTCCTTTGTGGAAACAAACTCATAGCTGCTGACTTTAACTCAGTCTGCTACTCTGGCTTCAACACTCCACACTGATCAGCTACAGCAGCCTCAAAGGGTCAAAACTGGCTTTAAATACAAAGTCGAGACATTTGAGAGGCAGCATACATAATTTTTTATTTAGGATTTTCCTATGGCACTAACCTGATGAGCAGGAACAGCTAAATGTGTTACGGGAACCACATGAGACCCAGGTGCAAGCAACACACACAGTACAAGTTCAATAAATAATATTTATTACAAAAGTGAACAAGTGGTACCCAGGATAGCTGGGGTGAAAAAGAGAAGGAAACAGGGGAACACTGACCTAATAGTACTCAATATTGATGGCTCTAAGCCGACTATACTATACCTGATATACTAACCTGACTACATTTAATAATAACAACTCAAAACCTGACTATACTATACCTGATATACTAACCTGACTAAGACTATGGGAAGTGGGGGAAAAAGCTGGGAAAACAAATGACTACAGTAAACTAGGAACTAGGGAAACTAAGACTGAACGGGCTGTGGGACTTAACTGAGGGCAGAGTGGGAGACTGGCGACAGAAGCTGGCGGCGTGGTGGAGCAGGCGGCGGCAGCTGTGGCAGGAGGTGAGAAGCCAGGCAGGCGTGGAGTATGGCGAGAACCGGCGGCAGCTGTGGCTGGAGGTGGAAAACCAGGCAGGCGTGGAGTATGGCGAGAGCCGTCAGCAGGCTGGAGGTGAAACAACCAGGCAGGCGTGGAGTATGGCGAATGGTGGCGAGATGATCCGGAGGAGACGTTTGCAGGTAAGGCAGGACAGGAATGAGCACTGGAGCGAGGAATCTGCACACGGAACAAACTAGAATTACTTCACGGAAACACACGGAATCAAAAGCACTTACGGAGCCAAGACACTGACGTTTTGTCGGTTTATGGACTGGCGATGAGTAGTGGACTTCTGTCTCCTTATAAACGCTGCAGCAGAGTGAGGGGATTGGAGCGCTGCCGCTGGTGTGTCAGCCTGATTGCAGATTCACCGCACCTGTGCTGCTGCCGCCTGCACGCCGCCTGGGGAAGAGAGAGAGAGGAGGAGCGAAGGGGAGAGAGAAGGAGCAGAGAGGGAGAAAGGAAAAAAAAAAACTGCACTACACAGTGCTAGAGGTGCTGGCCACAACAAAATGTACCAGTTAACTTTTAGAAAGTATTTTATTTACCTCAGCAATAATGCATATATATATCTATCTATATATATATATATATATATATATACATATATATATATATTTATATATGTATGTATACACAGAGAGAGAGAGAGAGAGAGTGTGTATGAAGTACTGTAGTTTTGCTCTTAAAAGGGGAACTGGGATGCATCTGAACAGCCTTTTCTTGTGAATATTCATTAAAATATACAGGAAATGTGCCATTAGAAAGAGCAATTATTGCAGGCTCTCAGGCTCTGCTCATTTTCTGTGATGAGAAACCATGACACCTTGTCCATGATGCTTTTTGATTCCACTCTTTTTTTAAAACAGAAATGAATTCTTCTTTCACGCTTCAGTATGTGCAGTCAGTGTGTGTAGTCTGAACTGTAGTTAGCGGCATGCAGCGATGACCTGAGAGGATGTTGTTAAGCAACCTTGGATTGTTCTCTTTGGTAATTAGTGTTTGGAGCTCAGCCAGTTGCAGTAATGGAGCTTAGTAGATGAGCCTGGTGCTAACTAACACAGATCAATGCAGATAATGGGACTAGCTACTGCTGTAATTGTTGTTGGTTTTGTTGTTCCACCCAGAGTAGGAAGCTGGTGGAACTCAGCCTTTCCTGGGCTCTGCAGGTAGAAATGACTGAATTACCAAATCATGTATAAACATCAAAGAAAACATCTAGGTACAGTTTTGAGGAAGTTTAATCAAAGTTTCAGTTGAGTACTTGGGATGCCATGCTATATGATCTACATGAATGTTCTTAGCTAGATAGCTCTTGATAATATATGACACTAATGATTGTTAGAATCTCAGCTGCTCTTAAGCTAAAGCTGAAGGCTTCTTATTGGCTGAGCACAAAGTTTTATTTATCTCTCTCTCTCTCTCTCTCTCTCTCTGTGTGTGTGTGTGTGTGTGTTTTGTGTATGAGGGCATTAGATAGAGAGAGTAAGTAGAGAGAGTAAGTAGGGAGGCTTTATTCTGATTGGATCAGCAATGTTGTGATTTGATTGGATGCTAAAGCAGATGAAGCATTTTGATTGGACATTAGATTAATGCGCCAGATCTTCAGGGATAATCTTCTTTGGTGCAGAGAGGGGGTGATTCCCTCTAGCATCATATAAACACACGTGTGCACGCATGCAAACACACACACACAGCAGCTGGCTGGCATTGGGCTGTCTTGTTCAGAGTTCTTGGCTTTGGCTGTCTTTATAATGGCAGCACACAGACTCTGCTCCTAGTCCTCCTCCATTTTATCCCATATTTTAACCACTTTCAGCTTTGAGAAAAATTCATATTTTCCTAAATCTTAAGAGGTCAAATTGAGTTTTCAATCAAGCTGAACCCAGAAAATTATGATTTGATCAAAAAGTCAATAATCTGGCATTTAAAACCAAATTATAATCACCTTAACAATTTTGTAAGGCCGTGCTGTATTTTCATTATTTCTGGCCAAGTTGGGTGGTAATACTTAACAGATGAAAACATGTGTGCCATGTTCACATGCCAAAGTAGGCTATTTCTTGAGTTTTGGTGAGAATGGCTGAGGTTGAGGTACTGCAAATGGCAATGCGACCAGCACCCCCTGGCACAAAAGTATCCAGTCATTAAAGAGAGAGAGAGAATTAGAGTATTAGATTTTTAGTAACAGTGGAATACTGGCTTCAGACATTGATCTGTGAACATAGAGTGAATATAGTCAGAATAATGCTTTACTTTTAAGATCCATTTATCTCAGAGCATCTGCCACTAGTTTCAAATCCAGCTTTTACTACTGTCTAGATAAGCCATCTCATCGTCTTTCAGTGTTTCCTTCATACAGTAATTCTGACACCACTGGTTAATGGCATAAAATGTGCTGAGCTGCCTCTGAAAAAAGTGATTTTGTTTTAATTTGTGGTCCCAGATTAGAATGGGTGGGGCCATTATAGGTCCCAAGATTCCAGATAATGGGCTATGGAGTCACTCTAATTCCTGCAGTAGTGATTAGGCTGAGGGTGTAATTATCACGCTCAGGCACTTGGCTTCCACAGCTGCATGTGTATGTGTTTGTGTGTGTGTGTGCACATGTGTGTGCACATATGCTTGCATGCAATAGTATGTGTGTATATCTACATGTAGCTTACTTACTCTTTCTGTGTCAGTGTCTGCCTAAGAAATAAATACAATCCACCCACACACTTTTTTGTTCACACATACAAACACTTCTTCCCACTTCTTCTGCCACTCTGTTTTGAGCCTAGGGCAGCTCAGTAGGGACACATTCTTTATAACTTAAAAGGCAGCAGGATCTTAGAGTGGTTTGCAAAAGTATTCATACCCCTTGAACTTTTCCACATTTTGTCACGTTACGTCCACAAACATACATATATTTTATTGGAATTTTATGTGAAAGACCAACACAAAGCGGCACACAATTGTGAAGTACAAAGAAAATTATTCATGATTTAAATTTTTTTTTTACAAATAAAAAACTGAAAAGTGCAGTGTGCAAAAGTATTCGGCCCCCCTGAGTCAATACTTTGTGGAACCGCCTTTTGCTGCAATTACAGCTGCAAGTCTTTTGGGGTATGTCTCTACCAGCTTTGCACATCTAGAGACTGAATTTTTTGCCCATTCTTCTTTGCAAAACAGCTCAAGCTCAGTCAGATTAGATGGAGAGCGTTTGTGAACGGCAGTTTTCAGATCTTGCCACAGATTCTCAATTGGATTTAGGTCTGGACTTTGACTGGGCCATTCTAACACATGAATATGTTTTGTTTTAAACCATTCCATTGTAGCCCTGGCTTTATGTTTAGGGTCATTGTCCTGCTGGAAGGTGAACCTCCGCCCCAGTCTCAAGTCTTTTGCAGACTCCAACAGGTTTTCTTCCAAGATTGCCCTGTATTTGGCTCCATCCATCTTCCCATCAACTCTGACCATCTTCCCTGTCCCTGCTGAAGAGAAGCAACCCCAGAGCATGATGCTGCCACCACCATGTTTGACAGTGGGGATGGTGTGTTCAGAGTGATGTGAGGGTTTAGTTTTCCGCCACACATAGCATTTTGCATTTAGGCCAAAAAGTTCAATTTTGGTCTCATCTGACCAGAGCACCTTCTTCCACATGTTTGCTGTGTCCCCCACATGGCTTCTGGCAAACTGCAAATGGGACTTCTTATGGTTTTCTTTTAACAATGGCTTTCTTCTTGCCACTCTTCCATAAAGGCCAGATTTGTGCAGTGCACGCCCAATATTTGTCCTGTGGACAGATTCCCCCACCTGAGCTGTGGATCTCTGCAGTTCGTCCAGAGTCACCATGGGCCTCTTGGCTGCATCTCTGATCAGTGCTCTCCTTGTTCGGCCTGTAAGTTTAGGTGGACGGCCGTGTCTTGGTAGGTTTGCAGTTGTGCCATACTCTTTTCATTTCCGGATGATGGATTGAACAGTGCTCCATGAGATGTTCAAAGCTTTGGAAATCTTTTTATAGCCTAACCCTGCTTTAAACTTCTCCACAACTTTATCCCTGACCTGTCTGGTGTGTTCCTTGGACTTCATGATGCTGTTTGCTCCCCAATATTCTCTTAACAAACCTCTGAGGCCGTCACAGAACAGCTGTATTTGTACTGAGATTAGATTACACACAGGTGGGCTCTATTTAGTCATTAGGTCAACATTCGATCATTCAGCAATCATCAGGCAACTTCTGAAGGCAATTGGTTGCACTCAGAGAAAAGGGGGCTGAATACTTTTGCACACCGCACTTTTCAGTTTTTTATTTGTAAAAAAAAATCTAAATCATGTATAATTTTCTTTGTACTTCACAATTGTGTGCCACTTTGTGTTGGTCTTTCACATAAAATTTCCAAAAAATATATTTATGTTTGTGGCTGTAACGTGACAAAATGTGGAAAAGTTCAAGGGGTGTGAATACTTTTGCAAGCCACTGTAAGCAGACCGCATAAAATCACAGAGTGGGGTCAGCGCATGCTGAGGCGCACAGTGCACAGAAGCCGCCAACTTTCTGCATAGTCAATAGCTACAGGCCTCCAAACTTCATGTGGCCTTCAAATTAGCTTAGGAACAATGCGTAGAGAGCTTAATGGATTGGGTTTCCATGGTCGAGCAGCTGCATCCGAGCCTTACATCACCAAGTGCAATGCAAAGCATGCACATGCATACATGGAAGTGCATGCGACATGATTATTCATACACGATCAATTGTAAAACCATTTTGTGCTGGCTCTTCCATTTTTTTCCTATGGAGAGAGCAGTGGCGCGTGACTACTCTGCACCATTACCCTTGGTGAGGCGCACACTGCTTGGATTTGCCCCAGAGCACTGCGCTCAAATTGCTTGAACTTTGACTTCATTTGTTGCTGACCTTTGAGTGATTGTTGAGTCTTGAAGGGAAATCCAGACCTGCGAAAGATTTCAAGCGAGTGATCATTCGTGTCTCATGCACAAGGACAGAACAACACAAAGTTGAGTTCACAAATCAAGGGTTCCCTTCCAGACACACCTGAGAGTGATGGAATGCTTCAGAGTTCCCCTAACTCTATTACACAAAACACAATCTCAAAATGTAATGCATGGCAAAATGTCAGCAGTCAGATCAGGCTACAAGATTTGTGAATCATATATTTTATGAGCTTACATAAATACAATGCTAAAATTAGCTTTAGCCATTAGCCATTTGTATACCACGTAGACATGACATATAGAACTATGTTTTGCCTTGCTGCGCCCTACCTTGCAGTGAGCCTAGGACAGATATTTTGAAAGCTGTTTTACAGGGGAGCTTATACCCTTGACTACCATGACTATTATCTTGGAGACATTTGGTTTGTTTTTAGATTGGATTGTTTTAAAATATTTTAAATTATACAGAAGCAAATAATCAAGATTTCTTGGATATTATTGAAAGTTGGAAGAATGGTCCAGACTCGCATTTACAAAGTACCATACACTGAACTATGTGAATTTCAAACTCTGATCAGTGCCTTGCATTATCATCCTTTGTAAATGTGATAATGAAGATGTTGAAAGCAGAGAGCAGAGGGGCAATGAGGATTGTGATGCTGTGATGATGATGATAATGATGATGACGATAACTGACACTCCTTTGCCGGCTGTTTCAGGCATGTGATATTCTCTTGATAAAGAACTGTGAATACAAGCTAAAGCAAACTTAAATGGCAACTGACAGCTGGCATTTAAATGCTAATTCATGCAACACTTATGAAGATACAGGTTGATGGTCTACCTGCTGGGCATTGCTGCCTGACGCACCTCCACCGGTGCCTTTTATGCAAGTGCGTACACCTGAACACCTCTCTGGGCATAAACGGGTCATCAGCTGGTGACCACCAGTCATGGATGTTTCGCTCCTTTAACCCCAGTACATCTCCTGGTGACGGAGCGATGGCAGGGATCAGTTTGAAGGGAGTGAAGTTTGAACGATCTCTCTGGGGAATTGGAGCTGTCTCCCCAGGTCGACCTTCATGGTCCACTCACTGCCGGGTGAGAGGAGTCTTGCAGTTTCTCTCTGGCGAGGGGGGTTGATGTTCTCTCCGGCCCTTGCAAACAGGATGGAATGTCTCGCTGGAGTGGAAGGTCTGCTGTTGGCCTCCTGTCTGCATGACTCTGCCGACTCTGCCACCTCTGCCAGCTTCCTCAGCACCAGATCATGTCGCCATCTGTAGCGGCCTTGGGACAGTGCTGTCTTGCAGCCTGACAGGATATGCTGGAGGCTTGCGTTGATGGTACTGCAAAGGGGACAGGTCTCTTCCACACCAAACCACTGGTGGAGGTTTCGGGGACAAGGTAGGGTGTCATAAGTGGATCTGATCAGGAAGCTGAGCCTGGCTTGGGGGATCTTCCACAGGTCAGACCATGACAGGGGCCTGTCTGTGACGCCTCCCCATGACATCCAGCCTCTCTGCTGGCTCTGAGTCAAGTCAAGTCAAATTTTATTTATATAGCGCCAAATCACAACAAAGTTGTCTCAAGACACTTACATATAGAGTAGGTCTAGACCACACTCAATAATTAATTATATTTACATCCAACAATTGAAACTATTCCCCCATGAGCAAGCACTTTGGCGCCAGTGGCGAGGAAAAACTTCCTTTTAACAGGCAGAAACCTCGGACAGATCCATGACTCATGGTAGGCGGTGATCTGACGGCACCGGTCGGGATGAGAGGAAAAGAGGAGAAGGGGAAGAAAGAGGGGAGGTGGGAGGGGTGGAAGACAGAGAAAGAAGAGGGGCAGAGAGAACAGTAGTAACAGAACATCAATAGTAAAACTATGTATATGGAATAGTAGTACATATAAATATGTAAGCTGTATGTAAGTAATAATACTAATACTAGTTTTTACAATAATAATAATAATAATAATATAATAATAATAATAGTAACAACAACATGATAAATGTTTGATTGATTAAGTGAGTTATAATAATCCACAGTAGAAGGGGCAGCAGTGATCAGTGATCCATGCGCGGCCACAGTCCATGGGAATCTGCAGGATGACAAAGCAGAAAGACTCCGGGGAAGGAATCAAGTCAGTAACAGGCATTAATGGAACATAAACATCTGGGGAGAGAGATGAAGAAAGAGAGGAGCTCAGTGTGCCTTGGAGTCCCCCAGCAGCCTAAACCTATAGCAGCATAACTAGGGGCTGGTCAGGGCAAGCCCGACCGGACACCTGAGACACTGCTTTGATGTTGAGGGGCTCCTGCTCTTGTCACTTCTGCCACCACCATGGCCCTCCGCTCTTCCTTGGAGGCCTTTGACCAGAAGAGGGGGGTCTCGCTCCTCCCAAGGCCTGCTCCTGAACTCTGCCGACTACCTCGCGGTGTTTCAGCCTGTTAATTGTCATGTTGACCTCTTCCTGGGCTTTCCACTTCCTCCCTGTTTGTATCTGGGAGCCAGCTGCCCTCACCAGTTGGTCAGTGGATTCCCTCAGCTCCAGCACCATCCGAGCCTTCTCCTGCTTGTATCCCAGGCCAATGGATCGCAGAGGCAGTTGCAGCGTGTTCCGGCCAAAGAGGCCTACGTCTGACAGGCATCTCGGCACTCCCAGCCACTTCCTTATGAATGAGTTTGCCAGCCTATCCATCTTGTCTGCCACCAAGGAGGGGACTTCGCTCATCTTCAGAGGCCACGTCACCCTTGGGTACAGTATGAACTGGTAGCTCCATACTTTATACTTGCCGGGGAGCTGGCTCTGATTGATTCTGGCTAGGCCATCTGCGAGCTGCTTCCTCACTGCTTCCCCCATCTGCCTGTCAGAGAGGTCTGCTGTGTAGGTAGGTTCGACCCAGGCTCCGGACGGGTTGACTTGCCAGCAATGGGATCTCCTCACCACCTGCGACAAAAGTGATATGGTCGCTTCTGACCCCTTTCCTGAGGGACAAGCTGCGCGATTTGGAGGGTTTGATCTTCATCCTCGCCCACCCCACAAGCTCGCCAATCCTCTTCAGCAGTCTCGTTGTACATGCTGCTGTCTGGAGAATGGTGGCGATGTAGCCTCTCACTGGTGGTAGCCTTTGACCTGATGGTAGCTTCACTCCTCCGACCATCTTCCTTGCCCCTATGAGGATGATCTCGAAGGCTGCGACAAACAGGATGGGAGAGATTGAGCATCCCATGGCGATGCCTACTTCCAGCTGTTGCCAGCCAGTAGTGAAGTCCTGATGGGTGCAGCACATCTGGAGGTCTTCGAAGTACTTCGCTACCAGGGTACGAATGCAGAGAATACAGAGAATAATTTTGTATGACAAGTGTTTTAATGTTACCCGACTACCTACGTTATCTCATTCATATTATAAAATGCTAACATTCTAATACATATTTTTAGCTGTTAATAAAAAGTTTAGGTTTATCCTTAAGTTCAAATATTAAAAGCCACTGTCAGATGATGTATTATATAATTCATCAAATTGAATCCTCTGATCTATTATTTGCCAGATTCAAATCTTCATATATCAGTTTTAGCTACATTTAAGCTAAAATTGGTGTTATGTAAGTCTAATGTCTGCATCACAAGTACTTCAACAGCAGCTAATGCTAAATGACGATGCTCGTTTAATGTAATATCAGAACTTTTTTGGATTGTTTGTGACTAAATATATTGTCTGACTGCAATCTTGCATTAACTAATTTCTTGCTTTATTTTACTGTCTTTTCAATTTCCCCTATTGTAAGTGCTAACATGTATTATTCTAACATACTTGTATTTTGGTAATTTCATACCATTTTATTTCAAGGTTTACTTCCAACAAAACTGTAAGATTGATATTGTAGTATTGATATTGGCTATTATAAATCTGCACATATTTCTTTGACATAATATTTTTGCTATATTGACATTATTTTTTTCCACAGGCATCCCATGTAACTCCTCTGAATTATCCCCAGTGCTGAAAGTTACTGAAACAATACACATTTCCACATTTATTAACTCATTCTGTGCCTGTTCAGTGAATCAAATTATAAATGACTGCAAGCAAATTTAAATACCAGTCAATGATTTTTATTCACGTTTAATTCTACATTCTAGTATGTTCAGTGCCTCACTGCTTTTAAAGCGATAGTTTGGATTATTTGAAGTGTGTTTTTTTAAAGTCAGTGTATTACCTACCATAGATTGGTCGACATGCCTGCAGTTTTGAAATGCAGAGAGGCACGGCACGGGAGCAAAGCAGTGTGTTACTGGGTTTAAAATGTATTTTAACTTAAAAAAGGCCTGTCTAAAAAAAAAATCTATATCAATATAAGTGTATGCTATATGTAGAAATTTTACCTTTTTACCTTGTCGTCAGACAGCCTTTTTAAACAGGAAAGCACTTTAACATAAGCTAAATATGTCTCCCTCTCACTCAAAAAGACACTCAATTTTTTCTTTGTAGAACACTGGAGTCACTGAGCTAATGCGGCTTCCATCTTTGAATTTGTTTATGTGTGACTTTGGTGAATCCCAACTAAACCTTTAAAACATCAAAGTCACACAATAACACAAACAAACTAACGATGCAGCAGTAGACATGTTGTATCTTCTGAAGGCATCAGCTCATACTCTTTATGAAGGATGTGGTTTGGGACTTTAAGGCCCTGCTTTCCATTGTCTCCTCAAATATCTCCTGGAGAGAATATAGCAACAGCATGCCAATTATTTTTCCAGCCCTTCAGAAGGAAGCAAGCAAGTAACATTAATCTGTTAGCAGTGGTGGACAAAGTACTCAACGGCAGTACATAAGTCAGAGTACAAATGGTCCTGGTCAAATATTACCAAAGTACAAGTGAAAGTTGCTCAGCCAAACGTTAAAAGTTACAAAAGTACAAGAGTACTTGCCTTTTCATTTTCTAATATCAATATATTGCTGTATTGTTTTCACAATGCATTTACAGAACCTTGTAACTCTCTGAAATCACCTAATGATGCACTGACTTGCTTGTAGAACCACTCTGCTATACAAAGTCTACAGAAACACACAAAAATTTCTGCATAGGAATGCAATCAAAAACAAAAAGAACAGCTATTGTCATTTTCTAATGTAACTGTATTTAAAATCACTGCATAAAATTAGATCGAAGCCAACTCTAAGGAGTTCTCCAAGTCTGTTAAATAATTGAGCTGTACCAGCAGCACAAACTATATGCATTGTGTTGCCATGAGAACCTCCATTTGGTGATGCTTAGTAACTTTTTCCCCATCCCATTGCTTCACATCATATTAACACTAAAGGTTACACAGCAGATGGTCCACAATAAAAGAATAGTATAGACACTTTCAGTAAGATTTCTAAGCTTGATCCTGATTTGCTATCAGACTCTTTGGCTCTGCTGATACTGCAGCTCAGAGCACCAATTAGATAATTGATTTGTTAATCTTATTTATCACGGATAATCTTCATTCAGTAACATTCATTTACTTTGATTTGGCCATAAACTACAGTGTTTTCTACATCTTCTTCATTATGGGACAGTGTCAGACTGACAGTATCATGTTTGAATCTGCTGTATCAAGTTTGTGTCATGTGCAGCTGTCAGTTAGAAATGGCTGCATTAAGATCGCATTCAGCTCATTTGTAATTTTCTGACAGCATTCTTCTCTCGCCCTATTTGCAGCAACAGTGTTGTTTTTGCCACAATATATTTTTAATATTTTTACAGCTGTTCATTATGACTACTTAATCATTTTGACTGAAGTGGGCTGCTCACAATCATTCCACTTTGTATAGAAGAAGAGTCAAATGACGCACAAAACACCCCTCTTATGTAAGCACACATAGAGCCTGAAGAAGAAAGCCTGCATTAACAAGTTGATAACCACCGTTGTGATATCTGTTATCTCTGACTGGGCTTCTAAGTTTTGTCAAGCCAGTTCATGCTTCAAAAGCCTAGTTGTATTGAGAATCCTTTGTAGAACAGCCCTCTGAACAGGTTTTAAAGTTGTGATCTGAGTTTAAAGGACAGGTTGCCAAACCACGTTGTGATGCCCTAACATTCCCCCAGCAAAACCTATTGTAGCCACTTAAAAAAGGTCAACCTGAAAGACAACATCAATTCCCAAAAAGTTGGAACGTTGTGTAAAATGTAAATAAATACAGAATGCTAAACCTTTTTGACCTTTATTCATTTGAGTACAGTACAAAGATATTTAAGGTTCAAATTGATTGACTTTATTGTTTTGTTTTTGTAAATATACACATATTCTGAATTTGATGCCTGCAACTTGTTCCAAAAAGGTTGGGACAGGAGCATGTTCACCACTGTGTAACTTCACATTTTCTTTTGTTCTTATGAAGTGTTTGGAAACTAAGGAGACTAATTGTTAAAATTTTGGAAGAGAAATTTGTTTGTTTTTTGTTGTTTTTATTTCAAACATTTTATTGAGAGTGGAGTCCAGTATGCACAGCTCATTAATTGATTTACAGATGTAGAGATTACTGATAATTTGTATAAATACAAATATAATATAGATCATCAGTAAGAAATATACATAACTTATATGGACATCAATCTCTTTACAAAACTAACAGAAAGCAACATAGTGGAAAAACGATAAGAAAGAGAGAAGAAGAAAAAATAATTGATAAATTAATTAAAAATAAAAAAGGAGAAAAAATAGGTAGATAAATAAATATCCCACACCCACCCACCCCCGCTACACCACCCAAAGGATCTACTTTATAGCAGTAACCAAGACTACCTCTAGGCAGAGTTAAGCTCTGTTTAGTGACCTCTCAAGATAGTGAATGAAAGGTTGCCAAATGGCATCAAATAAATTCACCTGATCATTCCTAATATATCTGATCCTTTCCAACTCAGAGGTGCTGACAAGGTCATTAAGCCACATTTTGACATTTGCAATGTCTTTACCCTTCCATAGCATCAGCAAGCATTTCTTGGCGGACATAAGACAATAATTAATAAATTGTCTATGAGCCAGTGTGAGATTATTTAATCTCTCAAAAGTATTGAAAATAATAGCTTGCACCTCCGGCTCAATTGTTGAATCAAGAATATCTAAAATATATGTCAAAAATGGTGCTCCAATACATGTTTATCTTAGGACACATTAAGTAAGAATGTACAAGAGTGGCATCATTAGATTGCCACTTATTACACAGAGAGGAAACAGAGGGGAACCATTTATTAGGGGCCGGGCAGCCTAAGCTGCCAGGACCCTATTGTAATCCTGCATGTTCTTCTTCTTTCTTTCTTTCTTTCTTTCTTTCTTTCTTCTTCTTCCGAGAAATCCTACTTCCCATGCACGAAAAATGACCAAATTTTGCACAAAGGTCCAGTCCCATGTCAGATTGCCTCAGCTGCAAAAACAGGCCAATAGTCCTGATGTTGGCGCTACAATACAATATAAATCAACCATATGTGCTACAGATTTACAACTTTCACCACAATGTAGCCCCAATACTGAAGAAACTTTTGTACATTTAAACCTATTGCAAGTTATGAAGTCCATCACTCTGTTTTTTTCAAAAACTGTAAAACTTATTAAACCTATCTCCTCCCACAATTTTTGTTCAATTGACACCAAACTTGCTACAGAGCATCTTCAGACTGTCCTACACAAACAATCCACACAGATTTTTGATTTATCGAAAATTGAGCCTACAGTGCATCAACATGTTTGACTGTAAACGGTATTATAAACATACTTGCAAATTCTTGCTAAATACATTTTCAATGTTCATGAAAAAAATGGCAAAATTTTGGAGTCATGGTAGATGATGTTTGGAAAATATCAGAATTTTATCTCAAAAACTGAATTTTTTACAGCATTTTGAATTTCACTCTCATGCGAACAATTGGAGTCAATGCAAAAATGTCATTTTTAAACATCAGTTTTTCACTTTTGGAGCCAATAAATCATTGTTAAAAACTAATGACCAACATCTCCATGCTGTCTAGATGCAATTTGTGTATTTTGGGATTTTTGTCTCAATAACTGAATTTTTGACAGCCATTTGAAATCTGCCTTTACATGCTAACAGCTGCTGTCTTGCACACAGGTGACTGGCTTAGTCAATTTGTGAAGCTACAAGTGGTGTTTCCATTTGCCAATTAGCTCAGTGAGATAGAGGATGGTTCTTGGTGTTGAAGGTTGTGAGTTCAAGCCTCAGCTTGTACAACATTTCCATATGAGAAATCTACCCAAACTTTTCACAAAGGTCCAGTCCCATGCCAGATGTCCTCAACTGGAAACACAAGACAATAGTCCTGATGGTGGCGCTACAGCAAGCCTCTAAATTTCAAAACTTTGAAAATTCACAACAAATCAACCATATGTGCTACAGCTTTGGAACTTTCACTTTGAAATTTGCTTTTCCATGGCATGGATGGCTGCTGCCTGGCACCCTGATCCTTGGCTTAGTCAATTTGTGAAGCCACACATGAACTGTCACTTGCCAATTAGCTCAGTGAGATAAAAGACGGACTTCAGTGTCAGAAGTTGTGAGTTCGAGCCTCAGTTAAGGCAGGATGGACTTTCAAATGTGAAAGCCTTATGTTCAGGTATCATGCTATGTGGATTAGAGACTGCTAAGATTTAAATAATTATGATTCAGGGAGTTTTGGGAAGAGACAAATACTCTTTATCAACACGTTTCCCTGTTATCCCTTGTCTCTTTTCCCTGTTTATTTGGCTTAGCTATCAGTCAATATGCAGAGTCTCTTGTGCCAGAAATTGTGAGTTCAAGCCTCAACTGATGTAAAATGCACATTAGAATACCACCTTTTTTTCATCTTCCTACACTCTGCTTGTTGCTCAGAATTGCCTAATTTTGCCTAAAATTGCCCAGCCCCGACCATTGCTGCGCAGCAGCTATAATTAATCTTAGATTTGGAAATGTGTAATCTGTAATTTTAAATTGCATTAGACCGTGTCTGACATGGATAGAACATTGATTAATCTGTTTTAAACTCTGGTTCCATTGTTCATCTGTAATCTGGATATTTAAATCTTTTTCCCATTTCTCTCTTATGCGAGAAGTGTCCACCTTTTCATCCTGCAAAAGCTTATAAATTGCTGATACCAGACGGGGAGTACATGGTGACATTGTGACAACTGATCTAAGGATAGAGTCACTTATAGTGTCATAGGATGGTATATACTTCTGAACACAATCTCTGATCTGAAGAAATCTGAAAAAATTAGATCTAGGTAATTTAAATTTGTCAACCATTTGTTGAAATAAAGCAAAGTCCCTGTCAATGTACAAATCTAGTAATGTTTGAATTCCACACTTTTCCCAAATTTTAAAGGCAACATCCGGAGTGGATGGTGCAAATGAGGTATTTCCATGAATTGGCATCAGGGGAGCTAGAGAGCTGAGATTGACATGTTTATTTAATTGCCTCCAAATGCGAATTGATGCAGATGTAATTTCATTACCCTGATATTTGGATTTGGGAAGTCTGGAAGGTGATAATAGAACATATAAAGAAATCTTATTTTGTGTTGTACCAGTGTCATAACCATAAATATGAGGTTCAGTTCATATTTTCTCGGCTAACGGTTTTATCGCTAGTGCGAATAGAAGAGGCGAGAGCGGACAACCTTGTCGTGTCCCTCTGTATAATACAAATTCAGGGGATATTGTTTGATTTGTCAAGATTCTGGCCCTGGGACTTTTTTAAAGCAATTGGATCCATATACCATTCGTCATTCCTTTAATTGTGAGCTGTACTTCTTCTAGGGTTATAGTTTTATTTAAGAAATCTATATCTTCTTGGTTGAGACTTGGGAGGTTACAGCCATTTAAAAAATTCTGAATAGAAATAGGATAATTTTCAGACCTGCAACAGTATAGTTCTCTGTAAAAATTAAAAAAAACTGACTATTGATTTCTTTACCTGTATAAAGTAGTTTCCCTGTGCTATTTTTAATTCTCTGTATCGTACAATCATTTGCTGTTTTTCTAAGTTGTCTTGACAGCAAGTTATGTGGTTTTTTCCCCCATATTCAAAAAAATGCTTCCTTCATATACAAAAAGGATTTAGTTATCTTAGAAGTAAAGATTTTGTTATATTTATATTTTAGCAACAGGATCTTCCTGTATAATTCTCTAGAAGGATTTTGAGAATCGTCTTTATCCAGTTTTTTCGATTTGTTGTTCCAAATTCTGTAGTCTTTCCTTATTTATTTTATTTATAAAAGCCTCGTTAGAAATGATATGCCCTCTCAGAACGGCTTTCAGAGTGTCCCATAATAGTAATGGTGAGACATCAGGGCCATCATTGGTCTCATAGAAAGTCTTTATGTGAATTTCTAGAGCAGAACAAAACATAGGGTCTGTGAGGAGTGTGGGATTCAGTCACCATCTCTAATGTTTTGCAGTACTGTCTTCCAGTTCAACAGTAAAAGAGAGGGCTGCATGATCTGAAATTGTTATGGTATGATATTTTACATTTTGTACATTAGGGAGCAGTTTGGTGTCTACAAGGAAATAATCAATCCTACTGTATGTGTTATGCACTGGGGGAAAAAAGGAATATTATTGACCTGTAGGATTTATAACCCTCCAAATATCTACTAAATTGGAATTGTAGATGAAAGAGGTAAGTAATTCAGCTGTTTTTGTCTTCTTTAAATTTTGTTGTGATGACTTATCTAGATATGGGTCTAATACACAATTGAGATCACCCCCAATTAATAGGTTCGATTGAAGTGCAGATGCTGGTATGTGTGATAATATTTTACTATAGAAGCCAGGGCTGTTAAAATTAGGGCCATAAATATTTAGTAAGGTTATAGGACTACAATATAGTTCACCTGTGAAAATAAGAAACCAACCTTGATTGTCTGCGATAGTATCTCTATGCTTAAAGGGAATGTTTTTCCTAAAAAGAATAGCAACGCTCCATGCTTTAGTAGAAAAAGATGAATGGAAGGTCTGCCCAACCCATCTACATCTAAGCTTAGTATGGGCTACATCTTTAAGATGTGTTTCTTGTGAAAACATGATGTCGGCAGATATACTTTTAAGGTAAGAAAATATCTTACCTCTTTTAGGCCTTTAACATTTAAAGAGGTAAATGTTATCCCAGATTTGCCTACACCTGTTTTTTAGATACCACTATCTGTCATAAAGTTGGTTTGTTTTACATTGAGCCATTAAGCAAAGGGTTACAATACTTTCAGAAAGATGTTTTTTGTTTTTGTTATTAAGTGACATTGGTGAATCCAAACTAACTCTTTAAAACACCAAAGCCACACAGTAACAAAACAAACTAACTGATCAAGGCAGCAGTAGACCAACAACTGCTGTGATCTGTGTGTTTAAAGTCTGTGATGAAAACATTATTAATACAGGGTACATTAAAACTGATATTTAATTTTTTAGATGGACCTTTTTAGGTTGCTAAAATCGGTTTTGCTGCTGACCCTGGCAGTTCCTAGCTTAGCTTCCTACAGCAGTACTCCTGCAGCTTCTCCAAACTGGGGCCGCTGTGACCCCCCTCTACTGTAGACAAGACACACTATTAGTCATTAAGTACCTCATAAACCCTATTTCATATATTCTGAACTATTCTTTTAATGTAAATCATCAATTACTTTTTGTGTTAAAATCTATACAATAAAATAATTCTATCCCAAGTTCAGCCTCTATCAACCTTAGCTACAGATGTTAACCGCAAACAACATTAACAAGCTGTTTATGAGCTTATACTGTAAGATTGCTGCTTTGAGAGTTTGGGTCCTGTGTGTGTGTGTGCGTTTGTCTGTCTGACTGTGTGTCTATGTGTACTGGCTGACTGGCTGCAGTGGTGCACCTCCACTAGGACATGCAAGACATTCAGACACTCATGTGAAGTGTCTGGAAAGATCCCCTCAAATTGACTCCACACTACGTGAGAGAGAGAGATCAGGTAAATTAGAGAGTGAGATGAGGACAAAGAGAAATGGCAAGACAGAGAGAGAGAGGAATAGAGAGACCATGAGGAGGGGGCATGAAAGCTTGAGATAAAGACATCAGTGCCTCCGCGTGTAAGTTGGCACAGCAACAACACCCCTCCCCCACCTCCATCCATCTCTGCTTCCCACTCTCCCTCTCATTTCCTCTGTCTCGCTCGGCCATGGAGGATGTGACAGGACAAGGTAGCATCTTTCACTTTGATTATCAGCTAGGAATAGGTCAGTCAAGCAGTTAAGTTAAGTGGTCATTTCTGCTTAATTTTCTGTCATTCTTGTTCCATTTAAGTCATTTCTATTTCTACTCTTATTTGTGCCTTCAGATGCGTGTTGTGTTTGTGCCTGCACTCTGCTCTGCTGGATTTAAGCCTCTCTGACTACTTTCTGCTCCTCCATCCATCCACCATCCATCCCCTCTCCATTGCCTCTGTCAACTATTTTATTTTCTTCATAGCTGATTATCTCTGCTTCATTATTTTGTTCAGGGTTGACAAAGCCGGGCATTTGTGCCGAGTCAAACTTACAGAGATTGAAGCTGTGATTGCAGGTTGGAGCATCTAGCTGCTGAGTTGTCAGAGGAAAGCCAGACTGGACTTTTTCCACCTGTCCTCTAGTTTGTTAGCTGCAGGGGCAGAGAAGTACTGGCATTGCTGTCAGCCGGTGTCTGGAAAATTTGGATAATCGCCTGTCAGAGAGACAATAACTATCTAACAACATGTGGCATCCAAGCATCAATCTAATCTCATTTCCCTGCAGTCACAATAACACAGGGATGCTGATGATTATGAAGAAGAGGAGGAGGGGAAGCAGATTTTACATTGCCGACCAGATGTGTCTGATGATTCCTCTCAGTTTGGGCTCCTTTGGTAGCACACCTCTGTCTTGTTGGGACTAACCTTAGGCAGCTTTTTGGGGGGAAATATTCTCTGCTTTCACATCAACTTATTTTAGCTCTTCCCTCAGTCTATTAGCATGATAAGACTCCATCTGGAAGAGGCCTGAAGAAACAAGAGTAACGCATGTAATGTGTTGGGACGAATGGCACACAGCCAGCTGACAAAACTCAGAATAGACTGATACTTTGTCCAAACTCTTTATGGACTTTTTTTCTTTTTAAATATCAGATTTTGCTGTTTTGTTTGATGCAAAGCAGACACAGAAGTCTTGATTGTTTGAGAGAAATTAACAAACAATAAACAATGAATTCATGTTGGAGAAATCAGGTAAGTGTGAGTGTATTTTAATGTGTGTGTCCTTATGTGTGTCCTTAATACAGACTGAGAGAGACTGAGTCTTGCAGGAATGTGTCTGTCAGTGCTGTTGGTTTGTATTGACTGATCGATGTATCATTTCTGATGCTGTCATCAATGTGCGTGTGTGTGCGGGCAGGAGGAGCAGGCTGCCAAGCTGAAGGCAGACAATATTCGAGTTGCCTTGGAGAAGATCAAGGAGGCCCAGGTTAAAAAGGTGAGTCTAGTTCACACATCCAAGAAAGAAGAGAATATGCAGAAATATGTGTTGTGTATATTAATGTGTGTGTGTGTGTGTGCACAATTTGTGTGTCTGACTGTGTGCATGTGCCCTTTAGGGTCGTGTCTGTGCCTGGCATGTGTCCAGCAGACTCAGCTTTCTGGGTCAGGCCAGTGTTACTCCACATTGAAAGCTCTGGTCAATAACAGCTGGGGTCAACACAGACACACACATACACACACACAGCACTCAACATAATGACCATTGCAAGTTAAGTCCCAATCCCACAGAGAGAGAGAGACGCTGGATTAACAACCTGGATTTATTACACACAGGGACAGAACTGCAGCTACCTGTCTGTCTGTCTGTTTGTCTGTGTCTGTTAATCTAATCGTCTGTATGTTGATCCTGCACAAAGCCCCAAAAGAGTGATGGTGGATTTTTTTTTCACTGTCTCAAAATCTTTAGTTCTCACACACACAAACATGCAATGGGCCCTCATGCAAGAACCACTTGTATGAACAGATTTGTTCTTAAGTGGTGCATACAAGTGATTTATGAGAACTTGTCACATTCACCAGTTATATCATAATTTGAATTTCCTATCCGATTCAAACACAATTTACAAGGTCCAGACCTGTCATACAGTCATGTGCAGTCGGTCTGCTGTTATCCAAACTGAAGTATTTCCACTAATGATTATATATATCATTAGTCTGAAGATATTTTGAGTAAAATTACACTCACATAATTTTTGTGTGACTACATTGCAAATTATAATACATTTGCAAATTTGTGTAAAGCCTATCATCGTTCATTTAATGATCCATTATTACCTCCTGTCAGGTGCATTGGCCATATATCTTCACATGCAGGTTTATGAAGTTTCTTTCCAGGCAAACATTCTTTTTCTCTGAAGTCATTTGCATATCAAGACATGTTTTTTATTTCAGTGACAGTCCGACCTTGAGGTAACATAGTATTAACAGCACTCGCTTTTCTTGTTTCTTTTGCTTTTAATTTCCACTGCTGACTAGGGCTGTGCATCTTCACTGGTTTCACGATTCGATTTGATTACGATTATCCTGTCTACGATTTGATTCAATTAGATTTCATGATGCATCACAATGCATCAGGATGCATTGCATCCTCAATTTTTCTATATTACTGCACATGGCTACTTTTTCATCAATGAATACAAGCACTCAGATAAATATAAAAAAAATAACCAAATTAAAGGTGCAAGCAGCGTTGAACGGGCCCTCGCACCCCCGCACCACTCGGGGGCTGCTGCAGCCGTGACCATATTGCCAGAGGCCGACTGGTAGACGAGGTGCTGAATTTTCACCCCCTTTGGACACTGTAGGGAGCAAATGTGGTGTCACTTCTCTCTCCAATAGGTGGCGCTATGACTGTGACTCCTGAGTGTCATGTAGATGTGTTCAGTCTGGGACTTTTTATCATACATGGGAAGTTTGGAGCAGATTTGACCATGAAATCCCATGTTATAGCAATTTAGTGTTTCATGGCGGACATTACAGTCGATACCACACCACAGCCACACTCTTCAATGCTGACCAATTCTTTTAAAAACTTTTGATCACACACTGTTCTAGATGGTACAGACCCAGTTTGAAGTCCTTATCCTATAGAAGGAGTTTGTTAAAATGCAATGCCTAGTAAATGCCAGAATTGACTACAAAATTCAAAATGGCTGACCTCCTGTTTGGTTTAGCCTATGTGTCCACCAGACTTTTTTGTGCATCTGGGTGTGATACGTGTGCCTACCGATTATCGTGCATGTTGGTGAAATGTGCCGCAGGGGCTGCTGTTTTAAAGGGCGTGGTCAAGGCGTGTGGCCACGGCGATCAATGAAAATCATGTGATATATTCAGGGCAGGACCTTTAACATACATGTGCAGTTTCATGGCAATGCAAATGTGTACACAAAAGTTAATGCCATTTAATGTGTTTGTACGAAATGTCAACCTACGCCGCACTCACAGGGCGAAGCCCTTCAACGAAACATTACGACTTTCACAACATAGCATTACCAAGGTCTTCAGGTGTTCCACACCAAATTTGAGTGAGATATGGTCAACGTGTGCGTAGCAGCACCTCAAAGTCTGAAACATGACATTTCCTGTCACCAGCAGAGGGTGATATGACAGTCGTGGAATATTGTCATGCATATGTGTTCAGAGTGGGACTATTATGAAACATAGTAAGTTTGGTGCAGATCCGACTATGTATACCAAAGTTCTAATCATTTCTTGTTTCATTGCGAATCATCAGACTTTGCTGGAACCTCATGGCCACACCGTTTAACCAAAACGCAATATTTACAAGGTAGTCGAGCTCGCACACACCGAGTTTGAAGTCAATACAAGCAATCTGTATGAGGAGTTCGTTAAAATACAACACGTGGAAAATGACAAAAATGACCACAGATTCAAAATGGCCGACTTCCTGTTAGGTTTAGCCTATAGGGTCCCCAGACTTTTTTGTGCGTCTGTGCATGATCTATGTGTGTACCAATTTTCGTGCAAATCGGTGAAACGTGCTGGTAATGGCGGCATTTAAAGGGCGTGGCCAAGTCATTTTGCCACGCCCACCAACAAATACCACCTGACGCATAAATTTTCACCAAGACTGACGTGTTGTGTGCCAAATTTGGTGAGTTTTTGAGTATGTTTAAGCCCCCAAAAATGCAATTCATTTTTTTTCTGGTAGTCTGAGCAAAAACAACACCGAGGTGCTCGGGCCCTAAATATATTTAAAAAAAAAACAAAAAAACAAAAAAAAAACTAATTTTTTTATTGTTTAGAAAATGCTTCAGAAATCAGTAACATGAAAGTCTTAGCATTAAATTGTAAAATAAATTAAAGCTGCAAGCAGCGTTGAACGGGCCCTCATACCCCCACGCAACTCGGGGTGCTGGCGACCGCAGCTCCCACGACATCAGGGCCTGCTGCCGATGTGACCTTGTGGCCAGAGGCTGACTGGCAGACGAGGTGCTGAATTTTCACCCCCTTTGGACGCTGTAGGAAGAAATGCGGTGTTACTTTCTGTCTCCACTAGGTGGCGCTATGACTATGACTCGTGAGCATCATGCAGATGTGTTCAGGCCGGGATTATTATCATACATGTGAAGTTTGAAGCAGATTTGACCATTTAATCTCATGTTATAGCAATTTCGTGTTTCATGGCGAGACATCAAACTTTGCCGACACCTCACGGCCACGCCCTTCAACAAGAGTGTGTAATCTTTTAGAACTTTTGATCACAACATTGTCTAGATGGCACATAGTGATTTTGAAGCCGTTCTGATTAATCCTGTAGGAGAAGTTCGTTAAAATACAACACGTGCAAAATGTCAAAAATGGCTGCCAAATTCAAAATGGCTGACTTCCTGTTGGGTTTGGCCAATGGGTCCAAGAGGCTTTTTTGTGCGTCTGGGTGTCATACATATGCGTACCAATTTTCGTGCATGTCGGTGAAAACATGCCACAGGGGCTGATGTTTAAAGGGCGTGGCCAAGCCATTTGGCCACACCCATCATTGAAAACTCATATCACATGTTCAGGCCTGGACTATTAACACACATGTGAAGTTTCAGGCAGATATGACCAAGTACACTGAAGTTAGAGCCACTTTCTGGGTTTTGGCGAAACGTCGACCTTCGCCGCTCCGTCACGGCGACACCGTTTGACGAGAACATCATGGTCTTCACAATATAGCATTAACAACATGTTAAGGCCTTTTTGACCAAATTTGAGTTGGATATGGTCAACGTGCTAAGAGCAGCACCTTAAAATCTAAAACATGGTATTTCCTGTTGTCAGCAGGGGGCGCTATGACTATTACAAAATTTCTGAATATAGACGTGTTCAGGGCGGGACTATTATCCATCATGTGAAGTTTGGTGCAGATCGAACCATTTACCCCAAAGTTATAGCAATTTCGTTTTTTATGGCGAGACATCAAAGTTTGACCTTCCGCAGCGGGCGTGCCCTTCAACATGATGAAGATCTTTTAAGAACTTTTGATCACAAGGTAGTCAAGCTCGCACAAACCAAATTTGAAGTCAATCCGATAAAATCTGTAGCCGGAGTTCGTTCAAGTACGAAGTGTGAAAATGGCCAAAAATTACCTTAATTTGAAAAAACAATTCAAAATGGCTGACTTCCTGTTGGGTTTAGGGTGTCGCTCCAAGAGGCTTTTTTGTCCGTCCCAGCATTATACATATGTGTACCAAATTTCGTACGCCTAGGGCAGAGTTAAAGCAGGGGGCTTCGATTTTGAAAACTGTTAGGGGGCGCCGTTGAGCCATTTTGCCACGCCCCTTTGTAACGACCATAAAATATCAAAATTTTCACCAGAGAGTGCAAAATTTCCTGACTTTTTGAGCACGTTCAGGCCCTCAAAAATGCAATTCATCTAGAAAAAAAAAAAAAAAATAAGAATGAGAATAATTCCTTCAGTTTCAATAGGGTCCTCGCACCGGACGGTGCTCGGGCCCTAATTAAAGCTGCAAGCAGTGTTGAATGGGCCCTCGCACCCCCGCGCCACTCGGGGTGCTTGCAGCCGCGGCCTCGTGGCCTGATTCGTCCCAGTCAAAGAAGCTCTGAATTTTTATGGCCTTCAGATATCACAGGAGGAATGTAATGTCACTTCCTGTCCCCACTAGGTGGCACTATGACTATGACTATGACTCATGAGCATCATGCAGATGTGTTCAGGCCGGGACTTTTATCATAAATGTGAAGCTTGGAGCAGATTTGACCATTTAATCCCATATTATAGCAATTTCATGTTTCATGGCGAGACATCAAACTTCGCCGCTACCTCACGGCCACGCCCTTCAACAAGAGCATAATCTTTTAATAACTTTTGATCACAACGTTGTCTAGATGGCACACAGTGATTTTGAAGCTGTTCTGATTAACCCTGTAGGAGGAGTTCGTTAAAATACAACATGTGCAAAACGCCAAAACCAAAACTGGCTTAAAAATGGCCGACTTCCTGTTGGGTTTGGCCAATGGGTCCAAGAGGCTTTTTTGTGCGTCTCGGTGTCATACATATGTGTACCAATTTTCGTGCATGTCGGTGAAATGTGCCGCAGGGCTGATGTTTAAAGGGCGTGGCCAAGCCATTTGGCCACGCCCATAATTGAAACTCATATCACATGTTCAGGCCTGGACCATTAACACACATGCGAAGTTTCAGGCAGATATGACCAAGGACACTGAAATTAAGGCCACTTTCCTGCGTTTTGGCGAAACATTGACTTCGCCATGCTCTGGGCGCAACGCTGTTTGACGATACATCATGATCTTCACAATATAGCATTACCAAGGTGTTAAGGCCTCACTGACCAAATTTGAGTCAGATATGGTCAACGTGCTCAGAGCAGCACCTCAAACTGTAAAACATGTCATTTCCTTTCGCCAGTAGGGGGCGCTATGACATTTATGGAATATTTTCATACAGACGTGTTCAGGGTGGGGACTATTATCAAGCATGTGAAGTTTGGTGCAGATCGGACCATTTATGGTAAAGTTATAGCAATTTCGTGTTTCATGGCGAAACATCAAACTTTATTGCCACCTGACGGCCAAACCGTTTAACGATGGAAAAATCTTTGAAGAACTTTTGATCACAAACTAGTCTAGATGATAGTCAGTGATTTTGAACTTATTCGGATTAATCCTGTAGGAGAAGTTTGTTAAAATACAACACGTGTGAAACGCCAAAAATTGTTGCAAAATTCAAAATGGCTGACTTCCTGTTGGGTTTGGCCAATGGGTCCAAGAGGCTTTTTTGTGCATCTGGGTGTAATACATATGTGTGCCGATTTTCGTGCATGTCAGTGAAAATGGCTGCAGGGGCTGCTGTTTAAAGGGCGTGGCCAAGCCATTTGGCCACACCCACTCATGAAATCAAATCAAATGTTCATGCCTGGACCATTAACACACCTATGAAGTTTCAGGCAGATATGACCAAGGACACTGAAGTTAAGGCCACATATCTGCATTTTGGCGAATCATCGACTTCGCCGCACTCTGGGCACAACGCTGTTTGACGATACATCATGATCTTCACAATATAGCATTACCAAGGTCTTAAGGCCTTGCTGACCAAATTTGAGTCAGATATGGTGAACATGGTCAGAGCAGCACCTCAAACAGTTAAAACATTTCATTTCCTGTTGCCACCAGGGGGCGCTATGAAAATTATAGAATCTTTTTGACATATGTCTATTCAGGGCGGGACTATTATTAAACACGTGAAGTTTGGTACAGATCGGACCATTTATGCTAAAGTTATAACAATTTCGTGTTTCATGGCGAGACATCCAAACTTCGCCGCCACCTCACAGCCAAACCGTTTGACGGTGGAAAAAATCTTTTGATAACTTTTGATCACAAAGTAATGTAGATGACAGCTGGTGATTTTGAAGCCGTTCTGATGAATCCCGTAGGAGGAGTTCGTTAAAATGCGACGCGTGGAAACGCCAAAAATGACCACGAGATTCAAAATGGCTGACTTCCTGTTGGGTTTAGCCTATGGGTCCCAGATACATTGTTGTGCGTCCGGGCATGATCTATGTGTGTACCGATTTTCGTGCATGTCGGTGAAACGTGGCGGTAATGGCGGTGTTTAGAGGGCGTGGCCAAGTAATTTGGCCAGGCCCACTGACGAAACTCATAGCACACGTTGGGACCCGGACCATTAACAAGCATGTGAAATTTCAGACAGATTCGATCAAGTACACTGAAGCCAGGGTCACTTCCTGTGTTCTGTGAAACGCTGACCTTCGCCATGCCGTCAGGGCAACGCCGTTTGACGATACGTCACAATCTTCATGACGTAGCATCGCCAAGGTCTTAAGGCCTTTCAGACCAGATTTGAGCTGGATATGGTGAGTGTGCTGGGAGCAGCACTTCACAGTGTAAAACATGTCATTTCCTGTCGCCAGCAGGGGGCGCTATGACAAACACGGAATTTTGTCATGTAGCTGTTTTCAGGGCGGGACTATTATGAATCATGCGAAGTTTGGTGAGGAATGGACAATGTAGTCCAAAGTTATAGCGATTTTCGTGTTTCATGGCGAAACGTCAAACTTCGACGCTAAAAAAGCCGATATGCCCTTCAACGATAGCGCAATCTTTTAATAACTTTTGATCACAAAGCAGTGTAGATGGTAGCCAGCGATTTTGAAGTCATTATGATAAATCCTGTAGGAGGAGTTCGTGAAAATACAACACGTGGAAAACGCCAAAAATGACCACGGAATTCAAAATGGCTGGCTTCCTGTTGGGTTTAGCCTATAGGGTCCCCAGACTTTTTTGTGCGTCTGGGCATGATCTACGCGTGTACCGATTTTCGTGCAAATCGGTGAAACGTGGCGGGTAATGGCGGCGTTTTAAAGGGCGTGGCCAAGTCATTTTGCCACGCCCACCAACCAAAACCACATGACACGTAAATTTTCACCAAGACTGATGTGTGTGCCAAAATTGGTGAGTTTTTGAGTATGTTTAAGCCCCCAAAAATGCGATTCATTTTTTGGGCAGTCTGAGCAAAAAACAATAGGGCCTTGCACCTACGGTGCTCGGGCCCTAATTAAACAGTACGATTTCAAGAGGGTCCTCGTCAGACGACTACGTCATCGCTCGGGCCCTAATAATAATTCCTTCAATTTCAATAGGGTCTCGCACCCGGGGTGCTCGGGCCCTAATAATAAACAATAAACATTACAATTTCAAGAGGGTCCTCGTCAGACGACTACGTCGTCGCTCGGGCCCTAATAATATTGAATAATAATAATAAAAACTTTAACAAAAACAATAGGGTTCCCAGCACCGCTGGTCCTGGGAAACGCGTATGCTTGTGCATACGCGTCCCCCAGGCCCGCGGGCTTGGCCCCCTAACTAGAACTGCAAGTAGTTATGAACGGGGGCCAAGCCTCCCGCGCGACTCGGCCCCTGTGCGTCGCGGAGGCCACGGAACGCGAACGGCTCCGTTTCGTCACCGGGAGGCACACCGTCAAGATCTGCTATCGAAAGCTGGGTCGAACAAGGCTGCCCTCTCTCTCCATTGCTCTTATTGGAATGGGAAGAGCAGTGTGAAAGGGTCAATATGTTTGTTGTAAGAAGTCACGCCCACTTTGACCAAACATCACTAAACTTTACAGGTGGCCTCTGGAGAGACTCCACATGGCGCTCGCCGAATTTCGTGCGAATCTGAGCAACTTTTGTGTCCCTTGTTTTTTCTCAGTTTATAGCGCCCCCTGTTGGCCAATTTGCACCAAATTTGGTACAGATCCTCTGGTTGACCTCCGAAACAAGTGACTTGAGTGTCATGTCGATAACTTTTATTCTGACAAAAATATGCAACAATATGTGTTTTAGCTAGCAGAAAAAATTGCTTATTTATAAGTACCGCACTTTTTGGAGTAGCAAAATTGTTTTGATAACTTTTGATCAGGCACGTCTTGAGATTGTGTGTGCAAAGTTTCGTGCAGATGGAGCGTAAACCCTAGGAGGAGTTCGAAAAAGTAGGTTTTTAACGTGTAGGGACTTACAAAGAGAAATATGCTGTGGGAGTGGGCGTGGCCTATGTCAAAAGATGCGGATCTATTTAGGGAACACGTGGATATAAAGTTTATGAAGATGTAATTAAAAATGTGGAAGTTACAGGCCAAATTGCGTTTGCGTCTGTTACAGCGCCACCTAGTGGAGTAGACGCACAGTTTTTGGTTTGGGCGGTCTGTGTCATATTCTATATGTACCCTGTAAATTTCACAGCCCTCAGCATAATACTTGAGCTGAAATAAACGTTTGTTGTTTATGGCGTCAGAAGCCACGCCCACTTTGACCAGTCGCGATTAACTTGAAGATGTGGCCTCAGGTGTCATCCAGCATGGTAGCCAGCCAATTTCGTTAAAATCGGTGTTGTCGTTTAAGAGATATAAATGTACCGTATCTGCAGCGCCCCCTAGTGGCTAACATCAGCCAAATTTGGATCTTAGCCTCACAGTGGCATGCCAACCAAGGATTCGAGGTTTGGTGTCGTTAGCATTTATTTTGACCGAGATATGCAACAGTTTGCGTTTTTATAGCTAGCTTGAAAAATTCATTCGTTAATAATTTGTGCATCTTTTTACCGAGCAAAATTCTTTTGATAACTTTAGATCAGTTACAACTGTAGACTCTACACGCCAAGTTTGACGCTGATCGGACAAAACCCCAAGGAGGAGTTCGAAAAAGTAGGTTTTCCGGTTTTCGCGATGTAGCGAAAAAAAAATTATAGGCGGAAATGGGCGTGGCCTAGCCCAGGTGATGCATCACTATTCAGGGAATCTGAGGATATGAGGTTTTTGCATGTGTGACATACGGTGTGGGAATTCTAGGCCAAAAGGTGTTTTCCTTGGTTATAGCGCCACCTAGTGGCGGACATATGTGAATTTTTGCGTCTGAGGTACGTGCAGGGGTCTGGACCATCCCTCCAAATTGCTCCACCCTCCCTTGTACGGTTTAGGCTGCAGCCGGACTTTTGTCAACGGAAAAATAATAATAAAAAAAAAAAGAATAAAAATCAGAACAAAAACAATAGGGTTCCCAGCACCGCTGGTGCTGGGAAACGCGGCTGCTTTGCAGTCGCGTTTCCCAGCCCCCGCGGGCTTGGCCCCCTAACTAGAACTGCAAGCAGTTATGAACGGGGGCCAAGCCTCCTGCGCGACTCGGCCCCCGGGCGTCGCGGAGCACACACAACAAAAACGGCTGTGTTTCGTGACCGGGAGGCACGTCCGAGAGACTTGCAGTCGAACGTGTGCTCAAACAAGGCTGCCCTCTCTCTCCATTCCTCTTATTGTAATGGGAAGAGCACTGGAAGCTCTGTATTATTCGTGAACATGTTTGTTGTAAGAAGTCACGCCCACTTTGACCAAACAGTACATAACTTTACGGCCGGCCTCGGGAGGGACTCCACATCAAGCTCACCAAATTTCGTGCAAATCCGATGAACTTTTATGTCACTTGTTATTTCTCTGTTTATAGCGCCCCCTATCGGTCAATTTAGGCAAATTTGGGCACATAGCCTGTGGTTGACCTCTGAAATGTGTAGACTGAGTTTGATGTTGATAGCTTTAACTTTGACAAAAATATGCAACGGTATGTGTTTTTTAGCTAGCGGAAAAAATTGTTTATTTATAAGTACCGCGTTTTTTGGAGTAGCAAAATTCTTTTGATAACTTTTGATGAGAAACGTGTGGAGATTGTGTGTGCAAAGTTTCGTGCAGATGGAGCGTACACCCTAGGAGGAGTTCGAAAAAGTAGGTTTTTAACGTGTAGCAACTTATGAAGAGAAATATGCTGTGGGAGTGGGCGTGGCCTAGGTCAGAAGATGCGGATCTACGCAGGGAAGACGTGGATACAAAGTTTATGAAGATGTGATTTAAAATGTTGAAGTTACAGGCCAAAATGCGTTTGCATCTGTTACAGCGCCCCCTAGTGGAGTAGATGCACAATTTTTGGTATGGCTATTCTGTGTGCAATTCTATATATACCCTGTAAATTTCACAGCCCTCAGCATAATACTTGAGCTGAAATAAATGTTCATTGTTTGTCTTGTAATAAGCCACGCCCACTTTGACCAGTCGTGATTACCTTCGAGATATGGCCTCAGGAGTGACACAGCATCATACCCACCAAATTTCTTAATAATCGGTGTTGTCGTTTAAGAGATATGAATGTCCCATATTTGCAGCGCCCCCTAGTGGCCAACATCAGCCAAATTTAGCTCACACACCCACAGCCACATGCCAACCTAGGATGTCAGACTTGGTGTCATTAGGATTTATTTTGACGGAGATATCCAACTGTTCGCGTTTTTATAGCTAGCTATAAAAATTTATTCGTTAATAATTTGCGCATATTTTGACCGAACAAAATTCTTTTGATAACTTTAGATCAGGACCATTGGAAGACTGTACGTGCCAAATTTCACACTGATCGGACAAAACCCCAAGGAGGAGTTCGAAAAAGTAGGTTTTCCAGTTTTCGCGATTTTGCGGGGAAAAAATTCTAGGCGGAAATGGGCGTGGCCTAGCCCAGGTGACTCAGTACTATTGAGGGAATCTGTGGATATGAGGCTTTGGAATGTGCGACATACGGTGTGGGAGTTATAGCCCAAAACGCGTTTCCCTTGTTATAGCGCCCCCTGCTGGCGGACATATGTGATTTTTTGCGCCTGAGGTACGTGCAGGGGTCTGGACCAACCCTCCAAATTGCACCGCCCTCCCATGCACGGTTTAGCCTGCAGCAACACTTTTACCAACGGAAGTATAAAAATAATAACTAGAACTGCAAGCAGTTATGAACGGGGGCCAAGCCTCCCGCGCGACTAGGCCCCTGCGCATTGCGGAGCCCACGCAATGCGAACGGCCCCGTTTCCTCACTGGCAGGCACACCGCCAAGATCTGCTATCGAACAATAGGTCGAGCAAGGCTGCCCTCTCTGTCCGTTGCTCTTATTGTAATGGGAAGAGCAGTGTGAAAGGCTGAATATGTTTGCTGTAAGAAGTCACGCCCACTTTGACCAAACATCACTAAACTTTACAGGTGGCCTAGGGAGTGACTCCACATGGCGCGTCCCGAATTTCGTGCGAATCTGACCAACTTTTCTCAGTTTATAGCGCCCCCTTTTGACCAATTTGCGCCAAATTAGGTACAGAGCCTCTGGCTGACCTCTGAAACAAGTGATTTGAGTTTCATATCGATAGCTTTTACTTTGACAAAAATAAGCAACAGTATGTGTTTTTTAGCTAGCGAAAAATTTGTTTATTTATAAGTACCGCATTTTTTGGAGTAGCAAAATTCTTTTGATAACTTTTGATCAGGCCCATCTGGAGATTGTATGTGCAAAGTTTCGTACAGCTGAAGCGTAAACCCTAGGAGAAGTTCGAAAAAGTAGGTTTTTGACGTGTAGCAATTTACAAAGTGAAATATGCTGTGGGAGTGGGCGTGGCCTGTGTCAGAAGATGCGGATCTATTCAGGGAACACGTGGATGTAAAGTTTATGAAGATGTGATTAAAAATGTGGAAGTTACAGGCCAAAATGCGTTTGCGTCCATTACAGCGCCACCTAGTGGAGTAGACACAAAATTTTTGGTATGGGTGGTCTGTGTTCTATTCTATATATACCCTGTAAATTTCACAGTCCTCAGCATAATACTTGTGCTGAAATAAAGATTTGTTGTTTATCTCGTAATAAGCCACGCCCACTTTGACCAGTCGTGATGACCTTCAAGATATGGCCTCAGGAGTGACCCAGCATCATGCACACCAAATTTGGTAAAAATCGGTGTTGCCGTTTTAAGAGATATAACGTTCCCATATTTGCAGCGGCCCCTAGTGGCCAACATTAGCCAAATTTGGCTCATACCCCCATAGTCACATGCCAACCAAGGATCTCAGAATTGGTCTCGTTAGCATTTATTTTGACCAAGTAATGCAACTGTTCATGTTTTTATAGCTAGCTAGAAAAAGTTATTCGTTAATAATTGGCGCATATTTTGAACGAACAAAATTCTTTTGATAACTTTAGATCAGGCCCAGCTGATGAACAGATGTGCCAAATTTCACAGTGATCGGACCAAACCCCAAGGAGGAGTTCGAAAAAGTAGGTTTTCGAGTTTTCGCAATTTCCTGAAAAAAAATTCTAGGCGGAAATGGGCGTGGCCTAGGCCAGGTGATTCAGGGCAATTCAGGGAATTGTGGATATGAGGCTATTGAATGTGCGACAAATGGTTTGGGATGTTATAGGCCAAAACGTGTTTCCCTTGGTCATAGCGCCACCTGCTGGTGGGCATATGTCAATTGTTGCGCCTGAGGTACGTGCAGGGGTCTGGACCAACCCTCCAAATTGCATCGCCCTCCCTTGCACGGTTTAGCCTGCAGCAAACACTTTTAGCGGTGGAAAAATAAAAATAGAGAAAAAAATAAAAAATAAAAATCTGAACAAAAACAATAGGGTTCCCAGCACCGCTGGTACTGGGAAACGCGTATGCTTGCATACGCGTTCCCCAGGCCCCGCGGGCTTGGCCCCCTAACTAGAACTGCAAGCAGTTATGAACGGGGGCCAAGCCTCCCCGCGCAATTTGGCCCTCCGGGCGTCGCGGAGCCCACGCAACGCGAACGGCTCTATTTCGTTACCAGAAGGCACACCGCCAAGATCATACTATAGAATGTGGGGTCGAACAAGGCTGCCCTCTCTCTCCATTGCTCTTTTTGTAATGGGAAGAGCAGTGTGAAAGGCTGAATATGTTTGTTGTAAGAAGTCACGCCCACTCTTACCAAACATCACTAAACTTTACAGCCGGCCTCGGGGACGACTCCACATGGCACTTGCCGAATTTTCGTGCGAATTTGAGCAACTTTTGTGCCGCTTTATATTTCTCTGTTTGTAGCACCCCCTATTGGCCAATTTGTGCCAAATTTGGCACAGAGCCTCTGGTTTACCTCAGAAAAAAAGTGAGTCAAGTTTCATGTCGATAGCTTTTACTTTAAGAAAAATATGCAACAGTATGTGTTTTTTAGCTAGCAGAGAAAAAATGTTTATTTATAAGTACCGCGTTTTTTGAAGTAGCAAAATTCTTTTGATAACTTTTGATCAGGCAAGTCTGGAGATTGTGTGTGCAAAGTTTCGTGCAGATGCAGCGAAAACCCTAGGAGGAGTTCGAAAAAGTAGGTTTTTGACGTGTAGCGAGTTACAAAGAGAAATATGCTGTGGAAGTGGGCGTGGCCTATGTCAGAGGATGCGGCTGTATTCAGGGAACACGTGGATATAAAGTTTGTGAAGATGTGATTAAAAATGTGGAAGTTACAGGCGAAAATGCATTTGCGCCCGTTACAGCACCACCTAGTGGACTAGATGCACAATTTCTGGTATGGGTGGTCTGTGTCCTATTCTATATATACCATGTAAATTTCACAGCCCTCAGCATAACACTTGAGCTGAAATAAATATTTGTTGTTTATCTGGTAATAAGCCACGCCCACTTTGACCATTCGGGATTACCTTCAAAATATGGACTCAGGAGTGACCCAGCATCATGCCCACCAAATTTTGTAAAAATTGGTGTTGGCGTTTAAGAGATATAACGTTCCCATATTTGCAGCGCCCCCTAGTGCCCAACATTAGGCAAATTTGGCTTATACCCCCACAGTCACATGCCAACCAAGGATCTCAGAGTTGGTGTCGTTAGCATGTACTTTGACCGAGTTATGCAACTGTTCTTGTTTTTGTAGCTAGCTAGAAAAATTTTATTCGTTAATAATTTGCGCATATTTTGACCGAACAAAATTCTTTTGATAACTTTAGATCAGGTCCAGCTGACGAACATATGTGCCAAATTTCACAGTGATCGGACCAAACCCCAAGGAGGAGTTTGAAAAAGTAGGTTTTTGAGTTTTTGCGATTTCCTGAAAAAAAATTCTAGGCGGAAATGGGCGTGGCTTAGCCCAGGAGATTCAGGGCAAATCAGGGAATCTGTGGATATGAGGCTTTTGAATGTGTGACATAAGGTGTGGGAGTTATAGGCCAAAAGGTGTTTCCCTTTGTTATAGCGCCCCCTGGTGGCGGACATATGTCAATTTTTGCGTCTGAGGTCCCTGCAGGGGTCTGGACCAACCCTCCAAATTGCACCGCCCCTCCCATGCACGGTTTAGGCTGCAGTACCACTTTTACCGGTGGAAAAATAAAAATAATAATAATAGAGAAAAATAAAAATCCGAACAAAAACAATAGGGTTCCCAGCACCGCTGGTGCTGGGAAACGCGTCTGCTTTGCAGTCGCGTTCCCCAGCCCCCGCGGGCTTGGCCCCCTAACTAGAACTGCAAGCAGTTATGAACGGGGGCCAAGCCCCCCGCGCGACTCGGCCCCCGCGCATCGCGGAGCCCATGCAACGCAAACGGCTCCGTTTCGTCACCAGGAGGCACACCGCCAAGATCTGCTATCGAATTCTGGGTCGAGCAAGGCTGGCCTCTCTCTCCATTACTCTTATTGCAATGGGAAGAGCATTGTGATATGTTTGTTGTAAGAAGTCATGCCCACTTTGACCAAACATGACTAAACTTTACAGGCGGCCTCGGGAGTGACTCCACATGGCGCTTGCCGAATTTTGTGCGAATCTGAGCAACTTTCGTGTCGCTTGACTTTTCTCAGTTTATAGCGCCCCCTGTTGACCAATTTGCACCAAATTTGGTACAGAGCCTCTGGTTGACCTCTGAAACAAGCAACTTGAGTTTCATGTCGATAGCTTTTATTTTGACAAAAATATGCAACAGTATGTGATTTTTAGCTAGCAGAAATAATTGCTTATTTATAAGTACCGCGTGTTTTTTGGAGTAGCAAAATTCTTTTGACAACTTTTGATCAGGCAAGTCTGGAGGCTGTCTGTGCTAAGTTTCGTGCGGATGGAGCGTAAACCCTAGGAGGAGTTTGAAAAAGTAGGTTTTTTACGTGTAGCGACTTACAAAGGGAAATATGCTGTGGGAGTGGGCGTGGCCTATGTCAGATGATGCAGATCTATTCTGGTATCACGTGGATATAAAGTTTATGAAGATGTGATTAAAAATGTGGAAGTTACAGGCCAAAACGCGTTTGCGTCCATTACAGCGCCACCTAGTGGAGTAGATGCACAATTTTTGGTATGGGTGGTCTGTGTCCTATTCTATATATACCCTGTAAATTTCACAGTCCTCAGCATAATACTTGGGCTGAAATAAAGGTTTGTTGTTTATCTCATAATAAGCCACGCCCACTTTGACCACTCAGGATTACCTTGAAGATATGTCCTCAGGAGTGACCCAGCATCATGCCCACCAAATTTGCTAAAAATCGGTGCTGCCGTTTAAGAGATATAACGTTGCCATATTTGCAGTGCCCCCTAGTGGCGAAAATGAGCAAAATTTGGCTCATAACCCCACTTGGTGTTGTTAGCATTTATTTTGACCGAGTTATGCAACTATTCGTGTTTTTATAGCTAGCTAGAAAAATTTATTCGTTAATAATTTGCGCATATTTTGACCCAACAAAATTCTTTTGATAACTTTAGAGCAGGTCCAGGTGACGAACTGTCGTGCTAATTTTGACACTGATCAGACCAAACCCCAAGGAGGAGTTTGAAAAAGTAGGTTTTCGAGTTTTTGCGATTTCCTGAAAAAAAATTCTAGGCGGAAATGGGCGTGGCTTAGCCCAGGAGATTCAGGGCAAATCAGGGAATCTGGGGATATGAGGTTTTTGAATGTGCGACATATGCTGTGGGAGTTATAGGCCAAAAGGTGTTTCCTTTGGTTATGGCGCCCCCTGCTGACGGACATATGTCAATTTTTGTGTCTGCGTACCCTGCAGGGTTCTGGACCAACCCTCCAAATTGCACCGCCCTCCCTTGCACGGTTTAGCCTGCAGCAGCACTTTTACCAACGGAAAAATAAAAATAATAATATGTAACTATTAAAGCTGCAAGCAGCATTGAACGGGCCCTCGCACCCCCACGCTATTCGGACTGCCGGCAACTCGGGGTGCTGGCGACCGCAGCCCCCATGCCACTCCGGGCCTGCTGCCGCCGTGACCTTGTCGCCAGAGGCTGACTGGCAGACGAGGTGCTGAATTTTCACCCCCTTTGGACGCTGTAGGAAGCAATGCGGTGTTACCTCCTGTCTCCACTAGGTGGCGCTATGACTATGACTCCTGAGCGTCATGCAGATGTGTTCAGGCTGGGACTTTTATCATACTTGTGAAGTTTTGGTGCACATAAGAGCATTTATAGCAAAGTTATAGCATTTTCCTGTGTGATGGTGAGAGAGAAAAATTGACCACAAAATTCCAAATGGCCGACTTCCTGTTGGGTTTAGCCTATGGGTCCAAGAGACTTTTTTGTGTGCCTGCGTCTGCTACATATGTGTACCGATTTTCGTGCATATCGGTGATACGTGCTATGGCGGCTACATTTAGGAATGGGCGTGGCCAAGCCATTTAGCCACGCCCATTGACGCGGCGTTACTTCCCGCCCCTGCTAGGTGGCGCTACGACCGTGACTCGTGAGTTGCACGTAGATGCGTTCAGGCTGGGATTATTATCATACGTGTGACGTTTGGTGCAGATCGGAGCATTTATGGTAAAGTTATAGCAATTTCGTGTTCCATGGCGAGGCATCGACCTTCGCCACGCCGTCAGGGCGGCACCGTTTGACGAGACTTCCTGGTCTTCACAATACAGCAGTGCAATCATCATAATGCCTTTCTGACCAAATTTGTGGTCAGAGCAGCACCTCAAAGTGTAAAACGTGGTATTTCCTGTCGCCAGCAGGGGGCGCCATGACATTCAAATATTATTTTCATGTAGATGTGTTCAGGGCGGGACTATTATCAATCATGCGAAGTTTGATGCAGATCAAAGCATGTATGCCAAAGTTATAGCAATTTCGTGTTTCATGGCGAGACATCAAACTTCGCCGTGCCGTCAGGGCGGCACCGTTTGATGAGACATCCTGGTCTTGATAATATATCATTACTAACATCTTAAGGCCTTTCTGTCAAAATTTGAGTTGAATATGGTCAATGCGGTCAGAGCAGCACCTCAAAGTCTAAAACATGGTATTTCCTGTCGCCAGCAGGGGGCGCCATGACATTCAAATATTATTTTCATGTAGATGTGTTCAGGGCGGGACTATTATCATACATGTGAAGTTTGGTGCAGATCAAAGCATGTATGCCAAAGTTATTGCAATTTCGTGTTTCATGGCGAGATATCAAACTTCGCCGCGCCGCCATGGCAACGCCTTACAAGATACACGAGATCTTTTAATAACTTTTAATCATCAAGTGGTCTAGTTGCAGCATGCCAAATTTGAAGCCGATCCGATGAACCGTGTAGGAGGAGATAGCTCTGAGAGAAACTCAAGAAAAAAACATTCAATTCAAAATGGCTGACTTCCTGTTGGGCGTAGCCTATGGGTCCAAGAGACTTTTTTGTGCGTCTGGGTGTGATACATGTGCGTACCGAATTTCGTTCACGTCAGTCAAACGGGCCGCGGGGGCTGCAGTTTTAAGGGCGTGGACGAGCCGTTAGGCCACGCCCCCTCACGAAACTCATATCATATGATCAAGGGAGGGCCAGTTACAACCATGTGAAGTTTCAGGAAGCTTCGACCAAGTACGCCCAAGTTATGGCACTTTCGTGGTTCACGGCGAGACGTCGGCCTTCGCCGCGCCCTCAGGGCGGCGCCGTTTGACGAGACGTTCTGTGCTTCTTAATATAGCATTACCAACATCTTAAGGCCTTTCTGACCAAATTTGAATTGAATATGGTCAATGTGCTCAGAGCAGCACCTCAAAGTCTAAAACATGGTATTTCCTGTCGCCAGCAGGGGGCGCTATGACATTTACAAAATTTCTGCATGTAGACATGTTGAGGGCGGGACTATTATCAAGCATTTCAAGTTTGGTGCAGATTGGACCATTTATGGTAAAGTTATAGCAATTTCATGTTTCATGGCGAGACATCAAACTTCGCCGCCACCTCACGGCCACGCCCTTCAATAAGAGCATAATCTTTTAATAACTTTTGATCACAATGTTGTCTAGATGGCACATAGTGATTTTGAAGCCGTTCTGATTAATCCTGTAGGAGGAGTTCATTAAAATACAACATGTGCAAAACGGCAAAAATGGCCGCCAAATTCAAAATGGCTGACTTCCTGTTGGGTTTGGCCAATGGGTGCAAGAGGCTTTTTTGTGCGTCTGGGTGTCATACATATGTGTACCAATTTTTGTACATGTCGGTGAAACGTGCCGCAGGGGCTGATGTTTAAAGGGCGTGGCCAAGGCATTTGGGCACGCCCATCAACGAAACTCATATCACATGTTCAGGCCTGGACCATTAACACTCATGTGAAGTTTCAGGCAGATATGATGAAGGACACTGAAGTTAAGGCCACTGTCCTGCGTTTTGGCGAAACATCGACTTCGCCGCGCTCTGGGCGTAACGCTGTTTGACAAAAAGTCACGATCTTCACAATATAGCATTACCAACATCTTAAGGCCTTGCTGACCAAATGTGAGTCAGATATGATCAACGTGCTCAGAGCAGCACCTCAAACTGTAAAAACATGTAATTTCCTGTCGCCAGTAGGGGGCAGTATGACAAATATGGAATCTTTTCACATACGTGTGTTCAGGGCGGGACTATTATCAAACATGTGAAGTTTGGTGCAGATCGGACCATTAATGCTAAAGTTATAGCAATTTCGTGTTTCATGGCGAGACGTCAAACTTTGACGCCAAAAAGCCGTTTCCCCTCTCAACGTGTGCCAGATCTTTTAATAACTTTTGATCACAAGGTAGTTTAGATTTTACACAGCGATTTTGAAGCCGTTCTGATTAATCCTGTAGGAGGAGTTCGTTAAAATACGACACGTGCAAAATGCCAAAAAAGACCGCCAAATTCAAAATGGCCGACTTCCTGTGGAGTTTAGCCTATGGGTGCAAGAGACTTTTTTGTGCGTGTGGGTGTCATACATAGGTGTACCGATTTTCGTGCATGTCGGTTAAACGAGCCGCAGGGGCTGCTGTTTAAGGGGCGTGGCCTAACCATTTTGGACCGCCCACTGCCATCAACCCTAATACACGTAAATTTTCACCACGACTGATGCGACCGCCAAATTTGGTGAGTTTTTGAATATGATAAAGCCCCCAAATAAGCGATTTAGTTCTAGGAAAAATAATAAGAAGAAGAATAATTCCTTCAGTTTCAATAGGGTCCTCGCACCGGACGGTGCTCGGGCCCTAATAATTCCTTCAGAAACAATAGGGTCCTCGCACCCGAGGGTGCTCGGGCCCTAATTAAAGCTGCAAGCAGCGTTGAATGGGCCCTCGCACCCGCATGCAACTCGGGGTGCCGGCAACTCGGGGTGCTGGCGACCGCAGCCCCCATGCCATTCGGGGCCTGCGGCCGCCGTGACCTTGTGGCCAGAGGCTGACTGGCGCACGAGGTGCTGAATTTTCACCCCCTTTGGACACTGTAGGAAGCAATGCAGTGATACTTCCTGTCCCCACTAGGTGGTGACTATGACTCCTGAGCGTCATGCAGATGTGTTCAGGCCAGGACTTTTATCATACATGTGAAGTTTGGAGCAGATTTGACCATTTAATGCCATGTTATAGCAATTTCGTGTTTCATGGCGAGTCATCAAAAGTCGACGCCATGCCACACCCACACTGTTCAACGCTGACCAATTCTTCTAATAACTTTTAATCACAAACTAGTGTATATGGTACACACCACTTTTGAAGTCAATCGGATCAGTTCTGGGGGCAGAGTTTGTTTAGCCACGCCCACTTATGAAATTAATATCATATGCTCAGGATGGGAGCAGTGACAATCATATTAAGATTCAGGAAGATTCGACTAAGTAAACTGAAGTTATGTCCACTTTCTGTGTTTTTGGCGAAACATCGACCTTCGCCGCGCTGTCAGGGTGGCATCGTTTGACGAGACATCATGGTCTTCACAATATAGCATTACCAACATCTTAAGGCCTTTCTGACCAAATTTGAATTGAATATGGTCAATGTGGTGAGAGCAGCACCTCAAAGTCTAAAACATAGTATTTCCTGTCGCCAGCAGGGGGCGCTATGACAATTACAAAATTTCTGCATGTAGACGTGTTCAGGGCGGGACTATTATCAAGCATTTCAAGTTTGGTGCAGATTGGACCATTTATGGTAAAGTTATAGCAATTTCATGTTTCATGGCGAGACATCAAACTTCGCCGCCACCTCACGGCCACGCCCCTCAATAAGAGCATAATCTTTTAATAACTTTTGATCACAACGTTGTCTAGATGGCACATAGTGATTTTGAAGCCGTTCTGATTAATCCTGTAGGAGGAGTTCGTTAAAATACAACATGTGCAAAACGGCAAAAATGGCCGCCAAATTCAAAATGGCCGACTTCCTGTTGGGTGTGGCCAATGGGTCCTAGAGGCTTTTTTGTGCGTCTAGGTGTCATACATATGTGTACCAATTTTTGTACATGTCGGTGAAACGTGCCGCAGGGGCTGATGTTTGAAGGGCGTGGCCAAGCCATTTGGCCACGCCCATCAACGAAACTCATATCACATGTTCAGGCCTGGACCATTAACACTCATGTGAAGTTTGAGGCAGATATGATGAAGGACACTGAAGTTAAGGCCACTTTCCTGCGTTTTGGCGAAACATCGACTTCGCCGCGCTCTGGGCGTAACGCTGTTTGACAAAAAGTCACGATCTTCACAATATAGCATTACCAACGTCTTAAGGCCTTGCTGACCAAATGTGAGTCAGATATGATCAACGTGCTCAGAGCAGCACCTCAAACTGTAAAACATGTCATTTCCTGTCGCCAGTAGGGGGCAGTATGACAAATATGGAATCTTTTCACATACGTGTGTTCAGGGCGGGACTATTATCAAACATGTGAAGTTTGGTGCAGATTGGAGCATTTATGCTAAAGTTATAGCAATTTCGTGTTGCATGGCGAGACGTCAAATTTCGACGCCAAAAAGCCGTTTCCCCTCTCAACGTGTGCCAGATCTTTTAATAACTTTTGATCACAAGGTAGTTTATATGTTACACAGTGATTTTGAAGCCGTTCTGATTAATCCTGTAGGAGGAGTTCGTTAAAATACGACACGTGTAAAAGGCCAAAAATGACCGCCAAATTCAAAATGGCCGACTTCCTGTTGAGTTTAGCCTATGGGTGCAAGAGACTTTTTTGTGCATCTGGGTGTCATACATATGTGTACCAATTTTCGTGCACGTCGGTTAAACGAGCCGCAGGGGCTGCTGTTTAAGGGGCGTGGCCTAACCATTTTGGACCGCCCACTGCCATCAACCCTAATACACGTAAATTTTCACCACGACTGATGCGACCGCCAAATTTGGTGAGTTTTTGAATATGATAAAGCCCCCAAATAAGCGATTTAGTTCTAGGAAAAATAATAATAAGAAGAATTAAAGCTGCAAGCAGCGTTGAACGGGCCCTCGCACCCCGCGCAACTTGGAGTGCTGGCGACCGCAGCCCCCGCGCCACTCGGGGCCTACTGTGGCCGTGACCATGCCGCCAGAGGCCAACTTGCAGAGGATTTGCTGAATTTTCACCCCCTTCGTACACTGTAAGAAGGAATCGGGTGTTACTCCTGTCTCCACTAGGTTGCGCTATGACTATGACTCGTGAGCATCATGCAGATGTGTTCTGGTCGGGATTATTATCATACATGTGAAGTCTGGAGCAGATTTGACCATTTAATCTCATGTTCTCGCAATTTCGTGTTTCATGGCGAGACATAAAAAGTCGATGCCATGCCACACCCACACTGTTCTACACTGACCAATTCTTTTAAAAACTTTTAATCACAAACTAGTCTATATGGTACACACCAGTTTTGCAGTAAATCGGATCAGTTGTGGAGGCGGAGTTTGTTTAGCCACGCCCACTTACAAAATTAATATCATATGCTCAGGACGGGGATCAGTGACAAACATATTAAGATTCAGGAAGATTCGACTATGTAAACTGAAGTTATGTCCACTTCCTGTGTTTTGGCGAAACATCGACATTCGCCGCGCCGTTAGGGCGGCACTGTTTGACGAGACATCATGGTCTTCACAATATAGCATTACCAACATGTTAAGGCCTTTCTGACCAAATTTGAGTTGAATATGGTCAACGTGCTCAGAGCAGCACCTCAAAGTCTAAAACATGGTATTTCCTGTCGCCAGCAGGGGGCGCTATGACAATTACAAATTTTCTGCATTTAGACGTGTTCAGGGCAGGACTGTTATCAAAGCATGTGAAGTTTAGTGCAGATCGGAGCATTTATGGAAAAGTTATAGCATTTTCATGTGTCATGGCGAGACATCAAACTTCGCTGCCACCTCACAGCCACGCCCTTCAACAAGAGCATAATCTTTTAATAAATTTTGATGACAACATTGTCTAGATGGCACACAGTGATTTTGTAGCCGTTCTGATTAACCCTGTAGGAGGAGTTCGTTAAAATACAACACGTGCAAAACGGCAAAAATGGCCGCCAAAAGCAAAATGGCTGACTTCCTGTTGGGTTTGGCCAATGGGTCCAAGAGGCTTTTTTGTGCGTCTGGGTGTCATACATATGTGTACCAATTTTTGTGCATGTCGGTGAAATGTGCTGCAGGGGCTGATGTTTAAAGGGCGTGGCCAAGCCATTTGGCCACGCCCATAATTGAAACTCATATCACATGTTCAGGCCTGGACCATTAAAACACATGTGAAATGTCAGGCAGATATGACCAAGGACACTGAAGTTAAGGGCACTTAGCTGGGTTTTGGCGAAACATCGACTTCGCCGCGCTCTGGGCGCAATGCCGTTTGACGATACGTCATGATCTTCACAATATAGCATTAACAAGGTCTTAAGTCCTCACTGACCAAATTTGAGTCAGATGTGGTCAACGTGCTCAGAGCAGCACCTCAAGCTGTAAAACATGTCATTTCCTGTCGCCAGTAGGGGGCGCTATGACATTTATGGAATATTTTCATATAGACGTGTTCAGGGCGGGACTATTATCAAGCATGTGAAGTTTGGTGCAGATCAGAGCATTTATGCTAAAGTTATAGCAATTTCGTTTTTCATGGCGAGACATCAAAATTCGTCGCCACCTCACGTCCATGCCCTTCAACGGTAGCGCGATCTTTTAATAACTTTTGATCACAAAGTAGTGTAGTTGGTACACAGTGATTTAGAAGCCGTTCTGATTAATCCTGTAGGAGGAGTTCGTTAAAATATGAAACGTCCGAAACGCCAAAAATGACCATGAAATTCAAAATGGCCGACTTCCTGTTGGGTTTGGCCTATGCGTCCAAGAGACTTTTTTTGTGCGGTTGGGTGTGATACATGTGTGTTCCGATTTTCGTGCATGTCGGTAAAATATGCCGCAGGGGCTGCTGTTTAAGGGGCGTGGCCTAGCCATTTAGCACCTCCCACCGCCGACAACCCTAATACACCTAAATTTACACCACGACTGATGCGATTACCAAATGTGGTGAGTTTTTGAATATGTTAAAGCCCCCAAATAAGCGATTTACTTTTGCCAGAATAATAATAATAATTAAAGCTGCAAGCAGCGTTGAACGGGCCCTCGCACCCCCACGCAACTCGGACTGCCGGCAACTCGGGGTGCTGGCGACCGCAGGCCCCATGCCATTCGGGGCCTGCGGCCGCCGTGACCTTGTGGCCAGAGGCTGACTGGCACATGAGCTGCTGAATTTTCACCCCTTTGGACACTGTAGGAAGCAAGGCGGTGATACTTCCTGTCTCCACTAGGTGGCGCTATGACTATGACTCCTGAGCGTCATGCAGGTGTGTTCAGGCCAGGACTTTTATCATACATGTGAAGTTTGGAGCAGATTTGACCATTTAATCCCATGTTATAGCAATTTTTGTGTTTCATGGCGAGTCATCAAAAGTCGACGCCATGCCACACCCACACTGTTCAACGCTGACCAATTCTTTTAAAAACTTTTAATCACAAAGTAGTGTATATGGTACACACCACTTTTGAAGTCAATCGGATGAGTTCTGGGGGCGGAGTTTGTTTAGCCACGCCCACTTACGAAATTAATATCATATGCTCAGGACGGGAGCAGTGACAATCATATTAAGATTCAGGAAGATTCGACTAAGTAAACTGAATTTATGTCCACTTTCTGTGTTTTGGCGAAACATCGACCTTCGCCGCGCTGTCAGGGCGGCATCGTTTGACGAGACATCATGGTCTTCACAATATAGCATTACCAACATCTTAAGGCCTTTCTGACCAAATTTGAATTGAATATGGTCAATGTGCTCAGAGCAGCACCTCAAAGTCTAAAACATGGTATTTCCTGTCGCCAGCAGGGGGCGCTATGACATTTACAAAATTTCTGCATGTAGACATGTTCAGGGCGGGACTATTATCAAGCATTTCAAGTTTGGTGCAGATTGGACCATTTATGGTAAAGTTATAGCAATTTCATGTTTCATGGCGAGACATCAAACTTCGCCGCCACCTCACGGCCACGCCCTTCAATAAGAGCATAATCTTTTAATAACTTTTGATGACAATGTTGTCTAGATGGCACATAGTGATTTTGAAGCCGTTCTGATTAATCCTGTAGGAGGAGTTCATTAAAATACAACATGTGCAAAACGGCAAAAATGGCGGGCAAATTCAAAATGGCTGACTTCCTTTTGGGTTTGGCCAATGGGTCCAAGAGGCTTTTTTGTGCGTCTGGGTGTCATACATATGTGTACCAATTTTTGTACATGTCGGTGAAACGTGCCGCAGGGGCTGATGTTTGAAGGGCGTGGCCAAGGCATTTGGCCACGCCCATCAACGAAACTCATATCACATGTTCAGGCCTGGACCATTAACACTCATGTGAAGTTTCAGGCAGATATGATGAAGGACACTGAAGTTAAGGCCACTTTCCTGCGTTTTGGCGAAACATCGACTTCGCCGCGCTCTGGGCGTAACGCTGTTTGACAAAAAGTCACGATCTTCACAATATAGCATTACCAACATCTTAAGGCCTTGCTGACCAAATGTGAGTCAGATATGATCAACGTGCTCAGAGCAGCACCTCAAACTGTAAAACATGTAATTTCCTGTCGCCAGTAGGGGGCAGTATGACAAATATGGAATCTTTTCACATACGTGTGTTCAGGGCGGGACTATTATCAAACATGTGAAGTTTGGTGCAGATCGGAGCATTAATGCTAAAGTTATAGCAATTTCGTGTTTCATGGCGAGACATCAAACTTCGACGCCAAAAAGCCGTTTCCCCTCTCAACGTGTGCCAGATCTTTTAATAACTTTTGATCACAAGGTAGTTTATATGTTACACAGTGATTTTGAAGCCGTTCTGATTAATCCTGTAGGAGGAGTTCGTTAAAATACGACACGTGGAAAATGCCAAAAATGACCGTCAAATTCAAAATGGCCGACTTCCTGTTGAGTTTAGCCTATGGGTGCAAGAGACTTTTTTGTGCGTCTGGGTGTCATACATAGGTGTACCGATTTTCGTGCATGTCGGTTAAACGAGCCGCAGGGGCTGCTGTTTAAGGGGCGTGGGCCTAACCATTTTGGACCGCCTACTGGCATCAACCCTAATACACGTAAATTTTCACCACGACTGATGCGACCGCCAAATTTGGTGAGTTTTTGAATATGATAAAGGCCCCAAATAAGCGATTTAGTTCTAGGAAAAATAATAAGAAGAAAAATAATTCCTTCAGTTTCAATAGGGTCCTCGCACCGGACGGTGCTCGGGCCCTAATAATTCCTTGAAATTCAATAGGGTCCTCGCACCGGACGGTGCTCGGGCCCTAATTAAAGCTGCAAGCAGCGTTGAACGGGCCCTCGCACCCCCACGCAACTCGGGTTGCTGGCGACCGCCAGCCCCCGTGCCACTCGGGGCCTGCTGCGGCCGGGACCACGCCCGCCAGAGGCTGACTGGTAGACGAGGTGCTGAATTTTCACCCCCTTCGGACACTGTAGGAAGCAATGTGGTGTTACTTCCTGTCCCCAGTAGGTGGCGCTATGACTGTGACTCGTGAGTTTAATGTACAGGTGTTCAGGCCGGGATTATTATAATACATGTGAAGTTTGGAGCAGATGTGACCATTTAATCTCATGTTATAGCAATTCCGTGTTTCATGGCGAGGCATCAACATTCGCCGTGCTCTCAGGGCAACGTTGTTTGACGATACATCATGATCTTCACAATATAACATTACCAAGGTCTGAAGAGCTGTCTTACCAGATTTGAGCTGGATATGGTGAATGTGCTGGAAGCAGCACCTCAAAGTGTAAAACATGTAATTTCCTGTCGCCAGCAGGGGGTGCTATGCCAATCACAGAGAATTGTCATATAGATGTGTTCAGGGTTGGACTATTATCAAACAAGTGAAGTTGGGTGCAGATCAGACCATGAATGCTAAAGTTATAGCAATTTCGTGTTTTATGGCGTGACATCAAAATTTGCCGCCACCTCACGGCCATGCCCTTTAACGATAGCGCGATCTTTTAATAACTTTTTATCACAATGTAGTCTAGATGATTCACAGTGATTTTAAAGTCATTCTGATTATTCCTGTAGGAGGAGTTCGTTAAAATAGAGCATGTGGAAAACGCCAAAATTGACCACGAAATTCAAAATGGCTGACTTCCTCTTGGGTTTGGCCTATGGGTCCAAGAGGCTTTTTTGTGCGTCTGGGTGGGATACATGTGTGTACCGATTTTTATGCATGTTGGTGAAACGGCCGCGGGGGGCTGCTGTTTTAAGGGCGTGGCCAATCCATTTAGCCACGCCCCCTTATGAAAATCATATCATATGTTCAGGGCAGGGCCAGTTACAACCATGTGAAGTTTCAGAGAGATTCGACCAAGGACACTGACGTTATGGCCACTTATTGTGTTTTGGCGAAACGTTGACCTTCGCCGCTCCGTCACGGCGACGCCCTTTGACAAGACAGCATGATCTTCATAATATTGCATTATCAACATGTTATGGCCTTTCTGACCAAGTTTGAGTTGGATATGGTCAACGTGGTCAGAGCAGCACATCAAAGTCTAAAACATGGCATTTCCTGTCGCCAGCAGGGGGCGCTATGAGAATTGCAAATTTTGAGCATGTAGACTTGTTCAGGGTGGGACTATTGTCCATCTTGCAAAGGTAGGTGCAGATGGGACCTTTAACCCCAAAGTTATAGCAATCTCGTGTTTTATGGCGAGACATCAAAATTTGACCTTCCGCAGCGCTCGCGCCCTTCGATGTAATGAAGATCTTTTAATAACTTTTGATCACATGGTAGTCGAGCTCGCTCAGGTAAATTTTGAAGTCAATCCGATTAAATGTGTGGGAGGAGTTCGTTAAAATACAAAAGGTCGAAAAGGCCAAAAATGGCCGCCAAATTCAAAATGGCTGACTTCCTGTTGGGTTTAGCCTCTGGGTCCAAGAGACTTTTTTGTGCGTCTGGGTGTCATACTTGTGTGTGTACCAATTTTCGTGCATGTCGGTTAAACAAGCCGCAGGGGCTGCTGTTAAAGGGGCGTGGCCTAGCCATTTTGGACCGCCCACCACCGAAGACCCTAATACACGTAAATTTTCACCACGACTGATGCGACCGCCAAAATTTGCGCGTTTTCGAGTATGTTAAAGTCCCCAAATAAGCGATTTAGTTCTAGGAAAAAAAAGAATAATTAAAGCTGCAAGCAGCGTTGAACGGGCCCTCGCACCCCCGCGCCACTCGGGGTGCTTGCAGCCACGGCCTCGTGGCCTGATTCGTCCCAGTCAAAGAAGATCTGAATTTTTAAAGCTTTCAGATATCATGGGAGGAATGTGATGTCACTTCCTGTCTCCACTAGGTGGCACAATGAGTCTGACTCCTGAGTGTCATGTAGATGTGTTAAGGTGGGGACTTTTATCATACATGTGAAGTTTGGAGCAGATTTGACCATTTAGTCCCATGTTATAACAATTTCGTGTTTCATGGCGAGACATCAAAAGTTGACGCCACGCCACACCCACACCGCTCAACGATGACCAATTCTATGAATAACTTTTGATCACACACTTGTCTATATGGTACACAACAGTTTTGAAGTCAATTGGATTAGTTGTGGAGGAGGAGTTTATTTAGCCACGCCCACTTATGAAATTAATATCATATGCTCAGGGCGGGACCAGTGACATGCATATTAAGATTCACGAAGATTCGACCAAGTAAACTAAAGTTATGTTCACTTCCTGTGTTTTTGGCGAAGCATCGACAGTCGCCGCGCTGTCAGGGCGGCACCGTTTGACGAGAAATCATGGTCTTTACAATATAGCATTACCAACATCTTAAGGCCTTTCTGAGCAAATTTGAGTTGAATATGGTCAATGTGGTCAGAGCAGCACCTCAAAGTCTAAAACATGGTATTTCCTGCCGCCAGCAGGGGGCACTATGACAATTACAGAATTTCTGCATGTAAACGTGTTCAGGGTGGGACTATTATCAAACATTTAAAATTTGTTGCAGATCGGACCATTTATGGTAAAGCTATAGCAATTTAATGTTTCATGGCGAGACATCAAACTTCGCCGCCACCTCATGGCCACGCCCTTCAACAAGTGCATAATCTTTTAATAACTTATGATCACAACGTTATCTAGATGGCGCACAGTGGTTTTGAAGCAGTTCTGATTAATCCTGTAGGAGGAGTTCGATAAAATACAACACGTGCAAAACGCCAAAAATGGCCGCCAAATTCAAAATGGCCGAGTTCCTGTTGGGTTTGGCCAATAGGTCCAAGAGGCTTTTTTGTGCGTCTAGGTGTGCTACATGTGTGTACCGATTTTCGTGCATGTTGGTGAAACGGGCCGCGGGGGCTACTGTTTAAAGGGCGTGGCCAAGTCATTTAGCCACGCCCCCTTATGAAATTCATAGCATATATTCAGGGCAGGTCCAGTTACAAACATGTGAAGTTTCAGAAAGATTCGACCAAGGACACTGAAGTTATGGGCACTTATTGTGTTTTGGCGAAACGTTGACCTTCGCCGCTCCGTCACGGCGACGCCCTTTGACAAGACATCATGATCTTGATAATATAGCATTATCAACATGTTATGGCCTTTCTGACCAAATTTGAGTTGGATATGGTCAACGTGCTCAGAGCAGTACATCAAAGTCTAAAACATGGCATTTCCTGTCGCCAGCAGGGGCGCTATGACAATTGCAAAATTTGAGCATGTAGACTTGTTCAGGGTGGGACTATTATCCATCTTGCAAAGTTTGGTGCAGGTCGGACCTTTAACCCCAAAGTTATAGCAATCTCGTGTTTTATGGCGAGACATCAAAATTTGACCTTCCGCAGCGCTCGCGCCCTTCGATGTAATGAAGATCTTTTAATAACTTTAGATCACATGGTAGTTGAGTTCGCTCAGGTAAATTTTGAAGTCAATTCGATTAAATCTGTGGAGGAGTTCGTTAAAATACAAAATGTGGAAAACGCCAAAAATGGCCGCCAAATTCAAAATGGCTGACTTCCTGTTGGGTTTAGCCTATGGGTGCAAGAGACTTTTTTGTGCGTCTGGGTGTCATACATGTGGGTACCAATTTTCGTGCATGTCGGTTAAATGAGCCGCAGGGGCTGCAGTTTAAGGGGCGTGGCCTAGCCATTTTGGACCGCCCACCGCCGGAGACCCTAATACACGTAAATTTTCACCACGACTTATGCGACCCGCCAAAATTTGCGCGTTTTGGAATATGATAAGGCCCGCAAATAAGCGATTTAGTTCTAAAAAAAATAATAATTAAAGCTGCAAGCAGCGTTGAACGGGCCCTCGCACCCCACGCAACTCGGGGTGCCAGCAACTCGGGGTGCTGGTGACCGCAGCCCCCACGCCATTCGGGGCCTGCGGCCGTCATGACCTTGTGGCCAGAGGCTGAGTGGCACACGAGGTGCTGAATTTTCAGCCCCTTTGGGCACTGTAGGAAGCAATGCCGTGTTATTACTTCCTGTCTCCACTAGGTTTCGCTATGACTATGACTCGTGAGCATCATGTAGATGTGTTCAGGCCGGGACTTTTATCAGACTTGTGAAGTTTGGAGCAGATTTGACCATTTAATCCCATGTTACAGCAATTTCGTGTTTCATGGCGAGACATCAAAAGTCGACGCCATGCCACACCCACACTGAGCAATTCTTTTAATAACTTTTAATCACAAACTAGTCTATATGGTACACACCAGTTTTGAAGTCAATCGGATAAGTTGTGGAGGCGGAGTTTGTTTAGCCACGCCCACTTACGAAATTAATATCATATGCTCAGGACGGGACCAGTGACAAACATATTAAGATTCAGGAAGATTCCACTAAGTAAACTGATGTTATGTCCACTTCCTGTGTTTTGGCGAAACATCGACCTTCGCCGCGCCGTCAGTGCGGCATCGTTTGACGAGACATCATGGTCTTCACATATAGCATTACCAAATCTTAAGGCCTTTCTGACCAAATTTGAGTTGAATATGGTCAACGTGCTCAGAGCAGCACCTCAAAGTCTAAAACATGGTATTTCCTGTCATCAGTAGGGGGCACTATGACAATTACAAAATTTCTACATGTAGATGTGTTCAGGGTGGGACTATTATCAAGCATGTGTAGTTTGGTACAGATCGGACCATTTATGGTAAAGTAATAGCAATTTCATGTTTCATGGCGAGACATCAAACTTCGCCACCACATCATGGCCACGGCCTTCAATAAGAGCGTAATCTTTTAATAACTTTTGATCACAAACGTTGTCTAGATAGGACATAGTGATTTTGAATCCGTTCTGATTAATCCTGTAGGAAGAGTTCGTTAAAATCCAAGACGTGCAAAACGCCAAAAATGGCCTCCAAATTCAAAATGGCCGACTTCCTGTTGGGTTGTGGCCAATGTGTCCAAGAGGCTTTTTTGTGCGTCTGGGTGTCATACATATGTGTACCAATTTTGGTGCATGTCGGTGAAATGTGCCGCAGGGGCTGATGTTTAAAGGGCGTGGCCAAGCCATTTGGCAACGCCCATCATTGAAGCTCATATCACATGTTCATCAGGCCTGGACCATTAACACACATGTGAAGTTTCAGGCAGATATGACCAAGGACACTGAAATTAAGGCCACTTTCCTGCGTTTTGGCGAAACATCGACTTCGCCGCGCTCTGGGCGCAACGCCATTGGACGATACGTAATGATCTTCAGAATATAGCATTACCAAGGTCTTAAGGCCTCACTGACCAAATTTGAGTCAGATATGGTCAATGTGCTCAGAGCAGCACCTCAAACTGTGAAACATGTCATTTCCTGTTGCCAGTAGGGGGCGCTATGACATTTATGGAATATTTTCATATAGACATGTTCAGGGCGGGACTATTATCAAACATGTGAAGTTTCAAGCAGATTGGACCACTTATGCTAAAGTTATAGCAATTTCGTTTTTCATGGCGAGGCATCAAAATTCGCCGCCACCTCACGGCCACACCTTTCAACGATAGCGCGATCTTTTGATAACTTTTGATCACAAAGTAGTGTAGTTGGTACACAGCGATTTTGAAGCCATTCTGATTAATCCTGTAGGAGGAGTTCGTTAAAGTATGACGTGTGAAAATGGCCAAAAATGACGCAAAATTGAAAAAAGATTTCAAAATGGCCGACTTCCTGTTGGGTTTAGGGTATCACTCCAAGAGGCTTTTTTGTCCGTCCCGGCATGATACATATGTGTACCAAATTTTGTATGCCTAGAGCAAAGTTAAAGCAGGGGGCTTTGATTTTGAAAACTACTAGGGGGCCATTGAGCCATTTTGGCACGGCCTTTTGTAACAACCATAAAATATTGAATTTTTCACCAGACGTGACGAGTGTGCAAAATTTGGTGAGTTTTTGAGCATGTTCAGGCCACCAAAAATGCGATCTTAGGATTAAAAAAAATATAATAATAAGAATAATTCTTTCAGTTTCAATAGGGTCCTCGCACGGACGTGCTCGGGCCCTAATAATTCCTTCAGTTTCAATAGGGTCCTCGCACCGGACGGTGCTCGGGCCCTAATTAAAGCTGCAAGCAGCGTTGAACGGGCCCTCGCACCCCCACGCAACTCGGAACCGACTGCAGCTGCGACCATGTCACCAGAGGCCCACTGGTGGATCAGGTGCTGAATTTTCACCCCCTTTTGACACAGTAGGAAGCAATTGTGTATCATACATGTGAAGTTTCATGGCGACGCGAAGATGTACACAGAAGTTAATGCCATTAATGTGTTTTGTACGAAACGTCAACCTATGTTGCGCTGTCAGGGCGAAGCCCGTCGAAAAAACGTTACGACTTGCACAACATAGCATCACCAAGGTCTGAAGACCTGTCTGAGTAGATTGGAATTGGATATGGTCAACACGCTTGGAGCGGTACATCAAACTCTAAAACATGTCATTTCCTGTCGCCAGCGGGGGGCGCTATGACAATCCCAGAATATTGTCATAAAGTTATGTTTAGAGATGTATTATGATCACACATGAGAAGTTTTGTGCAGATTGGACCATTTTTGCTAAATTTAGAGCAATTTCCTGTTTCATGGCGAATCATCAAAATTTGCCGCCACCTGACGGCCATACCGTTCAACTGAGGCAAAATCTTTTAATAACTTTTAATCACAAACTAGTCTAGAAGGTAGCCAGCAATTTTGAAGCCGTTCTGATTCATCCTGTAGGCTGAGTTCGAAAAAATGCGACGCGTGCGAAAGGCCAAAAATGACCATGAAATTCAAAATGGCTGACTACCTGTTGGGTTTAGCCTATGGGTCCAAGAGACTTTTTTGTGCGTCTGGGTGGGATACATGTGTGTACCGATTTTCGTGCATGACGGTGAAACGGGCCGCGGGGGCTACTGTTTAAAGGGCGTGGCCAATCCATTTAGCCATGCCCCCTTATGAAATTCATGTCATATGTTCAGGGCAGGGCCAGTTACAACCATGTGAAGTTTCAGAAAGATTCGAGCAAGGACACTGAAGTTATGGCCACTTATTGTGTTTTGGCGAAAAGTTGACCTTCGCCGCTCCGTCACGGCGACGCCCTTTGACAAGACATCATGATCTTCATAATATAGCATTATCAACATGTTATGGCCTTTCTGACCAAATTTGAGTTGGATATGGTCAACGTGGTCAGAGCAGCACATCAAAGTGTAAAACATGGCATTTCCTGTCGCCAGCAGTGGGCGCTATGACAATTGCAAAATTTGAGCATGTAGACTTGTTCAGGGTGGGACTATTATCCATCTTGCAGAGTTTGGTGCAGATCGGAGCTTTAACCCCAAAGTTATAGCAATCTCGTGTTTTATGGCGAGACATCAAAATTTGACCTTCCGCAGCGCTCGCGCCCTTCGATGTAATGAAGATCTTTTAATAACTTTTGATCACATGGTAGTCGAGCTCGCTGAGGTAAAATTAGAAGTCAATCCGATTAAATCTGTAGGAGGAGTTCGTTAAAATACAAAAGGTCGAAAACGCCAAAAATGGCCGCCAAATTGGAAATGACTGACTTCCTGTTGGGTTTAGCCTATGGGTCCAAGAGACTTTTTTGTGCGTCTGGGTGTCATACATGTGGGTACCAATTTTCGTGCATGTCGGTTAAACGAGCCGCAGGGGCTGCTGTTTAAGGGGCGTGGCCTAGCCATTTTGGACCGCCCACCGCCGAAGACCCTAATACACGTAAATTTTTCAGCACGACTGATGCGACCGCCAAAATTTGCGCGTTTTCGAGTATGTTAAAGCCCCCAAATAAGCGATTTAGTTCTAGGAAAAAAAAGAATAATAAATAATTAAAGCTGCAAGCAGCGTTGAACGGGCCCTCGCACCCCCGCGCCACTCGGGGTGCTTGCGGCCACGGCCTCGTGGCCTGATTCGTCCCAGTCAAAGAAGATCTGAATTTTTAAAGCTTTCAGATATCATGGGAGGAATGTGATGTCACTTCCTGTCTCCACTAGGTGGCACAATGAGTCTGACTCCTGAGTGTCATGTAGATGTGTTAAGGTCGGGACTTTTATCATACATGTGAAGTTTGGAGCAGATTTGACCATTTAGTCCCATGTTATAACAATTTCGTGTTTCATGGCGAGACATCAAAAGTTGACGCCACGCCACACCCACACCGCTCAACGATGACCAATTCTATGAATAACTTTTGATCACATACTTGTCTATATTGTACACAACAGTTTTGAAGTCAATTGGATTAGTTGTGGAGGAGGAGTTTATTTAGCCACGCCCACTTATGAAATTAATGTCATATGCTCAGGGCGGGACCAGTGACATGCATATTAAGATTCAGGAAGATTCGACCAAGTAAACTAAAGTTATGTTCACTTCCTGTGTTTTGGCGAAGCATCGACAGTCGCCGCGCTGTGAGGGCGGCACCGTTTGACGAGAAATCATGGTCTTTACAATATAGCATTAAGAACATCTTAAGGCCTTTCTGACCAAATTTGAGTTGAATATGGTCAATGTGGTCAGAGCAGCACCTCAAAGTCTAAAACATGGTATTTCCTGCCGCCAGCAGGGGGCGCTATGACAATTACAGAATTTCTGCATGTAAACGTGTTCAGGGTGGGACTATTATCAAGCATTTAAAATTTGGTGCAGATCGGACCATTTATGGTAAAGCTATAGCAATTTAATGTTTCATGGCGAGACATCAAACTTCGCCGCCACCTCACGGCCACGCCCTTCAACAAGTGCATAATCTTTTAATAACTTTTGATCACAACGTTATCTAGATGGCGCACAGTGGTTTTGAAGCAGTTCTGATTAATTCTGTAGGAGGAGTTCGATAAAATATAACACGTGCAAAACGCCGAAAATGGCCGCCAAATTCAAAATGGCCGAGTTCCTGTTGGGTTTGGCCAATAGGTCCAAGAGGCTTTTTTGTGCGTCTGGGTGTGCTACATGTGTGTACCGATTTTCGTGCATGTTGGTGAAACGGGCCGCGGGGGCTACTGTTTAAAGGGCGTGACCAACTCATTTAGCCACGCCCCCTTATGAAATTCATAGCATATATTCAGGGCAGGTCCAGTTACAAACATGTGAAGTTTCAGAAAGATTCGACTAAGGACACTGAAGTTATGGGCATTTATTGTGTTTTGGCGAAACGTTGACCTTCGCCGCTCCGTCACGGCGACGCCCTTTGACAAGACATCATGATCTTCATAATATAGCATTATCAACATGTTATGGCCTTTCTGACCAAATTTGAGTTGGATATGGTCAACGTGCTCAGAGCAGTACATCAAAGTCTAAAACATGGCATTTCCTGTCGCCAGCAGGGGGCGCTATGACAATTGCAAAATTTGAGCATGTAGACTTGTTCAGGGTGGGACTATTATCCATCTTGCAAAGTTTGGTGCAGATCGGACCTTTAACCCCAAAGTTATAGCAATCTCGTGTTTTATGGCGAGACATCGAAATTTGACCTTCCGCAGCGCTCGCGCCCTTCAATGTAATGAAGATCTTTTAATAACTTTTGATCACATGGTAGTTGAGCTCGCTCAGGTAAATTTTGAAGTCAATCCGATTAAATCTGTAGGAGGAGTTCGTTAAAATACAAAACGTGGAAAACGCCAAAAATGGCCGCCAAATTCAAAATGGCTGACTTCCTGTTGGGTTTAGCCTATGGGTGCAAGAGACTTTTTTGTGCGTCTGGGTGTCATGCATGTGGGTACCAATTTTCGTGCATGTTGGTTAAATGAGCCGCAGGGGCTGCAGTTTAAGGGGCGTGGCCTAGCCATTTTGGACCGCCCACTGCCGGAGACCCTAATACACGTAAATTTTCACCACGACTTATGCGACCGCCAAAATTTGCGCGTTTTCGAATATGATAAAGCCCCCAAATAAGCGATTTAGTTCTAAAAAAAATAATAATTAAAGCTGCAAGCAGCGTTGAACGGGCCCTCGCACCCCCATGCAACTCTGGGTGCTGGCGACCGCAGACACCGCGCCACTCAGGGCCTGCTGCGGCAAGACCATGCCGCCAGAGGCCGACTTGCAGACGAGGTGCTGAATTTTCACCCCCTTCGTACACTGTAAGAAGGAATAAGGTGTTACTTCCTGTCTCCACTAGGTGGCGCTCTGACTATGACTCGTGAGCACATGTAGAGGTGTTCAGGCCGGGACTTTTATCATACTTGTGAAGTTTGGAGCAGATTTGACCATTTAATCCCATGTTATAGCAATTTCGTGTTTCATGGCGAGACATCAAAAGTCGACGCCATGCCACACCCAGACTGTTCTACACTGACTAATTCTGTTAAGAAGTTTTAATCACACACTCGTCTATATGGTACACACCAGTTTTGAAGTCAATCGGATCATTTGAGGAGGAGGGGTTTGTTTAGCCACGCCCACTTATGAAATTAATCTCAAATGCTCAGGGTGGGAGCAGTGACAAACATATTAAGATTCAGGAAGATTCCACTGAGTAAACTGAAGTTATGTCCACTTCCTGTGTTTTGGCGAAACATCGACTTACGCCGCACTGTTAGGGCAGCACCGTTTCACGAGACATCATGGTCTTCACAATATAGCATTACCAACATCTTAAGGCCTTTCTGACCAAATTTGAATTGAATATGGTCAATGTGCTCAGAGCAGCACCTCAAAGTCTAAAACATGGTATTTCCTGTCACCAGCAGGGGGCGCTATGACAATTACAAAATTTCTGCATGGAGACGTGTTCAGGGCGGGACTATTATCAAGCATGTGAAGTTTGGTGGAGATCGGACCATTTATGGTAAAGTTATAGCAATTTCATGTTTCATGGCGAGACATCAAAGTTCGCCGCCACCTCACGGCCACGCCCTTCAACAAGAGCATAATCTTTTGATAACTTTTGATCACAACGTTGTCTAGATGGCACACAGTGATTTTGAAGCCGTTCTGATTAACCCTGTAGGAGGAGTTTGTTAAAATACAACACGTGCAAAATGCCAAAAATGGCCGCCAAAAGCGAAATGGCTGACTTCCTGTTGGGTTTGGCCAATGGGTCCAAGAGGCTTTTTTGTGCGTCTGGGTGTCATACATATGTGTACCAATTTTCGTGCATGTCGGTGAAATGTGCCGCAGGGGCTGATGTTTAAAGGGCGTGGCCAAGCCATTTGGCCACGCCCATCAACGAAACTCATATCACATGTTCAGGCCTGGACCCCTAACGGACATGTGAAGTTCCAGGCAGATATGACGAAGGACACTGAAGTTAAGGCCACTTTCCTGTGTTTTGGCGAAACATCGACTTCACCGCGCTCTGGGCGTAACGCTGTTTGACAAAAAGTCACGATCTTCACAATATAGCATAACCAACATCTTAAGGCCTTGCTGACCAAATGTGAGTCAGATATGATCAACATGCTCAGAGCAGCACCTCAAACTGTAAAAACATGTAATTTCCTGTCGCCAGTAGGGGGCAGTATGACAAATATGGAATCTTTTCACATACGTGTGTTCAGGGCGGGACTATTATCAAACATGTGAAGTGTGGTGCAGATTGGACCATTTATGCTAAAGTTATAGCAATTTCGTGGTTCATGGCGAGACGTCAAACTTCGACGCCAAAAAGCCGTTTCCCCTCTCAACGTGTGCCAGATCTTTTAATAACTTTTGATCACAAGGTAGTCTAGATGTTACAGAGCGATTTTGAAGCCGTTCTGATTAGTCCTGTAGGAGGAGTTCGTTGAAATACGACACGTGCAAAATGCCAAAAATGACCGCCAAATTCAAAATGGCCGACTTCCTGTTGAGTTTAGCCTATGGGTGCAAGAGACTTTTTTGTGCGTCTGGGTGGCATACATGTGTGTACTGATTTTCGTGCATATTGGTTAAACAAGCCGCAGGGGCTGCTGTTTAAAGGGCGTGGCCTAACCATTTTGGACCGCCCACTGCCATCAACCCTAAAACACGTAAATTTTCACCACGACTGATGCGACCGCCAAATTTGGTGAGTTTTTGAATATGATAAAGCCCCCAAATAAGCAATTTAGTTCAAGGAAAAAAAAGAAGAAGAATAATTCCTTCAGTTTCAATAGGGTCCTCGCACCGGACGGTGCTCGGGCCCTAATTAAAGCTGCAAGCAGCGTTGAACGGGCCCTCGCACCCCCACGCAACTCGGGTTGCTGGCGACCGCAGCCCCCGTGCCACTCGGGGCCTGCTGCGGCCGGGACCACGCCCGCCAGAGGCTGACTGGTAGACGAGGTGCTGAATTTTCACCCCCTTCGGACACTGTAGGAAGCAATGTGGTGTTACTTCCTGTCCCCAGTAGGTGGCGCTATGACTGTGACTCGTGAGTTTCATGTGGAGGTGTTCAGGCTGGGATTATTATCATACGTGTGAAGTTTGGAGCAGAAGTGACCATTTAATCTCATGTTATAGCAATTCCGTGTTTCATGGCGAGGCATCAACATTCGCCGCGCTCTCAGGGCAACGCTGTTTGACGATACATCATGATCTTCACAATATAACATTACCAAGGTCTGAAGACCTGTCTTACCAGATGTGAGTTGGATATGGTCAACGTGCTGGAAGCAGCACCTCAAAGTCTAAAACATGTCATTTCCTGTCGCCAGCAGGGGGTGCTATGCCAATCACAGACAATTGTCATATAGATGTGTTCAGGGCTGGGCTATTATCAAACATGTGAAGTTGGGTGCAGGTCAGAACATGAATGCTAAAGTTATAGCAATTTCGTGTTTTATGGCGTGACATCAAAATTTGCCGCCACCTCAAGGCCATGCCCTTTAACGATAGCGCGATCTTTTAATAACTTTTGATCACAAAGTAGTCTAGATGCTTCACAGTGATTTTGAAGTCATTCTGATTAATCCTGTGGGAGGAGTTCGTTAAAATACGGCAGGGGGAAAATGCCAAAATTGACCATGAAATTCAAAATGGCTGACTTCCTGTTGGGTTTAGCCTATGGGTCCAAGAGACTTTTTTGTGCGTCTGGGTGGGATAAATGTGTGTACCGATTTTTGTGCATGTCGGTGAAACGGGCCGCGGGGGCTACTGTTTTAAGGGCGTGGCCAATCCATTTAGCCACGCCCCCTTATGAAATTCATATCATATATTCAGGGCAGGGCCAGTTACAACCATGTGAAGTTTCAGAAAGATTCGACCAAGGACACTGAAGTTATGGCCACTTATTGTGTTTTGGCGAAGCGTTGACCTTCGCCGTTCCGTCACGGCGACGCCCTTTGACAAGACAGCATGATCTTCATAATATTGCATTATCAACATGTTATGGCCTTTCTGACCAAATTTGAGTTGGATATGGTCAACATGGTCAGAGCAGCACATCAAAGTCTAAAAACATGGCCTTTCCTGTCGCCAGCAGGGGGCGCTATGACAATTGCAAAATTTGAGCATGTAGACTTGTTCAGGGTGGGACTATTATCCATCTTGCAGAGTTTGGTGCAGATGGGACCTTTAACCTCAAAGTTATAGCAATCTCGTGTTTTATGGCGAGACATCAAAATTTGACCTTCCGCAGCGCTCGCGCCCTTCGATGTAATGAAGATCTTTTAATAACTTTTGATCACATGGTAGTCGAGCTCGCCCCTGGTAAATTTTTGAAGTCAATCCGATTAAATGTGTGGGATGAGTTCGTTAAAATGCAAAAGGTCGAAAAGGCCAAAAATGGCCGCCAAATTCATAATGGCTGACTTCCTGTTGGGTTTAGCCTATGGGTCCAAGAGACTTTTTTGTGCGTCTGGGTGTCATACTTGTGTGTACCAATTTTCGTGCATGTCGGTTAAACAAGCCGCAGGGGCTGCTGTTTAAGGGGCGTGGCCTAGCCATTTTGGACCGCCCACCACCGAAGACCCTAATACACGTAAATTTTCACCACGACTGATGCGACCGCCAAAATTTGCGCGTTTTCGAGTATGTTAAAGTCCCCAAATAAGCGATTTAGTTCTAGGAAAAAAAAGAATAATAATTAAAGCTGCAAGCAGCGTTGAACGGGCCCTCGCACCCCCGCGCCACTCGGGGCCTGCTGCGGCCGCGACCATATCGCCAGAGGCCGACCTTTCGACGAGGTGTTGAATTTTCACCCCCTTTGGACACTGTAGGAAGCAATGCTGTGTCACTTCCTGTCCCCACTAGGTGGCACCACAACTATGCCTCGTGAGTGTCATGCAGGTTTCTTCAGGCCAGGATCTTTATCAGTCTTGTGAAGTTTGAAAGAGTTTTGCCCATTAAATCCCATGTTATAGCAATGTCGTTTCTCATGGCGAGACATCAAACCTGACGCCACGTCACGGCCACACCGTTTAACTCTGACCACTTCTTTTAAGATCAGTTGATCATGAAGTAGTGTAGATGGTACACACCAATTTTGAAGTTAATCGGAGTATTTCTGTAGGAGGAGTTTGTTACAATGCCACGCCTGGAAAACGCTAAAAATGACCACATAATTCAAAATGGCCGACTTCCTGTCAGGTTTAGCCTATGGGTCCAAGAGACTTTTTTGTGCGTCTGGGTGTCATACATGTGTGTACCGATTTTTGTGCATGTCGGTTACACTAGCTGCAGGGGCTGCTGTTTAAGGGGCGTGGCCTAGCCATTTTGGACCGCCCACCACCGAAGACCTTAATACACGTAAATTTTCACGACGACTGATGCGACCGCCAAAATTTGCGCGTTTTCGAGTATGTTAAAGCCCCCAAATAAGCGATTTAGTTCTAGGAAAAATAATAATAATAATAATAATAATAATAATTCCTTCAATTTCAATAGGGTCCTCGCACCGGACGGTGCTCGGGCCCTAATAATTCCTTCAATTTCAATAGGGTCCTCGCACCGGACGGTGCTCGGGCCCTAATAATTCCTTCAATTTCAATAGGGTCCTCGCACCGGACGGTGCTCGGGCCCTAATAATTCCTTGAAATTCAATAGGGTCCTCGCACCGGACGGTGCTCGGGCCCTAATAATAAAAATCCGAACAAAAACAATAGGGTTCCCAGCACCGCTGGTCCTGGGAAACGCGTATGCTTGTGCATACGCGTCCCCCAGGCCCCGCGGGCTTGGCCCCCTAATAAAAACTTTAACAAAAACAATAGGGTTCCTAGCACCGCTGGTGCTGAGGAACGCGTATGCCTTGCATACGCGTCCCCCAGCCCCCGCGGGCTTGGCCCCCTAACTAGAACTGCAAGCAGTTATGAAAGGGGGCCAAGCCTCCCGCGCGACTCGGCCCCCGGGTGTCGCGGAGCCCACGCAACGCAAACGGCTCTGTTTCGTCACCGGAAGGCACGTCGCCGAGGTTTGCTGTTAAATGTGAGGTCAAACAAGGCTGCCCTGTCTCTCCCTTCCTCTTACTGTAATGGGAAGAGCATTGCAAGTGTCAAAGGCAGAATATGTTTGTTGTGACAAGTCACGCCCACTTTGATGAAACATGACTAAACTTTACGGCCGGGCTCGGGAGGGACTCCAGATCACGCTCCCCGAATTTCGTGCGGATCTGAGCTACTTTTGTGTCGCTTGATATGACCGTGTTTATAGCGCCCCCTGTTGCCCAATTTGCACCAAATTTGGTAGAGAACCTCTGGGTGACCACGGAAAGAAGTGACTCAAGTTTCATGTTGATACCTTTTACTTTGACAAAAATATGCAACAATATGTGTTTTTTAGCTAGCAGAAAAAATTGTTTATTTATAAGTACCGCATTTTTTGGAGTAGCAAAATTCTTTTGATAACTTTTGATCAGGGCCATCTGGAGACTGTATGTACAAAGTTTCGTGCAGCTGGAGCGTAAACCCTAGGAGGAGTTCGAAAAAGTAGGTTTTTGACGTGTAGCGTATTAGAAAGAGAAATGTGTTGTGGAAGTGGGCGTGGCCTATGTCAAAAGATGCGGCTCTATGTAAGGAACACGTGGATATAAAGTTTATGAAAATGTGATCAAAAATGTGGAAGTTACATGCCAAAACGCGTTTGCATCCGTTACAGCGCCACCTAGTGGAGTAAACCCATAATTTTTGGTATGGTTGGTCTGTGTACCATTCTATATATACCCTGTAAATTTCACAGCCCTCAGCATAATACTTGAGCTAAAATAAATGTTTGTTGTTTATCTCGTAATAAGCGACGCCCACTTTGACCAGTCGTGATGACCATCAGATATGGCCTCAGGAGTGACCCAGCATCATGCCCACCAAATTTGGTAGAAATCGGTGTTGCCGTTTAAGAGATATAAATGTCCCATATTTGCAGCGCCCCCTAGTGGACAAAATGAGCCAAATTTTGCTCCTAACCCCACAGTTGACATGCCAATCAAAGATCTCAGATTTGGTGTCATTAGCATTTATTTTGACTGAGATATGCAGCTCTTCGTGTTTTTATAGCTAACTAGAAAAATGTATTCGTTAATAATTTGCGCATTTTTTGACCGAGCAAAATTCTTTTGATAACTTTAGATCACGTCCGTCTGAAGACTGTACCTGCAAATTTCACACTGATCGGACAAAACCCAAGGAGGAGTTTGAAAAAGTAGGTTTTCCAGTTTTCGCGATTTTGCGAAAAAAAAATTCTAGGCGGAAATGGGCGTGGCCTGGCCCAGGTGATGCATCCCTATTCAGGGAATGTGAGGATATGAGGTTTTTGCATGTGTGACATACGGTGTGGGAATTATAGGCCAAAAGGTGTTTTCCTTGGTTATAGCGCCACCTAGTGGCGGACATATGTGAATTTTTGCGTCTGAGGTACGTGCAGGGGTCTGGACCATCCCTCCAAACTGCACCGCCCTCCCTTGTATGGTTTAGGCTGCAGCCGGACTTTTATCAACGGAAGAATAATAAAAAAAAAAATAAAAATCTGAACAAAAACAATAGGGTTCCCAGCACGCTGGTGCTGGGAAACGCGTCTGCTTTGCAGTCGCGTTCCCCAGCCCCCGCGGGCTTGGCCCCCTAAAAATCTGAACAATTACAATAGGGTTCCCAGCACCGCTGGTCCTGGAAACACGTATGCTTGTGCATTACGCGTCCCCAGGCCCCGCGGGCTTGGCCCCCTAATAATAATAATTTGCACATACTTTGACGGATCAAAATTCTTTTGATAACTTTTGGTCAGGTCGACCAGAAGACTGTACGTGCCAAATTTCACACTGATCAGACAAAACCCCAATGAGGAGTTCGAAAAAGTAGGTTTTCCAGTTTTCGCGATTTTGCGGGAAAAAAAATTATAGGCGGAAATGGGCGTGGCCTAGCCCAGGTGATTCAGGGCTATTCAGGGAATCTGGTGGATATGAGGCTTTTGAATGTGCGACATACGGTGTGGGAGTTATAGCCCAAAACGCATTTCCCTTGTTATAGCGCCCCTGCTGGCGGACATATGTGATTTTTTGCGCCTGAGGTACGCGCAGGGGTCTGGACCAACCCTCCAAATTGCACCGCCCTCCCATGCACGGTTTAGGCCGCAGCACCACTTTTACCAAACAGAAGTATAAAAAATAACTAGAACTGCAAGCAGTTATGAATGGGGGCCAAGCCTCCCGCGCGACTCGGCCCCCGGGCGTCGCGGAGCCCACGCAACGCAAACGGCTCTGTTTCGTGACCGGGAGGCACGTCCCTGAGACTTGCTGTCAACGTGTGTTCAAACAAGGCTTCCCTCTCTCTCCATTCCTCATTGTAATGGGAAGAGCACTGGAAGCTCTGTATTATTGCTGAACATGTTTGTTGTAACAAGTCACGCCCACTTTGACCAAACAGTACATAACTTTACAGCTGGCCTCGGGAGGGACTCCACATCAAGCTCACCAAATTTCGTGCAAATCCGATGAACTTTTATGTCACTTGATATTTCTCTTTTTATAGCGCCCCCAATCGGTCAATTTGCGCCAAACTTGGCACAGTGCCTCTGGTTGACCTCAGAAACGTCTTGACTGAGTTTCATGTTGATAGCTTTTACTTTGACAAAGATATGCAACGGTATGTGTTTTTTAGCTAGTGGCAAAAAATATTTTATTTATAAGTACTGCGTTTTTTTGGAGTAGCAAAATTCTTTTGATAACTTTTGATCAGGCAAGTCTGTAGGTTGAGTGGGCAAAGTTTCGTGCAGATGTAGCGTAAACCTAGGAGGAGTTCGAAAAAGTAGGTTTTTGACGTGTAGCGATTTACGACTAGAAACATGCTGTGGGAGTGTGCGTGGCCTATGTCAGAAGATGCGGATCTATTTAGGGAACACGTGGATATAAAGTTTATGAAGATGTAATTAAAAATGTGGAAGTTACAGGCCAAAATGCGTTTGGTCTGTTACAGCGCCACCTAGTGGAGTAGACGCACAGTTTTTGGTTTGGGCGGTCTGTGTCATATTCTATATGTACCCTGTAAATTTCACAGCCCTCAGCATAATACTTGAGCTGAAATAAATGTTTGTTTTTTGTGTCGTAATAAGCCACGCCCACTTTGACCATTCGGGATTACCTTCAAGATATGGCCTCAGGAGTGATCCAGCATGATACCCCCCAAATTTGGTAAAAATCGGTGTTGCCGTTTAAGAGATATACGGTCCCATATTTGCAGCGCCCCTAGTGGCCAACATTAGCCAAATTTGGCTCATACCCCACAGTCACAGGCCAACCTAGGATCTCAGAATTGGTGTCGTTAGCATTTAGTTTAAGCGAGTTATGCAACTGTTCGTGTTTTTATAGCTAGCTAGAAAATTTTTTTCTTTAAGAATTTGCGCATATTTTGAACGAACAAAATTCTTTTGATAACTTTAGATGAGGTCCAGCTGACGAACATATGTGCCAAATTTCACACCGATCGGACCAAACCCCAGGGAGGAGTTCGAAAAAGTAGTTTTTCGAGTTTTCGCAAATTTCCTGAAAAAAAATTATAGGCGGAAATGGGCGTGGCCTAGCCCACGTGATTCAGGGCAATTCAGGGAATCTGGGATATGAGGCTTTTGAATGTGCGCCAAATGGTTTGGGAGTTATAGGCCAAAACGTGTTTCCCTTGGTCATAGCGCCACCTGCTGGCGGACATATGTCAATTGTTGCGCTGAGGTACGTGCAGGGGTCTGGACCAACCCTCCAAATTGCACCGCCCTCCCTTGCACGGTTTAGCCTGCAGCACCACTTTTACCCGTGGAAGAATAAAAATAATAATAGTGAATAATAATAAAAATCAGAACAAAAACAATAGGGTTCCCAGCACCGCTGGTCCTGGGAAACGCGTATGCTTGTGCATACGCGTCCCCCAGGCCCCGAGGGCTTGGCCCCCTAATAATAATGAAAAATTTAACAAAACAATAGGGTTCCCAGCACCGCTGGTCCTGGGAAACGCGTATGCTTGCATACGTGTTCCCCAGCCCCGCGGGCTTGGCCCCCTAATAACAATGTGATAAATGTTTGATTGATTAAGTGAGTTATAATAACCCACAGTAGAAGGTGCAGCAGTGATCAGCGATCCATGGGTGGCCACAGTCCATGGAATCTGCAAGATGACAAAGCAGAAAGACTCCAGGGAATGAATCAAGTCAGTAACAGGCAGTAATGGAATATAAACATCTGGGGAGAGAGATGAAGAAAGAGAGGAGCTTAGTGTGTCTTGGAGTCCCCAGCAGCCTAAACCTATAGCAGCATAACTAGAGGCTGGTCAGGGCAAGCCTGAGCCAGCCCTAACTATAAGCTTTATCAAAAAGGAAGGTTTTAAGTCTACTCTTAAATGTAGAGATGTGTCTGCCTCCCGAACAGAAACTGGAAGATGGTTCCACAGGAGAGGAGCTTGATAACTGAAAGCTTTGGCTCCCAATCTACTTTTGGAGATCTTTGGGACCACCAGTAAGTCTGCATCTTGAGACCTAAGTGTTCTATTCGGATGGTAGGATACTATAAGCTCTTTAAGATATGATGGTACCTGATCATTAAGTGCTTTGTAGATAAGGAGAAGGATTTTGAATTCTATTCTAGATTTTTACAGGTAGCCAGTGCAGAGAAGCTAATACAGGAGTAATATGCTCTCTTATCCTAGTTCCTGTATGTATACATGCCACGGCATTTTGAATCAACTGCAGACTCTTTAAAGACTTATTGCTGCAGCCCGATGATAACGAGTTGCAGTAGTCTAGCCTAGAAGTAACAAATGCATGGACTAGTTTTTCTGCATCTGTTTGAGACAAGATGTGCCTGGTTTTTGAGATATTGCGGAGGTGAAAAAAAGGCAGTCCTTGGGATTTGTTTAATATGGGAGTTAAAAGACAAATCCTGATCAAAAGTAACCCCCAGATTCCTTACTGTGGTGCTGGAGGCTAAAGTAAAACCATCTAGAGTAGCTATATCAGTGGTTAGTTTGGTTCGATGTTGTTTAGGGCCAAGTGCAATAATTTCGGTCTCATCAGAAGTATCGGAGTTCAGAAGCAGAAAATTGTCCTTATCTTTTTACATCCTTAAGACATGCTTGAAGTTTGGCTAACTGATTTGTTTCTGTACATTAACCCAGTATTTAACATTCCTAGAACTCCCACTTGGAGATTCAACATGTCATTTTTGAATAGCGACTCTTTTTGTACCTTTGACTGGAACAACCTATCACAATTCTGGCTCGATAATAAAAGTTCTCTGGTGGCCCCTGCCACAATCTGGGACGCAGCTAAAGCCACTTTACATGGACACCTTATTTCCTATAGCTCTCATCAGAAAAAAGCCTTAGAGAAAAACAGAAAAAACCTTGAAAAAGAAGTGACTAGGCTGGAGCAAATACATAAACAATCATCCACACCAGCAAACTTAAAGGCGCTAGTGGCTGCTAAGACTAAACTTAATATGGATTATACTTGTCATGTCCAGAAACTATTACTTTACACTAAACAGAAATATTATGAATTTGGTAATAAGTCTAGTTGCCTGCTCGCCCACCAACTGAAAAATCAAAATAATGATCACTCAGTTATCATGATAAGAAACACAGAATGGGGATGTCACATGTGATCCAGTGGTTGTCAATAGCACATTCTGGGATTTTTATAAAACCCCTGTACAGTGCAGAGAAGGCCGACGCCACTATCACCTCATACTTGAGCAATATTGCCTTACCTACCATTGCGGAGGAGGATCGCTCCAACTTAGATGCTGCATTCACGCCAGAGGAGGTCTGGGCTGCAATCCAATCTATGCCGAATGGGAAGTGTCCAGGCCCAGATGGGTTTCCATTGGAATTTTTAAAGAAATTCTGGCCAGAGATGCATCCAATTTTTATGCTCGCCATTAACAGTATCTTAAGAGGTGGCATCCCCCCCTTCTGGAGATACGCTTCCATTAGTCTACTCTTAAAAAAGGATAAAAACCCTTTGGATTGTTCATCATTCATTCGCCACGCTCTTAAAGAGGACATGAAACATTCTTGTTTTGGCACTGATAATGCTCATATATATTAGAAGAACCAGCCTGTCAAAAATCAGATTTTAAAAGCTGTTAAAACCAAAGATATGGCGATTTTATTTTTGTCATTTCTACCTAGCTATCTAGCTAGTGCGCCGCCATATTGGAGCAACGTCACTGCCTATGTAATTTGGTTGGTTGCTTCAGGGCTGCTTAAACGCACGCTTATGCAGAAATTGAGGAAGATGAACTTGAAATGCCTTACGACCCTTTAATAAGTCATATTTCTTATGATTTTGAGCCGACATGACGTGAGAACTAAGCAGTGGCACGGCAAAAAAAATTGAAGCTGGTGCTTTGTGGTTAAGAGCTGATCAACAACATTTACTATGTGTCTGTGGGGCGGTGACGCCCACGGACGCAAGAGGCAGGCCGGCCGGCCGGTCTGGCTGCATCACCGTGGACCCCACACTGAGCATATTGTGCCGGGAGGTGGACGTGTTGGAGGTGACAGTGTTTTCTCTGAAACATGTCCGAGCTTAAAACACCTGGAGAGTCCTGCCAATAGCAGGTAAGTAAAGCTCACTGTTGCTGCTAAGAGAATTGAGCCGGAAGGTGGGTGTGGGTGTAGTGTTGGCTACAGACCGGGAACTGGCCGGCTAATGAATCAATAAAATTAATTTATACGGTAGACCAGATAGGAATATGGTGGTATAAAGTCGCCCATGTGCAGTTTGTGTACTTAAAGTTGTATGACTGACAAATTTTTGTTCATGTCGCCCCCCCAATACTGGCTAATTAGCTAGCCACTTGCATTAGCATGTTGACACTAACAACTGTTAGCTAACAACAGCTGTTAGCTTCCAACTTAATTTACTTAACGTCAGTTGTATTCTCGTTCACGTAGCGGTCTAAAGTGGTTGTATGCTTCTGGTGGACAAGTCAGTGTGATCTGAAATATGTCTGCGAGGTCTGACGTGACAATATAATGCCACATGACCTCTCTATACATAATTTATAGTCATAACGTCAAGGGCTTGGTGTAATGTTAGCTACCGGCCGGCTAATGAATCAATAAAGTTAATTTATACAGTATGTCAGATTTTTGTCGCTCCCCTCATACTAAGTATGAGCAGGAGCTGTTTAATGCCACCAGCTGTGATTTTACAACAGCTGTTAGCTTCATAATAATGTTAGCTTTTTTTCTGATTAATGGAGGTGACTAGTCTGGGTTACACGCTTGTGGTGGACGAGTCAGTGATTGAAAACATGTTTGGGGGGTCTGACGTGACAATGTGATGACACATGAACGCTCTCTATAATAATGTCAGTTTGTTTACATCACATTACGCAGACGTCATGTAACCTACGTTTGGGCAGCTGCTGTCAGAGCACTGTGCTGTGCACAGTTTGATGTTGGATATTCACACATTAAGTTCGGTTCACCCTCGATAACTTTTGAGAGATCATCACTACACAGGAGGTGTATTCTGTCAAAATCTTGCAGAAAATAATTCACCATATGTTATTTAAAGGAGTATAGAATAATATATAATATATTAAACTACTAATGTGATATATTATATCACCATTAAATCCAAACAGGCAGCCAAACAGGATGTAAACAAATAACTATTTTATAAACCAACTTAATAATTTTAGAATACATGAATAACAAACTTGTGGTTTAGAAATGTTGTAAAAATATATGGTTATATTAAATGTAATTAATATATTTCTTTATCTCTATCATTGTCAGGTTGACTGCAGCTTGCCCATCAGGCCGGATCCCTGGAACCAGATTCCTGCTGCAGTCTGTGTCGTCAGCTCTGCCAGGGCTCTTTTTTCCTCCCAGGAAATGTGGATTTGAGTAAACCTGATGATTTAAGTGTTGCGTGTACGGTTTTCCATCAGATATGCTTTACACTAATACTATAGTGTCTTATGGCATATTAACACCATTGAATAGTATACTCATCAAATAGTCTATCATAATAATGGTTATATTTCCAGTCTCTATTCTATTTGTATGTATTTTCTTAAATACATTAGTCAGTTAGTCAGTTTTAGTCAGTTTAGTTACTGTATATAATTTAGCTTTTAATTCTATTGGTTTCTTTTACCTACCTTGTTGTTTTTGTAATTGATAAATGTCAAATGGCTGCTGTCAATAAAGCACTCAGTCTAACTACTTGTGTCTTATTATTAATGTAATTAATGTTTTCATTAATGTTTCTATTGTTGTATTTATGTTTTTACTTTGAGTTGTAATAGTTACTAGTAGTAGTTTTTAGAAACTGATTAGTTGTGGGGTGTAATGACTTTTTACTAAGTACTGTTAAAGTACTTGTACTTCACTTGGTATATCTATTATATGCTACTTTCTATTTCTACTAAACTGCATCTGAGACAAATGCTGTAATTCTTACTCCACTACATTTATGTGATAGATTTAGTCATTAGTTACTTTTTGGATTACAATTTTTTATGTCTTCCAGTCTGGTGAAAACCACATATTTCTAGATTTGGTGATTCTGAATTTGACATTTTCTGATAAACTGGTGATGAATGATATGGTATTGGTTAAGTAACATTACTATTGTACATATTGTGCATTTCTTAATGTTTTAGGCATGTTGGTTATGAATAAAACCAGTGCAGTAGTGAGGAGATATTGTTTATTTTGCTGTGAACTGATTCAGGCATGGTAAAAAAAAACAAAAAAAAAACAAAACAAAACAAAAAAAAACCCTTGGGCCTCCAGCGGTTTCCTGAATGAGAGAGGGGCTGACAGTCAACACTTTGGGATGAAAAAGTAAGATTTTGTTTCAAAGGGGAAATTATTGTGCCTCACACTGGTTTGTGATGACTACAATATCATTTTAATTTATCAGGGGATGCGTGTTATGTGCGGAGTTTAAAAAAAAAAAAAATTTTTATTGCACACATTGCTAGATGAAATAACAGGATGATGATGAGGAAGATTACGGATTTGGGAATAATAACACATGGATTATAACGTTTTAAATCTGAACTGTGAGCCTGGCTGAACGCTGTGGAAAACGTGGAGTCAGGTAAGAAATATTTCTGTGGAGGATATTTCAGCTGTGATGAGCTCTGACTGAGGAGTCAGACAGTGTCTGCTGTGGACTGACGTGAGGCTCAGGTGGCAATAGTGGTTCTGGTTCGTTTTGAATTTATGACAGTCATATGGCTGCTATACTGTATAAGAAAGCTCACATCAGATCATTCTTGTGTTGCAGTTGAAATCTGCAGGTTAGGAGATGTGTGTCAGCTCTTTTCAGCACAGCTAGCCGGCGCTGCTAGCCGCGCAGCAGCAGTGAATGAAACGGGCTGTTAGCTCGTGGTTTTAAACACTGGAAAAACTTATGTTTACATCCATAAGAAATACAGTAGTGGTCTCCTCTTTATCTTCTTCTCTCCTGAGCTTTATGTGTCTCCTGTCACTGTCTTAGTTGTTATCTGTCTCGATATCTTTTATTGTTTTTACTATGTACTGTACTGTATGAGCGCAGCCGAGCGAACCAACCACATGGCGTCACAAGCTGGGGTCAGGCAACATGGCGGCGCCCTTGCTCCGAAATCTAAAACGGATCTTCTTTTTTCTCTTAAATGCTTACATTCTTCACTCCCTACAGAAACTATAACTCATCATCTGTCCTTGGAAGATGAGAGCTGACTGCCCTTTCATTTATTTCATATGTGCTACTCATTTACCTGTCTCCTGTCATCTTTTTATTCATTTATTAATATATATATATATATATAAAATATATATATACATATATATATGTATATATTGCAGCGCTCACTGTTAGTTTTTGTTCTGTATGTTTTGTTGTTGTCTGTTTTGTTTTTCTATGTTTGTGCTCATAAAATGGAAAAAACCAAAAAAAGAGAATAAAAAAAGAATGGGATGTCATTAAAGTTCATGTGCGTGTAAAGGCAGATGTCCTGATACTTTTGGCAATATAGTATACCTTGGGATCCCACAGGCAAATGGGAACTATGAGGAGACTGCAAGGGAGTTGGCCACAGCCAGACACCTACACAGAGTAAAGCAGGTCCTGAAATGTCAGCTGAATGGGAAGAACAAGGTCCGTGCCATCAACACATACGCCCTGCCAGTTATCAGATACCCTGCTGGCATAATAAGCTGGCCAAAGGAAGAGATGGAGGCTGCTGATATCAAGACAAGGAAGCTCATCAATGCATGAAGGGTTTCATCCCAAGTCCAGCACCCTGGGACTGTACACTAAGCAGAGTGAGGGAGGCCGAGGCCCTACACGGCATGCACCACCATCAAATAGAAGAAGTGGCTGATGTCAAGAAATCCTACCAGTGGCTGGAAATGGTTAGATTAAAAGGCAGCACAGAAGCACTAATAATTGCAGCACAAGAGCAGGCACTCAGTACAAAATCAATAGATGCAGGGGTCTACCACACCAGACAGGATCCTAGGTGCAGGCTGTGCAAAGATGCTTCTGAGATGATCCAGCACATAATAGCAGGGTGTAAGATGCAGGCATGAACAGCGTACATCGGGCACCATAACCAAGTGGCTGGCATAATGTACAGGAACATCTGCACTGACTAAGGGCTGGAGGTCCCTTGGTCAGAATGGAAGACACCTCCTAAGGTGGTTGAGAATGACAGAGCCAAGATCCCGTTGGACTTTCAGATCCAGACCGACAAACTGGTGATGGCTAACCAACCAGACATCGTGTTGATTGACAAACAATGGAAGAAGGCAGTGGTGATAGATGCAGCAATCCCAAGCAACAGCAACATAAGGAAGAAGGAACACAAGAAACTTGAAAAATACTAAGGCTGAAAGAGGAGCTGGAGAGGATGTGGAGAGTGAAGGCACCAGTGATACCAATAGTAATCAGAGCACTGGAGGCTGTGACCCACAAACTGGGAGAGTGGCTCCAGAAGATTCCAGGTACAATATCGGAGGTCTCTGTCCAGAAGAGTGCAATCCTAGGAACAACTAAGATTCTGCACAGAACCCTCAGACTTCTAGTAGAGGACCTGAGCTTGAGGAAGGCACACCTACCACCTCTCCCTTGGGAGGGGAAATTATATATATATAAAATCCCCTTCTCACCCTGCCTGGGGTGGTATTGTGCCTCCTTCAAGCTCGGGTCCTCTACCAGAGGCCTGGGAGCTTGAGGGTTCTGCACAGGATCTTAGCTATTCACAGGAGTGCGCTCTTCTGGACAGAGATCTCAGATGTTCTTCCTGGTATCTGCTGGAGCCATTCTTCCAGCTTGGGGGTTACTGCTCCAAGTACCCCAGTCACTACTGGGACCACTTTTGCTTTTACGCCCCACATCTTCTCCAACTCCAACACAGCTTCTCATGCTCTTTTTTGCTGATGTTCCTGTCACTTGGGATCGCTACATCCACCACTGTGACTGTCTTCTGTTCTTTGTCTACCACAGGATCTTGGCTCGGTCGTTCTGGATCACCTTTGGAGGTGTCTTCCACCTTGATCCCAGGACCTCCAGCCCATACTCGATACAGATGTTCCTGTGTATGATGCTAGCCACCTGGTTATGATGCTCCATGTATGCTTTCCCTGCCAGCATCTTACACCCTGCTGTTATGTGCTGGATTGTCTCAGGGGCATCTTTGCACAGCCTGCACCTGGGGTCTTGTCTGCTGTGGTAGATCCCGGCCTCTATTGACCTTGTGTTCAAGGCTTGCTCTTGTGCAGCCATGATCAGTGCCTCTGTGCTGTCTTTCAGTCCAGCCTTTTCCAACCACTGGTATGTTTTCGCTATGTCAGCCACTTCCTCAAGCTGTTGATGGTACATGCCATGCAGGGGCTTGTCTGTCCATGCCAACCCTTCTGGCTCCTCCTTAGTGGGCTTCCCCTGCTTGAGGCATTCACTCAGCAGGTCATCATTGGGGGCCATCTTCCTGATGTACTCCCAGAGGCTTGCTGTTTCCTCCTGGATAGTGGCTCTGACGCTCACTAGTCCACGGCCTCCTGTTTTTCAATTCAATTCAATTCAATTCAATTCAATTCACTTCAGAATCGGTATCCAAAGCCACTCTTGGTGATGATCTGGCTGAGGGGGTTCAGGCCTATGCAGAACAGCAGGGGGGACAGTGCATCTCCTTGGTATATACCACATTTGATGCTCACGTCTGCAATTGGCTGTGAGTTGGCAATTGGCTGTGAGTTGGCTTCCAGAGTTGTCTTCCACAATCCCATCGAGTTCTTGATGAAGGCTCTAAGTGTCCTGTCGATCTTATACAGGTCTAGGCACTCCAGTATCCATGTGTGTGACATTGAGTCATAGGCCTTCTGGTAGTCAATCCAGGCAGTGCACAGGTTGGTACTTCTGGTCTTACAGTCCTGGGTGACTGCCCTGTCTACCAGTAGCTGGTGTTTGGCTCCTCTGGTGTTGTTGCCAATTCCTTTCTGTGCTCTACTCATGTATTGATCCATGTGCCTACTCATCTTAGCCTCTATGATGACTGACAGGAGCTTCCATGTTGTACTCAGGCAGGTTATATGTCGGTAGTTGGATGGTACTGGGCCCTTCTGGGTCCTTCATGATAAGGACTGTACGGTCTTGGGTCAGCCACTCTAGGTGGGTTCCTGGTCTTAGCAGCTGGTTCATCTGTGCTGCCAGTCGTTCATGGAGTGCAGTTAGATTTTTGAGCCAGTAGGTGTGGATCATGTCGGGCCCTGGTGCTGACCAGCTCTTCATCTTAGACACTTTTTCTTGGATGTCTGCGGTGGTAGTTTCTACTGGTTCCTGTTCTGGGAGGCTACTGTGGTCTGCTTTCAATTCGAGCAACCACTGGGCATTGGTGTTATGCGATGCCTCCTTCTCCCAAATACTCTTCCAGTAGAGCTCAGTTTCAGCCTTTGTTGGGTCTATCTGGGTGTTCTTACTACCCTGCCATTGAGAGTAGACCTTAGCTGGGTATATATTATATATATATATATATATATATACATACCCATATATATATATATATATATACATACACACACACACACACTATATATATATATTATATATATATATATATATATATATATATATATGTACATACACACACACACACATATATGTGTGTATGTATAGATAGATAGATAGATAGATCCTGTCTACTTGCCCTTTCACGCATCAGGCTAGTTGAATCATTTTACAGTGTCTTGTTCTCCATATTAAAAAATGACTTTTTGAAATTCATGCTTACGGTTTGTAGAATTTGGCACTGAGTTGTTGACAACAATGATATAAATGATCATCTCTCTTTTTTTCTCTCCTCACAGTTGGTGATTCGTGTCCATTTGTCAGACGAGAGCTCAAAAACCATGATGGTGGACGAGAGACAGACAGTCAGACAGGTATGACCAACTCACATTACACTTATAGAGAGGATGCAGTAATTATAATGTACTGTAGGTTGAAAAGCAGTAGTTGTTACACAAGAAGTAATAGTAGCTGTGTCAGGAGAAGAAATTTAAGGCAAGACAGGAGCAGCCATTTAGAGCGAGCAAGTTTTTTATTATTTAAATTGTTAATTAATGTTTCACATTCCAAATGTGTCACTAGAATTGTTTAAATACAACTTGCAATGAGAAGAAAATGTGCTTTTTAAATCCTACTAATATAACTGGAGCGCAGTTTGTATGTAATAACACCATTACAGCTAATGTTAATTATACTAGTGCTACTGCAAATTATGCTACCACTAGTAATGATGCTAGTACTGCTGCTAATGATGCCATTGCTACTACTGTGAATGATGCTAGTGCTGCCATTAATGATGCATTAATGATACTAATACTGCTGCAAACAAACACTATTAGTACAATGGTTATTGGTGCTAGCACTACTGCTAATGTCGCTATTACCACAACTGCCAATAATGCCACTATGACTTTTAATAATGCTAGTATTACTATTTCTTATGAAACTGCAACTACTGTTAATGACACTAAAGGATCAAATATAAGTACTGCTTACAACACACCTACTTCTGATAAGACCACAACTACAGCTTATGACAATGCTACGACTACTCAGGGATCAGTAATCATAAGGACTGACCACTTCCCTGGGGCAAGTAAATAAAAAAGTAAGTAATAAAAAGAAAGCAAAATGCTACTTCAGGCATAAGTAGTAAACTTAGCAACTTGCCAGTTTGGCAAGTGGTAAAAATAATTAAACACATTGTTTCTTTGCAGAGCTGATGATGGAAGTAGCTAAGAGTGTGAGCCATCTCACTTCTGTCTCATCTTTGTTGCACATATGCAGTAATGGCAGTGGGTAAAGACAGAGCCAGAAAAGCCAGAAACAGGAGTGTAGTTTGGCAGTGTTAAAGGATGTGGGTGAAACTATATACCGAGCAGTTTGTCACAAGTTTGAGAGCAAGGTGGATAAAACGTTGCCATAACAAGATGCCTGTCGACAACCCCTCCTTCGGAGCCTTGCTGATTCTTGTAAGAAACATGAACACTAAGGCAAGTCGGGTAATCATAAAACTGATCACCACAGCATATCATGTTTCAAAAATACACTTGTTAGCATTTCCACCAGTTATTTTGTTGTCATTTTGTATAGGGGCATGACTGACTCACTATCAGGCAAGTGAAAAAAAATATTATTGCTGAACCCTGCTGTTGTCACTGATATTACCACAACCACCACCACTACTGTTAGTTCTAACAATAACAATGATGACAGTAATAATAAAATGATATTAATAAAAGTATAACTGTTTCTTTTACTAATAGTTTTATTACTGATACAACACCTATAGTAGAGTTGCAAATGTTGTGTATTTTCCTTAACCATTGTTGAAAACATTAACAAATGATTAATCATTAACTAATTCATACAATGGGGTTGGGCCTTTTATGTGGTGAGTTTGGGCCTTCTGGGTGTTGCAACCTATTCCTGGACTTTCCAGACCTTTGACCCTGTACCCCAGAACTCTCCATTGCGTTCTACCCCCGCCTGCCCTAAACCCCCTTGATGATCTATCCCCACCCCTTTAAAACATTCTGTGCAAAGGGCAAAGGAATCTTGGTTCTCCGTTGGAAAAGACTGTCTGACAGCAAAGTAAAGCAGCAAAAAAGTTCTAAATATAGCATCCACTTAAACAAATACTGATTTCTGCAAGTTTTTGCCAAAGGAGTCTGGAGTGATTTAACAACTTTGGCTCCCTGTTACTGAGTTGGCTCAGACTATTTCCAGTAGATTGTGGTACTGTGGAAAAAGTAATTTCAAGTGACAGTAGTTCTGGATTTCTAAACAACACACTAAAAAACACAGATACAAACACTATATATGGAAAGGCTGGCCCCATGAACATTTTTGCAGACAATGCAAGGTAACAACAGTAGACAACAGGCACAGCAGCAAAAACTGAACAATCAAGCACAATAAAAGTCCCCATTATTTTGTTATTCAGAAACTTTTATTATGTAGCAGTAAAAACAGGAAATGTTGGGTTGTCATATGCACTAACTTAACATGACTCCTATTGCACTGAAAGTGAACACAAAACAGTCAAAAAAGGCAGATACCAGAATGTAAAAACAGCAACACAGGAGAGAAATTAAACCTCAAACCACATTCAATTCACTCACAGAGTTCACTCTCACAGCACACAGAGGTAAGGGGTGTTGTCACATGTTGGCCGCAGTTGGCCGCAGCATGCTTGAAGGTGGGCCAAGCTCGCTTTGGCACCATTACAAAGAAGGTTTATCTTGGCCACTACTCGGCTCAGCTCAGCGTGTTAAAGATGGTAATGGAAATGCAAATCTGGGCAGAATGGTTACACTTGGCGTAGCCAAAAGTTCTAATGAAAAAGCCCCAGTAGATGGCTGCCCCCATGATACAGGCTTTGTGGGCCAAGTCAAATGTCAGAATGTACTCATTTGACCCACTTTTATTCTTTTATATTCTTTTGGCCGCAAGTTTGCGACATGTTCCATGGGGATAAATCCAGTAATTCTCATTGTTTTCATGAACTGTTATTACTAAGTTAGCATTAATACAAGGCATCACATTAAACAAGAGAAACTACAACTTACCGTTATGTAAGTTAGATCATTGTATCTATTATATTTCTCCCTACTCCTCTCTTCCCATTGTCACTCATCTATGAGTCCTGTCATTCAGCCCTGACCATTAGAACCTCCAGCTGCTGCCTCTCTCTCTCTCTCTTTCTCTCTCTCCTCTCTCTCTCCTCTCTCTCTCTCTTTCTCTCTCTCACCATGATCTACAGAAATTACTTTTTTTTTTTAATTACTGCTTCTAATTAAACTCTGCCCCCTCTCTTTAGTCATGTGACACCATCTGTCTTCCATCTCTTGGCTTACCTTAGTTGCATTCACTGAAGATACAAAATTCCAACACTGCCATTATTTTTAATGACAAACCAGCGTAACTAACAGTATTAATAAGTGCGCCAGTAGGAACAATACTAGCATCATTAACAGAAGCAATAATAGCATTCTCAACAACAGTACTAACACCATTAGCAGTAGTATTAACAGAGTCATTAGCAGCAGTATTAGCATCATTAACAGTAGCAGAAATGGGGTCATTAGCAGCAGCATTAGCATCAGTAACAGAAGTAGTAACAGGTACATTAGCAGCAGTATTAGCATCATTAACAGAAGTAGTAACAGAGTCATTAGCAGCAGTATTAGCATCATTAGCAGGAGCAGTAATTGCAACAGTGCTATAATCATTAACAGTAGTAGTAATAGCATTCTCAGCAACAGTTCTAGCATCATTAACAGTAGTGGTAACAGGGTCATTAGCAGCAGTATTAGCATCATTAACAGTAGTAGAAACGGGGATATTAGCAGCAGTATTAGCATCATTAACAGAAGTAGTAAAGGGGTCATTTGTAGCAGTATTAGCATCATTAGCAGTAGTAGTAATTGCAACAGTACTAGCATCATTAACAGTAGTAGTAACAGGGTCATTAGCAACAGTATTCAGAATCAGAATCAGAATCAGAAATACTTTAATGATCCCCGGGGGGAAATTGTTGGTGTTACAGTTGCACCCATTTAAGAAAGACTAGAATACAAGTAAAAGTATATATATGTAACATATAGAAATATAAATATAGAATTTAAGATAGAAATATTATGTAGAGATAAAACTTCAAGAAATAAAAATAAAATAATAAAAGTTAAAAATATGTACAGCATATTATATATAGCAATATGTACAAATATATACAGCAGTGGTACATATATACTGTACATATTACTAAAGAGTAACTTGTAGCACTGTTAAGATGAGTCCAAATCAGTCTATTTACTTGGAGTGACAGACACCAAGGGAAGAGTTGTAGAGCTTGATGGCCACAGGTAGGAATGACTTCCTGTAGCGCTCTGTTGTACATTTTGGAGGAATCAGTCTCTCACTGAATGTGCTCCTGTGTTTAACCAGCATGTCATGGAGTGGGTGGGAGACATTGTCCAAAATGACATGCAACTTAGACAGAATCCTCTTCTCCGACACTGCCATCAGAGAGTCCAGCTCCACCCCTACAACATCACTGGCTTTGCGGATCAGTTTATTAAGTCTATTGGCGTCTGTCCCCTTCAGCCTGCTGCCCCAGCATACAACTGCATAGAGGATAGCACTGGCCACCACAGACTCATAGAAAATTCTGAGCATAGACCAGCAGATGTTGAAGGACCTCAGTCGCCTCAGAAAATAGAGATGACTCTGGCCCTTCCTGTAGAGGGCATTGGTGTTCTTAGTCCAGTCCAGTTTATTATCAATATGTACCCCCAGGTACTTGTAGTCATCTACAATGTCCACGCTGACCCCCTGGATGGAAACAGGGGTCACTGGTGCCAGTTCCTTTGTTTTAGCCACATTGAGCTGCAGATGGTTCCGCTCGCACCATGTGACAAAGTTGTCCACAGTAGCCCTGTACTCATCCTCATCACCCTTGTTGATACATCCAACTATGGCAGAGCCATCAGAAAACTTCTGAAGATGGCAGGTCTCTGTGCAATAGCTGAAGTCCGTGGTGTAGAGGGTGAAGAGGAAGGGCGAGAGGACAGTCCCCTGCGGGGGGGGGGGGTTGCTGACCACTCTGTCTGACACACAGTGTTGCAGGCGCACATACTGTGGTCTGCCCGTCAGATAGTCGACAATCCAGGACACTGGGGGGGCATCCACCTGCATTGCTGTCAGCTTGTCACCCAGTAGGGCTGGACAGATGGTGTTGAATGCACTGGAGAAGTCAAAAAACATAACCCTCACAGTGCTCGCCAGCTTGTCCAGGTGAGAGTAGACATGGTTGAGCAGGTAGATGATGACGTCCTCAACTCCAAGTCGGGGCTGATAGGCGAACTGTAGGGGGTCCAGAAGTGGCTTGACCAGGGGTCGGAGTTGATCCAGGATGAGTCTCTCGAGGGTCTTCATGATGTGGGAGGTCAATGCCACTGGTCTGTAGTCCTTGGAGCCACTGGGCTGGCAACGAAGCAGGATGTCTTCCACAGCACAGGGACCCTCTGGAGACTCAGGCTTATGTTGAAGACATGCTGAAGTACTCCACATAGCTGGGGGGCACAGGCTTTGAGCACCTTGGGGCTGACACCATCAGGGCCTGCAGCCTTGTTTGAGTGAAGTCTCATCAGCTGTCTTCTAACCTGGTCAGCAGAGAAGCACAAGGTGACAAGTGGGGGAGGAGAGGAGTCATCAGGGTGAAGAGTGCAACCAGGGGAGGAGGAGGTGAGAGGAGAGCTGTTGCAGTACAATGGCAGGCCATAAGGCAGGGGAGGGGGGGGACTGGAGTGGGTGGCGGTTGTTGATGACAGACAGCAGAAGAGTCGGGGGGGGGGGGGGGGGTGGAGCAGGACCTCCAGTGTCAAATCTATTAAAAAACAGATTCAGTTCGTTGGCCCTGTCCATGCTGCCTTCAACTCCCCTGTTATTGGTCATCCTGAAGCCGGTGATGGTTCTCATTCCACTCCAGACCTCTCTCATGTTGTTCTGCTGGAGTTTCCACTCCAGCTTCCTCCTGTACCTTTCTTTAGCCTCCTTAATCTTCAACTTCAGTTCCCTGTATCATTCTCACCTCCTCCCTGTTACCAACTCTGAAGGCCCTCTTCTTCTCATTGAGGATGCCCTTAATGTCCTTAGTTATCCACGGCTTGTTATTTGGGTAACAATGGACAGTCCTGGCTGGGACAATGGAGTCAACACAGAAGTTGATGTAGTCCGTGATGCACTCTGTGAGCCCATCAATGTCCTCTCCATGTGATTCACAGAGCACCTGCCAGTCTGTCACCTCAAAACAGCCCTGAAGTGTCCCATAAGCCTCCTCCGACCATCTCCGGACTGTCCTCATGGTTGCAGGCTGACTCTTCACCAAAGGCACATAACATGGGCTGAGGTGTACCAGGATATGATCTGACCTACCCAGAGGGGGGAGGGGGAGCAGCTGTATGCCTCTTTAGCATTAGCATACAGTAAGTCCAGGGTTCTCTCCTCTCTGGTAGGACAATCCACATACTGTTTGAAGTTGGGAAGTGTTGTTGCCATGGTGACATGATTAAAGTCACCCGAGATGGCGATGAATGCACTCGGGTGTTGTGTCTGGAGACAGGCTACAGCGGAGCGAATGACGTCACATGCCGACGTCGGGTTGGCAGAGGGGGGGATGTAAACAGTCACAATAATGGCATGAGAAAACTATTAACTAATGTGACCAGGATTACACCAATGGTTGTTGACTAGAACGGCAAGCCCCCCTCCTTTGCGCTTACCGCTCTCAGTGCAATCCCAGTCGGCCCGAACAGTCTGAAATCCACTGATGGAAACTTTGTTGTCGGGTATGTCCTGGTGTAGCCATGTCTCCGTAAAGCACATCAGACTGCACTCCCGGTACTCCCTCTGACTCCCTCTGCTGTTAGCTCGTCCATCTTATTAGCCAGCGACCTCACGTTGCCCATGATGAGAGAGGTGAGACAAGGCTTATATCTCCTCTTCTCCATAAGCCGCCATTGCCTCGACCCTGTTCTCTTCCTCCGCTGCTTCGTACCTCCTCTACATCCTCTGTGCGTCCTTATCCAGAGCTCTTCAGGGACTATATTGTACTACTATTGTACTACTACTGTATTAGTATCATTAGCAGTAGTACAGTACTATATGTGTCAGTAGCAGCAGTACTAGCATCATTAACAGAAGTAATAGCATCAGTAGCAACATATTAGCAGCATTAACAGTATATAGTGCCTACAGCCATAGTGCTGTTAGTTCATTGATGTGTTCACAGTGTCTTTTGTTCTTTAGGTTTTGGACAGTTTACTGGAAAAATCTCACTGTGGTTACAGTCCAGACTGGTCACTTGTGGAAACCATCAGTGAGCTGCAGATGGGTGAGCAGGCGTGCACACACACACACACACACACACACATATGTATAGATGAGTGTTTTACACCCTTCATATTTTTGAAGTGCTCCTGCAGATGCTTCAGTGACTTCAGTGTTCACATTGTTAATTGCTTTATCTTTTGAAATTGCTAAAATTATTTTGCAACAACACATTGAAGTCATTTCTAATGGTTTTTACTTGCTAAGACAGAAAATACTTTTGAGTGATCCAGACTTTAGTTAATTACTAGCTTGAGACAAACTATTCCAGATTCCAGGTTTGTTGAGGCAAGGTCATTGTTTAGTATGTTAGAGTTAGGGTTGTTCTTGTAATAGTGACTAACATTGTGCCTGGCAACACAGACATTCAGCCACAAAGATGTGAGCACACACACACTTCCCTTGGGGGACAAGATATGTGTATACCAGTACACATTGTACTACAAGCTTCACCTCCCCTTAACACTTTTTGACAAACACACTTACACTTATACGCAGCCCCCCACCCACCACCACACACACACACACACAGAGTCTTTATGTAGGTCTGGTGCAATGATGCATATGATCTAACCTACATCTTCAGGGCTTCTGCTGAGCAGCCAGTCAGCATCATTATAAAAGAGAGAGAGGGTAAAGTATAGCTTGTTCTGCCTTGTTCAGCCTCTTTCCTCATTTACAGAAATCTACTCCACACGTTTGTAAAACCTGGGCTATAGGCCAGGATTCGGCCTTAGGACAATTTAAATTGGCCCTTGTGTCCAGGTTTTGAAGTTGATGCGAAGTGATGTTACCAAACCATGTTGCGATGCCACAACAAATTATACATTCAGTTACTTCATATGTTCTATATACGCAAATTGCCCAGTTGTCTGTTTAGGTATCCCCATTATTCCCTCGGTTCTTTCATTGGCATGCATTGTTTCTGATATATTATGTGTAGACATCACAATAGTAATAGTTAAGTTATTATCCATAACAATTGGGTCAAACCAAGAAGAGAAGGTGGAGCATCTAGTGTGGAGTTTTTGAAGTTGTATGAATTGGTATGCAAAACCAAGTGTTTCAGATCTTGATGAAGGGTTGCAAATTCCAAGATAATAACAATATACTTTATTTATATAGCAATTTTCATAACAACGTTGCAAAGTGCTATACAAGACAAGATAAAAATGTCAAACAATGAAAAAAAAACTTAAAAAGTTTAAAAGTTATACAACATTGGGAAAATGTGAAAGGGTAAAATAGGTGGTTTTTAATAGGTTTTTATAGAAATATGCTTTAAGAGGTTATTTAACCAATTTCAGACCACAACTCCTGTGAAAGCACACTTGGAAAAATGTATTTCTAAGACAGATTTAAGAGGATAAGGAGCTTGCTAGTCTAATCTCCTTAGGGATGTTGTTCCAAAGAACAGAAAAGGCCTGATCACCCATCATTTAATGTGTCTGTCTGTAATTACTATCGCACTGCCATAATCTTAACACCATTATTATTGAAAAATGTGTGGTAAGTGATATAGTTGGATGTTATAATTATTAGGCAAGTGATGCAGTAGGCTAAAAAATAGTTTTTAGTACCAGGTTATTTGTTATCTGTTGAAAGTGCTATGCAGCTTTGGATTGTATATGTATACACAGGCCGAGGTACATCAAGGTATCTGATCTCTGTCACAGTGAAACCACATTATACTTACACAAGTCATCTGGCCTCAAATAGAAAGGGCACTTTTTGTTCATGAGGTCAACATAGTAGTCCACAAATTGAAGGTGAGTCACAGCTGACTTTGTTTTGTTCATGTCCCTCACCAAAAAACATTTGAAAGCCACTGAGGGGGCAGCTGGGGTGTAAGACACTGAGTTTGAAAGAGCAGGAATGACAGCAGCAGATTGCTATGAACCATGTTGCTTCTGCAGGGTTATGAGCAGGGAAAGTCCCAGCAGTAACTTCTTAAATTTCCCATTTTCCCAGTCCCAAATACATTTTTCAGCATGTGCTTGACAGAAAGCATTGTGATATAGTCAGAGCCTGAATCTAGCAGACCTGCTTGAAGCAGTTTATTTTGAGATTTTGGATGAATTAGGCACATGGGAGGCAGTGTTTTGCTGCCATGGCAGGAGTCGCCTCAGAACATTTGATAACATTCATAGTTACTACAATATTTGGTAATACACTGCTCAAAAAAATAAAGGGAACACTTCAAAAACACATCAGATCTAAATGGGGGAAAAAATAATTTGGATATCTTTCCTGATAATGAATAGGTGATGTATTAGTAACAAAAGAATGCCACATAATTTGATGGAAATGAAAATGTTCACCCTATAGAGGGGTGAAATCAAAGACACCCCAAAAATAAAAGTGAAAAAATGATGCAGCAGACTGGTCCATTTTGCCAAAATGTCATTGTAGCAACTCAAAATGATACTCAGTAGTTTGTGTGGCCCCCACGTGCTTGTATGCATGCCTGACAACGTCGTGGCATGCTCCTAATGAGACGACGGATGGTGTCCTGGGGGATCTCCTCCCAGATCTGGACCAGGGCATCACTGAGCTCCCGGACAGTCTGAGGAGCAACCTGGCGGCGCCAGATGGACCGAAACATAATGTCCCAGAGGTTCTATTGGGTTTAGGTCAGGTGAACGTGGGGGCCAGTCAATGGTATCAATTCCTTCATCCTCCAGGAACTGCCTGCATACTCTAGCCACATGAGGTCGGGCATTGTCGTGCACCGGGAGGAACCCAGGTCCCACTGCACCAGCGTAGGTTCTGACAATGGGTCCAAGGATTTCACCCCGATACCTAATAGCAGTCAGGGTGCCATTATCTAACCTGTAGAAGTCTGTGCTCCTTCCAGGGATATGCCTCCCCAGACCATCACTGACCCACCACTAAACCGGTCATGCTGAATGATGTTGCAGGCAGCATAACGTTCTCCACGGCATCTCCAGACCCTTTCATGTCTGTCGCATGTGCTCAGGTTGAACCTGCTCTCATTGGTGAAGAGCACAGGGCACCAGTGGCGCACTTGCCAATTCTGGTGGTCTATGGCAAATGCCAATCGAGCTCTACGGTGCTGAGCAGTGAGCACAGGGCCCACTACAAGATGTCGGGCCCTCAGGCCACCCTCGTGGAGTCTGTTTCTGATTGTTTGGTCAGAAACATTCACACCAGTGGCCTGCTGGAGGTCATTTTGTAGGGCTCTGGCAGTGCTCATCCTGTTCCTTCTTGCACAAAGGAGCAGATATTGATCCTGCTGAGGGTTTAAGGACCTTCTACGGCCCTGTCCAGCTCTCCTGGAGTAACTACCTGTGTCCTGGAATCTCCCCCATGCTCTTGAGACTGTGCTGGGAGACACAGCAAACCTTCTTGCAACTGCACGTATTGATGTGCCATCCTGGAGGAGTTGGACTACCTGAGCAACTTCCACTGCCTCATGCTACCTCTAGGGGTGAGAGCACTGACAAAATGCAAAAGTGACCAAAACATCAGCCAGAAAGGATGAGAACAGAGAAATGGTCTGTGGTCACCACCTGCAGAACCACTCCTTTATAGGGGTTGTCTTGATAATTGCTTCTCATTTCAACCCGTTGTCTGTTCCATTTGCACAACAGCAGGTGAAATTGATTCACAATCAGTGTTGCTTCCTAACTGGACAGGATGATTTCACAGAAGTGTGATTGACTTGGAGTTTACATTGTGTTGTTTAAGTGTTCCCTTTATTTTTTTGAGCACTGTATATGACAGGGGTCCTCAAATACAAATCTTGAAGGTCCACAATTGTTTTTTTCATACAAGCATGGGTCCATTTATTAATGTCGGTCAAGTACAAGGCAAGTCGAAGGTGGTAAAGGTGGTTTTCTTTTGTCCAAACAAAAATACAATGCACATTCTGATTAAATAAAAATAAATTAACAAAACATTTTCTTGACTTAAAATAAAAATACAAAAAAAAAAACGTGCAAGTACAATGTTTACACATGTATATCATAATAATTGACAAGATCTGTCATTAAGGTGCAAACAACTATTGACAGTACATTTTGTAACTGTAAAACACTGCTGGACAAAAAAGAAAACATGTGCAAGTAGTACAGTACATGTTCACATGTACAGAACATAAATGACAAGCTCTGTCATTAAGGTGCAAACATAATAATTATTGACAGTAACTTTAACTGTAAAACACTGGTCAATGAGAGAAATGGCATTTGGGGTTTGAAGCCATGGCATGTAAACAAACAGATTGCAAAGTGCCGGGTACGACTCGTGTTTCACACTGCTGCGGTCCGTCCAGTCTAGCTGGCAGCATGCACGCTCTCTCAGCCAATCAGCGCATCGTTGTCATAGAGATGACAGCCCATAATACCCTGTCACCCAGGCAACAGCCAATCAGCGCTGTCTCCCGAAGCACACACTTTCTCACACACACACACACACATGCATGCACGCACACACACACACACAGCACGCAGCACGCAGAGCGCAGAGCGCATGCAGTGATTGAATACAACAGAAGTGGGAACATGGGAGATATTTGACTAAAAATGAAACAGAATTTAGCGATAGATCAGCGATTAATACAAATAACATATGTTAAAAAAAAGTTTGGTTTTTTTTTCCGTTTTTTTTTTTTTGAAAAGTGCCATTTGTCCTGGGTCCGCAGAGAGGTGTGCCGCGGTCCGGTCGTGGACCGCGGTCCGCTAATTGAGGACCCCGGGTATATGACATAATATTATTCCAGAGAGAAAAATGTTATTTTTCAGAAACAAAAACTGAAAGAAACCTTATTGGTGCACTGCTATTGTCCACGTTGTGCACTATTGTATTGTTTATGCGTAGGAGAGAACATTATAGTACTACTACTTTAAAATGAGAAAATTACACCCATTCCTCAGTTGAAAGTTATTGTATAAAGTGCCACTGCAACAATTAGTTGAATAATTGATTAGTTGATTGAAAGAAAATTAATTACTAACTATTTTGATAACTGATTAATGATTTCAGTCATTTTTCTTCTAGCTTCTGAAATATGAGTAGTTGCAGGTTTCCTTGTCATTTATGACAGTACATGAAGAGTCTTTGGGTTTTAGACTGTTCATCACATCACTTAGGACACTTAGGATTGTGATGAGGATTTTGAACAATTTTTGACAGTTCATAAAACAGGCAATTAATCAGTTAATCATAAAAAGAAAAAAATCAGCAGATAATGAAAATAATTAGTAAGTAGAACTGCAAGCAGTTATGAAAGGGGGCCAAGCCTCCCGCGCGACTCGGCCCCCGGGCGTCGCGGAGCACACGCAACGCAAACGGCTCTGTTTCGTCACCGGAAGGCACGTCGCTGAGGTTTGCCGTTAAATGTGAGGTCAAACAAGGCTGCCCTGTCTCTCCCTTCCTCTTACTGTAATGGGAAGAGCACTGCAAGTGTCAAAGGCAGAATATGTTTGTTGTGACAAGTCACGCCCACTTCGATCAAACATGACTAAACTTTACGGCCGGGCTCGGGAGGGACTCCAGATCACGCTCCCCGAATTTCGTGCGGATCCCAGCTACTTTTGTGTCGCTTGATATTACCGTGTTTATAGCGCCCCCTGTTGCCCAATTTGCACCAAATTTGGCACAGAGCCTCTGGGTGATGTCTGAAAGAAGTGACTCAAGTTTCATGTCGATAGCTTTTACTTTGACAAAAATATGCAACAATATGTGTTTTTTAGCTAGCAGAAAAAAATGTTTATTTATAAGTACCGCATTTTTTGGAGTAGCAAAATTCTTTTGATAACTTTTGATCAGGGCCATCTGGAGACTGTATGTGCAAAGTTTCGTGCAGCTGGAGCGTAAACCCTAGGAGGAGTTCGAAAAAGTAGGTTTTTGACGTGTAGCGAATTAGAAAGAGAAATATGTTGTGGAAGTGGGCGTGGCCTATGTCAAAAGATGCGGCTCTATGTAGGGAACACGTGGATATAAAGTTTATGAAAATGTGATCAAAAATGTGGAAGTTACAGGCCAAAACGCGTTTGCATCCGTTACTGCGCCACCTAGTGGAGTAAACGCATAATTTTTGGTATGGGTGGTCTGTGTCCTATTCCATATATACCCTGTAAATTTCACAGCCCTCAGCATAATACTTGAGCTGAAATAAATGTTTGTTGTTTATCTCGTAATAAGCCACGCCCACTTTGACCAATCGTGATTAGCTTCAAGATATGGCCTCAGGAGTGACCCAGCATCATGCCCACCAAATTTGGTAGAAATCGGTGTTGCCGTTTAAGAGATATAAATGTCCCATATTTGCAGCGCCCCCTAGTGGCCAACATTAGCCAAATTTTGCTCACACACTCACAGTGACATTCCAACCAAGTATCTCAGACTTGGTGGCGTTAGCATTTTTTTTGACCGAGATATGCAATTGTTCGCGTTTTTTATAGCTAGCTTGAAAAAAATTTTCGTTAATAATTTGCGCATACTTTGACGGAGCAAAATTCTTTTGATAACTTTAGATCAGGTCCATCGGAAGAGTGTACGTGCCAAATTTCACACAGATCGGACCAAAGCCCAAGGAGGAGTTCGAAAAAGTAGGTTTTGCAATTTTCGCGATTTTGCGGGAAAAAAATTCTAGGCGGAAATGGGCGTGGCCTAGCTCAGGTGATTCAGGGATATTCAGGGAATCTGTGGATATGAGGCTTTTGAATGTGCGACATACTATGTGGGAGTTATAGGCCAAAACGTGTTTTTCTTGGTTATAGTGCCCCCTGCTGGCAGACATATGTGAATTTTTGCGCCTGAGGTCCCTGCAGGGGTCTGGACCAACCTTCCAAATTGCACCGCCCTCCCATGCACGGTTTAGGCTGCAGCACCACTTTTAGCCGTGGAAAAATAAAAATAACTAGAACTGCAAGCAGTTATGAACGGGGGCCAAGCCTCCCGCGCGACTCGGCCCCCGTGCGTCGCGGAGCCCACGTAACGCAAACGGCTCTATTTTGTTACCAGGAGGCACACCGCCAAGATCTGCTATCGAATGTGGGGTCGAATAAGGCTGCCCTCTCTCTCCGTTCCTCTTACTGCAATGGGAAGAGCACTGCAAGTGTCAAAAGCAGAATATGTTTGTTGTAACAAGTCACGCCCACTTTGACCAAACATCACTAAACTTTACGGCCAGGCTCGGGTGGGACTCTAGATCGCGCTTGCCAAATTTCGTGCGAATCCGATCAACTTTTTTGTCGCTTAATGTTTCTCTGTTTATAGTGCCCCCTGTTGCCCAATTTGCACCAAATTTGGCACAGAGCCTCTGGTTGACCTCGGAAACAAGTGATTCGAGTTTGATGTTGATAGCTTTTATTTTGACAAAAATATGCAACGGTATGTGTTTTTTAGCTAGCAGAAAAAATTGTTTATTTATAAGTATGGCGTTTTTTGGAATAGCAAAAGTCTTTTGATAACTTTTGATCAGGCAAGTCTGGAGATTGTGTGTGCAAAGTTTTGTGCAGATGGAGCATACATCCTAGGAGGAGTTCGAAAAAGAAGGTTTTTGAGGTGTAGCGACTTACAAAGAGAAATATGCTGTGGGAGTGGGCGTGGCTTATGTGAAAAGATGCGGCTCTATTCAGGGAACACGTGGATATAAAGTTTATGAAGATGTGATTTAAAATGTGGAAGTTACAGGCTAAAACGCGTTTGCGTACGTTACAGCGCCACCTAGTGGAGTAGATGCACAATTTTTGGTATGGGTGGTCTGTATCCTATTCTATATATACCCTGTAAATTTCACAGCCCTCAGCATAATACCTGAGCTGAAATAAATGTTTGTTGTTTATCTCGTAATAAGCCACGCCCACTTTGACCAGTCATGATTACCTTCACGTTATGGCCTCAGGAGTGATCAAGCAACATAGTCACCAAATTTCGTAAAAATCGGTGTTCCCGTTTAAGAGATATAACGTAGCCATATTTGCAGCGCCCCCTAGTGGCCAACATCATCCAAATTTGGCTCATAGCCTCACAGTCACATGTCAATCAAAGATCTCAGACTTGGTGTCGTTAGCATTTATTTTGACCGAGCTATGCAACTGTTCGCGTTTTTATAGCTAGCTAGAAAATTTTATTTGTTAATAATTTGCGCATATTTTGATGGAACAAAATTCTTTTGATAACTTTAGGTCAGGTCCATGGGCAGACTTTACGTGCCAAATTTCACACGGATCGGACAAAACCCCATGGAGGAGTTCAGAAAAGTAAGTTTTCCAGTTTTCGCGATGTAGCAAAAAAAAATTATAGGCGGAAATGGGCGTGGCCTAGCCCAGGTGATTCAGGGCAATTCAGGGAATCTGTGGATATGAGGCTTTTGAATGTGCGACAAACGGTTTGGGAGTTATAGGCCAAAAGGCGTTGCCCGTGGTTATAGCGCCACCTGCTGGCGGACATATGTCATTTTTTGCACCTGAGGTCCCTGCAGGGGTCTGGACCAATCCTCCAAATTGCACTGCCCTCCCATGCACGGTTTAGGCTGCAGCAGCACTTTTACCAACGGAAAAATAAAAATAGAGAAAAACTAGAACTGCAAGCAGTTATGAACGGGGGCCAAGCCTCCCGCGCGACTCGGTCCCTGTGCGTCGCGGAGCCCACGCAACGCGAACGGCTCCGTTTCGTCACCGGGAGGCACACTGCCAAGGTCTGCTATCGAACACTGGGTTGAGCAAGGCTGCCCTCTCTGTCCGTTGGTCTTATTGCAATGGGAAGAGCAGTGTGAAAGGCTGAATATGTTTGCTGTAAGAAGTCACGCCCACTTTGACGAAACATCACTAAACTTTACTGCCGGCCTCGGGAGCGAGTCGACATGGCGCTCACCAAATTTCGTGCGAATCTGAGCAACTTTTGTATCGCTTGATTTTTCTCTGTTTATAGCGCCCCCTTTTGACCAATTTGCACCAAATTTGGTACAGAGCCTCTGGTTGACCTCTGAAACAAGTGATTTGAGTTGAATGTCGATAGCTTTTACTTGGACAAAAATATGCAATGGTATGTGTTTTTTAGCTAGCAGAAAAAATTGTTTATTTATAAGTACCGCATTTTTTGGAGTAGCAAAATTCTTTTGAAAACTTTTGCTCAGGCACATCTGGAGATTGTGTGTGCAAAGTTTCGTGTGGATGGAACGTAAACTCTAGGAGGAGTTTGAAAAAGTAGGTTTTTGACGTATAGCGACTTACAAAGAGAAATATGCTGTGGGAGTGGGCGGGGCCTATGTCAAAAGATGCAGCTCTATTCAGGGAAGATGTGGATATAAAGTTTCTGAAGAGGTGATTAAAAATGTTCCAGGCCAAAATGCGTTTGCGTCCATTACAGCGCCACCTAGTGGAGTAGACGCACAATTTTTGTTGTGGGTGTTCTGTATCCTATTCTATATATACCCTGTAGATTTCACAGCCCTCAGCGTAATACTTGAGCTTAAATAAATGTTTGTTGTTTATCTCGTAATAAGCCACGCCCACTTTGACCAGTGGGAATGACCTTCAAGGTATGGCCTCAGGAGTGACCCAGCATCATACCCACCGAATTTCGTAAAAGTGGGTGTTGCCGTTTAAGAGATATAACGTTCCCATGTTTGCAGCGCCCCTAGTGGCCGAAAGCAGCCAAATTTGGCTCATAGCCCCACAGTCACATGGCAACCAAGGATGTCAGATTTGGTGTCATTAGCATTTACTTTGACCGAGTTATGCAACTGTTCGCGTTTTTATAGCTTGCTAGAAAAGTTTATTCGTTAATATTTTGCGCATACTTTGATAGAACGAAATTCTTTTGATATCTTTAGATCAGATCCCTCTGAAGACCGTACGTGCCAAATTTCACAGTGATCGGACGAAATGACAAGGAGGAGTTTGAAAAAGTAGGTTTTTGAGTTTTTGTGATTTGCTGAAAAAAAATTATAGGCGGAAATGGGCGTGGCCTAGCCCAGGTGATTCAGGGCAAATGAGGGAATCTGTGGATATGAGGCTTTTGAGTGTGCGACATACAATGTGGGAGTTACACCCCAAAATGTGTTTCCCTTGGTTATAGCGCCACCTGCTGGCAGACATATGTGAATTTCTGCGCCTGAGGTCCGTGCAGGGGTCTGGACTAACTCTCCAAATTGCACCGCCCTCCCTTGCACGGTTTAGCCTGCAGCACCACTTTTACCCGTGGAAGAATAAAAAATAATAAGAACTAGAACTGCAAGCAGTTATGAACGGGGGCCAAGCCTCCCGCGCGACTCGGCCCCTGTGCGTCGCGGAGACCACGCAATGCGAACGGCTCCGTTTCGTGACTGGGAGGCACACCGCCAAGATCTGCTATCGAACACTGGGTCGAGCAAGGCTGCCCTCTCTGTCCGTTGCTCTTATTGTAATGGGAAGAGCAATGTGAAAGGCTGAATATGTTTGCTGTAAGAAGTTACGCCCACTTTGACCAAACATGACTAAACTTTACAGGCGGCCTCGGGAGCGAATCCACATGGCGCTCGCCAAATTTCGTGCGAATCTGAGCAACTTTTGTATCGCTTGATTTTTCTCAGTTTATAAGCGCCCCCTTTCGACCAATTTGCACCAAATTTGGTACAGAGCCTCTGGTTGACCTCTGAAACAAGTGATTTGAGTTTCATGTCGATAGCTTTTACTTGGACAAAAATATGCAGCAGTATGTGTTTTTTAGCTAGCAGAAAAAATTGTTTATTTATAAGTACCGCATTTTTTGGAGTAGCAAAATTCTTTTGATAACTTTTGATCAGACAAGTCTGGAGATTGTGTGTGCAAAGTTTCGTGCAGATGGAGTGTACATCCTAGGAGGAGTTCGAAAAAGTAGGTTTTTGACGTGTAGCGACTTACAAAGAGGAATATGCTGTGGGAGTGGGCGTGGCCTATGTCAGAAGATGCGACTCTATGTAGGGAACACGTGGATATAAAGTTTATGAAGATGTGATTTAAAATGTGGAAGTTACAGGCTAAAATGCGTTTTCATCCGTTACAGCGCCACCTAGTGGAGGAGATGCACAATTTTTGGTATGGGTGGTCTGTGTCCTATTCTATATATACCCTGTAAATTTCACAGCCCTCAGCATAAAACTTGAGCTTAAATAAATGTTTGTTGTTTATCTCATAATAAGCCACGCCCACTTTTACCAGTCATGATTACGTTCAAGGTATGGCCTCAGGAGTGACCCAGCATCATACCCACCAAATTTCGTAAAAATCAGTGTTTCCGTTTAAGAGAATATGACGTTGCCATATTTACAGCGCCCCCTAGTGGCCAACATCAACCAAATTTGGCTCATGCCCTCACAGTCAAATGCCAATCAAGGATCTCAGAATTGGTGTCGTTAGCCTTTATTTTCACCGAGATATGCAACTGTTTACATTTTTATAGTAAGCTAGAAAATTTTTATTTGTTAATAATTTGCGCATATTCTGACGGAACAAAATTCTTTTGATAACTTTAGATCAGATCCCTCTCAAGACTGTACGTGCCAAATTTCACACTGATCGGACAAAACCCAAGGAGGAGTTCGAAAAAGTAAGTTTTCCAGTTTTCGCGATGTAGCAAAAAAAATAATAGGCGGAAATGGGCGTGGCTTAGCCCATGTGATTCAGGGCAATTCAGGGAATCTGTGGATATGAGGCTTTTGAATGTGCGACAAACGGTTTGGGAGATATAGGCGAAAAGGTGTTTCCCTTGGTTATAGCGCCACCTGCTGGCGGACATATGTGAATTTTTGCGCCTGAGGTACGTGCAGGGGTCTGGACCAACCCTCCAAATTGCACCGCCCTCCCTTGCACGGTTTAGCTGCTGCAGTACCACTTTTAGCGGTGGAAAAATAAAAATAGAGAAAAAAAATAAAAATCTGAACAATTACAATAGGGTTCCCAGCACCGCTGGTGCTGGGAAACGCGTATGCCTTGCATACGCGTTCCCCAGCCCCCGCGGGCTTGGCCCCCTAACTAGAACTGCAAGCAGTTATGAAAGGGGGCCAAGCCTCCCGCGCGACTCGGCCCCCGGGCGTCACGGAGCCCACGCAACACGAACGACTCTGTTTCGTCACCGGGAGGCACATCGCCGAGATTTGCTGTGAAGCATGGGGTCAAACAAGGCTGCCCTCTCTCTCCATTTCCCTCAGTGTAATGGGAAGAGCAATGTGAAAGGCTGAATATGTTTGTTGTAACAAGTCACGCCCACTTTGACCAAACATCACTAAACTTTACAGACGGCCTCGGGAGCGACTCCACATTGCACCCGCCAAATTTCGTGCGAATCCGATGAACTTTTATGTCACTTGATATTTCTCTGTTTATAGCGCCCCCTATCAGTCAATTTGCGCCAAATTTGGCACAGAGCCTGTGGTTGACCTCTGCAACGTGTGGATTGAGTTTGAAGTTGATAGCTTTTACTTTGACAAAAATATGCAACAGTATGTGTTTTTTAGCTAGCGGAAAAAATTGCTTATTTATAAGTACCGCGTTTTTTGGAGTTCCAAAATTCTTTTGATAACTTTTGATCAGGCCTGTCTGGAGATTGTGTGTGCAAAGTTTCGTGCAGATGGAGCATAAACCCTAGGAGGAGTTCGAAAAAGTAGGTTTTTGACGTTGTAGGGACTTACAAAGAGAAATATGCTGTTGAAGTGGGCGTGGCCTATGTCAAAAGATGCGGATCTATTTAGGGAACATGTGGATATAAAGTTTATGAACTTGTGATCAAAAATGTGGAAGTTACAGGCCAAAACGTGATTGTGTCCGTTACAGCGCCACCTAGTGGAGTAGACGCATAATTTTTGGTGTGGGTGGTGTGTGTCCTATTCTATATATACCCTGTAAATTTCACAGCCCTCAGCATAATACTTGAGCTAAAATAAATGTTTGTTGTTTATGTCGTAATAAGCCACGCCCACTTTGACCAGTCGTGATTATCATCAAGATATGGCCTCAGGAGTGACCCAGCATCATGCCCACCAAATTTGGTAAAAATCGGTGTTGCCGTTTAAGAGGTATAACGTTGGCATATTTGCAGCGCCCCCTAGTGGGCAAAGTTAACCAAACTTGGCTCACACCCCCACAGTCACATGACAACCAAGGATGTCGGATTTGGTGTCGTTAGCATTTATTTTGACCGAGATATGCAACTGTTCGCATTTTTTATAGCTAGCTATAAAATTTTATTCGTTAATAATTTGCGCATATTTTGACCAACCAAAACTGTTTTGATAACTTTAGATCAGGTCCAGCTGACGAATGGACATACCAAATTTCACAGTGATCGGACCAAACCCCAAGGAGGAGTTCGAAAAAGTAGGTTTTCGAGTTTTAGCAATTTCCTGAAAAAAAATTCTAGGCGGAAATGGGCGTGGCCTAGCCCAGGTGATTCAGGGCAATTCAGGGAATCTGTGGATATGAGGCTTTTGAATGTGCGGCAAAGGATTTGGGAGTTATAGGCCAAAAGGTGTTTCCCTTGGTTATAGCGCCACCTGCTGGCAGACATATGTCAATTTTTGCGCCTGAGGTACGTGCAGGGGTCTGGACCAATCCTCCGAATTGCACCGCCCTCCCTTGTACGGTTTAGCCTGCAGTACCACTTTTATCAACGGAAGAATAAAAGAAATAATAAAAATAAAAATCGGAACGAAAACAATAGGGTTCCCAGCACCACTGGTGCTGGGAAACGCGTATGCCTTGCATACGCGTTCCCCAGCCCCCGCGGGCTTGGCCCCCTAATAAAAATCTGAACAATTACAATAGGGTTCCCAGCACCGCTGGTCCTGGGAAACGCGTATGCTTGCATACGCGTCCCCCAGGCCCCGCGGGCTTGGCCCCCTAATAATAAAAATCTGAACAAAAACAATAGGGTTCCCAGCACCGCTGGTCCTGGGAAACGCGTATGCTTGCATACGCGGTCCCCAGGCCCGCGGGCTTGGCCCCCTAATAATAGTGAACTATAAAAATCTGAACAATTACAATAGGGTTCCCAGCACCGCTGGTCCTGGGAAACGCGTATGCTTGCATACGCGTCCCCCAGGCCCCGCGGGCTTGGCCCCCCTAATAATTAGTTGCAGAGAGAGAGAGGAGACAGGGGACAGAGAGGGAGACATAGAGAGACAGAGGCAGAAAAGAGACAGATCAAATCAATTAACTGATTTCAAAGCCTAAAGCCAAAGACAATATTTGCAAATATTTAAACAGTATATATTTGGCAATTTCCATGCCAAAATAACCTGACACAGACAGGAAGACAGGTGACCTTTCTGCCTATTATCTATCCTACCAGTATAGTTGTTTACTGATAATAGAACAGAATAGAAATTCACTTGAAATACAGGACAGAGTTGAGTATTAATTTATTACTTTATACTTGGCTCTACCTGCTGACTAACATTGTGTAGCCATATGTTCTCCAGAAAAATAACAGGCTTATTTCACTGAGCTCCGTATATTATCCTGGTTCACCTGACTTAACTCAGAATCAACTGAAATACTGAATTAACTCTGGGCAGAACGGATTTTCGAGGATCATGAAAACCTGGTGGAGAACCTGCTGAACTGGACCAGAGACAGCCAGAACCGTCTGATGTTCACCGAGCGCATTGAGAAGTATGCTCTGTTCAAAAATCCACAGGTGAGATGCATATACACACATAAAAACATCATATGTCAGGGTTTACTAAAAGGCAACTTCTATAATTAAAACTATACCAATGTTTTTATATTGCTAGCCAGCTGTTTGTCAGCCCCTCCTGTTCCTTATGTCTCATACCTGCTCCCTGTCTGCTACAGAACTATTTGCTGGGGCGGAAAGAGACATGTGAGATGGCTGAACGAAACAAAGAGGCTCTGTTGGAGGTTAGTTTGTTTTCTCCTCTTGCACACAACTACTTTCACAAATACATCTTTGCCCAGGGGTCCTCTGGAAATTTTCCATCGCACAGTCTGGAGTAGGGCTGTTCTGAGTAGGTTGAAGCTTTGTTCATGTTGTTTGAACCTGATGTCTCTGCACAGTTGAAGATAAATCTGAGACTGCATTAACATTCTTAGTATTACACCGTTGGAATCAGATCCCAGTGGTTGGGTCATTTCTGACTTGTATGATCCAAACATTTCTAACAAGAGAGTGTTGTAAATCCAAAAGTCTAAATTTATTGAAAAAAGAGATATATTCATTTCCAAAATTCACAATATGTTTTATCTAATGAAATATTCTGCTTCAAACCACATTTTCACTGCAGTCAAAAAGCCCTTTTTCTCTCCCCCTCACTGCTCACAAAAGGAGGCATGCGCCTGTATTAACTGGGGGGACTAAGAAAGTTGATTTAATAAATGACTAATTCATTTAATCTAATGCATCACTTTATTCAAATTGAGACTTTTGGTGAGGACTTTGTGGGGAGGTGATGATGTCATACAACATGACTCCAGACATTCAAAGCTACATTTGAAAACCTCAATAGAAGTTTTGAATTTAATCAAAATCATACAAAATTCCCTAGTCTTGGGAATGGCAACCAATGTCGATATTCCAGAAGTGGAGGTCCAAGGCATGCACACACAATTTCTAACATGATACACTTTAACACTGAGCAAGCAAATATTATAAAGAGGAGGAGTCTCCATTTAATTTATTTAGTAAGGTCTTCTGTCTTCATTCTGTTTTGGGGAATGAGTTTAAACCGGCAGCAGTGAGTTAAATACAGTTAAATAAAATTAAAAGTTAAATACAGACTTTTTCTGCTGTGGGAATGGCCTCACAAGAAACATGCTGGCTGCCTTTTCTTATTGCTGGAGGTTGTTGGGGTTGTAGGCTGGAGAGAAGCACTGCAGATGCTGCACAGGGCTGAAATTTTTTTTTGAAATCTGCGTGTTTTCTGGGTCAAAAAACATGCCATTTATTCTGTATTTTTTTGTTACAGCTAATCTCCCAAAAAGATACTAGGATTAAACATAAGACAAAGAAGGCACTACAGATGAAAATATCAGCCTCCATTAAGGAAACTAAACATGATTATTTAACTATGGTTTTTGCATTAAAATCCAGTTAAGGTTTATATAGCATTTTTTGCTGTACTACCTCTATTATCAATCAATCAATCAATCAAATTTTATTTATATAGCGCCAATTCACAACAAAGTTGTCTCAAGACACTTTACAAATAGAGTAGGTCTAGACCACACTCAATAATTTTGTTTACATCCGACAGTTGAAACAACTCCCCCATAAGCAAGCACTTTGGCGACAGCGGCGAGGAAAAACTTCCTTTTAAACAGGCAGAAACCTCGGACAGATCCATGACTCATGGTGGGCGGTGATCTGACGGCACCGGTCGGTTGAGAGGGAAAGAGGAAAAGGGGAGGAAAGAGGGGAGGTGGGAGGGGTGGAAGAGAGAGAGAAAAGAACAGAGACAGAGAGAACAGTAGTAACAGAACATCAATAGTAAAACTACAGTATGTGTAGGGAAAAGTAGTACATATAAATATGTAAGCTGTATGTAAATAATAATACTAATACTAGATGTTACAATAATGATAATAAAATAATGATAATAATAGTAACAACAACAATGTGATGAATGTTTGATTGATTAGGTGAGTTATAATAATCCACAGTGGGAGGTTCAGCTGTGATCAGCGATCCATGCGCAGCCACAGTCCATAGGAATCTGCAGGATGACAAAGCAGAAAGACTCCGGGGAAGGAATCAAGTCAGTAACAGGCATTAATGGAACATAAACATAAACATCTGGGGAAAGAGATGAAGAAAGAGAGGAGCTCAGTGTGCCTTGGAGTCCCCCAGCAGCCTAAACCTATAGCAGCATAACTAGGGGCTGGTCAGGGCAAACCTGAGCCAGCCCTAACTATAAGCTTTATCAAAAAGGAAGGTTTTAAGTCTACTCTTAAATGTGGAGATGGTGTCTGCCTCCCGAACAGAAATTGGAAGATGGTTCCACAGGAGAGGAGCTTGATAACTGAAAGCTCTGGCTCCCAATCTACTTTTGGAGATCTTTGGGACCACCAGTAAGTCTGCATATTGAGACCTAAGTGTTCTAGTAGGATGGTAAGGTACTATAAGCTCTTTAAGATAAGATGGTGCCTGATCATTAAGCGCTTTGTATGTAAGGAGAAGGATTTTGAATTCTATCCTAGATTTTACAGGTAGCCAGTGCAGTGAAGCTAATACAGGAGTAATATGCTCTCTTATCCTAGTTCCTGTTAGTATACGAGCCGCAGCATTTTGAATCAACTGCAGACTCTTTAAAGACTTATTGCTGCAGCCCGATAATAACGCATTGCAGTAGTCTAGCCTAGAAGTAACAAATGCATGGACTAGTTTTTCTGCATCCGTTTGAGACAGGATGTGCCTGATTTTCTTGATATTGCAGAGGTGAAAAAAGGCAGTCCTTGAGATTTGTTTAATATGGGAGTTAAAGGATAAATCCTGATCAAAAATAAAAACAGGGTAGCTATTTTCACAACAAAGAATTACACATTATATATGCAATGTCTCCAACCAACAGTTTTCCTTTTCCCATTTCTGAAAACAAACCTTCTACGGATGCTTGATAATATTGGCATGTCATCAGTATTGGCCAGAAGAATGAAAAATGAAATATTGGTATTAGCCTGAAATGAACATTTCTGCTGATATGACAGCCTGATAAGGTGATGCTTTAATTATGCACATGTGAGTATGTCTGCGGTGTGGAGGTTTTCTGAAGTGTCTGAAATGGATAGCAAAGTTACTATTTGATCATTGTTGGTTATGTGAAGAGGAACCAAATCTCTTTCCTTCAACTCTGCAAATTTCTTTGCCTATCTCAAAAGTCATCATTGTTCATTACAAATTAATGAATGTATAAATTAATGACTTTGTGAAGAACAAAGAAACAGGCAGTGAAAATCATGGTAAGAGAAGGCATACATATGTGCATATAGTGGTTTCAGCACCAATAATCTGCCAAACTGAATTGGAAAATTTAGCATCTGTCTTGCAGATGGCATGGGATATCTGCAACAATCTGCTATCATGCATCCCTAAAACCTGCTCTTGTCACTTGGCCCAACACTTTGCTCCAGTGCAAGATACTCACTGCTATCCACTAAATTTGTGCTTTTCAAAGCATTAGTTTGAATTCAGACAACCCCTGAACCATTGTCTAGTGCTGCAATCAGTCCAATGGAAGGTAGCTTAGGAACTACAATACAGACTGACCAATTTTTTATCCGACTGTGGCTCTGTCACTGTGGACATTGTTGTTACAAACCACCAACTGCTGTTTCAGTATTGGTGTGTGGTCTGAATTCACCTTTATCTGTGAAGTCACTTCTTAAAACCTATTTGAATATTTGAAGTGGGGTTCTATGAGGTACCTATCCATAGTTAGTGTTTTACTTCCAGTAGATAGCAGTCAGGAAGACCCTAGTTTGGAAAAGCAGAGAGGAGTACTAGCACAGAACAGCAATGTATTTGTTACGTGTGTCTGAAATCAAACAAGAAAGGTGGACCCAAAAATGCAAACAGTGACGGCGGAAACAGTTCATAACATTTAATAAAGAACACAATGGATCAAGCGCTTACATAGCTGCAAGAAGTCCTTCACCAACGAAAAAAACACAAGAATCCACAAAGGGGTAAAAATGCAAAAAGTCCCAGGGAATGAAAACAGGTCCAACAGGAGTAGAATGACACACAGGGCAACAACAAACGAACTGACAAAGAAACAGAGAAACACAAGGACTAAATAGACAGAAAACTAATCAGACACATGTGGGCAAACAACGACAGGTGAAAATAATCAATGACACACAAGGGAAGATGTACCAAAGTAAAACAGGAAGTGACTAAGAAAAACACAAACCATGAAAGTATTGCTGTGGACAGGATCAGCAGCAAAGCATATTTCAACCACTTAAAAAAGGTTCATCAAAAAAAATCAACATCAGTTTAGGTGCATGCTATGTTTGGAATATTTTGACCACTTAACCTTACTGTCAGGTGGCCTTTTCTGACAGTTATATCACATTAACCACCATTATGAAGGCCAGATATCATTCTCCTCTCACTGCTTTTGTCATTTTACTTGGCAGACCACAGGAGTTGCTAGTCTACCACTGCCTTGTTTGATTAGTTCGTTTGACTGTGTGACTGTTGTCTGAATCTGACCTTTTTAAAACCTTTTAAAACACCAAAGTCACATAATTACACAGACTAACCCATTGAGCCAGTGGTAGACCAGCAACTCACGTATTCTGTTAGGTAAAATTTCTGCAATGGAGTCAGGTCTGTCTGTCTGCCCGTCTGTCTGTCTGTCTGTCTGTCTGTCTGTCTGTCTGTCTGTCTGTCTGCCCGTCTGTCTGTCTGTTCATCAGGAGTGTTTTGGCGGCAGCTCAGTGTCCGTCCCTGAGATGGAGGGAGTATTGTGGCTGAAAGAGGATGGAAAGAAATCGTGGAAGAAACGTTACTTTTTGCTGAGGGCTTCTGGCATCTACTATGTTCCCAAGGGAAAGGCCAAGGTACGTGTGATGAAAATAAGCTAAGAGGACAAAATAGAGAAAATGTATTTTGTTTTTATTATTATTATTTTTATTGTAAAACTGTAAAAAGATAATGTGTGTGGAATTCAATGTGTTGTATAGGCATCCAGAGACCTGGTGTGTTTTCTCCAGTTGGATCATGTTAATGTATACCATGGCCAGGACTACAAGAGCAAATACAAGGCTCCTACAGACTACTGCATGGTGCTGAAGGTACACTCTCACACACACATATAGTATACATGCACACACAGGAGTGATGATGCTTGGGATAATTTTTTTTCTGTCTGTTTGTGGCACCATAGTCTTACAATGCTACCTAGTGGTGTGACAGAGTAGTGACACCCCTATTTCAAAGGAAAGACAAATACTATTACAATAGACAGAACAATAATTCTGTATTTCTGATTAATGAATTAACCCTCTGAGGCCAAAGCAGTTTTTTTCTCCTGTCACATTTTTACTCACTGAAGTATGAAAACAGCACTATCACAACTAGAAATATGGTGAACTCAAAACTGTCTTTTGTGCTGTATAACAGAGTTATAATACCATATATATCACAACATTGTTGATAATTTATTAAAAAAAAAAAAAAAGAATCTATAGATGAATCCAGGGAAATACCAGAAGTAAGCGAGCCACCATTGCTGCGGTGTCATCTCCCTATAGTAGCATGCCTGAATGTGAGCTGTCATAAGAAGTGTACAGGTTCTTTTTTAGGGCTTTTTATGGCTTTATTTAGATAGGACAGCTGAAGAGAAGATAGGAAAAGGGGATAGAGAGTGGGGGAAGACATGCAGCAAAGGGCCGTAGGTGGGAGTCGAACCCACAGCCACTGCAGAGGAATCACAGCCTCTGTACATGGGGCTTTTGCTCTACCAACTAAGCTACCTTGCTACCACAATTTTCTACTTTTACATGTACTTTTTAAATAAAGTTACTTTTGACAGTTTTCTGTAGGAAGTTGGGAAGAACCATGTGCATTTCTCTGCTGCTCCAACAGTTTTGTCAAACTTCAACTTCGGAAAAAAACACTAAATGCAAAATACACAAGCCTGTACTTCATGAAGAGTGCCCCTGTCTGAGACTCTACATATATTCATTCACCACAAGTGGATCAAGAATATGAAAGGAAAAGACTTGAAAACCTTGAATACCTGAATATCTAAAAATATGAATTCACATTTTATTTTTATTTTCCTATATATTACACAGTACTCCATCACTTAAATCTGGCAGAGGTGAGGTGGTCTGTTTTTTTTTTTCTCTTCTCCATTATCTATTTCTGGATATTATCACAGCCAGTGTCTAACTACTATGTAAAATTTGAAGAACGTTTATATCACCATCAGAAAAGGTACCTTCATCAGTCACTGAGGGCTGCTGTCTAACATCGTCAATTGTCAGTGCTGTCACTGTCAGTGGACCACAGCAGACACAGTGTCTAAAAGGACACCCGGACCCATGAAAGATCTTGTGATAGGGATCATTTTAACGCACACCATGAGAAAATCTTGCAAATATTCTAATATCCTCTCAAATATTGGGTTCCCTTCCAGACACAACCAGCAGGCACAGAGAGAGAGAGTGACAGATACAATGAGATGAAACACAAAGTGGTTGTGAGACTGGTCTGCATTTTCCAAGTGCCTATAAATGTTACCAATATTGGCTCTACATATTGAACTTTGACATTTTTACAACCTCTACTTACAACCACTCCTGTCCTCTCTTACTGACCCGGTTCACTTGAAGTTTCCTTGAGTTTTTGTCATGTGGCTGTTTGCCTTAGTCATTCAGAGCTTTCTAGTGGTGCTAAGGAGTGCAGAATTTAATGTTTTTACGTGAGCTGGTTAGTACAAAAAGTGATTTTGATTAAAACCTTTCAGTCCCACCAGCAGGTTGTGATGGTTGTCATTTGATTTTAGTTTTAGAAAATAAATACAACTATATTTTCGAGTGTTTGTAGCAGCAATAGTGATAGGAGCTGTAGTAATAGTACTAAGTAGTAGCAGTAATAACACCACCAGTAAACAAAGTATCCTGTAGAGTAATACAGTGTGTGTATTTTTGTGCAATAGCACCCTCAGATCCAGAAGAAGTCTCAGTACATCAAGTACCTCTGCTGTGACGATGTCAGAACCCTCCAACAATGGATCAACAGTATTCGAATCACCAAGGTAGTGACTTGTCCTTTTTGCAAAACCTGCTGTCTTGCTGCCTGTATCATATGCTAATTTCTGGTCCCGTAGAAACCGTGTCATTTATACTCTTTAGGTCTCCATGCTCTAGTACGCTTAGTGTGCTGTTCTAGTAAATCTTTGCAAAACCAGATTGCTTCAGTGCAGTTATTGTCTTTGTGATTTTCATGTAGTTGCATATCAGCCAGTACCTGTTGTCTGTCTATTAGTATGGGAAGCAGCTGTACATCAATTTCCAGGAGGCAATGAGGAGAACGGAGGCAGCCTATGATTGGTCCTCCCTCTCTTCTTCTTCCATCAAGTCAGGATCCAGCTCCTCCAGCCTTCCAGGTTTGTCTGTCTGCTTTGGTTGAGATAATTAAATGCAAGTTCAAGGGCAAAATATTATTTTTTAGAGATTTTATACTAGTTATACAAAAACAGGAAAAAATGAACCATTGTCATTTTTCAATGCTGACATCACTCAAGGTAATACTACAACCTTCAACAAAAAAAAATGACGACTTGAAAAAATGTCCTTTATTACATAATAAATTTGATGCATACATCGTTGAACACAAGTACCTGGGTAGACAGACACACACACAGACAGTAAGTTGGACAAGACTGGAAAACGTGTACAAGAAAGGTCAGGGTGGCCTGTATCTGACTCAGATCTTTCAACATCAACAAAACTGTGCTGCAGATGTTCTATCACTCAGTTGTGGCCAACTTTATCTTCTATGCTGTAATGTCCTGGGGCAGCAGGCTCAACAATCAGAAAAGATGGATCTGTACTGGGAGCTGAACTGTAGTCTTTAGTGGTGGTGTCAGAGAGGAGGATGCTGAGGAGACCACCCAGGAGCATGTTTTTCTTTATATGGTACTGTAAATTTGGAGCAATCTGGCACAAGAATTTCCTTCAGGATTAATAAAGTTCTGTGTTGTTTTTTTTTTATTTGAATAAAATTTGTTTTTCCTTTAACTTAAAATGCTTTTGCTTTCCATATATAATAAAATAAAGGTACCCATCCATGACCTAAGCATGCGCAAAAAATTGGCATGACTTGTCTTTGACGATGGATGTTTGAATTATGTACAATTACAATGCAGCGGTCAGTAGCTGCCCTTCTATAAAATCAAATAAAAACAATAAAACAAAAGAATTAACCATGTAATACATGGTATACAGTGTCACAGTCCAGTACGGTATTAAGACAATTTTTAATAGTGGTATCTGGTATATTATTACATCGCTAACAAATACCATTCAGTCAAAAATAGAATAAGAATTATTATCAGTGGTTAAAGTTCAACAAAACTTACATGTGCTTGTGTGTCCACACCCCAGAGTCTCAGTCCAACCACTCCAGCCAATCAGACAGTGGCGTATCAGAGATGACATCATCAGGCCACACCCGCTCTCAGAGTGTTGTCAGCTCCATCTTCTCCGATGCTTGGAGGAGAGGAACACAAGGAGAGGTGTGAACACAACACAACCATAAACACACTCTTCTTTCCTGTCATTGTCATTTTCACTTGTGGACTACATTTCCCCTCTGCTTCTCTGCTAGCGGTCAAAGATGCAGGGCCGAATGCCAGTTCCTCTTTGTGCAGGAGGAGGAGGGAGTGGAGGTTAGACAGAAAGTGATGTAACAGGCATGGTAACAGTTTAGCTACAACTTTTAAAACACTAAGCTTCTTGTTTTGATGTTTTTTACTGACCTGGATTATTATGGGACGTGGGTATTTCCATCCACAATTTATGCATATACTTTTCCATAGTCAGTGTCTTAGCTATAGTAGATGGTATTAAGACTATTTTCACCATTTTACCATGCCATCAGACAGCCTTTTCCTATGGGAAACCACAGTTATACAAGCCAAATATCGCTCTCTCCAATGCCACCAGACATCTGGCATCTTAAAAGATTAGTTCAGACTCACCAAAGTCACACAATAACACCTAATCGATTGAGGCAGCAGTAGACCAGCAACTCTGTGTTCTGTGTGGTAAAATTGCAGTTTTTGGCAATGGAGTCTGCATGGCTTAGTGGTTTCCAGTCAGAAGGGCTGTCTGATTGCAAGATGAAGTGGTGAAAACATTGTAAATATAGCCTACACTGGTATTGGTTTTCTTTCTTTTTTTTTTTTTTTTTTTAGGGTGGACATTTTTAAATTGGCTAAAATACATTTTGCTGCTGACCTTCTCCACAGCAGTTCATTGCTTATCTTCCATGCCGGTACTCCTCTCTGATTCTCCAAGCCGGGGGTGTGTCAACCGCCATCTACTGTAGTTAATACACTGACTATTAGTAAGAGCTTCATTCAGCCCCACTTCAAAAAATCCAAACTATCCTTTAAAGTAACTGAGCATAAACACTGCTATATTCACCTCAGATCCTCAGTTGATGATCCTCATATTCACTGCTGGACAAATTTCTTTGAAGGGTGCAAACCAACATTTGCCTGTGTTACTCTGCAGAATATAACAGACAAATCCAAATTTTACATTTACAGCAGTAATATAAATCAAGTAATCTTAGTAGGTTTACATTTAATTTGTTAGATCTTGCACGTGTTCTAATTTTGTTTATTGTTGTTGAACCGCATATGAATTTATCTGTCCTCGAATGACAGAAGCTCAGCAACCACCAACACAAACTAAAATCATCAAATCACTTTGTTATACATAATGGATATATATATATATATATGTCAAATTTCATTTCATTAAAAATTTGAGCTTGACTTTGTATATAAGAGCTGTCTCGTCTACTGTATCCGTTTTTAAATGGCTGTAGCTGAACTGTTGATTTGTTCTAACTTTGTGTTGTGATAGAATGTCCTAACCAACAAGTAATATAACAATTATGGCACAATTATGGGCACTTTTGTCACATTTTAGATCCAGTTTACCACCTATTTGACCCAGTTTGGAACCAGATTATATAACCCTTTAAATGATGTTTGACGCCTTGTTTACAAGCCGGACAGTGCTTAGCTTAATACCAGTGTAGGAACATAACAATGTACTATTGTGGACACGATCATCAGCAAAACATATTTAAGACAAAATAAATATCAGTTTTTAAGTGTATACTATATTTAGAATATTTTCACTGCCTTACCTTGCTGTCAGACAGCCTTTCCAAGGGGATGCCGCTGTTATAGAAGATAAATATTGTTCTTTCCAGCTCGTGATGCATCGACGAGGATAGACGGACCTCTGTCAGTCTCCTCACTGGATGTAACTAAAACAATATTTCTCGGTTTACCCATTGCTAAAACTGGGGTTAAACTGTCGCTAAACTTACATAGACGTTGGAAACGTCGCTGGAAAACTTTTTCATCATGCCCAAGAAGAAGGATACTCAGAAAAAGAACAGCAAGTGGGCGGCTAACGAAGTGCTAGCTAACCTAGACGACGACACAGAGCCAGAGCTAGAAGAACCAGAACCCTATGTTGAGCCCCGAAAAGAGCCCGCCAGCCCTACTAGCGATAGCACAGTGGTTCAACAGTTGATGAGTAACATTAAGGAGATGCTGGACACTAAACTCGCTGATATCCTGAAACCAGTCACAGAGATGTCAGAAAAGCTACACAAGCTAGTGGACAGACTGGGGACGGTGGAACAACGAGTGTCCAACTTGGAGGATAATGCAGCGGCCAATGCACCACGGCTTGACTCGTTGGAGTCAGCACTGAAAAAAGCAATGGAGAAACTCGAGAATTATGAGAACCAGAGTCAACGACAATACGTCAGAATTATTGGACTGAAGGAAGGCACTGAAGGCAAGAATCCACCCGTGTTTTTTGAGAAGTGGATTCCCGAGGTCTTGAACATGGACATGCAAGGGGAGCGGCTGAAAATAGAGTGAGCTCACCGTGTGGGACCTCCGGCGGGATCCGCCAGCGGACGGGGCCCCCGCACGGTCCTGGTGAGGCTTCTCGACTACACGGATAGACAGAGGATTTTACACGCAGCAAGAAACAAGGGCAGAGTCACGGTGGATGGTCAAGCAGTGTCTTTTTATCAGGACTTTTCTGCGGATGTTGTGAAACGAAGGCAAGAATCTGCAGACGCGCGCAGAAGGCTTCGGGAAGCGGGGATCAAATACGCTTTTGTGTATCCAGCTGTCATTAAGGTTCTCCCTCCAAATGGAAAACCGATCTCCCTTTCCACAACGAAGGAAATCAACGACTACGTGAAGACACTCCCGACTACCCAGTGACTGTATCAATCCACCTGTAATCAGGTAAACAGTATCAGCTGCCTCAAAAACAACTGCTTAATGAATAAAGTACTACTTGCACAACGGACAGTGGGTACTATATAACATTAGGATAGCTTCTGTTCATCTTAAAGTTAAACACACTGGTATGTGTAATTCTTAGTAGTAAATAGCAAATCACGCATATTATTTACCCAGTCGTTGACATGCTGGCATTATGGTTAGGACATAATCCAGATGGAGAGACTTGACACTCTCTTTTTTCTTTCTCACTTCCCTCAGCTATAGGGTATAGCTATAGTATGACAGGGTTTTTGTTTTTTGTTTTTCTTGGCTTTGTTTTAGTCACATTTGGTAGCTCTTATCCAAGCCTTAGTTTCTTTTTGCTTGGATTGTTCTTGTGTTTCTTGTTTTTTGTCCAGGCAGGATTTCAGATAAAAAGCATATCCAAACTATTTTATAAGATAAATGAGACTATGCAGCATGATATAATGTTACATTATTTTGAATATTAAGTTTTGTACCTGGAATATCAAGGGCTCCAATAATGTTGTCAAAAGGAAAGCTGTTCTAAACTATCTTAAAAAGGAAAATGTACAGGTCACATTTCTCCAAGAAACCCATTTGAATGAGGAAGAGCACAAAAAATATCTCAGGGAATGGGTAGGACAGGTATATTTTACATCTTACCTACAAATAAAAGGGGTGCAATTATATTAGTTCATAGTTGTTGCCATTACCAGCCAAAGATAGTTACAAAGACACAGATGGAAGGATAGTTCTAGTAAAAGGAGAACTATATGGAGAATCAATACTGTTAGGAAATGTCTACGCTCCTAATGTCTATGACGAGGACTTTTTTGCCTTCCTACTCAGTAAAATTGCTGAAATGGACTGCACAAATATGATAATTGGAGGCGATTTTAATTGCTATTTCCCCCTCTTTAGATAGAGACCCTCCTCATAAAGATCAGTCAAAATCTGGCAGAGCACTACAAAATTCTAGAGACATTTAACCTGTTAGATGGGTGGAGATACATGAATCCTAATAATAAAAGTTACACGTTTTATTCTCCACCTCACTTGTCATTCTCACGAATTGACTATATATTTGTATCTGAACACCTAGCCCAGTTAATAGAACAGTCTGACATTGGATCCATTGCTCTTTCAGACCATGCTCCTGTCACTCTGAAAATGCAGCCTCTTAGGCCCACAGAGCGATCGTTCTCTTGGAAAATTAATGCATCACTGTTCCATGATGATAATTTTATTAAATTCCTGGAAACGCAGACAGACCTCTATTTAGAAGTAAATGACTGCAATGATGCCGACCCAAGACTAGTGTGGGAAACTTATAAAGCTTACATTCGAGGCATGATTATATCGTACTCTAGTAAGAAGAAAAAAGAGCGCATTCAAGAACAATCACAAATTGAAGAGAAAATCAAAAAATTAGAGGAAGATTTTCATAGATCCAAATCAGATGGGGTGGTTAAAGAATTAAAGGAGGCAAGACTACTGTTGACTAATTTACTAACAAAGAAGGCTGAGTCTGATATTTTGTTTGCTAGACAAAGACTGTTTGAATTTGGAAATAAGCCAAATAAGTTCTTAGCTCGTCTTGCAAGAAACTCTCCCCAAAAAGCTTTCATTTCTGCAATATCTAATGAGGATCAAATCCGTCAAACAAACAATACAAAGATCAATGAATGCTTTCAGAAATTTTATGAAACGCTGTATACCTCAGAATTAGACAGCGATACATTTACCAGTAGTAATTTTTTTGATGGTTTACAGATGCCTCAGCTAACAGATGAACGAGCTAAACTGTTGGAAGGACCTGTTACAGAATTAGAAATCGATAAAGCAATCTCCTCACTCCAGTCAGACAAAAGTCCAGGGGCTGATGGGTTCTGTGTACAGTTCTATAAAAAGAAAATGAATAAATTACTACAATGTGTGTTCAACAAATCTTTTGAAGAGGAGGAACTCCCCAAATCTATGTACTTAGCTCATATTATAGTCATCCCCAAAAAAGGGAAAGACCCAGAACTATGTGCTTCTTATCGCCCGATTAGCCTACTTGGAGTGGATGTTAAAATTCTTTCAAAAATAGTGGCTAATCGACTAGAAAGAGTGGTGACTGATATAGTTAATGCAGACCAAATAGGATTTATAAAAGGCCGTACTTAATCAAATAACACAAGACGTTTAATTAATATTATTCACTATCTTAATTTCCATCAAACTCCAAGCGCTATAGTAACGATGGATGCAGAGAAAGCGTTCGATCGCGCTGAGCGAAAATACATGCTTGTGTTGAAAAGATTTGGCTTTCAATCAGATTTTGTTCGATGGGTACAGCTTTTATATAAAATGCCCACCGCCTCAGTTTCAACAAATGGTCTCATTTCTGCCCAAATTCAGCTTAATAGAGGTACAGCTCAAGGGTCATCACTATCACCCCTGTTGTTTTCTTTAGTTATAGAGCCATTAGCAATTGCTGTCCGGCAAAACTCCAATATTAAAGGAACGGTGATAGGAACAACACAGCACAAAATTCTATTGTACGCAGATGATATCCTCCTGACATTAACAGACCCATCAAACTCAATACCTGCATTAATCAATTGTGTGAAAGAGTTCAAATTTCCGGATACAAGGTTAATTTTACGAAATCTGAAATTATGCCTCTCGGTTTTTCATGAGTATGAACCTGACTTTGTAAAACCCTTTCGCTGGGCACCAGATGGTTTCACATATCTGGGGGTTAAAATAACACCTAAAATTAGTCAACTTTATGCTGAAAATGTTAACCCCATGGTAAAACACATTAAGGACAAGATGTTAAGCTGGAAAAAGCTTCCTGTATCCTTTCTTGGCAGAATCAATCTTATTAAGATGATAATTCTCCTCAAAATTACTTATCCTCTATCTATGCTCTTTATATCTCTGAAGAGAAACAACATTAAAGATATAAATAAAGCTCTCTCTGACTTTATATGGGCTGGCAGAAAGCCTAAAATTAAATTAGATATTTTACAACTACCAAAAGAACAAGGAGGATGGGGCCTCCCCAATATTACAAACTATACAATCTCAACGCAAGCCAGAATTATTTCAATATGGGCAACTGCTCAACTGAAGCCGCCATGGTTTGAGATTGAAGCAACCTTCTCCAAACCGTACTCTCCTATCAACTTAGTAGATAAACGCAGGAGTGAACTACCAATTATGGCGAGAGACAATTTTCTAATCACTAATGTGGGTAGTACTTGGAATTCTCTACAGAAATTATTTGGTACTAAACATAAATTGAGTTGTTTAACAACAATGACTGATAATCCTGATTTAACCAGAGGGGGCACTGGATCTAACTTTCAGAACTGGTACAAAGCAGGAATTTACCATATTTATTATCTCTGGGATAGGGGAAAATTTAAAACATTTGAGTCCTTACAGGCTACATATAATTTACAAACAAAAGAATTTTACAAATACCTTCAGGTCAGACACTATGTACATACCAAAATGGATACTCTCAGTCTTCCAGATGACTTTAACTTGTTAGAAAAGACTCTTTTAGATAGTCTTAAACAAGGTCACTTTGTCTCCAAATTTTATTCCATGCTGCAACATTTGAATACAGATAGACTATCATTCCTACGGAAATTATGGGAGACTCAGTTGAAAACAACAATAGACAATGCATTATGGGAGGAAATTTTACTTTTACCTTTGAAAATATCCATATGTAACAGACTCAGAGAAATGCAATATAATATCTTACAAAATGTCTATATATCTCCTTATATGTATAGTAAGTATACAGCAGGGGCCTCTCCAAACTGCCCAAAGTGTAAGACTATTTTAGGGACAAGATTTCACTGCCTATGGGAATGTGAAAACATTCAACGGTTTTGGCAAACTGTATGTGCTGTGGTTAGTGTGATAATCAAGCAGCAATTACAGCCTAATCCAATATTATGTCTATTGGGTTGTATCCCTGAAACATTAAGATCCCATAAGAACACTGTACATTTTTTGCTTATGTTGGGCCGAAAGGCTGTTATGACAAAATGGGTAGGAGATGAACCTCCTTCAATACATCAGTGGAAATCTTTGATAACAGACTATATTTCTCTGGAAAGGCTAAGATTCAGCATCAATGGTCGGAAGGATCTCTTTACAGCAAAGTTTGGCAAAGTGTTGGAGTACCTGAGAACTCAGAGGACTACTGCCTGAAATGTTAGACCTAATAAGGACTTTTGAGCTCATTGCTGTGGATGCATTCTGGATTTGCTACATATCTCAAATAATCTGTATATGCACTGTGCTGGACTGTTATAATTTTGAAAATGTTCAATAAAAAGAATGTTTAAAAAAAAAATATTGTTCTTTCCAAACCAACCAAACTCAATTTTACTTCTTATAACACAGGAGGTGCTGGTCTACTGCTGCCTCGATTTGTTACTTTGTTTGTTAGTTCAAATTCATCAAAGTCAAACAATCACACAAATAAACTAACCAATCAAGGCAGCGGTAGACCTTGCTGGTCTACTGTGTTCTGCAAAGTAAAACCACTGTTTTTGTCAAAAGAGTCTGGTTGAGCAAGAGAGAGCAATATTTGGCTCATATAACAGCAGTTTCCTGTTAGAAAAAGCTGTTTGACTGCAAGGTAAACTTAAGAAAATATTCTACTAATGAATATAGCGTACACTTAAAATGATATTGATTTTTTTTTAGGTGGCTAAAATATGTTGCTGCTGACCCTGTCCACATACATTATTTAGCTTCCTACACTGGTGTTCACTGCTTCTTCAAACTGGGGATGTGTCGACTGCCAGCTACTGTAGGTAACCCCATTTCAAAGAATCTGAACTATCCCTTTAAAGAAATGGACAGACAAATAAACCAACTTTGGTTGATCCGTAGTACCTCTTTCTCGTTTCTTAGAGGTGCCAATGAAAAACTGACAAAGCTCTACTGATAAATGTGAATTCAAAGTGATTTATTGTAGGACAGCAGAGTTTTGGTAGAGGATGAGGAAGTTTTGTGTTCTTTTTGAATGCAATGTGTCTCGATTTTCAGTGTTTGTTCTCAGACTACACTAATTGGCTGTTTGATTTCTTGCATCTTGTGTTGGACTGTTTGGTTTCAGAAACATGACAATGGTGGAGTTGTTTGTTACTTATCGTATCTTTGTCTCTCTTGTTCCCTCTCATCACCATTTTCTCGTGTCCCTTCTCCTCTTTTAACTGCTTCTCTCCCTACTTTCCTACATCTATGCTCCCTCTTCTTCCCTGTTTCCCTTGGCCTCTTGTTCCTTGCTTCTCCTTTCTCCATCTCCTTTCTCCAGATGATGAAGATGGACCCTATCAGCCGGCCTATACCTGTCCAGATACCATCCCTTTCACCCCAGCCCCTTCCTCTCTCTCAGCCTCAGACCCCACCCTCCCGGGCCAGCTACACCGGTGGCCTCATCCAATCTGAGGATTCCTCTCCATCTCCACCCTCACCCTCCCCCTCCACCTCCTCCCCCCGTTGCTAATGTAGCCCATCAGTCAGCACCTACCTCGTCATACATTAAGTACAGCACGCTGGCTCGCTTACAGAGCCAGTCTCAGTCCAGGACACAGCCAGCAGGAGCGGCCTCACCTGCTTTTCCCAACCAGTTCAGCAAACCCAACTACAATACCCTCCCAGCTTACAGCACCTCCCCTCCACTACCACCATCACCTCCTCCTCCTCCTCCACCCACAGCACCGGCTCCTGGCTCAGCTATGGCTGCCCTGAAATTTGGACCATCCAGCCCCTCTGCTCTCCCACCACCGCCCCCACTGGAGGAAGACATGCAGGAGTCCTACCATCTCCTGCCTCCCCTACCAGAGAGCCTGGAAGCCAATGGGTTACCTCCCCCTCCCCCTTCAGAGCCCATCCCTAACTCCTGTCCTCAACTCTCTAACAGTGGTCTCCAGCAGTTCCTGGCACAGAAGTTTCCCAACATGGTGTACGACTTCAGCCCACCAGTGGCTGAGGATAATTCTCCTCCTCCTCCACCTCCAGCTGAGCTTTCTCCTCCGACCTCCCTGCATGTTCTCCGGTCTCTGTCCCCCAATGTGCCCCCTCCTGCACCTCCCAAAACTTTCACTGGTGGTTTTCCCCCTCAGACTGCTCCCAAACCCTCGGGTCCCTCTTCTCTTCCAATTGCCCTCTCACCTGTGTCACCAACGCAGCCCCACAGCAGCCATGGGCCCATTAAAAAGCAGCAAAGTTTCTCAACAGGACACTCCCCAAATCAGCCACCTCCCACTCTGCCAAAGCAGCACAGCCTTTCCTCTAAAAACCTTGCCCTCTCTCCCTCTTCCTCCTCATCTTCGGTCTCCATTGCGGCAGCTACCTCCTCTTTGGTCAAACAGATTGTCAATCAGTTTCCAGGAAACTCTGCCCCTTTCTCTTTGCCTGCCTCCAACTCCATGGAAGGATCTAAGTTCTCTGCTCCTCAGTCTCCTCCAGCAGTCAAGGCCAAACCAAAGTGGCAGCCAGGAGGCATTGTGGCTCCACAGTCTCCAGAGTTCCCTCCACCTCCTCCTGACAGCTCCCAAGGAGATTTCCCTCCTCCTCCTTCATCTTCCAAGACAGGCTCCCCCATAAAGAAGTCACCTTCCACCTCATCCACAGGATCCACCAAGCGGGGGCCTCCACCAACCCCACAAAGAGCTTCTTCCATCCGGGCCGAGATCCAGGATGAGAGGCCAAAGAAGGTGGAGAGCCTGGTCAACAAATTTGGCCAAGCTCCTCAAACAGGTACCTTGTCTAGCTCTTTGATGACTGGGTCTCCATCAAAAGATCCCTCAACACTCCCTGCTCCGCTCCCTAAGCCAGGGAAGCTCAACTTAGCAAACCTCCCATTGGTACTCCAGGGGCTGCAAACAGGCCAGCACCATCAGTCCTCTGAGTTCCCATCCCCTCCTCCCCCTCCTCCCTCCTCCCAGCCTTCCCAACTCGACTCATCACCTGACTACTTCCCACCTCCCCCCAGTGACTCTGAGCTCTTCCCTCCTCCTCCCCACCCATCGGAGTTCCATCACCCCCCAAAGGTTGCCGTGGTGAACCCCCAGCCTCAGATGCAGCCACCTCAACAACTGGCAACCTCCTCCTTTTCATCGTCGTCATGGAAACAAGGTTCACTGAAAAAGGGGGCAGTCCCTCCTCCAACACTGAACCGGCGGACCAGCAACACAACTCAGTATGACAATACAGTGCCCCTCTCACCACCTCCTCTGTCTCAGACCCCACCTCCCTCCCTGTCCTCATATTCTTCCTCCTCCCCTCCTGTTCCCCCCACCTCCCCGAAATCAGCGGGGCCAGGCTCTCTGGCACTCAAGCCACTTTTTCTGGAAGACCTCAACCGCACCCTTAAGAGAAAGTCAGTGTCCCGCCATGGCTCACTCACCTCTACCCACCTCATCTCCTCCTCTAAGATAGAGCCTGTGGGCACCATGGACGATATGGCTCTCCTCCCACCTCCTCCCCCTGAGCTCCTGCAGCAGCAACAGGGTGTCCGAGGACAATCCCAAACTTTGTCTCGCCACCACACACACTCCCAATCCACTAAACATGCCAACATCTCAGGCTATGCAACGCTGCGGAGAGGGCCACCTCCTGCTCCTCCAAAACGGGACCAAAGCACTAAACTGACCAGTGAGTGGTAGGGTGTATGGACTACTAGGTGGAGCCTAAAGAACATGAACTGAATTGAACTGAACTTAATATCTACAAATCATTGTTCATGCAGAGAAGAAGTAATCAATGTCTGTCTTAACTTGTCCATCTGTCCTCATCCTCAACCTTCCACCATTGGATTCTGAGCAAGTAGCAAGCTGTCTTTCCTACTCTTAATCTTATATTGTGATTGTTCCTATTATCCTTATTATTATTATTATCACCCTCATTATTACTATCATTACCAGTACTTGTTTAATCCAATGACATTAGTTGTGTGTGTGTGTCTATATATATATACATATATATGTATATGTATATATATATATATGTGTGTGTGTGTGTGTGTGTATATATACACACACACACACACACATATATACATATATATGTATATATGTCTGTGTGTTGGGGGGGGGGGTCCTCTGTGTGTGTGTGTGTATACAAGCAAGCCAGAAAAACCACCTATCAAGCTTTTTTTCCACTGTGTCTGTGCAGCTTTGCATTGAAATATACAAAAGACAAGACTTGAAACGACGACAGCAACAGAGACAGTTTGCTGAAAAGTAGCTGGTACTGCATGGAGCCATGGCAGTGGATGTTGTTTTACTGATAAAGGGATTGAGGGATCAGTGGAATGAACAAGAGATGCAAAAGTGGAATGATGTGTATAGAAATGTATGTTGTAAACTGGGGGGGGCATTGCCATTTATTTCAAACTTTTTTTTGTGTGTTTTTATATAAGATTATTTAATACTGGAAAGATACTGTTATTATTATAATTATTTTAAGTTTGTAAGAATTGTAAAAAGAGAGGGTGTTCGATTGGACGGGTCTGTATTGTCAAAATATGACAAGGTGTTGATCTGGGTTCCAAATGAGCATTATGAGATTATATTTGGATCATTTCATCAAACCATATTTCTTTAAATTTAGAGCTTCATGGCTGATTGGTTGATGACTCCCAAGGGAAAAGACTTAATACTTAAATGCACACCAATTGAACAAGTACAGGGTGTCCACAAAGTCTCTTTACAATTTAAAAAAATTATTACAAAAGCAATTGATGAGATATGTTAATCAGATTTGTCCTATGTGGTTATCAAAATTTTTAATCACATTGCATTTGTGTATTTCAGGTACCCTGTTCATGAAAGAGGTTCTGTTAAATAAACCCCCAAAAAATGGCTACTCCACAAGAAAAGGCACAATGTGTATTGTGGTTTATTGAAACAAAATTGGATACGCAGACTCAGCGAAACTACAGGATTAATTATGGAAGACATCCACCGTCACATCCGTCAATTCGTGCAAAAGATCACTGATGCCATTGCCACCACTGATGAGGCTATGCTACAGTGAACATGGCAAGAAATTGAGTACCGTCTTGATGTGCTTTGTGAAACTAATGCTGCCCATATAGAGATGTATAAAATGAGGCAAAAAACATCAATATCTACTTTTCATATTGTAATAATTTCCACAGATATGTCCATTCATTTGCTTTTGTAATAAATTTGTTAAATTGTAAAGAGACTTTATGGACACCCTGTACTTCTTATTAAAGGATAAGTTCGTTTTTTTGACACCTGGACCTTATTGTTAGGATTAAATATGCTCGTAGACTCACCCAGACAATTTTGGTGGAGCTCGGAGCCGTTTTCGAGCAATTTAGATCCATCCGACGGCGTTTTTTCTCATGCCATAGTAGCGGACGGGGCCAGAAATCGAAGCCCCTAAATTAGACATTATCTGCTGCGAAACTCGCTCATTTCACCTACATTTTATAAATGAATGGCCAGTGTTATCACCATGTCAGCTCAACTTCGTTGTTATGGTCATCCGGGGATTTACAAGGATGGGTAACTTTTGGTGATGTCATAGACGTGCGCTGCAGGAACGCAGCTGAGAAGAGACGCTGTTGTTGCTAGGCTACACGGCAACACGGCTATTTTTGTGCAGCATGGCGGAATATTTATCCGATGTAGAAGTGTCTGACGACGACTTTGAGTATAATGGATGCCCATATCGTTTTGAGCCAGAATACACCGACGAGGAGCTATTTGAAAGGAGGATGCAGAGGGAAAGAGCCAAACAGCTGGCCAGAGAACGAGCAACCACTGCACGTCCACGAATGGGGGCTAACTGGTGGTGTTGTTGTGGACATTGCATGAGTTTCGCAGCAGATAATGTCTAATTTAGGGGCTTCGATTTCTGGCCCCGTCCGCTACTATGGCATGAGAAAAAATGCCGTCGGATGGATCTAAATTGCTCGAAAACGGCTCCGAGCTCCACCAAAATTGTCTGGGTGAGTCTACGAGCGTATTTAATCCTAACAATAAGGTCCAGGTGTCAAAAAACCGAACTTATCCTTTAAGTCAGCTACAGAATCAGCCACTGAGGCTGTGCTCAGATTACAGGTGTTTTGAAATCAAATTGCATTCCATAATATTATTAAAATGATTACAGCAGAGTTGCGAACAATTATTTTAAATTTTATTGAAATCACAATATGGCCTACTGCAATTTTCAAATTGCTGGACACGCAATATCTGTTAAAGGCACTATATGTGTCAAAATACAATTTTAAATTAAATATTGTTGAGCTTCAGTGATGTCCCAGCATACACATATTTTAAACACTTAAGAAAATCTTTGTTTGGTAGAGGTCCCCACAAAAATCACACCATAATCATTTTAATGTTTCTCAATGAAAATGAGAATAAGTAAGTAAAACATATCATTCAATCAAATATTCTGTATCATATTGCATTTGCAATATCAGTCAAAATAATCACGATTAGATATGTTTTCAAAATTGTTCAGCCCCAGTTGTCTTGAAGGTAGGGCTGGGCGATAAAACAAATACGATATTTATCGCAACGTAATTTTTCTCAGTAAAAATTTAACTAATGTTCTGTATAATTAAATCACCCATACACCAGGAGAGCAGGACGCTAATGCACGTTAAATGCTAGTTGCCACCCCCAATTAAACAGAAGAAGATACAGCCAATCACGTTGCAGGAATAGAGGTATGCTGATTGGCTTTTAGTTGGTACAGAATAAGCAAAATACTGCTAAGCAAGCTGAGAGAGAGCAACACAAAAGAAAACACAGTGTCCATGACCAGCCCAAATCAGCACCATCGCTGATAAGAAAGGTTACTCAGTCTCAAAAGTTTAGAGATATTTGGGCTGTTTACAAGCTGACAAAAAACAGAGCACTCAAACTGTGCCAAAGTCATGTGAGCTAAGCTGGGCAACATCACAAATCTGTTTAATCATTTGAAACAATATGACCCCATAGAACAGGCAGAAAGTGGCAAGTGTTTGTCATGTTCTGACAATAAAGAAAGATTTATAAGCACAGTTAACAGTCTGGTTTCTTCAACTTTCATTCCTGAGCCAAAATCACCCCTTAAACTTGAAAGATAGGATTTAATATTTATCATTAAATAAAATTTTCGATTGTGATATTTTTGGCCATATTGCCTAGTGCTGTTTAAAGGAGGTCCCACAGAGATTCAACCAGAACCTCCTTTAATCTGAGCCCACCCTTAGCTATTCAGTCAGTCAGCAACAACAAACTAATTTGGACACATTTTGGTGGCATACTTGATTTCTGCTGTGGTTAAACAGATTCTATCCTATCTAATTCAGGTAATTGTTTGCTAGCAGCTGCAGTGAACCCAGTCTGAAAGAAAATGATCGTGACTCACTTTCTTTTTCATCTTAACAACTGGCCAATCACGTTAGCTATGAAAGTTGTGTGTCCATGTAACATCTTAAATCATCAGAGAAGCCCAAGAGATGCCCTAGGAACAAGTGCCTGAAAAACAAAATGCTCACAGATGTGTAGTAACATCATACCCTGCAGGAACCCTTGACTGTAACTTCTGTTGCGTTAACCATTAAACTTCTGTCATTTTGATGCTGGAAGTTTAGATTTACTATTCAAACACTACCATATTTGTCAGATACTGCAGCCAGAAAATCTAGAATTGGGCAAAAAGAAGGAAGCCTGGGAGGGGCTAATGTCGGACGACTAGCAGAAACTAACATGGGTGAGAGTAACAGGCTTAGACAACTGACAGGCAAAAGAACATACATCTTTTAAGGCCTTAATTTGTCATTAATCGAACAGTGATTCTGAAAATAATCATGACTGCTCCTATTAGAACAAGCAATTACAAAAGTCTCCATCCAAGTTCTCTATGGTTGCAACCCTCTTTAGCTCCCATATCCAGTTATAATTCATCATTTCTTATTTAGGATAATTTCTATGTTTTTCCTGTGTTTCTGCTGTGGTAAACAGTAAGATTGTTTGTTGTGACTTTAATCTTAAGCCTCCTCTACTGTTCTAGGCATTTTAATGAATCAGTTAATAACACAGAGCCTTTGTGAATTTATTTAGCCAAATTTCAACCAAATTTTTATCTATCTTATATTTAGAGATTAAATCATTAGTTAATTTATTTGTGGGGCTTGGGAGAGTAGTTTTTTGATGCTAAAACATACTTCACCAAAATTTGATTGTCTGAATTTGAGTACATAAGGAACAGTATTGGGAAGCTACAGAATAATATAAAATGCCCCCCAAAAACACAAAGAGAATGTACCCACCTTTAGGACAAAATTATAATTTAAAATAGGGATGCACAATAATATTGATATGTCACCTGTATCAGCCAATACAGGCTTTAAAATGAAATATCATATTGGCCTGAAATGAACATTTGTGCAAATATGACAGGTTGTTAAGATAACATATGAATAACCCACACATGATAAGAGAAAGCATAATAAGATGTTGGTTCCACTACTTGATGTTCTCTGCAATTAGGTCGGGAAAAAATATGTGCAGATATTGGCATCAGCAATCTGCCTAAATGAGTCAGAAAATATCGGCAAAAATCCAAAATTTCGCATTCCTAATTTTAAATAAATTAACCAGGGCTCTGGAAAATTCTGACGCAGACTTTGCACTACTCTCTGAGCCAACTGATCCTAACATTAAATGCTTGGAGTGCTTTTCTTTCAGAAAAAAGAAAGAGGGCTCTGGTGCCGGAACCGGGTGCCAGGGGCAGTTGTAAGCACTATAAAAGCAGTGGCACACAGAAAGATGCCCATTGGGTACATCCTGGGTCACTTTGATAATTAGCTATCTAGTCAGCCAGTCAGGACTTTATTTCAGGTCAGTATGATTCTGGTTTTAAGCAACATCTTTGGCAAAGTGTTGCCTGTTAATCAGTTAGGCAGTTAGAGTAGTGTTTTTTCAGTGGGATGGGTACATTAGATTAGATAACCAGCTGGATAAACCCAGTCAATTTTAATAGTTAGCTAGTTCCTATCAACTGATGAAGGCTTCCTAAATATATTTTCGGATCATAGTTTTTTATACTTATACTTTTTATGTGCAGCTCAACCTAGGTCTGTTTCTACCTTCCTGTTTTATCATCCATGCTGTCACTAGATTAAAATTATCTGCATGAGATCATGACATGTCAACACCAGTGCAACAGCACAGATGCCAAAAATTTGATATTGCTGCCCCAGTTTTGATTTTTAATGTGCAATAGCTTCTGTCTTTTAAGGAGTCTGGTTTAATTTTAATGTATAATTATGATTATAAAATGGTTTCAATTAGTTTTAACATCAAATCTGTCTGTTTTGTGATATTTTTGAAGTGGTGAATTCACCAGAGAGAAGTAATTCCAATACCCACTGCCCTGCAGGAAAAATAATCACTAGACCTATATCATCATCTTGAAATGTCTTGCTCAAGGACACCCAGCAAAGGACATGGCTGTTACTGGTGTCAAACCTGCTTTTGCTTTTAATAAAATAGATAAGAAAAATGACTCAGTTGATGTTCAGATTCAAGAGTTTTTACAGGTCCAATATGACCAGGCCTCTAAACTTTGGGATTCAAAGTGTGAAGGATGAGTTTTCAGACATTGAGAAGCTGTGGGTTGGGCAAAACTATGCCATTCAATTGTATGTTTGAGTAATTTAGAACTGTCTTTTGATGATGTCTCCAGCTGAGTAGATTTGTGAGGCCATGTTTTCATCAAGGAATGTTGAGTCTTGGGCATTTCTTTATTTTAAAAATATGGTATGTAATTTTTTTTTTTTTTTTTTTTTTTTTTTTTTTTTTGTAGTTTATGTTTAAGAATACAGTTATCAAAAGTATTGATACTTTTTTTTATGCCACGTTTAAAACGATACAATATCCATTATTTTATCCATTATTTATAGTATTGATATATACACTCACTGGCCACTTCATTAGCTACACCTCGCTAGTACCAGGTTGGACACCATTTTGTCTTCAGAACTGCCTTAATTCTTTGTGGCATAGATTCAACAAGGTGCTGGAAACATTCCTCAGAGATTTTGGTTCATATTGACATGACAGTATCACACAGTTGCTGTAGATTTGTCGGCTGCACATCCATGATGTGAATCTCCCGTTCCACCAGATCCCAAAAGTGCTCTATTGGATTGAGATCTGGTGACTGTGAGGCCAGTGGAGTGCAGTGAACTCATCCATCATGTTGAAGAAACCAGTCTGAGATGATTTGAGCTTTGTGACATGATGCTGGAAGTAGTCATCAGAAGATGGCAACAATACTCAGGTAGGCTGTGGTGTTTAAACGATGCTCACTTGGTACTAATGGCCCAAATGTGCCAAGAAAATACCCCCCACACCATTACACCACCAGCAGCAGCCTGTAGCCCATCTGCTTCAAGGTTCGACATGTTGTGCCTTCAGAGATGGGCTTCTGCATACTTTGGCTGTAACGAGTGGTTATTTGAGTTACTGTTGCCTTTCTATCATCTCGAACCAGTCTGGCCATTCTCCTCTGACCTCTGGCATCAACAAGGCATTTTTGACAACTTCAACTTTTCTGGGAAGGCTTTCCACAAGGTTTAGGAATGTGTTTATGGGAATTTTTGACCATTCTTCCAGGACATTTGTGAGGTCAGGCACTGATGTAGGACAAGAAGGCCTGGCTCACAGTCTCCGCTCTAATTGATCCCAAAGGTGTCCTACTGGGTTGAGGTCAGGACTCTGTGCAGGCCAGTCAAGTTCCTCCACACCAAACTTGCTCATCCATGTCCTTATAGACCTTGCTTTGTGCACTGGTGCGCAGTCATGTTGGAACAGGAAGGGGCCATCCCCAAACTGTTCCCACAAAGTTGGGAGCATGAAATTGTCCAAAATGTCTTGGTATGCTGAAGCATTAAAAGTTCCTTTCACCTGAACTAAGGGGCCAAGCCAAGCCCCTGAAAAACAACCCCACACCATAACCCCCCCTCCACCTAACTTTACACTTGGCACAATGCAGTCAGGCAAGTACCGTTCTCCTGGCAACTGCCAAACCCAGACTCGTCCATCGGACAGAGAAGCGTGATTTGTCACTCCAGAGAACACATTTCCACTGCTCCAGACTCCAGTGGTGGTGTGCTTTACACCACTGCAGCCTATGCTTTGCATTGCACTTGGTGATGTAAGGCTTGGATGCAGCTGCTCAGCCATGGAAACCCAATCCATGAAGCTCTCTATGCACTGTTCTTGAGCTAATTTGAAGGCCACACGAAGTTTGGAGGTCTGTAGCTACTGACTCTACAGAATGTTGGCGACTTCTGCGCACTGCGCGCCTCAGCATGTGCTGACCCCACTCTGTGATTTTATGTGGCCTACCACTTCGTGGCTGAGTTGCTGTTGTTACCAATTGTTTCCACTTTGTTATAATACCACTAACAGTTGACTGTGGAATATTTAGTAGTGAGGAAATTTCACAAATGACTTACTGCACAGGTGGCAACCTATCACAGTACCACACTTGAATTCTGTGAGCTCCTGAGAGCGACCCATTCTTTCACAGAAGTTTGTAGAAGCAGTCTGCAGGCCTAGGTGCTTGATTTTATACACCTGTGGCCATGGAAGTGATTGGAACATATATATATATATATAACACACATATATATATATATATATATATATATATAATATATATATATAATATATGGAGATTCAAGTATCTGTATCAAGTATCTTGGGGTCTTGTTCACGAGTGAGGGGAGGATGGAGCGTGAGATTGACAGGCGGATCGGTGCAGCGGCAGCAGTAATGCAGTCATTGTACCGGTCTGTCGTGGTGAAGAAGGAGCTGAGCCGTAAGGCGAAGCTCTCGATTTACCGGTCAATCTACGTTCCTACCCTCACCTATGGTCATGAACTCTGGGTCATGACCGAAAGAACGAGATCTCAGATACAAGCGGCCGAAATGAGTTTCCTCCACAGGGTGGCGGGGCGCTCCCTTAGAGATAGGGTGAGGAGCTCTGTCACCCGGGAGCAGCTCAGAGTAGAGCCGCTGCTCCTCCACATCGAGAGGAGCCAGCTGAGGTGGCTCGGGCATCTATACCGGATGCCTCCTGGACGCCTGGGAGGGTGTTCCGGGCATGTCCCACTGGGAGGAGGCCCGGGGAAGACCCAGGACACGCTGGAGGGACTATGTCACTCGGCTGGCCTGGGAACGCCTCGGGATTCCCCCGGAAGAGCTGGAGGAAGTGTCTGGGGAGAGGGAAATCTGGGTATCCCTGCTTAGACTGCTGCCCCCGCGACCCGGACCCGGATAAGCGGAAGAAGATGGATGGATGGATGGATGGATATATATACATACATATATATATATATATATATACATATATATATATACAGTACTCTGCTGTAAACTAAGAATGCTTTCAAAAATATAAAATTTAATTGTTTATCTTTATTGATTTACACATTGCAAAGTGAGCCAACGGAAGAAAAATCTCAATCAAATCAATATTTGGTTTGACCACCCTTTTCCCTTAAAAACAGCATCAGTTCTTCTAGGTACACTTGCACAAAGTCTGGCATTGTTACATAGTCAGGTGTATGATTAACCAGTTATACCAAACAGGTGCTAATGATCATCAATTTCATATGTAGGCGGAAACACAGTCATTAACTGAAACAGAAACAGCTGTGTAGGAGGCTTAAAACTGGGTGAGGAACAGCCAAACTCTGCTACCAAGGTGAGGTTGTGGAAGACAGTTTGATGTCACAGGTCAGACTCCATGACAAGACTGAGCACAGCAAGAAAATACAAGGTAGTTATACTGCATCAGCAAGGTCTCTCCCAGGCAAATATTTCAAAGCAGACTGGGGTTTCAAGATGTGCTGTTCAAGCTCTTTTGATGAAGCACAAAGAAACAGGCAACATTGAGGACCATAGACACAGTGGTCAGCCAAAGAAACTTAGTACAGCGGATGAAAGACACATTATGTTTACTTCCCTTCGTAATCGGAAGATGTCCAGTATTGCCATCAGCTCAGAACTAGCTGAAACCAGTGGGACCAGATATGCCCATCTGCAGTCTGGCCAGAAGTGGTCTTCAGGGAAGAATTGTGGCCAAAAAGCCATACCTCCGACATGGGAACAAGGCCAAGTGACTCAACAGAAAAACAGAGGAAATGGTGGAAAACAGAGGAACTGGGGTGCAGAAAAATGGCAGCAGGTGTCTGGACTGATGAGTCAAAATTTGAAATATTTGGCTGTAGCAGAAGGCAGTTTGTTCACTGAAGGGCTGGAGAGTGGTACAATAATGAGTGTCTGCAGGCAACAGTGAAGCATGGTGGAGATTTCTTGCAAGTATAGGGCTGTATTTCTGCAAATGGAATTGGGGATTTGGTCAGGATTAATGGTGTCCTCAATGCTGAGAAATACAGGCAGATACTTATCCATCATGCAATACCATCAGGGAGGCATCTGATTGGCCCCAAATTTATTCTGCAGCAGGACAACCCCAAACATACAACCAATGTCATTAGCACTGATGGGCAGTAACGCGTTAGAAGTAACACGTTGCTGTAATCCAATTACTTTTTTTCAAGTAACGAGTAAAGTAAGGGATTACAATTGCAAAAACAGTAATTAGATTACTGTTACTTTCCCGCAAGCAGGCTGCGTTACTGCGTTACTAAACCGTGATTTTGTTTTGTGAGACTGTCTCGTGACAATGACGTATGAGTGGCGCGACGTCAGTGGTAAACAACAGACACGTGTAGTGATCAACAAGAGACAACATGGAGTGCGGGAGAGAGCAGGACCATGCAGCGTTTAATGCTTGGAAGTGCCGACATTACTTTGAGTTTGACTCGGTAAAAGGTGACAAAAACATTAGTGTCTGCTGTACACCCTGCGTGGGAAGAAAACTTTTATCTACAGCGAAAACTTCCACCTCAAATCTGAGGAACAGGAATGTGAAACTCACTGAGAAACCCCCGGTTATGCAGAAAGAATAGAATTAGGCTGAAAGGTCTATTGCTTTATAGCGTATTCAGGTTGTGCATCATGTTTTTGAAAAGTAAGTAAGTAAAGTAATTAAGTAACTAATTACTTTTGAAAATAAGTAATCAGTAAAGTAACTGGATTACCTTCTTGGAGAAGTAATCAGTAATCGGTACCTAATTACCATTTCCAAGTAACTTGGCCAACACTGGTCATTAGGAACTATCTTCAGCATAAAGAAGAACAAGGAGTCCTGGAAGTGATGGTATGACCCCCACAGAGCTCTGATCTCAACATCATCAAGTCTGTCTGAGATTACAAAAAGAGACAGAAGGATCTGAGGCAGCCTATATCCACAGAAGATCTGTGGTTACTTCTCCAAGATGTTTGGAACAACCTACCTGCCGAGTTCCTTCATACGCTGCACACTCAGCTCCAAATGCACAAGATCTCGTGCATTTGGAGCTGAGTGTGCGGCGTTTCTCTCTCCTTCCTAGTATGTTCCATCGCCAGCACCTCTGAAAAGTTACGGTGTGCGTTTTCTTCTCATCTCAAGAGTTCCTTCATACAAACAGTTTTGATCTTAAACTGTGCAAGGAATTTGAACAATTTATGAACTGTTGTTACATTCATCAATACTTAAATACTTCCCAAATGTTTTCAGGTAAGATAAAAAGTAGAACATCTGAGTGCCTCAGACCACACATAGGCCAATACACACAAAAGCCAACTTGCATTATGCTGTTAAATATCATATAAATATAAAATAAAAAACTCATTAGCAATGTCTTTTTCCAGAAATCACGGCCTGGGTACTCAAGATAATCCACAGACCTTGTTGTCAGCAATCACATGCAGGAACTATTTTCTTTCTGTGGTCTTCCAGAACTACTTTCTTTGTTGTTCCATTATAGTGAGAGAAGGTAAACATCTCTATGGCTGTCAAAGGCGATGTCTGCAAAACTCAACAAATCACACAAAAACTTTCTAGACGGATAAATAGCACTACAGGTAAGTAATGCTACATTGTTATTGCACTTAATACAAAACTTTAACTTGCAATTCTACACTGCTCAAAAAATTAGAGGAACGCTTTTTAATCAGAGTATAGCAACCTATCAGTCAAACTTCTGGGTTATTGATCTGGTCAGTTAAGTAGCAGAGGGGGTTGTTAATCAGTTTCAACTGCTTTGTTGTTAATGAAATAAACAACAGGTGCACTAGAGGGGCAATGAGACGGCCCCCAAAACAGGAATGGTTTTCCAGGTTGAGGCCACTGTTTTTTTTCCCCTCCTCATCTCTTTTGGCTGATTTTTTACTGACTGACTTTTTACTGCTGTAGTTTTTCATTTGGCTTGGATCAACATCTCTATTGATAGCATGGTGCGGTACCTGGATGCTACAGAGGTTGCACAAGTAGTCCAACTCCTCCAGGATGGCACATCAATGCATGCCGTTGCAAGAAGGTTTGCTCTGTCTCCCAGCACAGTCTCAAGAGCATGGAGGAGATTCCAGGACACAGGTAGTTACTCCAGGAGAGCTGGACAGGGCCGTAGAAGATCCTTAACCCTCAGCACGATCGGTATCTGCTCCTTTGTGCAAGGAGGAACAGGATGAGCACTGCCAGAGCCCTACAAAATGACCTCCAACAGGCCACTGGTGTGAATGTTTCTGACCAAACAATCAGAAACAGACTCCACAAGGGTGGCCTGAGGGCCCGACGTCCTGTAGTGGACCCAGCACCGTAGAGCTCGATTGGCATTTGCCATAGACCACCAGAATTGGCAAGTGCGCCACTGGCGCCCTGTGCTCTTCACCGATGAGAGCAGGTTCAACCTGAGCACATGTGACAGACGTGAAAGGGTCTGGAGATGCTGTGGAGAATGTTATGCTGCCTGCAACATCATTCAGCATGACCGGTTTGGTGGTGGGTCAGTGAGGGTCTGGGGAGGCATATCCCTGGAAGGATGCACAGACCTCTTCAGGTTAGATAATGGCACCCTGACTGCTATTAGGTATCGGGATGAAATCCTTGGACCCATTGTCAGAACCTACGCTGGTGCAGTGGGACCTGGGATCCTCCCGGTGCACGACAATGCCCAACCTCATGTGGCTAGAGTATGCAGGCAGTTCGTGGAGGATGAAGGAATTGATACCATTGACTGGCCCCGATGTTCACCTGACCTAAACCCAATAGAACACCTCTGGGACATTATGTTTCGGTCCATCTGGCACCGCCAGGTTGCTCCTCAGACTGTCCAGGAGCTCAGTGATGCCCTGGTCCAGATCTGGGAGGAGATCCCCCAGGACACCATCCGTTGTCTCATTAGGAGCATGCCCCGACGTTGTCAGGCATGCGTACAAGCACGTCGGGGCCACACAAACTACTGAGTATCATTTTGAGTTGCTACAATGACATTTTGGCAAAATGGATCAGTCTGCTGCATCATTTTTTCACTTTCATATGTCATTTCATATATGTATAGAGTATGAGGACAAACTGGATTATGACATAATCAAAAATGTGACTCATTGCACCTTATTTCAGAATATTTCAGAAAAAATTGAACTGAAGTGTTGGTTGTACAGCTAACCACTAGATGGTGGTGTTGTACAATAACCAAAATTCAGTCTGAAGTTCTGCCTCTGCAGCTAAAAAAAGAAATGACCACACCTCAGCATACTGAAGAAATTTACCTTTACTTACCACTGAACTCTTGTCCAATGGTGGAAAAAGTACTGGAAATTTGTACTCAAGTACAAGTACTGTTAAAGTGCTAAAATAAAACTCAATTACAAGTAAACGTACTAGTGTTAAAAATATACGTAAGTAAAAGTAAAAAGTATTTGTTGCAAAAACTACTGAGAGTATTGAGTAGTATAGAGTAGTTACTTTTAACTGGTGATGTCACCGTCACCTCTCCAAACCAGGTTTACAAATTTTGTGCATTTTCCTCAACCAATAGGTGTCAACAATTGATCGATCATTAATCATTTTTAACACACAACACGTTTTTTTTCCCCCTCATTTTCATTTTTTTCCCCAAGTTTAAGATTTCTTATTTAACAAATAGCTCCATCAGACAAAACAATGTCAAATGAGGTCCAATAACTGCCATGAATAAATTAATTAAATATCCATGACTAACCATTACATTTTTAATTTGTTAAATTCTTAATGGCAATTAAGCGATTAATGATTAATTATTAACATCATTACTCTGAATGTGTGCTAATGCAGCATTTCTTTTTGTTTTTCATTCATATGTCCTGGTTTTCATTGGCCCATTTGTAATCAGATCACCTGATTGGCTTCTAAAATGCAGATGAAAGGTTTGGATCTTAATTAGGGCCCGAGCACCCTCGGGTGCGAGGACCCTATTGAAACTGAAGGAATTATTAGGGGGCCAAGCCCGCGGGGGCTGGGGAACGCGACTGCAAAGCAGACGCGTTTCCCAGCACCAGCGGTGCTGGGAACCCTATTGTTTTTGTTCGGATTTTTATTTTTTTTTTCCTCCTTATTTTTATTTTTCCGTTGATAAAAGTGGTGCTGCAGGCTAAACCGTGCAAGGGAGGGCGGTGCAATTTGGAGGACTGGTCCAGACCCCTGCAGGGACCTCAGGTGCAAAAAATGACTTATGTCCACCAGCAGGTGGCGCTAATACCAAGGGCAACGCCTTTTGGCCTATAACTCCCAAACCATTTGTCGCACATTCAAAAGGCTCATATCCTCAGATTCCCTCAATTACCCTGAATCACCTGGGCTAGGCCACGCCCATTTCCGCCTATATTTTTTTTCTGCTAGATCGCAAAAACTGGAAAACCTACTTTTTCAAACTCCTCCTTGGGGTTTTGTTCCGATCAGTGTGAAATTTGGCACGTACAGTATTCCGATGGTCCTGATCTAAAGTTATCAAAAGAATTTTGTTCCATCAAAATATGCGCAAATTATTAACAAATACAATTTTCTAGCTAGCTATAAAAATGCAAACAGTTGCATATCTTGGTCAAAATAAAAGCCAACGAAACCAAATCTGAGAACCTTGGTTGCCATGTCACTGTGGGGCTATGAGCCAAATTTGGTTGACGTTGCCCAGTAGGGGGCGCTGCAAATATGGGAACGTTAAATCTCTTAAACGGAAACACAGATTTTTACGAAATTTGGTGGGTATGATGCTGGGTCACTCCTGAGGCCATATCTTGAAGGTAATCACGACTGGTCAAAGTGGGCGTGGCTTATTACGAGATAAACAACAAACATTTATTTTAGCTCAAGTATTATGCTGAGGGCTGTGAAATTTACAGGGTATATATAGAATAGGACACAGACCACCCACACCAAAAATTGTGCATCTACTCCACTAGGTGGCGCTGTAATGGATGCAAACGCATTTTGGCCTGTAACTTCCACATTTTTAATCACATCCTCATAAACTTTACATCCACGTGTTCCCTGAATAGATCTGCATCTTCTGACATAGGCCACGCCCACTCCCACAGCATATTTCTCTTTGTAAATTGCTACACGTCAAAAACCTACTTTTTCGAACTCCTCCTAGGGTTTACGCTTCAGCTGTACGAAACTTTGCACATACAATCTCCAGATGGGCCTGATCAAAAGTTATCAAAAGAATTTTGCTACTCCAAAAAATGGTCGGTACTTATAAATAAACAAATTTTTGCGCTAGCTAAAAAACACATACTGTTGCATATTTTTGTCAAAGTAAAAGCTATCGACATGAAACTCAAAACATCTGTTTCAGAGGTCAGCCAGAGGCTCTGTACCTAATTTGGCGCAAATTGGTCAAAAGGGGGCGCTATAAACTGAGAAAAATCAAGCGATACAAAAGTTGGTCAGATTCGCACGAAATTCGGGACGCGCCATGTGAATTCACTCCCTAGGCCACCTGTAAAGTTTAGTGATGTTTGGTCAAAGTGGGCGTGACTTCTTACAGCAAACATATTCAGCCTTTCACACTGCTCTTCCCATTACAATAAGAGCAACGGACAGAGAGGGCAGCCTTGCTCGACCTAGTGTTCGATAGCAGATCTTGGCGGTGTGCCTCCCGGTGACGAAACGGAGCCGTTTGCATTGCGTGGGCTCCGCGATGCGCAGGGGCCTAGTCGCGCGGGAGGCTTGGCCCCCGTTCATAACTGCTTGCAGTTCTAGTTAGGGGGCCAAGCCCGCGGGGCCTGGGGGACACGTATGCAAGCATACGCGTTTCCCAGGACCAGCGGTGCTGGGAACCCTATTGTAATTGTTCAGATTTTTAGGGCCCGAGCACCGTCCGGTGCGAGGACCCTATTGAAATTGCTCCGATTATTATTATTATTCTGGCAAAAGTAAATCGCTTATTTGGGGGCTTTAACATATTCAAAAAACTCACCAAATTTGGTAATCGCATCAGTCGTGGTGTAAATTTAGGTGTATTAGGATTGTTGGTGGTGGGAGGTGCAAAATGGCTAGGCCACGCCCCTTAAACAGCAGCCCCTGCGGCATATTTTACTGACATGCACGAAAATCGTAACACACATGTATCACACCCAAACGCACAAAAAAGTCTCTTGGACGCATAGGCCAAACCCAACAGGAAGTCGGCCATTTTGAATTTCGTGGTCATTTTTGGCGTTTCAGACGTTTCATATTTTAACGAACTCATCCTACAGGATTAATCAGAACGGCTTCAAAATTGCTGTGTACCAACCAGACTACTTTGTGATCAAAAGTTATCAAAAGATCGCGCTATCGTTGAAGGGCATGGACGTGAGGTGGAGGCGAATTTTGATGTCTCGCCATGAAAAACGAAATTGCTATAACTTTAGCAAAAAACTGTCTGATCTGCACCAAACTTCACGTTTGATAATAGTACTGCCCTGAACACGTTTATATGAAAATATTCCATAAATGTCATAGCGCCCCTACTGGCGACAGGACATGACATGTTTTACAGTTTGAGGTGCTGCTCTGAGCACATTGACCATATCTGACTCAAATTTGGTCAGTGATGCCTTAAGACCTTGGTAATGCTATATTGTGAAGATCATGATGTATCGTCAAACGGCGTTGCGCCCAGAGCGCGGCGAAGTCAATGTTTCGCCAAAACACAGGAAAGTGGCCTTAATTTCAGTGTCCTTGGTCATATCTGCCTGAAACTTCACATGTGTGTTAATGGTCCAGGCCTGAACATGTGATATGAGTTTCAATGATGGCCGTGGCCAAATGACTTGGCCACGCCCTTTAAACATCAGCCCCTGCGGCACATTTCACCGACATGCACCAAAATTGGTACACATATGTATCACACCCAGACGCACAAAAAAGCCTCTTGGACCCATTGGCCACACCCAACACGAAGTCGGCCATTTTTAATTTGGCGGCCATTTTTGGCGTTTTGCACGTGTTGTATTTTAACGAACTCCTCCTACAGGGTTAATCAGAACGGCTTCAAAATCACTATGTGCCATCTAGACAACGTTGTGATCAAAAGTTATTAAAAGATTACGCTCTTATTGAAGGGCGTGGCCGTGAGGTGGCGGCGAAGTTTGATGTCTCGCCATGAAACATGAAATTGCTATAAACTTTACCATAAACGGTCCAATCTGCACCAAACTTGAAATGCTTGATGATTGTCCCACCCTGAACACGTCTACATGCAGAAACTTTGTAATTGTCATAGCGCCCCCTGCTGGCGACAGGAAATACCATGTTTTAGACTTTGAGGTGCTGCTCTGAGCATATTCAACTCAAATTTGGTCAGAAAGGCCTTAAGATGTTGGTCATGCTATATTGTGAAGACCATGATGTCTCGTCAAACGATGCCGCACTGACGGTGCGGCGAAGGTCGATGTTTCGCCAAAACACAGGAAGTGGACATAACTTCAGTTTACTTAGTGGAATCTTCCTGAATCTTAATATGTTTGTCACTGGTCCCGTCCTGAGCATATGACATTAATTTCGTAAGTGGGCGTGGCTAAACAAACTCCGCCTCCACAACTTATCCGATTGACTTCAAAACTGGTGTGTACCATATAGACTAGTTTGTGATTAAAAGTTATTAAAAGAATTGGTCAGTGTAGAACAGTGTGGGTGTGGCATGGCGTCGACTTTTGATGTCTCGCCATGAAACACGAAATTGCTATAACATGGGATTAAATGGTCAAATCTGCTCCAAACTTCACAAGCCTGATAAAAGTCCTGGCCTGAACACATCTACATGATGCTCACGAGTCATAGTCATAGCGCCACCTAGTGGAGACAGGAAGTAACACGACATTGCTTCCTACAGTGTCCAAAGGGGCTGAAAATTCAGCACCTCGTGTGCCAGTCAGCCTCTGGCCACAAGGTCATGACGGCCGCAGGCTCCGAATGGCGTGGGGGCTGCGGTCACCAGCACCCCGAGTTGCCGGCACCCCGAGTTGCGTGGGGGTGCGAGGGCCCGTTCAACGCTGCTTGCAGCTTTAATCTTTTTTAGGGCCCGAGCACCGTCCGGTGCGAGGACCCTATTGAAATTGCTCGGATTATTATTATTATTTTTCCTAGAACTAAATCGCTTATTTGGGGGCTTTAACATACTCGAAAACGCGCAAATTTTGGCGGTCGCATCAGTCGTGGTGAAAATTTACGTGTATTAGGGTCTTTGGCGGTGAGCGGTCCAAAATGGCTAGGCCACGCCCCTTAAACAGCAGCCCCTGCGGCTCGTTTAACCGACATGCACGAAAATTGGTACCCACATGTATGACACCCAGACGCACAAAAAAGTCTCTTGGACCCATAGGCTACACCCAACAGGAAGTCAGCCATTTCGAATTCGGCGGCCATTTTTGGCCTTTTCGACCTTTTGTATTTTAACGAACTCCTCCTACAGATTTAATCAGATTGACTTCAAAATTCACCTGAGCAAGCTCGACTACCATGTGATCAAAAGTTATTAAAAGATCTTCATTACATCGAAGGGCGCGAGCGCTGCGGAAGGTCAAATTTTGATGTCTCGCCATAAAACACGAGATTGCTATAAACTTTGGGGTTAAAGGTCCGATCTGCACCAAACTTTGCAAGATGGATAATAGTCCCACCCTGAACAAGTCTACATGCTCAAAATTTGCAATTGTCATAGCGCCCCCTGCTGGCGACAGGAAATGCCATGTTTTAGACTTTGATGTGCTGCTCTGACCACGTTCACCATATCCAACTCAATTTTGGTCAGAAAGGCCATAACATGTTGATAATGCAATATTATGAAGATCATGATGTCTTGTCAAAGGGCGTCGCCGTGACGGAGCGGCGAAGGTCAACGTTTCGCCAAAACACAATAAGTGGCCATAACGTCAGTGTCCTTGGTCGAATCTTTCTGAAACATCACATGGTTGTAACTGGCCCTACCCTGAACATATGATATGATTTTCATAAGGGGGCGTGGCTAAATGGATTGGCCACGCCCTTAAAACAGTAGCCCCCGCGGCCCGTTTCACCGACATGCACGAAAATCAGTAGACACATGTATCCCACCCAGACGCACAAAAAAGCCTCTTGGACCCATAGGCCAAACCCAAGAAGAAGTCAGCCATTTTGAATTTCGTGCTCATTTTTGGCGTTTTCCACGTGCCGTATTTTAACCAACTCCTCCTACAGGATTAATCAGAATGACTTCAAAATCACTGTGAATCATCTAGACTACGTTGTGATCAAAAGTTATTAAAAGATCGCGCTATCGTTAAAGGGCATGGCCGTGAGGTGGCGGCAAATTTTGATGTCACGCCATAAAACACGAAATTGCTATAAACTTTAGCATTCATGGTCTCATCTGCACCCAACTTCACATGTTTGATAATAGTCCAACCCTGAACACATCTATATGACAATTGTCTGTGATTGGCATAGCACCCCCTGCTGGCGACAGGAAATGACATGTTTTAGACTTTGAGGTGCTGCTTCCAGCACGTTGACCATATCCAGCTCAAATCTGGTAAGACAGGTCTTCAGACCTTGGTAATGTTATATTGTGAAGATCATGATGTATCGTCAAACAGCGTTGCCCTGAGAGCACGGCGAATGTTGATGCCTCGCCATGAAACACGGACTTGCTATAACATGAGATTAAATGGTCACATCTGCTCCAAACTTCACATGTATTATAATAATCCCGGCCTGAACACCTCTACATGAAACTCACGAGTCACAGTCATAGCGCCACCTACTGGGGACAGGAAGTAACACCACATTGCTTCCTACAGTGTCCGAAGGGGGTGAAAATTCAGCACCTCGTCTACCAGTCAGCCTCTGGCGGGCGTGGTCCCGGCCGCAGCAGGCCCCGAGTGGCACGGGGGCTGCGGTCGCCAGCAACCCGAGTTGCGTGGGGGTGCGAGGGCCCGTTCAACGCTGCTTGCAGCTTTAATCTTCTTATTATTATTATTACGACAAAAGTAAATCGCTTATTTGGGGGCTTTAACATATTCAAAAAGTCACCAAATTTGACATGCGCGTCAGTCCCCGTGTAAATTTAGGTGTGATGTGGTTTTCCTCAAGGGCCGGCCCAAAATGGTTAGGCCACGCCCCTTAAACTGGGGCCCGGACTGAAGGTTTCACCGATTGCCACGAAAATCGGTACACACATAGACCATGCCCAGACGCACAAAAAAGGTAATAGGTACCAGTAGGCTAAACCCAACAGGAAGTGAGATATTTTTAATTTGGCGGCCATTTTTGGCGTTTTCCACGTTTTGTATTTTAACGAACTCCTCCTACAGGATTAATCATATTGACTTCAAAATTGCTGTGTATCCTTTAGACTACTTTGTGATCAAAAGTTATCAAAAGATCAGCTACCCGTTGAGGGGCGTATCGGCTTTTTGGCGTTGAAGTTTGATGTTTCGCCATGAAAAACGAAATTGTTATAACTTTAGCATAAATGGTCCCATCTGCACCAAACTTCACGTGTTTGATAATAGTCCCGCCCTGAACACACGTATGTCAAAATATTCTATAATTTTCATAGCGCCCCCTGGTGGCGACAGGAAATGAAATGTTTTACTGTTTGAGGTGCTGCTCTGACCATCTTGACCATATCTGACTCAAATTTGGTCAGGAAGGCCTGAAGACCTTGGTAATGCTATATTGTGAAGATCATGACGTATCGTCAAACGGCGTTGCGCCCAGAGCGCGGCAAAGTTGATGATTCGCCAAAATGCAGATATGTGGCCTTAACTTCACTGTCCTTGGTCATATCTGCCTGAAACTTCATAGGTGTGTTAATGGTCCAGCCCTGAACAAGTGATTTGAGTTTCATGAGTGGGCGTGTCCAAATGGCTTGGCCACGCCCTTTAAACAGCAGCCCCCGCGGCCAGTTTCACCGACATGCACGAAAATCGGCACACCTATGTATCACACCCAGACGCACAAAAAAGCCTCTTGGACCCATTGGCCAAACCCAACAGGAAGTCGGCCATTTTGAATTTGGCCGCCATTTTTGGCGTTTTGCACGTGTTGTATTTTAACGAACTCCTCCTACAGGGTTAATCAGAACGGCTTCAAAGTCACTGTGTGCCACCTAGACAACGTTGTGATCAAAAGTTATCAAAAGATTATGCTCTTGTTGAAGGGCGTGGCCGTGAGGTGCCGGCGAAGTTTGATGTCTCGCCATGAAACATGAAATTGCTATAACTTTACCATAAATGGTCCGATCTGTACCAAACTACACATGCTTGATAATTGTCCCGCCCTGAACATGTCTACATGCAGAAATTTTGTAATTGTCATAGCGCCCCTGCTGGTGACAGGAAATACCATGTTTTAGACTTTGAGGTGCTGCTCTGAGCACATTGACCATATTCAATTCAAATTTGGTCAGAAAGGCCTTAAGATGTTGGTAATGCTATGTTGTGAAGACCATGATGTCTCGTCAAACGGTGCCGCTCTGACGGCGCGGCGAAGGTCGATGTTTTGCCAAAACACAGGAAGTGGACATAACTTCGGTTTACTTGGTCGTATCTTCCTGAACCTTAATATGTTTGTCCCTGGTCCCGTCCTGACCATATGATATTAATTTCGTAAGTGGGCGTGGCTAAACAAACTCCGCCTCCACAACTGATCCGATTGACTGCAAAACTGATGTGTACCATATTGACTAGTTTGTGATTAAAAGTTATTAAAAGAAGTGGTCAGTGTAGAACAGTGTGGGTGTGGCATGGCGTCGACTTTTTATGTCTCGCCATGAAACACGAAATTGCTATAACATGAGATTAAATGGTCAAATATGCTCCAAACTTCACATGTATGATAATAATCCCAGCCTGAACACATCTGCACGATGCTCATGAGTCATAGTCATAGTGCCACCTAGTGGAGACAGGAAGTAACACCGCATTGCTTCCTACAGCGTCCAAAGGGGGTGAAAATTCAGCGCCTCATCTGCCATTCAGCCTCTGGCCACAAGGTCGCGGCGGTAAGCAGGCCCGGAGTGCCGTGGGGGCTGCGGTCGCCAACACCCCGAGTTGCAAGCACCCCGAGTTGCGTGGGGGTGCGAGGGCCCGTTCAACGCTGCTTGCAGCTTTAATTAGGGGGCCAAGCCCGCGGGGGCTGGGGAACGCGACTGCAAAGCAGACGCATTTCCCAGCACCAGCGGTGCTGGGAACCCTATTGTTTTTGTTCAGATTTTTAGGGGGCCAAGCCCGCGGGGGCTGGGGACCGCGTATGCAAGCATACGCGGTTCCCAGGACCAGCGGTGCTGGGAACCCTATTGTTTTTGTTCGGATTTTTATTTTTCTCTATTATTAGGGCCCGAGCACGTCCGTGCGAGGACCCTATTGAATTTCAAGGAATTATTATTCTTTTTCTTATTATTATTATTTATTATTATTACGACAAAAATAAATCGCTTATTTGGGGGCTTTAACATATTCAAAAAGTCACCAAATTTGGCATGCGCGTCAGTCCCCGTCTAAATTTAGGTGTGCTATGGTTTTTGTCAAGGGCCGGCCCAAAATGGTTAGGCCACGCCCCTTAAACAGGGGCCCGGACTCTATTATTAGGGCCCGAGCACGTCCGTGCGAGGACCCTATTGAATTTCAAGGAATTATTATTCTTTTTCTTATTATTAGGGCCCGAGCACCGTCCGGTGCGAGGACCCTATTGAAATTGAAGGAATTATTATTCTTTTTCTTATTATTATTATTATTACGACAAAAGTAAATCGCTTATTTGGGGGCTTTAACATATTCAAAAAGTCACCAAATTTGGCATGCGCGTCAGTCCCCGTGTAAATTTAGGTGTGATATGGTTTTCGTCAAGGGCCGGCCCAAAATGGTTAGGCCACGCCCCTTAAACAGGGGCCTGGACTGAAGGTTTCACCGATTGCCACGAAAATCGGTACACACATAGATCATGCCCAGACGCACAAAAAAGGTAATAGGTACCAGTAGCCTAAACCCAACAGGAAGTGAGATATTTTTAATTTGGCCGCCATTTTTGGCGTTTTACACGTTTTGTATTTTAACGAACTCCTCCTACACGAATAATCATATTGACTTCAAAATTGCTGTGTAGCATTTAGACTACTTTGTGATCAAAAGTTATCAAAAGATCAGCTACCCGGTGAGGGGCGTATCGGCTTTTTGGCGTTGAAGTTTGATGTTTCGCCATGAAAAACGAAATTGTTATAACTTTAGCATAAATAGTCCGATCTGCACCAAACTTCACGTGTTTGATAATAGTCCTGCCCTGAACACACGTATGTCAAAAGATTCTACAATTTCCAGAGCGCCCCCTGGTGGCGACAGGAAATGAAATGTTTTTACTGTTTGAGGTGCTGCTCTGACCATCTTGACCATATCTGACTCAAATTTGGTCAGGAAGGCCTGAAGACCTTGGTAATGCTATATTGTGAAGATCATGACGTATCGTCAAACGGCGTTGCGCCCAGAGCGCGGCGAAGTTGATGATTCGCCAAAATGCAGATATGTGGCCTTAACTTCAGTGTCCTTGGTCATATCTGCCTGAAACTTCATAGGTGTGTTAATGGTCCAGCCCTGAACATGTGATTTGAGTTTCATGAGTGGGCGTGTCCAAATGGCTTGGCCACGCCCTTTAAACAGCAGCCCCCGCGGCCAGTTTGACCGACATGCACGAAAATCGGCACACATATGTATCACACCCAGACGCACAAAAAAGCCTCTTGGACCCATTGGCCAAACCCTACAGGAAGTCAGCCATTTTGAATTTTGCAACAATTTTTGGCGTTTCGCACGTGTTGTATTTTAACGAACTCCTCCTACAGGATTAATCAGAACGGCTTCAAAATCGCTGTGTACAAACTACACTACTTTGTGATGAAAAGTTATCAAAAGATCACGCTATCGTTGAAGGGTGTGGCCGTCACGTGGCAGCGAATTTTGATGTCTCGCCATAAAAAACGAAATTGCTATAACTTTTGCATAAATGCTCCGATCTGCACCAAACTTGACATGCTTGATAATAGTCCCGCCCTCAACACGTCTATATGAAAATATTCTAGAAATGTCATAGCGCCCCCTACTGGCAACAGGAAATGACATGTTTTTGACTTTGAGGTGCTGTTCCCAGCACGTTGACCATATCTGACTCAAATCTGCTCAGAAAGGCATTAAGATATTGGTAATGCTATATTGTGAAAACCAGGATGTTTCGTCAAATGCTGTCGCCCTGACGGCGCGGCGAAGGTTGATGTTTCGCCAAAACAATGAAAGTGGCATTAACTTCTGTGTACTTGGTTCAATCTGATTGGAACTTCACACTTTTGTTAACGGTTCAGGCCTGAACATATGGTATGAGTTTCGTCAATGACTGTAGCTGTAAGGCTTGGCCACGCCCATTAAAGTGCAATACTACCTATAGCAAGGTTCGCCAAAATGCACGAAAATCAGTACACACATGTATCATACCCACACGCGCAAAAAAGCCTCTTGGATGCATAGGCCAAACCCAACAGGAAGTCGGCCATTTTGAATTTTGCGGTCATTTTTGGCGTTTTCCACGTGTCGTGTTTTAACGAACTCCTCCTCCAGAAATAATCCGATTGACTTCAAAACTGGTGTGTGCCATCTAGATAAAGGCATGATGAAAAGTTCTTAAAACAATTGGTCAACGTGGAACGGTTTACCCATGACGTGGCGTCGACTTTTGATGTCTCGCCATGAAACATGATATTGCTATAACATGGGATTTAATGGTAGAATCTGCTCCAGACTTCACATGTATGATAAAAGTCCAGGCCTGAACACACCCGCATGACACTCACAAGTCATAGTCATGGCGCCACCTAGTGGGGAGGGGAAGTCACAACGCATCGCTTCCTACAGTGTCAGAAGGGGGTGAAAATTCAGCACCTCATCTGCCGGTCGGCCTCTGGCGACACAGTGGCGGCCGCATCAGGCCCCGAGTTGCGCGGGGGGTGCGAGGGCCCGTTCAACGCTGCTTGCAGCTTTAATTATTATTATTATTATTACGACAAAAATAAATCGCTTATTTGGGGGCTTTAACATATTCAAAAAGTCACCAAATTTGGCATGCGCGTCAGTCCCCGTCTAAATTTAGGTGTGCTATGGTTTTTGTCAAGGGCCGGCCCAAAATGGTTAGGCCACGCCCCTTAAACAGGGGCCCGGACTGAAGGTTTCACCGATTGCCACGAAAATCGGTACACACATAGATCATGCCCAGACGCACAAAAAAGGTCATAGGTACCAGGAGGCTAAACCCAACAGGAAGTGAGATATTTTTAATTTGGCGGCCATTTTTGGCGTTTTACACGTTCTGTATTTTAACGAACTCCACCTACAGGATTAATCATATTGACTTCAAAATTGCTGTGTATCATTTAGACTACTTTGTGATCAAAACTTATCAAAAGATCCGCTACCCGTTGAGGGGCGTATCGGCTTTTTGGCGTCGAAGTTTGATGTTTCGCCATGAAAAACGAAATTGTCATAACTTTAGCATAAATGGTCCGATCTGCACCAAACTTCACGTGTTTGATAATAGTCCCGCCCTGAACACACGTATGTCAAAAGACTCTATAATTTTCATAGCGCCCCCTGCTGGCGACAGGAAATGTAATGTTTTACTGTTTGAGGTGCTGCTCTGACCATCTTGACCATATCTGACTCAAATTTGGTCAGGAAGGCCTGAAAACCTTGGTAATGCTATATTGTGAAGATCATGACGTATCGTCAAACGGCGTTGCGCCCACGGCGCGGCAAAGTTGATGATTCGCCAAAATGCAGATATGTGGCCTTAACTTCAGTGTCCTTGGTCATATCTGCCTGAAACTTCTTTGGTGTGTTAATGGTCCAGCCCTGAACATGTGATTTGAGTTTCATGAGTGGGCGTGTCCAAAAGCCTTGGCCACGCCCCTTAAACAGCAGCCCCCGCGGCCAGTTTAACCGACATGCACGAAAATCGGTACACACATGTGTCACACCCAGACGCACAAAAAAGCCTCTGCGACCCATAGGCTAAAAACCAACAGGAAGTCGGCCATTTTGAATTCCGTGGTAAATTTTGGCGTTTCGCACGCGTTGCCTTGTAACAGTTCCTGCCTACAGCATTCATCAGAACGGCTTCAAATTTGTTGGATACCCTCTAGACTAGCTTGTGAGTAAAAGTTATCAACAGATTTTCCCTCAGTTGAACGGTATGGCCGTCAGGTGGCGGCGAATTTTGATGATTCGCCATGAGACAGGAAATTGCTATAAATTTAGCAAAAACGGTCCAATCTGCACCAAACTTCTCATGTGTGATCATAGTCCCCACCTGAACACCACTACGTGACAATATTCCAGGATTGTCATAGCGCCCCTGCTGGCGACAGGAAATGACATGTTTTAGAGTTTGACGTACCGCTCCAAGCGTGTTGACCATATCCACAACAAATCAACTCAGACAGGTCTTCAGACTTTGCCGATGCTATATTCTGAAGATCTTGAGGCCAGGTCAAACGGCGTTGCCCTGACAGCGTGGCGAAGGTTGACGTTTCGCCAAAACACAGGAAGTTGCTTTAAATGCACTGTACCTGGTCAGATCTGCCTGAAACTTCACATGTTTATTGACAGTCAAACTCTGAACAAATGATATCAATTTCGTCAATGGCCGTGGCTAGATGCCTTGGCCACGCCCATTCCTAAATGTAGCCGCCATAGGACGTATCACCGATGTGCACGAAAATCGGTACACATATGTAGCAGACACAGGCACACAAAAAAGTCTCTTGGACCCATAGGCTAAACCCAACAGGAAGTCGGCCATTTTGAATTTTGTGGTCAATTTTTCTCTCTCACCATCACACAGGAAAATACTATAACTTTGCTATAAATGGTCTTATGTGCACCAAAACTTCACAAGTCTGATAAAAGTCCCAGCCTGACCACATCTACATGATGCTCATGAGTCATAGTCATAGCACAACCTAGTGGAGACAGGAAGTAACACGGCATTGCTTCCTACAGTGTCCAAAGGGGCTGAAAATACAGCACGTCGTCTGCCAGTCAGCCTCTGGCCACAACGTCATGACGGCCGCAGGCCCCGAATGGCGTGGGGGCTGCGGTCGCAAGCACCCCGAGTTGCGTGGGGGTGCGAGGGCCCGTTCAACGCTGCTTGCAGCTTTAATTTTTCCCCCGGTAAAAGTGGTACTGCAGCCTAAACCGTGCATGGGAGGGCGGTGCAATTTGGAGGGTTGGTCCAGACCCCTGCAGGGACCTCAGACGCAAAAAATTGACATATGTCTGCCAGCAGGGGGCGCTATAACCAAGGGAAACACCTTTTGGCCTATAACTCCCACATTGTGTGTCGCACATTCCAAACCCTCATATCCCCAGATTCCCTGATGTGCCCTGAATCTCCTGGGCTAAGCCACGCCCATTTCCGCCTAAAATTTTTTTTCAGGAAATCGCAAAAACTCGAAAACCTACTTTTTCAAACTCCTCCTTGGGGTTTTGTCCGATCAGTGTGAAAATTGGCACGAAAGTTCGTCACCTGGACCTGATCTAAAGTTATCAAAAGAATTTTGTTCGGTCTAAAAACCTGCAAATTATTAACGAATAAAATTTTCTAGCTAGCTATAAAAACACGAAGAGTTGCATAACTCGGTCAAAACAAATCCTAACGACACCAAGTCTGAGATCCTTGGTTGTCATGTGACTGTGGGGCTATGAGCCAAATTTTGCTCATTTTCGCCACTAGGGGGCACTGCAAATATGGCAACGTTATATCTCTTAAACGGCAGCACCGATTTTTACCAAATTTGGTGGGCATGATGCTGGGTCACTCCTGAGGCCATATCGTCAAGGTAATCCCGACTGGTCAACGTGGGCGTGGCTTATTATGAGATAAACAACAAACCATTAATTCAGCCCAAGTATTATGCTGAGGACTGTGAAATTTACAGGGTATATATAGAATAGGACACAGACCACCCATACCAAAAACTGTGCATCTACTCCACTAGGTGGCGCCGTAACGGACGCAAACGCGTTTTGGCCTTTAACTTCCACATTTTTAATCACATCTTCATAAACTTTATATCTACGTGTTCCCTGAATAGATCCGCATCCTCTGACATAGGCCACGCCCACTACCACAGCATATTTCTCTTTGTAAGTCACTACACGTCAAAAACCTACTTTTTCGAACTCCTCCTAGGGTTTACACTCCATCTGCACGAAACTCAGCACACCCAGTCTCCAGACTTGCCTGATCAAAAGTTATCAAAAGAATTTTGCTATTCCAAAAAACGTGGTACTTATAAATAAGCAATTATTTCTGCTAGCTAAAAATCACATACTGTTGCATATTTTTGTCAAAATAAAAGCTATCGACATGAAACTCAAGTCACTTGTTTCCGAGGTCAACCAGAGACTCTGTGCCAAATTTGGTGCAAATTGGTCAACAGGGGGCGCTATAAACTGAGAAAAATCAAGTGACACAAAAGTTGTTCAGATTCGCACGACATTCGGCGAGCGCCATGTGGAGTCGCTCCCGAGGCCGCCTGTAAAGTTTAGTGATGTTTGGTCAAAGTGGGCGTGACTTCTTACAACAAACATATTGAGCCTTTCACAATGCTCTTCCCATTACAATAACAGTAATGGAGAGAGAGGGCAGCCTTGTTCGACCCAGCGTTCGATAGCAGATCTTGGCGGTGTGCCTTCTGGTGACGAAACGGAGCCGTTTGCGTTGCATGGCCTCCGCGATGCGCGGGGGCCGAGTCGCGCGGGAGGCTTGGCCCCCGTTCATAACTGCTTGCAGTTCTAGTTATAGTTTTTTTTTTTCTCTATTTTTATTCTTCCGTTGGTAAAAGTCTTGCTGCAGGCTAAACCGTGCAAGGGAGGGTCGTGCAATTTGGAGGGTTGGTCCAGACCCTGCAGGGACCTCAGACGCAAAAATTGACATATGTCCGCCAGAAGGGGGCGCTATAACCAAGGGCAAAGTGTTTTGGGCTATAACTCCCACACCATACATCACACATTGAAAATCCTCATATCCACAGATTCCCTGAATAGCCCTGAATCCCGTGGGCTAGGCCACGCCCATTTCCGCCTATAATTTTTTTTCACTACATCGTGAAAACTGGAAAACCTACTTTTTCGAACTCCTCCTTGGGGTTTTGTCCGATCAGTGTGAAATTTGGCACATACAGTCTTCCAATAGACCTGACCTAAAGTTATCAAAAGAATTTTGTTCTGTCAAAATATGCACAAATTATTAACGAATAAAATTTTCTAGCTAGCTATAAAAATGCGAACAGTTGCATAACTCTGTCAAAATAAATGCTAATGACACCAACTCTGAGATCCTGGGTTGGCATGTCACTGTGGGGTTATGCGCCAAATTTGGCTAATGTTGGCCACTAGGGGGCGCTGCAAATATGGGAACGTTATATCTCTTAAACGGATACACCGATTTTTACAAAACTTGGTGGACATGATGCTGGGTCACTCCTGAGGCCATATCTTGAAGGTAATCACGACTGCTCAAAGTGGGCGTGGTATATTATGAGACAAACAACATACCTTTATTTCAGCTCAAGTATTATGCTGAGGGCTGTGAAATTTACAAGATATATATAGAATAGGACACAGACTGCCCATACCAAAAATTGTGCATCTACTCCACTAGGTGGTGCTGTAACGGACGCAAATGCATTTTGGCCTGTAACTTCCACATTTTTAATCACATCTTCATAAACTTTATATCCACGTGTTCCCTGAATAGACCCGCATCTTTTGACATAGGCGTTGCCCACTCCCACACTATATTTCTCTTTGTAAGTCGCTACATGTCAAAAACCTACTTTTTCAAACTCCTCCTAGGGTTTACGCTCCATCTGCACGAAACTTTGCACACACAATCTCAAAATGTGCCTGATCAAAAGTTATCAAAAGAATTTTGCTACTCCAAAAAACGCGGTACTTATAAATAAGCAATTTTTTCTGCTAGCTAAAAATCACATACTGTTGCATATTTTTGTCAAAATAAAAGCTCTCAACATCAAACTCAACTCACTTGTTTCCGAGGTCAAACAGAGGCTCTGTGCAAAATTTGGTGCAAATTGGCCAACAGGGGGCGCTTTAAACACGGTAATATCAAGCGACACAAAAGTTGCTCTGATCTGCACGAAATTCGGGGAGCGTGATCTGGAGTCGCTCCCGAGCCCGGCCGTAAAGTTTTGTTATATTTGGTCAAAGTGGGCGTGACTTATTAAAACAAACATATTCAGCATTTGACACTTGCAGTGCTCTTCCCACTACAGTAAGAGGAATGGAGAGACAGGGCAGCCTTGTTTTACCCAACGTTTAACAGAAAACCTCGGTGACGTGCCTCCCACTGAGGAAACAGAGCCGTTTGCGTTGCGTGGGCTCCGCTACGCCCGGGGGCCGAGTTGCGCGGGAGGCTTGGCCCCCGTTCATAACTGCTTGCAGTTCTAGTTATTAGGGGGCCAAGCCCGCGGGGCCTGGGGAACGCGTATGCTTGCATACGCGTTTCCCAGTACCAGCGGTGCTGGGAACCCTATTGTTTTTGTTCAGATTTTTTTTTTTTTTTTTTCTCTATTTTTATTTTTCCACCGCTAAAAGTAGTGCTGCAGGCTAAACCGTGCAAGGGAGGGCGATGCAATTTGGAGGGTTGGTCCAGACCCCTGCACGTACCTCAGGCGCAAAAATTGACATATGTCCGCCAGCAGGTGGCGCTATGACCAAGGGAAACACGTTTTGGCCTATAACTCCCAAACCATTTGTCACACATTCAAAAGCCTCATATCCACAGATTCCCTGAATTGCCCTGAATCACCTGGGCTAGGCCACGCCCATTTTCGCCTATAATTTTTTTTCAGGAAATTGCGAAAACTCAAAAACCTACTTTTTCGAACTCCTCCTTGGAGTTTGGTCCGATCAGTTTGAAATTTGGCACATATGTTCGTCAGCTGGACCTGATCTAAAGTTATCAAAAGAATTTTGTTCGGTCAAAATATGTACAAATTATTAACGAATAAAATTTTCCAGCTAGCTATTAAAATGCAAACAGTTTTATATCTCGGTCAAAATAAATGCTAACGACACCAAGTCTGAGATCCTTGGTTGGCATGTGAATGTGGGGGTATGAGCCAAATTTGGTTAATGTTGGCCACTAGGGGGCGCTGCAAATATGGGAACATTATATCTCTTAAACGGAAACACCGATTTTTACGAAATTTGGTGGGTATGATACTGGGTCGCTCCTGAGGCCATATCTTGAAGGCAATCACGACTGGTCAAAGTGGGCGTGGCTTATTACAAGATAAACAACAAACTTTTATTTTAGCTCAAGTATTATGCTGAGGGCTGTGAAATTTACAGGGTATATCTAGAATAGCACACAGACCACCCATACCAAAAATTGTGCATCTACTCCACTAGGTGGCGCTGTAACGGATGCAAAGGCATTTTGGCCTGTAACTTCCACATTTTTAATCGCATCTTCACAAACTTTATATCCACGTGTTTCCTGAATAGAGTCGCATCTTCTGACATAGGCCACGCCCACTCCCACAGCATATTTCTCTTTGTAAGTCCCTACAGGTCAAAAACATACTTTTTCGAACTCCTCCTAGGTTGTACGCTCCATCTGCACGAAACTTTGTACACACAATCTCCAGACTTGCCTGATCAAAAGTTATCAAAAGAATTTTGCTACTCCAAAAAATGCGGTACTTATAAATAAGCAATTTTTTCTGCTAGCTAAAAAACACATACTGTTCCATATTTTTGTCAAAGTAAAAGCTATCAACATCAAACTTGATTCACTTGTTTCAGAGGTCATCCAGAGGCTCTGTGCCAAATTTGGCACAAATTGGCCAATAGGGGGCGCTACAAAATCAGAAACATCAAGCGACACAAAAGTTGCTCCGATTCACACGAAATTCGGCGAGCGCGATGAGGAGTCGCTCCCGAGGCCAGCCGTCAAATTTAATGATGTTTGGTCAAAGTGGGCGTGACTTCTTACAACAAACATATTCAGCCTTTCACACTGAGAGAGCAGCGCTCTTCCCATTGCAATAAGAGGAACGGAGAGAGAGGGCAGCCTAATTTGACACCACGCTTGACAGCAAATCTTGGCGACGTGCCTCCCAGTTACGAAACAGAGCCGTTTGCGTTACGTGGGCTCCGTGACGCCCGGGGGCCGTGTCGCGCGGGAGGCTTGGCCCCCGTTCATAACTGCTTGCAGTTCTAGTTAGGGGGCCAAGCCCGCGGGGCCTGGGGGATGCGTATGCAAGCATACGCGTTTCCCAGGACCAGCGGTGCTGGGAACCCTATTGTTTTTGTTCAGATTTTTAGGGGGCCAAGCCCGCGGGGGCTGGGAACCCTATTGTTTTTGTTAAAGTTTTTATTATTATTTTTCTCTATTTTTATTTTTCCGTTGGCAAAAGTGGTGCTGCAGGCTAAACCGTGCAAGGGAGGGTGGTGCAATTTGGAGGGTTGGTCCACACCCCTGCACGTACCTCAGGCGCAAAAATTGACATATGTCTGCCAGCAGGTGGCGCTATAACCAAGGGAAACACCTTTTTGCCTATAACTCCCGCACCGTATGTCGCACATTCAAAAACCTCATATCCTCTGATTCCCCGAATAGCCCTGAATCACCTGGGCTAGGCCACGCCCATTTCCGCCTATAATTTTTTTTCGCTACATTACGAAAACTGGAAAACCTACTTTTTCAAACTCCTCCTTGGGGCTTTGTCCGATCAGTGTGAAATTTGCCACGTACACTCGTCACTGGGCCCTGATCTAAAGTTCTCAAAGGAATTTTGTTCCGTCAAAATATGCGCAAATTATTAACGAATAAAAATTTCTAGCTAGCTATAAAAACGCGAATGGTTGGATATATCGGTCAAAATAAATGCTATTGACACCAAGTCCTAGATCCTTGGTTGCGATGTGACTGTGGGGGTAGGAGCCAAATTTGGCTCATGTTGGCCACTAGGGGCCGCTGCAAATATGGCAAGGTTATATCTCTTAAACGGCAACACCGATTTTTACCAAATTTGGTGGGCATGATGCTGGGTCACTCCTGAGGCCATATCTTGAAGGTAATCACGACTGGTCAAAGTGGGCGTGGCTTATTACGAGATAAACCACAAACATTTATTTCAGCTCAAGTATTATGCTGAGGGCTGTGAAATTTACAGGGTATATATAGAATAGGACACAGACGACCCATACCAAAAATTGTGCATCTACTCCACTAGGTGGCGCTGTAACGGATGCAAACGCATTTTGGCCAGTAACTTCCATATTTTTAATCACATCTTCATAAACTTTATATCCACGTGTTCCCTAAATAGGTCCGCATCTTTTGACATAGGCCACGCCCACTCCCACAGCATATTTCTCTTTGTAAGTTGCTACACGTCAAAAACCTACTTTTTCGAACTCCTCCTAGGGTTTACGCTCCATCTGCACGAAACTTTGCACACACAATTTCCAGACAGGCCTCATCAAAAGTTATCAAAAGAATTTTGTAACTCCAAAAAAACGGGTACTTATAAATAAGCAATTTTTTCCGCTAGCTAAAAAATACATACTGTTTCATATTTTTGTCAAAGTAAAAGCTATCAACTTCAAACTCAATCCACACCTTGCAGAGGTCAACCACAGGCTCTGTGCCAAATTTGGAGAAAATTGACTGATAGGGGGCGCTAGAAACAGAGAAATATCAAGTGACATAAAAGTTCATCGGATTCACACGAAATTTGGCGAGTGCCATGTGGAGTCGCTCCCGAGGCCGTCTGTAAAGTTTAGTGATGTTTGGTCAAAGTGGGCGTGACTTCTTACAACAAAACATATTGAGCCTTTCACACTGCTCTTCCCATTGCAATAAGAGCAATGGAGAGAGAGGGCAGCCTTGTTCGACCCAGTGTTTGATAGCAGATCTTGACGGTGTGCCTCCTGGTGATTAAACGGAGCCGTTTGCGTTGCATGGGGTCCGCGACGCGCGGGGGCCGAGTCGCGCGGGAGGCTTGGCCCCCGTTCATAACTGCTTGCAGTTCTAGTTAGGGGGCCAAGCCCGCGGGGCCTGGGGGACGCGTATGCACAAGCATACGCGTTTCCCAGGACCAGCGGTGCTGGGAACCCTATTGTTTTTGTTCAGATTTTTATCAGGGGGCCAAGCCCGCGGGGCCTGGGGGACGCGTATGCACAAGCATACGCGTTTCCCAGGACCAGCGGTGCTGGGAACCCTATTGTAATTGTTCAGATTTTTATCGTTCACTATTATTATTTTTATTTTTCCACGGCTAAAAGTGGTGCTGCAGCCTAAACCGTGCATGGGAGGGCGGTGCAATTTGGAAGGTTGGTCCAGACCCCTGCAGGGACCTCAGGCGCAAAAATTCACATATGTCTGCCAGCAGGGGGCACTATAACCAAGAAAAACACCTTTTGGCCTATAACTCCCACACCGTATGTCGCACATTCAAAAGCCTCATATCCACAGATTCCCTGAATATCCCTGAATCACCTGAGCTAGGCCACGCCCATTTCCGCCGAGATTTTTTTCCCGCAAAATTGCGAAAATTGCAAAACCTACTTTTTCGAACTCCTCCTTGGGCTTTGGTCCGATCTGTGTGAAATTTGCCACTTACACTCTTCCGATGGACCTGATCTAAAGTTATCAAAAGAATTTTGCTCCGTCAAAGTATGCGCAAATTTTTAACGAAAACATTTTTCAAGCTAGCTATAAAAACGCGAACAATTGCATATCTCGGTCAAAAAAAATGCTAATGACACCAAGTCTGAGATACTTGGTTGGAATGTCACTGTGAGTGTGTGAGCAAAATTTGGCTAATGTTGGCCACTAGGGGGCGCTGCAAATATGGGACATTTATATCTCTTAAACGGCAGCACCGATTTCTACCAAATTTGGTGGGCATGATGCTGGGTCACTCCTGAGGCCATATCTTGAAGGTAATCACGATTGGTCAAAGTGGGCGTGGCTTATTACGAGATAAACAACAAACATTTATTTCAGCTCAAGTATTATGCTGAGGGCTGTGAAATTTACAGGGTATATATGGAATAGGACACAGACCACCCATACCAAAAATTATGCGTTTACTCCACTAGGTGGCGCCGTAACGGATGCAAACGCGTTTTGGCCTGTAACTTCCACATTTTTTATCACATTTTCATAAACTTTATATCCACGTCTTCCCTACATAGAGCCGCATCTTTTTACATAGGCCAGGCCCACTTCCACAACATATTTCTCTTTCTAATTCGCTACACGTCAAAAACCTACTTTTTCGAACTCCTCCTAGGGTTTACGCTCCAGCTGCACGAAACTTTGCACATACAGTCTCCAGATGGCCCTGATCAAAAGTTATCAAAAGAATTTTGCTACTCCAAAAAATGCGGTACTTATAAATTAACAATTTTTTCTGCTAGCTAAAAAACACATATTGCTGCATATTTTTGTCAAAGTAAAAGCTATCGACATGAAACTTGAGTCACATCTTTCAGACATCACCCAGAGGCTCTGTACCAAATTTGGTGCAAATTGGGCAACAGGGGGCGCTATAAACACGGTAATATCAAGCGACACAAAAGTAGCTTGGATCCGCACGAAATTCGGGGAGCGTGATCTGGAGTCCCTCCCGAGCCCGGCCGTAAAGTTTAGTCATGTTTGATCAAAGTGGGCGTGACTTGTCACAACAAACATATTCTGCCTTTGACACTTGCAGTGCTCTTCCCATTACAGTAAGAGGAAGGGAGAGACAGGGCAGCCTTGTTTGACCTCACATTTAACGGCAAACCTCGGCGACGTGCCTTCCGGTGACGAAACAGAGCCGTTTGCGTTGCGTGGGCTCCGCGACGCCCGGGGGCCGAGTCGCGCGGGAGGCTTGGCCCCCTTTCATAACTGCTTGCAGTTCTAGTTAGGGGGCCAAGCCCGCGGGGCCTGGGGGACGCGTATGCACAAGCATACGCGTTTCCCAGGACCAGCGGTGCTGGGAACCCTATTGTTTTTGTTCCGATTTTTATTATTATTAGGGGGCCAAGCCCGCGGGGGCTGGGGAACGCGACTGCAAAGCAGACGCGTTTCCCAGCACCAGCGGTGCTGGGAACCCTATTGTAATTGTTCCGATTTTTATTTTTATTTCTTTTATTCTTCCGTTGATAAAAGCGCTACTGCAGGCTAAACCGTACAAGGGAGGGCGGTGGAATTTGGAGGGTTGGTCCAGACCCCTGCACGTACCTCAGACGCAAAAATTGACATATGTCTGTCAGCAGGTGGCGCTATAACCAAGGGAAACACCTTTTGGCCGATAACTCCCAAACCCTTTGGCGCACATTCAAAAGGCTCATATCCACAGATTCCCTGAATTGCCCTGAATCACCTGGGCTAGGCCACGCCCATTTCCGCCTAGAATTTTTTTTCAGGAAATCGCTAAAACTCCAAAATCTACTTTTTCGAACTCCTCCTTGGGGTTTGGTCCGATCAGTGTGAAATTTGGTATGTCCATTCGTCAGCTGGACCTCATCTAAAGTTATCAAAACAGTTTTGTTTGGTCAAAATATGCGCAAATTATTAACAAATAAAATTTTAAAGCTAGCAAGAAAAACGCGAACAGTTGCATATCTCGGTCAAAATAAATGCTAATGACGCCAAATCCGAGATCCAAGGTTGTCATGTGACTGTGGGAGTGTGAGCCAAATTTGGTTAACTTTGCCCACTAGGGGGCGCTGCAAATATGCCAACGTTATATCTCTTAAACGGCAACACCGATTTTTACCAAATTTGGAGGGCATGATGCTGGGTCACTCCTGAGGCAATATCTTGATGGTAATCACGACTGGTCAAAGTGGGCGTGGCTTATTACGACATACACAACAAACATTTATTTTAGCTCAAGTATTATGCTGAGGGCTTTGAAATTTACAGGGTATATATAGTATAGGACACACACCAGCCACACCAAAAATTATGCGTCTAGTCCACTAGGTGGCGCTGTAACGGACACAATCACGTTTTGGCCTGTAACTTCCACATTTTTGATCACAAGTTCATAAACTTTATATCCACGTGTTCCCTACATAGAGCCACATATTCTCACATAGGCCACGCCCACTTCCACAACATATTTCTCTTTCTAATTCGCTACACGTTAAAAACCTACTTTTTCGAACTCCTCCTAGGTTTTACACTCCATCTGCACGAAACTTTGCACATACAGTCTCCAGATTGGCCTGATCAAAAGTTATCAAAAGAATTTTGCTACTCCAAAAAATGCGGGTACTTACAAATAATAATTTTTTTCTGCTGGCTAAAAAACACATATTGCTGCATATTTTTGTCAAAGTAAAAGCTATCGAAATGACACTCAAATCACTTGTTTCAGACCGCAGTAAGAGGCTCTGTACCAAATTTGGTGCAAATTTGTCAAAAGGGGGCGCTATAAACAGAGAAAAATCAAGCCACACAAAAGTTGCTCAGATTCGCACGAAATTTTGTGAGCGTGATGTGGAGTCACTCCCGAGGCCAACCGTAAAGTTAAGTGATGTTTGCTCAAAGTGGGGGTGACTTGTTACAAAAAAACATATTCTGCCTTTGACACTTGCAGTGCTCTTCCCATTACAGTAAGAGGAAGGGAGAGACAGGGCAGCCTTGTTTGATCTCACATTTAACGGCAAACCTCGGCGACGTGCCTTGCGGTGACGAAACAGAGCCGTTTGCATTGCGTGGGCTCCGCCACGCCTGGGGGCCGAGTTGCGCGGGAGGCTTGGCCCCCTTTCATAACTGCTTGCAGTTCTAGTTAGGGGGCCAAGCCCGCGGGGCCTGGGGAACGCGTATGCAAGCATACGCGTTTCCCAGGACCAGCGGTGCTGGGAACCCTATTGTAATTGTTCCGATTTTTATTATTTTTTTTATTCTTCCGTTGGAAAAAGTGGTGCTGCAGCCTAAACCGTGCAAGGGAGGGCGGTGCAATTTGGAGGGTTGATCCAGACCCCTGCAGGGAACGCAGACACAAAAAATTACATATGTCCATCAGCAGGGGGCACTATAACAAGGGAAACGCGTTTTGGGCTATAACTCCCACACCGTATGTCGCACATTCAAAAGCCTCATATCCACAGATTCCCTGAATAGCCCTGAATCACCTGGGCTAGGCCACGCCCATTTCCGCCTATAATTTTTTTCCCGCAAAATCGCGAAAACTGCAAAACCCACTTTTCCGAACTCCTCCTTGGGATTTTGTCCGATCAGTGTGAAATTTGCCACGTAGGGTCTTGAGAGGGATCTGATCTAAAGTTATCAAAAGAATTTTGTTCGGTCAAAGTTTGCGCTAATTATTAACGAATAAAATTTTCTAGCTAGCTATAAAAACACAAACAGTTGCATATCTTCGTCAAAATAAATGCTAACAATACCAAATCAGAGAAACTTGGTTGCCATGTGACTGTGGGGGAATGAGCCAAATTTGGCTGATTTCGGCCACTAGGGGGCGCTGCAAACATGGGAACGTTATATCTCTTAAACGGAAACACCGATTTATACAAAATTTGGTGGGCATGATGCTGGGTCACTCCTGAGACCATACCTTGAAGGACATCACGACTGGTCAAAGTGGGCGTGGCTTATTACGACATAAACAACAAACATTTATTTCAGCTCAAGTATTATGCTGAGGGCTGTGAAATTTACAGGGTATATATAGAATAGGACACAGACGACCCATACCAAAAATTGTGCATCTACTCCACTAGGTGGCGCTGTAACGGATGCAAACGCATTTTGGCCAGTAACTTCCATATTTTTAATCACATCTTCATAAACTTTATATCCACGTGTTCCCCAAATAGGTCCGCATCTTTTGACATAGGCCACGCCCACTCCCACAGCATATTTCTCTTTGTAAGTTGCTACACGTCAAAAACCTACTTTTTCAAACTCCTCCTAGGGTTTACGCTCCATCTGCACGAAACTTTGCACACACAATTTCCAGACAGGCCTCATCAAAAGTTATCAAAAGAATTTTGTAACTCCAAAAAACGCGGTACTTATAAATAAGCAATTTTTTCCGCTAGCTAAAAAATACATACTGTTTCATATTTTTGTCAAAGTAAAAGCTATCAACTTCAAACTCAATCCACACCTTGCAGAGGTCAACCACAGGCTCTGTGCCAAATTTGGCGCAAAATTGACTGATAGGGGGCGCTAGAAACAGAGAAATATCAAGTGACATAAAAGTTCATCGGATTCACACGAAATTTGGCGAGTGCCATGTGGAGTCGCTCCCGAGGCCGTCTGTAAAGTTTAGTGATGTTTGGTCAAAGTGGGCGTGACTTCTTACAACAAAACATATTGAGCCTTTCACACTGCTCTTCCCATTGCAATAAGAGCAATGGAGAGAGAGGGCAGCCTTGTTCGACCCAGTGTTTGATAGCAGATCTTGACGGTGTGCCTCCTGGTGATTAAACGGAGCCGTTTGCGTTGCATGGGGTCCGCGACGCGCGGGGGCCGAGTCGCGCGGGAGGCTTGGCCCCGTTCATAACTGCTTGCAGTTCTAGTTAGGGGGCCAAGCCCGCGGGGCCTGGGGGACGCGTATGCACAAGCATACGCGTTTCCCAGGACCAGCGGTGCTGGGAACCCTATTGTTTTTGTTCAGATTTTTATTCTTATTAGGGGGCCAAGCCCGCGGGGGCTGGGGAACGCGACTGCAAAGCAGACGCGTTTCCCAGCACCAGCGGTGCTGGGAACCCTATTGTAATTGTTCCGATTTTTATTTTTATTTCTTTTATTCTTCCGTTGATAAAAGTGCTACTGCAGGCTAAACCGTACAAGGGAGGGCGGTGGAATTTGGAGGGTTGGTCCAGACCCCTGCACGTACCTCAGACGCAAAAATTGACATATGTCTGCCAGCAGGTGGCGCTATAACCAAGGGAAACACCTTTTGGCCGATAACTCCCAAACCCTTTGGCGCACATTCAAAAGGCTCATATCCACAGATTCCCTGAATTGCCCTGAATCACCTGGGCTAGGCCACGCCCATTTCCGCCTAGAATTTTTTTTCAGGAAATCGCTAAAACTCCAAAATCTACTTTTTCGAACTCCTCCTTGGGGTTTGGTCCGATCAGTGTGAAATTTGGTATGTCCATTCGTAAGCTGGACCTCATCTAAAGTTATCAAAACAGTTTTGTTTGGTCAAAATATGCGCAAATTATTAACAAATAAAATTTTATAGCTAGCTAGAAAAACGCGAACAGTTGCATATCTCGGTCAAAATAAATGCTAATGACGCCAAATCCGAGATCTGTGGTTGTCATGTGACTGTGGGAGTGTGAGCCAAATTTGGTTAACTTTGCCCACTAGGGGGCGCTGCAAATATGCCAACGTTATATCTCTTAAACGGCAACACCGATTTTTACCAAATTTGGTGGGCATGATGCTGGGTCACTCCTGAGGCAATATCTTGATGGTAATCACGACTGGTCAAAGTGGGCGTGGCTTATTACGACATACACAACAAACATTTATTTTAGCTCAAGTATTATGCTGAGGGCTTTTGAAATTTACAGGGTATATATAGTATAGGACACACACCAGCCACACCAAAAATTATGCATCTAGTCCACTAGGTGGCGCTGTAACGGACACAATCACGTTTTGGCCGGTAACTTCCACATTTTTGATCACAAGTTCATAAACTTTATATCCACGTGTTCCCTACATAGAGCCGCATATTCTCACATAGGCCACGCCCACTTCCACAACATATTTCTCTTTCTAATTCGCTACACGTTAAAAACCTCCTTTTTCGAACTCCTCCTAGGTTTTACACTCCATCTGCACGAAACTTTGCACATACAGTCTCCAGATTGGCCTGATCAAAAGTTATCAAAAGAATTTTGCTACTCCAAAAAATGCGGGTACTTACAAATAATAAATTTTTTCTGCTGGCTAAAAAAACACATATTGCTGCATATTTTTGTCAAAGTAAAAGCTATCGAAATGACACTCAAATCACTTGTTTCAGACCGCAGTAAGAGGCTCTGTACCAAATTTGGTGCAAATTTGTCAAAAGGGGGCGCTATAAACAGAGAAAAATCAAGCCACACAAAAGTTGCTCAGATTCGCACGAAATTTTGTGAGCGTGATGTGGAGTCACTCCCGAGGCCAACCGTAAAGTTAAGTGATGTTTGCTCAAAGTGGGGGTGACTTCTTACAAAAAACATATTCTGCCTTTGACACTTGCAGTGCTCTTCCCATTACAGTAAGAGGAAGGGAGAGACAGGGCAGCCTTGTTTGATCTCACATTTAACGGCAAACCTCGGCGACGTGCCTTGCGGTGACGAAACAGAGCCGTTTGCATTGCGTGGGCTCCGCGACGCCTGGGGGCCGAGTTGCGCGGGAGGCTTGGCCCCCTTTCATAACTGCTTGCAGTTCTAGTTATTATTTTTATTCTTCCACGAGTAAAAGTGCTGCTGCAGGCTAAACCGTGCAAGGGAGGGCGGTGCCATTTGGAGGGTTGGTCCAGACCCCTGCACGTACCTCAGGTGCAAAAATACACATATGTCCGCCAGCAGGTGGCGCTATAACCAAGGGAAACATGTTTTGGCCTATAACTCCCACACCGTATGACGCACATTCAAAAGCCTCATATCTACAGATTCCCTGAATAGGCCTGAATCACCTGGGCTAGGCCACGCCCATTTCCGCCTATAATTTTTTTTCAGGAAATCGCAAAAACTCAAAAACCTACTTTTCCTAACTCCTCCTTGGGGTTTGGTCCAAACTGTGTGAAATTTGGCACGTTTGATCTTCAGAGGGATCTGATCTAAAGATATCAAAAGAATTTTGTTTGGTCAAAGTATGCGCAAATTATTAACGAATAAACTTTTCTAGCTAGCTATAAAAACGCGAACAGTTGCGTAAACTCGGTCAAAGTAAATGCTAATGACACCAAATCTGAGATCCTTGGTTGCCATGTGACTGTGGGGCTATGAGCCACATTTGGCTGATTGCGGCCACTAGGGGGCGCTGCAAACATGGGAACGTTATATCTCTTAAACGGCAACACCGACTTTTACCAAATTTGGTGGGTATGATGCTGTGTCACTCCTGAGGACATACCTTTAAAGTAATCCCCACTGGTCAAAGTGGGCGTGGCTTATTACGAGATACACAACAAACATTTATTTAAGCTCAAGTATTATGCTGAGGGCTGTGAAATTTACAGGCTATATATAGAATAGGATACAGACCACCCACACCAAAAATTGTGCGTCTACTCCACTAAGTGGCGCTGTAATGGACGCAAACGCATTTTGGCCTGTAACTTCCACATTTTTAATCACATCTTCATAAACTTTATATCCACCTGGTCCATGAATAGAGCCGTATCTTTTGACATAGGCCACGCCCACTCCCACAGCATATTTCTCTTTGTAAGTCGCTACACGTCAAAAATCTACTTTTTGGAACTCCTCCTAGAGTTTATGTTCCATCCACACAAAACTTTGCACACACAATCTCCAGATGTGCCTGATCAAAAGCTATCAAAAGAATTTTGCTACTCCAAAAAATGCGGTACTTATACATAAACAATTTTTTCTGCTAGCTAAAAAACACATACTGCTGCATATTTCTGTCAAAATAAAAGCTATCAACATGAAACTCAAGTCACTTGTTTCCAAGGTCAACCAGAGGCTCTGTGCCAAATTTGCCGCAAATTGGGCCATAGGGGGCGCTATAAACAGAGAAACATTAAGCGACAAAAAAGTTGCTCGGATTCGCACAAAATTTGGCCAGCGCGATCTGGTGTCCCTCCCCAGCCCGGTCGTAAAGTTTAGTCATGTTTGCTCAAAGTGGGCGTGACTTGTTACAAAAAACATATTCTGCCTTTGACACTTGCAGTGCTCTTCCCATTGCAATAACAGGAACGGAGAGAGAGGGCAGCCGTGTTTGACCCGACGTTCGATAGCAGATCTTGGCGGTGTGCCTCCTGGTAACAAAATACAGCCATTCACATTACGTGGCCTCCGCTACGCCCGGGGGCCGAGTCGCGCGGGAGGCTTGGCCCCCGTTCATAACTGCTTGCAGTTCTAGTTATTCCTATTATTAGGGGGCCAAGCCCGCGGGGCCTGGGGGACGCGTATGCACAAGCATACGCGTTTCCCAGGACCAGCGGTGCTGGGAACCCTATTGTTTTTGTTCGGATTTTTATAGTTCACTATTATTATTATTTTTATTTTTCCGTTGGTAAAAGTGCTGCTGCAGGCTAAACCGTGCATGGGAGGGCGGTGCAATTTGGAGGGTTGGTCCAGACCCCTGCAGGGACCTCAGACACAAAAATTGACATATGTCCGCCAGCAGGTGGCGCTATAACCAAAGAAAACACCTTTTGGCCTATAACTCCCACACCCTATGTCGCACATTCAAAAACCTCATATCCCCAGATTCCCTGATTTACCCTGAATCTCTGGGCTAGGCCACGCCCATTTCCGCCTATAATTTTTTTTCAGGAAATCGCAAAAACTCCAAAACACACTTTTTCGAACTCCTCCTTGGGGTTTGGTCCCATCACTGTGAAATTTGGCACGTACGTTCGTCAGCTGGACCTCATCTAAAGTTATCAAAAGAATTTTGTTCTGTCAAAATATGCGCAAATTATTAACGAATAACATTTTCTAGCTAGCTATAGAAATGCGAACAGTTGCATATCTCGGTCAAAATAAATGCTAATGACACCATTTCTGAGATCCTTGGCTGGCATGTGACTGTGGGGGTATGAGCCAAATTTGGCTTATGTTGGCCACTAGGGGGCGCTGCAAATACGGGAACGTTATATCTCTTAAACGGCAGCACTGATTTTTACCAAATTTGGTGGGCATGATGCTGGGTCACTCCTGAGGACATATCTTGAAGATAATCACGATTGGTCAAAGTGGGCGTGGCTTATTACAAGACAAACAACAAACATTTATTTCAGGGCAAGCATTATGCTGAGGGCCATGACATTTACAGGGTATATATAGAACAGGACACAGAACACACATACCAAAAATTGCGCTTCCACTCCACTAGGTGCCGCTGTAACGGACGCAAAGGCATTTCGGCCTGTAACTTCCACATTTTAAATCACATCTTCATAAACCTTATATCCACGTGTTCCCTACATAGATCCGCATCTTCTCACATAGGCCACGCCCACTCCCACAGCATATTTCTAGTTGTAAATCGCTACATGTCAAAAACCCACTATTTCGAACTCCTCCTAGGTTGTACGCTCCATCTGCACGAAACTTTGCACACACAATCTCCAGACTGGCCTGATCAAAAGTTATCAAAAGAATTTTGCCACTCCAGAAAACGTGGTACTTATAAATAAACATTTTTTCCTGCTAGCTACAAAACACATACCGTTGCATATTTTTGTCAAAATAAAAGCTATCAACATGAAACTCAAATCACTTGTTGCAGAGGTCAACCACAGGCGCTGTGCCAAATTTGGTGCAAATTGGCCAACAGGGGGCGCTATAAACAGAGAAACATTAGGCGACAAAAAAAATGCTCGGATTCGCACGAAATTTGCCCAGCACGATCTGGAGTCCCTCCCGAGCCCAGCCATAAAGTTTAATGATGTTTGGTCAAAGTGGGCGTGACTTGTTACAACAAACATATTCTGCCTTTGACACTTGCAGTGCTTTTCCCATTGCAATAAGAGGAACGGAGAGAGAGGGCAGCCTTCTTCGACCCCACGTTCGATAGCAGATCTTGGCGATGTGCCTCCTGGTAACAAAATAGAGCCCTTTGTTTTACGTGGGCTCCGCGACGCCCGGGGGCCGAGTCGCGCGGGAGGCTTGGCCCCCGTTCATAAACTGCTTGCAGTTCTAGTTATTTTTATTCTTCCACGGGTAAAAGTGGTGCTGCAGGCTAAACCGTGCAAGGGAGGGCGGTGCAATTTGGAGGATTGGTCCATACCCCTGCAGGGACCTCAGACGCAAAAATTCAGATATGTCTGCCAGCAGGGGGCGCTATAACAAGGGAAACGCGTTTTGGCCTATAACTCCCAAACCGTTTGTCGCACATTCAAAAGCCTCATATCCATAGATTCCCTGAATTGCCCTGAATCACCTGGGCTAGGCCACGCCCATTTCCGCCTAGATTTTTTTCCCCATAAAATCGCAAAAACTGGAAAACCTACTTTTTCGTACTCATCCTTGGGGTTTTGTCCGATCAGTGTGAAATTTGGCACGTATCGTCTTCAGAGGGATTTGATCTTAAGATATCAAAATAATTTCGTTCTGTCAAAGTATGCGCAAATTATTAACGAATAAAATTTTCTAGCTAGCTATAAAAACGCGAACAGTTGCATATCTTGGTCAAAATAAATGCTAATGACACCAAATCTGAAATCCTTCGTTGGCATGGTACTGTGGGGCTATGAGCCAAATTTGGCTGATGTTAGCCACTAGGGGGCGCTGCAAATATGGCAAGGTTATATCTCTTAAACGCCAACACCGAATTATACCAAATTTGGAGGCCATGATGTTGGGTGACTCCCGAGGCCATATCTTGAAGGTAATCCCGACTGGTCAAAGTGGGCGTGGCTTATTACGAGATAAACAATAAACATTTGTATTAGCTCAAGTATTACGCTGAGGGCTGTGAAATTTACAGTGTATATATAGAATAGGACACAGACCACCCATACCAAAAATTGTGCGTATACACCACTAGGTGGCGCTGTAATGGACGCAAACGCATTTTGGCCTGTAACTTCCACATTTTTAATCACATCTTCATAAACTTTATATCCACGTCTTCCCAGAATAGAGCCGCATCTTTTGACATAGGCCACGCCCACTCCCACAGAACATTTCTCTTTGTAAGTCGCTACACATCAAAAACCTACTTTTTTGAACTCCTCCTAGGATTTACGCTCCATCTGCACGAAACTTTGCACACACGATCTCCAGACTTGCCTGATCAAAAGTTATCAAAAGAATTTTGCTACTCCAAAAAATGCGATACTTATAAATAAACAATTTTTTCTGCTAGCTAAAAAACACATACCATTGCATATTTTTGTCAAAGTAAAAGCTATCTACATCAAACTCAAATCACTTGTTTCAGAGGTCAGCCAGAGGCTCTGTACCAAATTTAGTGCAAATTGGCCAACAGGGGGCGCTGTAAACTGAGAAAAATCAAGCGACACAAAAGTTCCTCCGATTCAAACGAAATTCGGTGCGTGCCATGTGGACTCGCTCCCGAGGCCGTCTGTAAAGTTTAGTGATGTTTGGTCAAAGTGGGCGTGACTTCTTACAACAAACATATTCAGCCTTTCACACTGCTCTTCCCATTGCATAAGAGCAATGGGGAGAGAGGGGCAGCCTTGTTCGACCCAGTGTTCGATAGCAGATCTTGATGGTGTGCCTCCCGGTGACGAAAACAGAGCGTTTGCGTTGCATGGGGTGCGCGACGCGCGGGGGCCGAGTCGCGCGGGAGGCTTGGCCCCCGTTGATAACTGCTTGCAGTTCTAGTTAGGGGGCCAAGCCCGCGGGGGCTGGGGACCGCGTATGCAAAGCAGACGCGTTTCCCAGCACCAGCGGTGCTGGGAACCCTATTGTTTTTGTTCGGATTTTTATTTTTTTTCTCTATTATTATTATTTTTATTTTTCCCCCAGTAAAAGTGGTACTGCAGCCTAAACCGTGCATGGGAGGGCGGTGCAATTTTGGAGGGTTGGTCCAGACCCCTGCAGGGACCTCAGACGCAAAAATTGACATATGTCCGCCACCAGGGGGCCGCTATAACCAAGGGAAACACCTTTTGGCCTATAACTCCCACACCGTATGTCGCACATTCAAAAACCTCATATGTTCAGATTCCCTGATTTGCCCTGAATCTCCTGGGCTAAGCCACGCCCATTTCCGCCTAGAATTTTTTTTCAGGAAATCGCAAAAAATCGAAAACCTACTTTTTCGAACTCCTCCTTGGGGTTTGGTCCGATCAGTGTGAAAATTGGCACCTATGTTCTTCACATGGACCTGATCTAAAGTTATCAAAAGAGTTTTGCTCCGTCAAAATATGCGCAAATTTTTAACGAATAAAATTATCTAGCTAGCTATAAAAACGCAAACTGTTGCATATCTCGGTCAAAATAAATGCTAACGACACCAAACCTCAGATCCTTCGTTGGCATGCCACTGTGAGGCTAACACCCAAATTTGGCTGATGTTAGCCACTAGGGGGCGCTGCAGATACGGTACATTTATATCTCTTAAACGACAACAGCGATTTTAACGAAATTGGCTGGCTACCATGCTGGATGACTCCTGCGGCCACATCTTGAAGTTAATCGCCACTGGTCAAAGTGGGCGTGGCTTATGATGCGATAAACAACAAACGTTTATTTCAGCACAAGTATTATGCTGAGAGGTCTGAAATTGACAGGGTATATGTAGAATAGGACACAGACTGCCCTTACCGAAAATTGTGCATCTACTCCACTAGGTGGCGCTATAACAGACGCAAATGCGTTTTGGCCTGTAACTTCCACATTTTAAGTCACATCTTCATAAACTTTATATCCACGTGTTCCCTGAAATAGATCCGCATCTTCTGACATAAGCCACGCCCACTTCCACAGCATATTTAGGGGGCCAAGCCCGCGGGGGCTGTGGGACGCGTATGCAAGGCATACGCGTTCCTCAGCACCAGCGGTGCTAGGAACCCTATTGTTTTTGTTAAAGTTTTTATTATTATTTTTATACTTCCGTTGGTAAAAGTGTTGCTGCAGGCTAAAACCGTGCATGGGAGGGCGGTTGCAATTTGGAGGGTTGGTCCAGACCCTGCACGTACCTCAGGCGCAAAAAATCACATATGTCCGCCAGCAGGGGGCGCTATAACAAGGGAAACGCGTTTTGGGCTATAACTCCCACACCGTATGTCGCACATTCAAAAGCCTCATATCCACGGATTCCCTCAATAGTACTGAGTCACCTGGGCTAGGCCCCGCCCATTTCCGCCGGAATTTTTTTCCCGCAAAATCGCGAAAACTGGAAAACCTACTTTTTCGAACTCCTCCTTGGGGTTTTTGTCCGATCAGTGTGAAATTTGACACGTACAGTCTTCCAATGGTCCTGATCTAAAGTTATCAAAAGAATTTTGTTCGGTCAAAATATGCGCAAATTATTAACGAATAAATTTTTATAGCTAGCTATAAAAACGCGAACAGTTGGATATCTCCGTCAAAATAAATCCTAATGACACCAAGTCTGAGATCCTAGGTTGGCATGTGGCTGTGGGTTGTGTGAGCTAAATTTGGCTGATGTGGCCACTAGGGGGCGCTGCAAATATGGGACATTCATATCTCTTTAAACGACAAACACCGATTATTAAGAAATTTGGTGGGTATGATGCTGTGTCACTCCTGAGGCCATATCTCGAAGGTAATCACAACTGGTCAAAGTGGGCGTGGCTTATTACAAGACAAACAACGAACATTTATTTCAGCTCAAGTATTATGCAGAGGGCTGTGAAATTTACAGGGTATATATAGAATTGCACACAGAATAGCCATACCAAAAATTGTGCATCTACTCCACTAGGTGGCGCTGTAACGGACGCAAAGGCATTTCGGCCTTGTAACTTCCAGATTAAAAAACACATCTTCATAAACTTTGTATCCACGTGTTCCCTGCGTAGATCCGCATCTTCTGACCTAGGCCACGCCCACTCCCACAGCATATTTCTCTTCATAAGTCGCTACACGTGGAAAAACCTACTTTTTCGAACTCCTCCTAGGGTGTACGCTCCATCTGCACGAAACTTTGCACACACAATCCCCAGACGTTTCTCATCAAAAGTTATCAAAATAATTTTGCTACTCCAAAAAACGCGGGTGGTACTTATAAATAAACAATTTTTTCCGCTAGCTAAAAAACACATACCGTTGCATATTTTTGTCAAAATAGAAGCTATCAACATGAAACTCAGTCTACACATTTCAGAGGTCAACCACAGGCTATGTGCCCAAATTTGCGTAAATTGACCGATAGGGGGCGCTATAAACAGAGAAATATCAAGTGACATAAAAGTTCATCGGATTTGCACGAAATTTGGTCAGCTTGATGTGGAGTCCCTCCCGAGGCCGGCCGTATAAGTTATGTACTGTTTGGTCAAAGTGGGCGTGACTTGTTACAACAAACATGTTCAGGAATAATACAGAGCTTCCAGTGCTCTTCCCATTACAATAACAGGAATGGAGAGAGAGGGCAGCCTTGTTTGAGCACACGTTCGACTGCAAGTCTCGGGGACGTGCCTCCCGGTCACGAAACAGAGCCGTTTGCGTTGCGTGTGCTCCGCGAGTCGCTGCGGGAGGCTTGGCCCCCGTTCATAACTGCTTGCCGTTCTAGTTATGATTTTTATTTTTATTCTTCCGTTGATAAAAGTGGTGCTGCAGGCTAAACCGTGCAAGGGAGGGCGGTGTTGCAATTTGGAGGGTTGGTCCAGACCCCTGCAGGGACCTCAGACGCAAAAAATCAGATATGTCCAGCAGCAGGGGGGCGCTATAACAAGGGAAACGCCTTTTCGCCTATAACTCCCAAACCATTTGTCGCACATTCAAAAGCCTCATATCCTCAGAATCCCTGAATTGCCCTGAATCACCTGGGCTAGGCCACGCCCATTTCCGCCTATAATTTTTTTTCAGGAAATTGCGAAAACTGGAGAACCTACTTTTTCGAACTCCTCCTTGGGGTTTGGTCCGATCAGTGTGAAATTTGGCACGTACCTTCAGCAGCTCGATCCGATCTAAAGTTTTCAAAAGAATTTTGCTCCGTAAAAATAGGCGCAAATTATTAACGAATTAAATTTTCTAGCTAGCTATAAAACGCGAAACAGTTGCATAACTCCGTCAAGTAAATGCTAATGACACCAAATCTGAGATCCTTGGTTGGCATGTGACTGTGGGGGTATGAGCCAAATTTGGCTCATTTTGGACACTAGGGGGCTCTGCAAATATGAGAACGTTATATCTCTTAAATGCCAACACCGATTTTTACCAAATTTGGTGGGCATGATGCTGGGTCACTCCTGAGGCCATATCTTGAAAGTCATCATGACTGGTCAAAGTGGGCGTGGCTTATTACAAGATAAACAACAAACATTTATTTCAGCTCAAGTATTAAGCTGAGAGCTGCAAAATTTACAGGGTATATATAGAATAGCACACAGACCGCCCATACCAAAAATTGTGCATCTACTCCACTAGGTGGCGCTGTAACTGATGCAAACGCATTTTGGCCTGTAACTTCCACATTTTAAATCACGTTTTCATAAACTTTATATCCACGTATTCCCTCAATAGATCCGCATCTTTTGACATAGGCCACGCCCACTCCCACAGCATATTTCTCATTGTAAGACGCTACACGTCAAAAACTACTTTTTCTAACTCCTCCTAGGGTTTACGCTCCATCTGCACGAAACTTTGCAGACACAATCTGCAGATGTGCCTGATCAAAAGTTATCAAAAGAATTTTGCTACTCCAAAATATGCAGTACTTTATAAATAAACAAATTTTTCCGCTACCTAAAAAACACATAATGTTGCTTATTTTTGTCAAAGTAAAAGCCATGGACATGAAACTCAAGACACTGCTCTCAGAGGTCAACCAGAGGCTCTGTGCCAAATTTGGTGCAAATTGGCCAACAGGGGGCGCTATAAACACGGTAATATCAAGCGACAAAAAAGTTGCTTGTATCCACACGAAATTCCGGGAGCGTGATCTGGATTTGCTCCCGAGCCCAGCCATAAAATTTTGTTATCTTTGGTCAAAGTGGGCGTGACTTGTTACAACAAACATATTCAGCATTTGACGTTTGCAGTGCTCTTGCCACTACAGTAAGAGGAAGGGAGAGACAGGGCAACCTTGTTTTACCCAGCGTTTAATGGCAAACCTCGGCAACATGCCTCCCGGTGACGAAACAGAGCCGTTTGCGTTGCATGGGCTCCGCTATGCCCGGGGGCCGAGTCGCGCGGGAGGCTTGGCCCCCGTTCATAACTGCTTGCAGTTCTAGTTCATATTATTTAGGGGGCCAAGCCCGCGGGGGCTGGGGAACGCGACTGCAAAGCAGACGCGTTTCCCAGCACCAGCGGTGCTGGGAACCCTATTGTAATGGTTCGGATTTTTATTTTTATTTCTTTTATTCTTCCGTTGATAAAAGTGCTACTGCAGGCTAAACCGTACAAGGCAGGGTGGTGGAATTTGGAGGATTGGTCCAGACCCCTGCACGTACCTCAGGCGCAAAAATTGACATATGTCTGCCAGCAGGTGGCGCTATAACCAAGGAAACACGTTTTGGCCTATAACTCCCAAATCCTTTGGCGCACATTCAAAAGCCTCATATCCACAGATTCCCTGAATTGCCCTGAATCACCTGGGCTAGGCCACGCCCATTTCCGCCTAGAATTTTTTTTCAGGAAATCGCTAAAACTCGAAAACCTACTTTTTCGAACTCCTCCTTGGGGTTTGGTCCGATCAGTGTGAAATTTGGTATGTCCATTCGTCAGCTGGACCTGATCTAAAGTTATCAAAACAGTTTTGGTTGGTCAAAATTGCCCAAATTATTAACAAATAAAATTTTATAGCTAGCTAGAAAAATGCGAACAGTTGCATATCTCGGTCAAAATAAATGCTAACGACACCAAATCCGAGATCCTAGGTTGCATTGTGACTGTGGGGGTGTGAGCCAAGTTTGGTTAACTTTGCCCACTAGGGGGCGCTGCAAATATGCCAACGTTTATATCTCTTAAACGGCAACACCGATTTTTACCAAATTTGGTGGGCATGATGCTGGGTCACTCCTGAGGCCATATCTTGATGATAATCACGACTGGTCAAAGTGGGCGTGGCTTATTACGACATAAACAACAAACATTTTATTTTAGCTCAAGTATTATGCTGAGGGCTGTGAAATTTACAGGGTATATATAGAATAGGACACACACCACCCACACCAAAAAATTATGCATCTACTCCACTAGGTGGCACTGTAATGGACACAATCACGTTTTGGCCTGTAACTTCCACATTTTTGATCACAAGTTCATAAACTTTATATCCACGTGTTCCCTACATAGACCCGCATCTTCTGCCATAGGCCACGCCCACTTCCACAAACACATTTCTCTTTCTAATTCGCTACACGTTAAAAACCTATTTTTTCGAACTCCTCCTAGGGTTTACGCTCCATCTGCACGAAACTTTGCACATACAGTCTCCAGATCGGCCCTGATCAAAAGTTATCAAAAGAATTTTGCTACTCCAAAAAATGCTGGGTGTAGGTACTTACAAATAATCAATTTTTTCTGCTAGCCAAAAAACCCATATTACTGCATATTTTTGTCAAACTAAAAGCTATCAACATGAAACTCAAATCACTTGTTTCAGACGTCAGCAAGAGGCTCTGTACCAAATTTTGGTGCAAATTTGTCAAAAGGGGGCGCTATAAACTGAGAAAAATCAAGCGACACAAAAGTTGCTCAGATTCGCACGAAATTTTGTGAGCGTGATGTGGAGTCACTCCCGAGGCCAGCCGTAAAGTTTAGTACTGTTTGGTCAAAAGTGGGCGTGACTTGTTACGACAAACATATTCAGCAATAATACAGAGCTTCCAGTGCTCTTCCCATTACAATAAGAAGAGTGGAGAGAGAGGGCATCCTTGTTTGACCTCATGTGCGATAGCAAATCTTGGCGACGTACTTTCCTGTACCGAAATAAAGCCATTCGCGTTGCGTGGGCTACGCGACGCCCGGGGGCCGAGTCGCGCGGGAGGCTTGGCCCCCTTTCATAACTGCTTGCAGTTCTAGTTATTATTTTTATTCTTCCACGGGTAAAAGTGGTGCTGCAGGCTAAACCGTGCAAGGGAGGGTGGTGCAATTTGGAGGGTTGGTCCAGACCCCTGCACAGACTTCAGGCGCAAAAATTGACATATGTCCGCCAGCAGGTGGCGCTATAACCAAGGGAAACATCTCTTGGCCTATAACTCCCACACCGTATGACGCACATTCAAAAGCCTCATATCGACAGATTCCCTGAATAGCCCTGAATCACCTGGGGTAGGCCACGCCCATTTCCGCCTATAATTTCTTTTCAGGATATCGCAAAAACTCAAAAACCTAGTTTTTCTAACTCCTCCTTGGGGTTTCGTCCAAACAGTGTCAAATTTGGCACGTACGGTCTTCAGAGGGATCTGATCTAAAGATATCAAAAGAATTTCGTTCTGTCACAGTATGCGCAAATCATTAACGAATACAGTTTTCCAGCTAGCTATAATAACGCGAACAGTTGCATAATTCGGTCAAAGAAAATGCTCATGACACCAAATCTGAGATCCTTGGTTGCCATGTGACTGTGGGGCTATGAGCCAAATTTGGCTAATGTTGGCCACTAGGGGGCGCTGAAAATATGGGAATGTCATATCTCTTAAACGCAAACACCGATTTTTACCAAATTTGGTGGGCATGATGCTGGCTCACTCCTGAGGCCACATCTTGAAGGTCATCACGACTGGTCAAAGTGGGCGTGGCTTATTACGACATAAACAACAAACATTTATTTCAGCTGAAGTATTAAGCTGAGGGCTGCGAAATTTACAGGGTATATATAGAATAGCACACAGACCGCCCATACCAAAAATTGGGCGTCTACTCCACTAGGTGGCGCTGTAATGGACGCAAACGCATTTTGGCCTGTAACTTCCAACTTTTTAATCACATCTTAATAAACTTTATATCCACGTGTTCCCTGAATAGAGCCGCATCTTTTGACATAGGCCACGCCCACTCCCACAGCATATTTCTCTTTGTAAGTCGCTACACGTCTAAAACCTACTTTTTCTAACTCCTCCTACGGCTTACGTTCCATCCACACAAAAACTTTGCACACACAATCTCCAGACGGGCCTGCTCAAAAGTTTTCAAAAGACTAATGCTACTCCAAAAAATGCGGTACTTATATAAATAAACAATTCTTTTTGGCTAGCTAAAAAACACATACTGTTGCATATCTTTGTCAAAGTAAAAGCTATCGACATGAAACTCAAGACACTGCTCTCCGAGGTCAACCAGAGGCTCTGTGCCAAATTTGGTGCAAATTGGGCAATAGGGGGCGCTATAAACACGGTAATATGAAGCAACAAAAAAGTTGCTCCTATCCGCACGAAAATCGGGGAGCATGATCTGGAGTTGCTCCCGAGCCCAGCCATAACATTTTGTTATGTTTGGTCAAAGTGGGCGTGACTTCTTACAACAAACATATTCAGCTTTTGACACTTGCAGTGCTCTTCCCATTACAGTAAGAGGAATGGAGAGACAGGGCAGCCTCATTTGACCCCACATTTAACGGCAGACCTCGGTGACGTGCCTCTCGGTGACGAAACAGAGCCGTTTGCGTTGCGTGGGTTCCACTACGCCCGGGGGCCGAATCGCGCGGGAGGCTTGGCCCCCGTTCATAACTGCTTGCAGTTCTAGTTAGGGGGCCAAGCCCGCGGGGCCTGGGGACCGCGTATGCAAGCATACGCGGTTCCCAGGACCAGCGGTGCTGGGAACCCTATTGTTTTTGTTCGGATTTTTATTTTTCTCTATTATTATTTTTATTTTTTCCCCCGGTAAAAGTGGTACTGCAGCCTAAACCGTGCATGGGAGGGCGGTTGCAATTTGGAGGGTTGGTCCAGGCCCCTGCAGGGACCTCAGGCGCAAAAATTGACATATGTCATCCAGTAGGTGGCGCTATAACCAAGGGAAACGCCTTTTGGCCAATAACTCCCAAACCGTTTGTCGCACATTCAAAATACTCATATCCTCCGATTCCCTGAATTGCCCTGAATCTCCTGGGCTAGGCCACGCCCATTTCCGCCTATAATTTTTTTTCAGGAAATCGCAAAAACTCGAAAACCTACTTTTTCGAACTCCTCCTTGGGGTTTTGTCCAATCACTGTGAAATTTGGCGTGTACGGTCTTTGGATGGACCTGACCCAAAGTTATCAAAAGATTTTTGTTCCATCAAAATATACACAAATTATTAACGAACAAAATTTCCTAGCTAGCTATAAAAATGCGTACAGTTGCATATCTCGGTCAAAATAAATGCTAACAAAACCAAATCTGAGAACCTTGGTTGGCATGTGACTGTGGGGGTATGAGCCAAATTTGGTTGACGTTGGCCACTAGGGGGCGCTGCAAATAGGGGAACATTATATCTCTTAAACGGAAACACCAATTATTCCGAAATTTGGTGGGTATGACGCTGGGCCACTCCTGAGGCCATATCTTGAAGGTAATCCCGACTGGTCAAAGTGGGCGTGGCTTATTACGAGATAAACAACAAACATTTATTTCAGCTCAAGTATTATGCTGAGGACTGTGAAATTTACATGGTATACATAGAATAGGACCCAGACCACCCACACCAAAAATTGTGCGTCCACTCCACTAGGTGGCGCCGTAACGGACGCAAAATGCATATTGGCCTGTAACTTCCACATTTTAAATCACATGTAGATAAACTTTATATCCAAGTCTTCCCTAAATAGATCCGCATCTTCTGACATAGGCCACGCCCACTCCCACACCATATTTCTCTTTGTAAGTCGCAACATGTCAAAAACCTACTTTTTCGAACTCCTCCTAGGATTTACGCTCCATCTGCACGAAACTTTGCACACACAATCTCCAGGCATGCCTGATCAAAAGTTATCAAAACAATTTTGCTACTCCAAAAAACGCGGTACTTATAAATAAACATTTTTTTCTGCTAGCTAAAAAAAGCATACAATTGCACATTTTTGTCAAAATAAAAGCTATCAACATGAAACTGAAGTCACTTGTTTCAGAGGTCAACCAGAGGCTCTGTACCAAATTTGGTGCAAATTGGGCAACAGGGGGCGCTATAAACAGAGAAACATTAAGCGACAAAACAGTTGCTCGGATTCGCACGAAATTTGGCAAGTGCGATCTAGAGCCCCTCCACAGCCGGGCCGTAAAGTTTAGTGATGTTTGGTTAAAGCGGCCATGACTTGTAACAACAAACCTATTCTGCCTTTGAGACTTACACTGCTCTTCCCATTGCAGTAAGAGGAAGGGAGAGACAGGGCAGCCTTGTTTCACCCGACATTTGACGGTAAAACCTCGGCGACGTGCCTCCCGGTGACGAAACAGAGCCGTTTTGCGTTGCGTGGGCTCCGCGCGCCCGGGGGCCGAGTCGCGCGAGAGGCTTGGCCCCCTTTCATAACTGCTTGCAGTTCTAGTTAGGGGGCCAAGCCCGCGGGGGCTTGGAACTGCGTATGCAAGCATACGCGGTTCCCAGGACCAGCGGTGCTGGGAACCCTATTGTAATTGTTCAGATTTTTATTTTTTTTTTAGGGGGCCAAGCCCGCGGGGGCTGGGGACCGCGTATGCAAGCATACGCGGTTCCCAGGACCAGCGGTGCTGGGAACCCTATTGTTTTTGTTCAGATTTTATTATTATCGTGATTATTTTTATTCTTCCACGAGTAAAAGTGGTGCTGCAGGCTAAACCGTGCAAGGGAGGGCGGTGCAATTTGGAGGGTTGGTCCAGACCCCTGCACGTACCTCAGGCACAAAAATTGACATATGTCCGCCAGCAGGTGGCGCTATAACCAAGGAAAACACCTTTTGGCCTACAACTCCCACATCGAATATCGCACATTCAAAAGCCTCATATCCACAGATTCCCTCAATAGCCCTGAATCACCTGGGCTAGGCCACGCCCATTTCCGCCTATAATTTTTTTTCAGGAAATCGCAAAAACTCTAAAACCTACTTTTTCGAACTCCTCCTTGGGGTTTGGTCCGATCAGTGTGAAATTTGGCACGTATGTTCGTCAGCTGGACCTGATCTAAAGTTATCAAAAGAATTTTGTTCCGTCAAAATATGTGCAAATTATTAACGAATAAAATTTTATAGCTAGCTACAAAAACACGAACACTTGCATAACTCGGTCAAAGCAAATGCTAACGACACCAAATCTGAGATCCTTGGTTGGCATGTCACTGTGGGGGTATGAGCCAAATTTGGCTAATGTTGGCCACTAGGGGGCGCTGCAAATATGGGAATGTTATATCTCTTAAACGCCAACACCGATTTTTACCAAATTTGGTGGGCATGATTCTGGGTCACTCCTGAGGCCATATCTTGAAGGTAATCCCGACTGGTAAAAGTGGGCGTGGCTTATTATGAGATAAACAACAAAACATTTATTTCAGCTCAACTATTATGCTGAGGGCTGTGAAATTTACAGGGTATATATAGAATAGGACACAGACCACCCACACAACAAATTGTGCGTTTACTCCACTAGGTTTGGCGCTGTAACGGACGCCAACGCATTTTGGCCTGTAACTTCCACATTTTAAAGTGCATCTTCACAAACTTTATATCCACGCGTTCCCTGAATACAGCCGCATCTTCTGACATAGGCCACGCCCACTCCCACAGCATATATCTCTTTGTAAGTCCCTACACGTTAAAAACCTACTTTTTCGAACTCCTCCTAGGGTTTACGCTCCAGCTGCACTAAACTTTGCACATACAATCTCCAGACGGTCCTGATCAAAAGTTATCGAAACAATTTTGCTACTCCAAAAAAACGCGGTACTTATAAATAAACAAATTTTTCCGCTAGCTAAAAAACACATATCGTTGCATATTTTTGTCAAAATAGAAGCTATCAACATGAAACTCAAGTCAATTGTTTCAGAGGTCAAACAGAGGCTCTGTGCCAAATTTGGTGCAAATTGGGCAACAGGGGGCGCTATAAACAGAAACATCAAGTGAAACAAAATTTGCTCCGATTCACACGAAATTTGGCAAGCGCGATGTGGAGTCGCTCCCGAGGCCAGCCATAAAGTTTAGTAATGTTTGGTCAAAGCGGGCGTGACTTCTTACAACAAACATACTCTGCCTTTCACACTTGCAGCGCTCTTCCCATTGCAATAAGAGAAACAGAGAGAGAGGGCAGCATCATTTCACCCGACGCTTGATAGCAAGTCTCGGCGACGTGCCTCCTGGTCACGAAACAGAGCACTTTGCGTTGCGTGGGCTCCGCGACGCCCGGGGGCCGAGTTACGCGGGAGGCTTGGCCCCCGTTCATAACTGCTTGCAGTTCTAGTTATTAGGGGGCCAAGCCCGCGGGGGCTGGGAACCGCGTATGCAAGCATACGCGTTTCCCAGCACCAGCGGTGCTGGGAACCCTATTGTTTTTGTTCTGATTTTTATTCATCTTCTTTTTTTTATTATTCTTCCGTTGATAAAAGTCCGGCTGCAGCCTAAACCGTACAAGGGAGGGTGGTGCAATTTGGAGGGATGGTCCAGACCCCTGCACGTACCTCAGACGCAAAAATTCACATATGTCCGCCACTAGGTGGCGCTATAACCAAGGAAAACACCTTTTGGCCTATAATTCCCACACCGTATGTCACACATGCAAAAACTTCATATCTTCACATTCCCTGAATAGGGATGCATCACCTGGGCTAGGCCACGCCCATTTCCGCCTATAATTTTTTTTCGCTACATCGCGAAAACTGGAAAACCTACTTTTTCGAACTCCTCCTTGGGGTTTTGTCCGATCAGCGTCAAACTTGGCGTGTACAGTCTACGGTTGTAACTGATCTAAAGTTATCAAAAGAATTTTGCTCGGTAAAAAGATGCACAAATTATTAACGAATGAATTTTTCAAGCTAGCTATAAAAACGCGAACTGTTGCATATCTCGGTCAAAATAAATGCTAACGACACCAAACCTCAGATCCTTGGTAGGCATGCCACTGTGAGGCTAAGACCCAAATTTGGCTGATGTTAGCCACTAGGGGGCGCTGCAGATACGGTACATTTATATCTCTTAAACGACAACACCGATTTTAACGAAATTGGCTGGCTACCATGCTGGATGACTCCTGAGGCCACATCTTGAAGTTAATCGCGACTGGTCAAAGTGGGCGTGGCTTATGACGCGATAAACAACAAACGTTTATTTCAGCACAAGTATTATGCTGAGAGGTCTGAAATTGACAGGGTATATGTAGAATAGGACACAGACTGCCCATACCGAAAATTGTGCATCTACTCCACTAGGTGGCGCCATAACAGATGCAAACGCGTTTTGGCGTGTAACTTCCACATTTTAAGTCACATCTTCATAAACTTTATATCCACGTGTTCCCTGCATAGAGCCGCATCGTATGACATAGGCCACGCCCAGTTCCACAACATATTTCTCTTTCTAATTCGCTACACGTCAAAAACCTACTTTTTCGAACTCCTCCTAGGGTTTACGCTCCAGCTGCACGAAACTTTGCACATACAGTCTCCAGATGGCCCTGATCAAAAGTTATCAAAAGAATTTTGCTACTCCAAAAAATGCGGTACTTATAAATAAACAATTTTTTGTGCTAGCTAAAAAACACATATTGTTGCATATTTTTGTCAAAGTAAAAGGTATCAACATGAAACTTCAGTCACTTGTTTCAGACGTCACCCAGAGGTTCTGTACCAAATTTGGTGCAAATTGGGCAACAGGGGGCGCTATAAACACGGTAATATCAAGCGACACAAAAGTAGCTTGGATCCGCACGAAATTCGGGGAGCGTGATCTGGAGTCCCTCCCGAGCCCGGCCGTAAAGTTTAGTCATGTTTGATCAAAGTGGGCGTGACTTGTCACAACAAACATATTCTGCCTTTGACACTTGCAGTGCTCTTCCCATTACAGTAAGAGGAAGGGAGAGACAGGGCAGCCTTGTTTGACCTCACATTTAACGGCAAACCTCGGCGACGTGCCTTCCGGTGATGAAACAGAGCCGTTTGCGTTGCGTGGGCTCCGAGTCGCGCGGGGGCCGAGTCGCGCGGGAGGCTTGGCCCCCTTTCATAACTGCTTGCAGTTCTAGTTTTCCTTATTTTTATTTTTCCGTTGATAAAAGTCGTGCTGCAGGCTAAACCGTGCAAGGGAGGGTGGTGCAATTTGGAGGACTGGTCCAGACCCCTGCAGGGACCTCAGGCGCACAAAATGACATATGTCCGCCAGCAGGTGGCGCTATAACCAAGGAAAACACCTTTTGGCCTATAACTCCCACATCGAATATCACACATTCAAAAGCCTCACATCCACAGATTCCCTGAATTGCCCTGAATCGCCTGGCCTAGGCCACGCCCATTTCCGCCTATAATTTTTTTTCGCTAGATCGCAAAAACTGGAAAACCTACTTTTTCGAACTCCTCCTTGGGGTTTTGTCCGATCAGTGTGAAATTTGGCACGTACGTTCGGCAGCTGGACCCGATCTAAAGTTATCAAAAGAATTTTGTTCCGTGAAAATATGCGCAAATTATTAACGATTAAAATTTTCTAGCTAGCTATAAAAACACAAACAGTTGCATAACTCGGTCAAAGTAAATGCTAACGACAGCAAATCTGAGATCCTTGGTTGCCATGTGACTGTGGTGGTTTGAGCCAAATTTGGCTAATGTTGGCCACTAGGGGGCGCTGCAAATATGCGAACGTTATATCTCTTAAACGCAAACACCGATTTTTTACCAAATTCAGTGGGCATGATGCTGGGTCACTCCTGAGGCCATATCTTGAAGGTAATCACGACTGGTCAAAGTGGGCGTGGCTTATTACGAGATAAAGAACAAACATTTATTTCAGCTCAAGTATTAAGCTGAGGGCTGCGAAATTTACAGGGTATATATACAATAGCACACAGACTGCCCATACCAAAACTTGTGCATCTACTCCAATAGGTGGCGCTGTAACTGATGCAAACGCGTTTTGCCCTGTAACTTCCACATTTTTAATCACATCTTCATAAACTTTATATCCACGTGTTCCCTAAACAGATCTGCATCTTTTGACATAGGCCACGCCCACTCCCACCGCATATTTCTCTTTGTAAGACGCTACACGTCAAAAAACTACTTTTTCGAACTCCTCCTACGGTTTACGCTCCAGCTGCACGAAACTTTGCACATACAATCTCCCGATGGGCCTGGTCAAAAGTTATCAAAATAATTTTGCTACTCCAAAAAATGCGGTACTTATAAATGAACAAATTTTTCCGCTAGCTAAAAAACACATACTGTTGCATATTTTTGTCAAAGTAAAAGCTATCGACATGAAACTCAAGACACTGCTCTCAGACGTCAACCAGAGGCTCTGTGCCAAATTTGGTGCAAATTGGGCAATAGGGGGCGCTATAAACACGGTAATATCAAGCGACAAAAAAGTTGCTCGTATCCGCACGAAATTCGGGGAGCGTGATCTGGATTTGCTCCCGAGCCCAGCCATAAAATTTTGTTATATTTGGTCAAAGTGGGCGTGACTTGTTACAACAAACATATTCAGCATTTGACACTTGCAGTGCTCTTCCCACAACAGTAAGAGGAAGGGAGAGACAGGGCAACCTTGTTTTTACCCAGCGTTTAAACAGCAAACCTCGGCAACATGCCTCCCGGTGACGAAACAGAGCCGTTTGCGTTGCGTGGGCTCCGCTACGCCCGGGGGCCGAGTCACGCAGGACGCTTGGCCCCCGTTCATAACTGCTTGCAGTTCTAGTTATTATTTTTATTCTTCCGTTGGTAAAAGTCTTGCTGCAGCCTAAACCGTGCAAGGGAGGGCGGTGCAATTTGGAGGGTTGATTCAGACCCCTGCACGTACCTCAGGCGCAAAAATTGACATATGTCCACCAGCAGGTGGCGCTATAACCAAGGGAAACACCTTTTGGCCTATAACTCCCACACCCTATGTCGCACATTCAAAAGCCTCATATACACAGATTCCCTGAATTGCCCTGAATCACCTGGGCTAGGCCACGCCCATTTCCGCCTATAATTTTTTTTCAAGAAATTGCGAAAACTCGAAAACCTACTTTTTCGAACTCCTCCTTGGGGTTTGGTCCGATCAGCGTGAAATTTGGCACGTACGCTCTTCAGAGGGACATGATCTAAAGTTATCAAAAGAATTTTGTTCCTTCAAAATATGCGCAAATTATTAACGAATAAAATTTTCTAGTTAGCTATTAAAACAAGTACAGTTGCATAACTCGGTCAAAGTAAATGCTAACGACACCAAATCTGAGATCTTTGGCTGGCATGTGACTGTAGGGGTATGAGCCAAATTTTGCTAATGTTGGCCACTAGGGGGCGCTGCAAATATGGGAACATTATATCTCTTAAAACGCCAACACCGATTTTTACCAAATTTGGTGGGTATGATGTTGGGTCACTCCTTAGGCCATATCTTGAAGGTACTCACGATTGGTCAAAGTGGGCGTGGCTTATTATGACACAAACAACAAACATTTATTTCAGCTTAACTATTATGCTCAGGGCTGTGAAATTTATATGGTAATATATAGAATAGGACACAGACCACCCATACCAAAAATTGTGCATCGACTCCACTAGGTGGCGCTGTAACGGACGCAAAAGCATTTTGACCTGTAACTTCCACATTTTAAATCACATCTTCATAAACTTTATATCCACGGTTCCCTAAACAGATCCGCATCTTTTGACATAGGCCACGCCCACTCCCACAGTATATTTCTCTTTGTAAGTTGCTACATGTTAAAAACCTACTTTTTCGAACTCCTCCTAGGGTTTATGCTCCAGCTGCACGAAACTTTGCACACACAATCTCCAGATGGGCCTGATCAAAAGTTATCAAAAGAATTTTGCTACTCCAAAAAATGCGGTACTTAGAAATAAACAAATTTTTCCGCTACCTAAAAAACACATACTGTTGCATATTTTTGTCAAAGTAAAACCTATCGACATGAAACTCAAGACACTGGTCTCAGAGGTCAACCAAGAGGCTCAATGCCAAATTTGGCGCAAATTGGCCATTAGGGGGCGCTATAAACACTGAAAAATTAAGTGACAAAAAAGTTGCTCGGATTTACACGAAATTTGGTCAGCCCGATGTAGAGTCACTCCCGAGGCCAGCCGTAAAGTTTAGTAATGTTTGGTCAAAGTGGGCGTGACTTATTACAACAAACATATTCAGCAATAATACAGAGCTTCCAGTGCTCTTCCCATTACAATAAGAAGAATGGAGAGAGAGGGCAGCCTTGTTTGACCTGATGTGCGATAGCAAATCTTGGTGACGTACCTTCCTGTACCGATATAGAGCCATTCGCGTTGCGTGGGCTACACGACGCCCGGGGGCCGAGTCGCGCGGGAGGCTTGGCCCCCTTTCATAACTGCTTGCAGTTCTAGTTAGGGGGCCAAGCCCGCGGGGGCTGGGGAACGCGACTGCAAAGCAGACGCGTTTCCCAGCACCAGCGGTGCTGGGAACCCTATTGTTTTTGTTCAGATTTTTATTATTATAGTTCTCTATTATTTTTATTTTTCCACCGCTAAAAGTGGTGCTGCAGGCTAAACCGTGCAAGGGAGGGCGGTGCAATTTGGAGGGTTGGTCCAGACCCCTGCACGTAACTCAGGCGCAAAAATTGACATATGTCCGCAAGCAGGTGGCGCTAATAACCAAGGGCAACACGTTTTGGCCTATAACTCCCACACAGTATGTCGCACATTCAAAAGCCTCATATCCCAAATTACCTGAATTGCCCTGAATCACCTGGGCTAGGCCACGCCCATTTTCGCCTATAATTTTTTTTCGCAAAATCACAAAAACCGGAAAACCTCCTTTTTTCGAACTCCTCCTTGGGGTTTGGTCCCATCAGTGTGAAATTTGGCACGTAAGGTCTTCAGCTGGACCTGATCTAAAGTTATCAAAAGAATTGTGTTCGGTCAAAATATACGCAAATTATTAACGAATAAATTTTTCTAGCTAGCTATAAAAAACGCGAACAGTTGCATATCTCGGTCAAAGTAAATGCTAATCACACCAAATCTGAGATCCTTGGTTGCCATGTGACTGTGGGGGTATGAGCCAAATTTGGCTAATGTTGCCCACTAGGGGCGCTGCAAATATGGGACATTTATATCTCTTAAACGGCAACAGCGATCTTTATGAAATTTGGTGGATATTATGCTGGGTCACTCCTGAGGCCATATTTTGAAGTTAATCACGACTGGTCAAAGTGGGCGTGGCTTATTACGAGATAAACAACAAACATTTATTTCAGCTCAAGTATTATGCTGAGGGCTGTGAAATTTTACAGGGTATAAATAGAATAGCACACAGACCACCCATACCAAAAATTATGTGTCTACTCCAGTAGGTGGCGCTGTAATGGACAAAAACGCATTTTGGCCTGTAACTTCCACATTTTAAATCACATCTTGATAAACTTTACATCCCTGTGTTCCCTAAATAGAGCCGCATCTTCTGACATAGGCCACGCCCACTCCCACAGCATATTCCTCTTTGTAAGTCACTGTAAATCAAAAACCTATTTTTTCGAACTCCTCCTAGTGTTCAAGGTCCATCTGCACAAAACTTTGCACATACAATCTCCAGACTTACCTGATCAAAAGTTATCAAAAGAATTTTGCTACTCCAAAAAATGCGGCACTTATAAATAAACATTTTTTTCTACTAGCTAAAAAAACACATACCGTTGCATATTTTTGTCAAAGTAAAAGCTATCGACATCAAACTCAATTCACTTGTTTCAGAGGTCAAGCAAAGGCTCTGGGCCAAATTTGGCGCAAATTGGCCAATAGGGGGCGCTATAAACAGAGAAATATCAAGTGACATGAAAGTTGATCAGATTTGCACGAAATTTGGTGGCTATCATGCTGGGTCACTCCTGAGGCCATATCTTGAAGGTAATCACAACTGGTCAAAGTGGGCGTGGCTTATTACAAGATAAACAACAAACATTTATTTCAGCTCAAGTATTATGCTGAGAGCTGTGAAATTTACAGGGTATATCTAGAATAGGACACACACCACCCACCCCCCAAAAATTATGCGTCTACTCCACTAGGTGGCGCTGTTAACGGACACAATCACGTTTTGGCCTGTAACTTCCACATTTTTGATCCCAAAGTTCATAAACTTTATATCCACGTGTTCCCTACATAGACCCGCATCTTCTGACATAGGCCACGCCCACTTCCACAACATATTTCTCTTTCTAATTCGCTACACGTTAAAAACCTACTTTTTTCGAACTCCTCCTAGGGTTTACGCTCCATCTGCACGAAACTTTGCACATACAGTCTTCAGATCGGCCTAATCAAAAGTTATCAAAAGAATTTTGCTACTCCAAAAAATGATGCGGTACTTACAAATAATCAATTTTTTTCTGCTAGCTAAAAAACACATATTGCTGCATATTTTTGTCAAAGTAAAAGCTATCGACATGAAACTCAAATCACTTGTTTCAGACGTCAGCAAGAGGCTCTGTACCTAATTTGGTGCAAATTTGTCAAAAGGGGGGCGCTACAAACTGAGAAAAATCAAGCGACACAAAAGTTGCTCAGATTTGCACGAAATTTTGTGAGCGTGATGTGGAGTCACTCCCGAGGCCAGCCGTAAAGTTTAGTACTGTTTGGTCAAAGTGGCCGTGACTTGTTACGACAAACATATTCAGCAATAATACAGAGCTTCCAGTGCTCTTCCCATTACAATAAGAAGAGTGGAGAGAGAGGGCAGCCTTGTTTGACCTCATGTGCGATAGCAAATCTTGGCGACGTACTTTCCTGTAACCGAAATAAAGCCATTCGCGTTGCGTGGGCTACGCGACGCCCGGGGCCGAGTCGCGCGGGAGGCTTGGCCCCCTTTCATAACTGCTTGCAGTTCTAGTTTTTATTTTTATTCTTCCGTTGGTAAAAGTGGTGGTGCAGCCTAAACCGTGCATGGGAGGGCGGTGCAATTTGGAGGGTTGGTCCAGACCCCTGCAGGGACCTCTGACGCAAAAAAATGACATATGTGTGCCAGCAGGGGGCGCTATAACCAAGGCCAACGCGTTTTTTTCGCTATAACTCCCACACCGTATGTCGCACATTCAAAACCCTCATATCCACAGATTCCCTGAATTGCCCTGAATCACCTGGGCTAGGCCACGCCCATTTCCGCACTATAATTTTTTTCGCTACGTCGCAAAAACTGGAAAACCAACTTTTTCAAACTCCTCCTTGGGGTTTTGTCCGATCAGTGTGAAATTTGGCACGTATGCTCTTCAGAGGGATATGAACTAAAGTTATAAAAAGAATTTTGTTCCGTCAAAATATGCGCAAATTATTAACGAATAAAACTTTATAGCTAGCTATAAAAACACAAACAGTTGCATATCTCAGTCAAAATAAATGCTAACGACACCAAGTCTGAGATCTGTGGTTGCCATGTGACTGTGGGGGTATGAGCCAAATTTGACTAGTGTTGGCCACTAGGGGGCGCTGCAAATATGGCAACGTTATATCTCTTAAACGGCAAACACCGATTTTTACCAAATTTGGTGGGTATCATGCTGGGTCACTCCTAAGGCCATATCTTGAAGGTAATCCCGACTGCTAAAAGTGGGCGTGGCTTATTACGAGAAAAACAATAAACCTTTATTTCAGCTCAAGTATTATGCTGAGGGCTTTGAAATTTACAGGGCACATATAGAATATGACACAGACCGCCCAAACCAAAAACTGTGCGTCTACTCCACTAGGCGGCGCTGTAACGGACGCAAACGCATTTTGGCCTGTAACTTCCACATTTTTAATCACATTTTCATAAACTTTATATCCACGTGTTCCCTACATAGATCCACATCTTTTGACATAGGCCACGCCCACTCCCACAGCATATTTCTCTTTGTAAGTCACTACACGTTAAAAACCTACTTTTTCGAACTCCTCCTAGGGTTTACGCTCCATCTGCATGAAACTTTGCACACACAATCTCAAGACGTGCCTGATCAAAAGTTATCAAAACAATTTTGCTACTCCAAAAAGTGCGGTACTTATAAATAAGCAATTTTTTCTGCTAGCTAAAAAACACATATTGTTGCATATTTTTGTCAGAATAAAAGTTATCGACATGACACTCAAGTCACTTGTTTCGGAGGTCAACCAGAGGATCTGTACCAAATTTGGTGCAAATTGGCCAACAGGGGGCGCTATAAACTGAGAAAAAACAAGCGACACAAAAGTTGCTCTGATTCGCACGAAATTCGGCGAGCGCCATGTGGAGTCTCTCCAGAGGCCACCTGTAAAGTTTAGTGATGTTTGGTCAAAGTGGCCGTGACTTCTTACAACAAACATATTGACCCTTTCACAATCCTCTTCCCATTGCAATAAGAGCAATGGAGAGAGAGGGCAGCCTTGTTCGACCCAGCTTTTGATAGCAGATCTTGGCGGTGTGCCTCCCGGTGACGAAACGGAGCCGTTCGCGTTCCGTGGCCTCCACGACGCACAGGGGCCGAGTCGCGCGGGAGGCTTGGCCCCCGTTCATAACTGCTTGCAGTTCTAGTTAGGGGGCCAAGCCCGCGGGGGCTGGGGAACGCGACTGCAAAGCAGACGCATTTCCCAGCACCGCTGGTGCTGGGAACCCTATTGTTTTTGTTCGGATTTTTTTTTTTTTTTTTTTTTCTCTATTATTATTTTTATTTTTCCCCCGGTAAAAGCGGTACTGCAGCCTAAACCGTGCATGGGAGGGCGGTGCAATTTGGAGGGTTGGTCCAGACCCCTGCAGGGACCTCAGATGCAAAAATTGACATATGTCTGCCAGCAGGTGGCGCTATAACCAAGGAAAACACGTTTTGGCCCATAACTCCCACACCGTATGTCGCACATTCAAAATCCTCATATCACCAGATTCCCTGATTTACCCTGAATCTCCTGGGCTAGGCCACGCCCATTTCCGCCTATAATTTTTTTTCAGGAAATCGCAAAAACTCGAAAACCTACTTTTTTCGAACTCCTCCTTGGGGTTTGGTCCCATCAGTGTGAAATTTGGCACGTACGTTCATCACCTGGACCTGATCTAAAGTTATCAAAAGAATTTTGTTCGGTCAAAATATGCGCACATTATTAACGAATAAAATTTTCTAGCTAGCTATAAAAACGCGAAGAGTTGCATAACTCGGTCAAAGTAAATGCTAATGACACCAAATCTGAGATCCTTGCTTGCCATGTGACTGTGGGGGGTATGAGCCAAATTGACCAATGTTGGCCACTAGGGGGCGCTACAAAAATGGGAACGTTATATCTCTTAAACGCCAATACCGATTTTTACCAAATTTGGTGGGCATGATGCTGGCTCACTCCTGAGGCAAAATCTTGAAGGTAATCAGGACTGGTCAAAGTGGGCGTGGCTTATTACGAGATAAACAACAAACCTTTATATCAGCTCAAGTATTATGCTGAGGGCTGTGAAATTTACAAAATATATATAGAATAGGACACAGACCGCCCATACCAAAAATTGGGTGTCTACTCCACTAGGTGGCGCTGTAATGGACGCAAAACGCATTTAGGCCTGTAACTTCCACATTTTTAATCACATCTTCATAAACTTTATATCCACGTGTTCCCTGAATAGTTCCGCATCTTCTGACATAGGCCACGCCCACTCCCACAGCATATTTCACTTTGTAAGTCGCTACACGTCAAAAACCTACTTTTCGAACTCCTCCTAGGGTTTATGCTCCATCTGCACGAAACTTTGCACACACAATCTGCAGATGTGCCTGATCAAAAGTTATCAAAAGAATTTTGCTACTCCCAAAAAAAGCGGTACTTATAAATAATCAATTTTTTCCGCTAGCTAAAAAACACATACCGTTGCATATTTTTGTCAAAGTAAAAGCCATCAACATGAAACTCAATCCAGACCTTTCAGACGTCAACCAGAGGCTCTGTGCCAAATTTGGCGCCAATTGACCATTAAGGGGCGCTATAAACAGAGAAATAATCAAGTGACATAAAAGTTCATCGGATTCGCACGAAATTTGTGTGAGTGTGATCTGGAGTCGCTCCCGAGGCCGTCTGTAAAGCTTAGTGAAGTTTGGTCAAAGTGGGCGTGACTTATTACAAAAACCATATTCAGTAATAATACCGAGGAGCTCTTCCCATTACAGTAAGAAGAACGGAGAGACAGGGCAGCCTCGTTTGACCCCACGCTCGACAGCAAATCTTGGCGACATGCCTCCTGGTCACGAAACAGAGCCGTTTGCGTTGCGTGGGCTCCGCCATGCCCTGGGGCCGAGTTGCGCGGGAGGCTTGGCCCCCGTTCATAACTGCTTGCAGTTCTAGTTAGGGGCCAAGCCCGCGGGGCCTGGGAAACGCGTATGCACAAGCATACGCGTTTCCCAGGACCAGCGGTGCTGGGAACCCTATTGTTTTTGTTCGGATTTTTATCGTTATTAGGGGGCCAAGCCCGCGGGGCCTGGGGAATGCGTATGCAAGCATACGCGTTTCCCAGGACCAGCGGTGCTGGGAACCCTATTGTTTTTGTTAAAGTTTTTATTATTAGGGGGCCAAGCCCGCGGGGCCTGGGGAACGCGTATGCAAGCATACGCGTTTCCCAGGACCAGCGGTGCTGGGAACCCTATTGTTTTTGTTAAAGTTTTTATTATTTTTTTTATTCTTCCACCGCTAAAAGTGGTGCTGCAGGCTAAACCGTGAAAGGGAGGGCGGTGCAATTTGGAGGGTTGGTCCAGACCCCTGCACGTACCTCAGGCGCAAAAAATTGACATATGTCCGCCAGGAGGTGGCGCTATAACCAAGGGAAACACCTTTTGCCCTATAACTCCCACACAGTATGTCGCACATTCAAATGCCTCATATCCACCGATTCCCTGAATTGCCCTGAATGATCTGGGCTAGGCCACGCCCATTTCCGCCTATAATTTTTTTTTTGCTACATCGCGAAAACTGGAAAACCTAATTTTTTTAACTCCTCCTTGGGGTTTTGTCCGATCACTGTCAAGTTTGGCACGTACGCTTTTCAGAGGGATGTGATCTAAAGTTATCAAAAGAATTTTGTTCCGTCAAATATGTGCAAATTATTCACGAATAAAATTTTCTAGCTAGCTATAAAAACACGAACAGTTGCTTATCTTGGTGAAAATAAATCCTAATGACAGAAAATCTGAGATCCTTGGTTGGCATGTGACTGTGGGGGTAGGCGCCAAATTTCGCTCATTTTGGCCACTAGGGGGCGCTGCAAATATGGGAACGTTATATCTCTTAAACAGCACAACCGATTCTTACCAAATTTGGTCGCCATGATGCTGGGTCACTCCTGAGGCCATATCTTGAAGGTAAATCCTGACTGCTCAAAGTGGGCGTGGCTTATTACAAGATAAAACAACAAACATTTATCTCAGCTCAAGTACTATGCTGAGGGCTGTCAAATTTACAGGGTATATATAGAATAGCACAGAGACCAGCTACACCAAAAATTGTGCATCTACTCCACTAGGTGGCGCTGTAACGGACGCAAATGCATTTTGGCCTGTAACTTCCACATTTTTAATCACATCCTCATAAACTTTATATCCACGTGTTCCCTACATAGGGCTGCATCTTCTGACATAGGCCACGCCCACTCCCACAGCATATTTCTCTTTGTAAGTCGCTACACGTCAAAAACCTACTTTTTTGAACTCCTCATAGGGTCTACGCTCCATCTGCACAAAACTTTGCACACACAATCTCCAGACGTGCCTGATCAAAAGGTATCAAAAGAATTTTGCTACTCCATAAAACGCGGTACTTATAAATAATTTTTTTTTTTCCGCTAGCTAAAAAACACATAGTGTTGCATGACATGTTTTACAGTTTGAGGTGCTGCTCTGAGCACGTTGACCATATCTGACTCAAATTTGGTCAGCGAGGCCTTAACACCTTGGTAATGCTATATTGTGAAGATCATGACGTATCGTCAAATGGCGTTGCGCCCAGAGCTCGGCGAAGTCAATGTTTCACCAAAAGCAGAAAGGTGCCTTAACTTCAGTGTACTTGGTTGAATCTGCCTGAAACTTCACATGTGTGTTAACGGTCCAGGACTGAACATGTGATATGAGTTTCAGTGATGGGCGTGGCCAAATGGCTTGGCCACGCCCTTTAAACATCAGCCCCTGCTGCACGTTTCAACTACATACATGAAAATTGATACACATATGTATGACACCCAGACCCACAAAAAAGCCTCTTGGACCTATTGGCCAAACCCAACAGGAAGTCAGCCATTTTGAATTTGGCCGTCATTTTTGACGTTTTGCACATGTTCTATTTTAACGAACTCCTCCTACAGGATTAATCAGAATGACTTCAAAATCACTATGTGCCATCTAGACAACGTTGAGATCAAAAGTTATTAAAAGATTACACTCTTATTGAAGGGTGTGGCCGTGAGGTGGCAGCGAATTTTGATGTCTCGCCATGAAACATGAAATTGCTATAACTTTACCATAAATGGTCCTATCTGCACCAAACTTCACGTGCTTGATAATAGTCCCGCCCTGAACATGTCTACATGCAGATATTTTTGTAATTGTCATAGCGCCCCCTGCTGGCGACAGGAAATATCATGTTTTAGACTTTGAGGTGCTGCTCTGAGCAGGTTGACCATATTCAACTCCAATTTGTTCAGAAAGGCCTTAAGATGTTGGTCATGCTATTTTGTGAAGACCATGATGTCTCGTCAAACGATGCCGCCCCGACAGCGCGGCGAAGGTCGATGTTTCGCCAAAACACAGGAAGTGGACATTACTTCAGTTTACTTAGTCGAATCTTCCTGAATCTTTGAATGTTTGTCACTGGTCCCGCCCTAAGCATATTAATTTCATAAGTGGGCGTGGCTAAACAGCCTCCTCTTCCACAACTGATCCGATTGACTTCAAAACTGCTGTGACAAGTGTAAAACAAGTGTCTGATTAAAAGTTATTAACAGAATTGGTCAGCGTTGAAAGGTGTGGCCGTGGCGTGCCGTCGACTTTTGATGTCTCGCCATGAAACACGAAATTGCTATAACATGAGAGATGAAATGGTCAAATCTGCTCAAAACTTCACATGTATGATAAAAGTCCCAACCTGAACACATCTACATGAAACTCACCAGTCATAGTCATAGCGCCACCTAGTGGGGACAGGAAGTAACACCGCACTGCTTCCTACAGTGTCTAAAGAGGGTGAAAATTCAGTTACCTCGTCCACCAGTCGGCCTCTGGTGGCATGGTCGCGGCCCGCAGAAGGCCCGGAGTGGCGCGGGGGTGTGCGAGGGCCCGTTCAACGCTGCTTGCAGCTTTAATTAGGGCCCGAGCACCGTCCGGTGCGAGGACCCTATTGAATTTCAAGGAATTATTATTAGGGCCCGAGCACCGTCCGGTGCGAGGACCCTATTGTTTTCCTTAGGATTATTATTATTTTTTTTCCTCTGTTTGATCGCATTTTTGGGGGCTTTAACATACTCAAAAACTCACCAAATTTGACATGCACATTCGTCTTGGCGAAAATTTTAGGTGCTCGGGAAATCTCAGGAATGCCCGTCGCAAAATGGCGAAATGGCGCCCCCTAGAAATTTTCAATCGGCTCCCACGGGCGCGGCCCGTTTGACGAAATCCTCCGAAATTCGGAGGGGTCGTGTATCATCCCAAGACGCGCGAAAATGCGCGCTTGGACTTTTTTCTAAAACGTACAGGAAGTCCGCCATTTTGATTTGAAAATTCTGATGTTGGCGATTTGCGAGGGTCCTCTAAAAAGCTATCTCCTCCTAGACGGTTCGTTGGATCGGCTTCAAATTTGGCATGCTGCTACTAGACCGCTTGATGATTAAAAGTTATTAAAAGATCTCGTGTATCTCGTACGGCGTTGCCGTGGCAGCGCGGCGAAGTTTTATGTTTCGCCATGAAAAACGAGAGCGCTATAACTTTGCCATAAATGGTCCGATCTGCACCAAACTTCACACGTATGATAATAGTCCCGCCCTGAACACATCTAAATGAAAATAATCTTTGAACGTCATGGCGCCCCCTGCTGGCGACAGGAAATGCAATGTTTTACACTTTGAGGGTGCTGCTCTGACCACGTTGAACATATTCAACTCAAATTTGGTCAGAAAGGCCTTAAGATGTTGGTAATGCTATATTACGAAGCACAGAATGTCTCGTCAAACGGCGCCGCCCTGAGGGCGCGGCGAAGGCCGACGTCTCGCCGTGAACCACGAAAGTGCCATAACTTGGGCGTACTTGGTCGAAGCTTCCTGAAACTTCACATGGTTGTAACTGGCCCTCCCTTGATCATATGATATGAGTTTCGTGAGGGGGCGTGGCCTAACGGCTCGTCCACGCCCTTAAAACTGCAGCCCCCCGCGGCCCGTTTTGACTGACGTGGACGAAATTCGGTACGCACATGTATCACACCCAGACGCACAAAAAAGTCTCTTGGACCCATAGGCTACGCCCAACAGGAAGTCAGCCATTTTGAATTGAATGTTTTTTTTCTTGAGTTCTCTCAGAGCTATCTCCTCCTACACGGTTCATCGGATCGGCTTCAAATTTGGCATGCTGCAACTAGACCACTTGATGATTAAAAGTTATTAAAAGATCTCGTGTATCTTGTAAGGCGTTGCCATGGCGGCGCGGCGAAGTTTGATATCTCGCCATGAAACACGAAATTGCACTAACTTTGGCATACATGCTTTGATCTGCACCAAACTTCACATGTATGATAATAGTCCCGCCCTGAACACATCTACATGAAAATAATATTTCAATGTCATGGCGCCCCCTGCTGGCGACAGGAAATACCATGTTTTAGACTTTGAGGTGCTGCTCTGACCGCATTGACCATATTCAACTCAAATTTTGACAGAAAGGCCTTAAGATGTTAGTAATGATATATTATCAAGACCAGGATGTCTCATCGAACGGTGCCGCCCTGACGGCACGGCGAAGTTTGATGTCTCGCCATGAAACACGAAATTGCTATAACTTTGGCATACATGCTTTGATCTGCATCAAACTTCGTATGATTGATAATAGTCCCGCCCTGAACACATCTACATGAAAATAATATTTGAATGTCATGGCGCCCCCTGCTGGCGACAGGAAATACCACGTTTTACACTTTGAGGTGCTGCTCTGACCACAAATTTGGTCAGAAAGGCATTATGATGATTGCACTGCTGTATTGTGAAGACCAGGAAGTCTCGTCAAACGGTGCCGCCCTGACGGCGTGGCGAAGGTCGATGCCCTCGCCATGGAACACGAAATTGCTATAACTTTACCATAAATGCTCCGATCTGCACCAAACGTCACACGTACGATAATAATCCCAGCCTGAACGCATCTACGTGCAACTCACGAGTCACGGTCGTAGCGCCACCTAGCGGGGCGGGAAGTAACGCCGCGTTGCTTCCTGCGGCGTCCGAAGGGGCTGTAAATTCAGCAGCTCGTCTACCGGCGGGCCGCGGTGGCCGCCCCCCCGAGTTGGCCAGGGGTGCGAGGGCCCGTTCAACGCTGCTTGCAGCTTTAATTAGGGCCCGAGCGACGACGCAGTCGTCTGACGAGGACCCTCTTGTAATCGCGCTGTTTATTATTTATTATTCTTTACCCTTTTCAAGCCCCAATTTCGCCCCTTTCCCCTGCTCAAAAACTCCCGAAACTTTGCAAAGTCGTCCGGCGGATCCGAAATTCGATATTTTGGGATGCGCACACATGGTCGACACGAAATGGCGAAATAGCGCCCCTACAAACTTTCAAAAGACCCTCCGCATTGGGGTTTATTTGTCGTAGGCTCACGAAATTTGGTACACATATTTATCATGCCAAGACGCACAAAAAAGTCTCTTAACGTCGTGGTGAAATGTCAACAGGAAGTTGGCCATTTTGATTTGAAGGGTCAAAAAAGGGGCCGATTTTGGCCTTTTTTTGCGATTTCCACTACCTGCATTTGAACGAACTCGTCCTAGGGATTTCATCCAATCGTCTTCAAATTTGGTACACGTCTTCATGACCCCATGCAGATCAAAAGTTATTAAAAGAATTTCTGTAGGTCAAAGGGCGTGGCTGCTAGGGGCTCGACAAACTTTGGCGACTGTTTGGAGCGCGCCGTTTCGCTTCGACGGCTGTCACGCCCACATACTTCATCGTTACAGCTTCAAACTTGCTGGACATGATGAGGGCGCCGCCCTGAACGTAACCATATGTTGACTTTCCACCTAACTCATAGCCCCCCCCCCCGGTGGTAACAGGAAATGACCTGTTTTTACTTTAACATGTACTGATGCCACATAGTTGACCCCATCGACTTCATTCCAATTCTAAAACATGCAGAACAAGTTGGTGAAGTGACATATGAAGGCCGTGAAGCTACGAGTAACGGCGTCCGTGTGGCGGCACGCCGACTATCGATCCTTCGCCATGAAATTACGTTTGCCCTTTTGATGTCTTTAATGAAGTCATATCATCATGAAAATTGATGGACAGGTCAAATGGCAACCTCTTACATATGATAGGGGCGTTGCCCATGGGCGGGGCAAAATGCCTCTATAGCGCCCCCTTGAAATCTTCAAAAACCCTCTCCATAGGGGTTTTTTTGGAGTAGGAAGATGAAAATTGGTACACATGTGTAGGTTGTCCAGACGCACAAAAAAGTCTTTTGCACCATTGGTCTACTCCAAACAGGAAGTCAGCCATTTTGATTTTTCGTGTCATTTTGGCGTGATTTCCACACGTTGTATTTGAACGAACTCCTCCTAGGGATTTTGTCCAATCCACTTCAAATTTCTTTCACATCATCCAGAGACTATGCGATCAAAAGTTATTAAAAGCTTTTCTCTATGTCAATGGGCGTGGCCGCTACGGCGCCGCCATTTTTGATGATGGAAATGACCAGTGTTTATTTTAAAACATGTACTGATTGCCACATAGTTGATCCCATCAACTTCATTCCACTTCTAAAACATGCAGAACAAGTTGGTGAAGCTACACTATGAACGCTGTGAAGGTACGAGTAATGGCGCCCGTGTGGCGGCATGGCGAATATCGCTTCTTTCGCCATGAAAGTACGTTTGCTCTTTTGATGTCTTTAATGAAGTCATATCATCATAAAAATTGATAGACAGGTCCAGAATAGCAACCTCTTACATGTGATAGGGGCGTCACCCATGGGCGGCGCAAAATGCCTCTATAGCGCCCCCTTGAAATTTTCAAAAACCCCTCCCCATAGGGGTTTTTTTGGAGTAGGAAGATGAAAATTGGTACACATGTATAACTTGTCCAGAGAAACAGAAAAGTCTCTTACACTATTGGTCTACTCTAAACAGGAAGTCGGCCATTTTGATTTTTACGTGTCTTATGGCGTGATTACCACACGTTGTATTTTAACGAACTCTCCTAGGGATTTTGTCCAATCCATTTCAAATTTCTTTCACATCATCCTGAGACTATGCTGATCAAAAGTTATTAAAAGCTTTTTTCTATGTCGATGGGCGTGGCTGCTATGGCGCCGCCATCTTTGATCCATCGCCATGCATATTCAAGCAGCTCTCTCTCCCACATATTTATCCAAACTGCTTCAGAATGTCTGTGTGCCATCTAGACAACGTTGTGATCAAAAGTTATCAAAAGATTTTGCTCACGTTGAAGGGTGTGGCTGTGAGATGGCGGCGAATTTTGATGTCTCGCCATGAAACATGAAATTGCTATAACTTTTGCATAAATGCTCCGATCTGCACCAAACTTCACATGGTTGATAATAGTCCCGCCCTGAAGACGTTTCCATGCAGAAATTTTGTAATTGTCAAAAGCGCCCCCTGCTGGTGACAGGAAATACCATGTTTTAGACTTTGAGGTGCTGCTCTGACCACATTGACCATATTCAAACTCAAATTTGATGTTGGTCCTGCTATATTGTGAAGACCATGATGTCTCATAAGACACTGCCGCCCTGATGGCGCGGCGAATGTCGATGTTTCGCCAAAACACAGGAAGTGAACATAACTTCAGTTTACTTGGTCGAATCTTCCTGAATCTTAATATGTTTGTCACTGGTCCCGTCCTGAGCATATGATATTAATTTCATAAGTGGGCGTGGCTAAATAAACTTCTCCTCCACAAATGATCCCATTGACTTCAAAACTGGTGTGTACCATATAGACAAGTGTGTGATCAAATCTGATTCACAGAATTGGTCAGCGTTGAACGGTGTGGGTGTGGCATGGCATCGACTTTTTTTGGGTCTCGCCATGAAACACGAAATTGCTATAACTTTAGCATAAATGGTATGTTCTTCACCAGACTTCATATTTTTGATAATAGTCCCGCCCTGAACACATCTATATTAAAATATTCCATAATTTTCATACTGCCCCCTGCTGGTGACAGGAAATACCATGTTTTTAACTTTGAGGCGCTGCTCTGACCCATTGACCATATTCAACTCGTATTTGATGTTGGTCATGCTATATTGTGAAGACCATGATGTCTCATCAAACGCTGCTGCCCCTGATGGCGCAGCAGAGGTCGATGTCTCGCCAAAACACAGGAAGTGAACATAACTTTAGTTTACTTGGTCGAATCTTCCTGAATCTTAATATGCATGTCACTGGTCCCGCCCTGAGCATATGATATTAATTTCATAAGTGGGCGTGGCTAAACAAAACTCCTCCTCCAAATGAATCCGATTGACTTCAAAACTGGTGTGTAACATATGGACAAGTGTGTGATCAATTCTGATTCACAGAATTGGTCAGCGTTGAACGGTGTGGATGCGGCATGGCGTTGACTTTACATGCCTCGCCATGAAACACGAAATTGCTATAACATGAGATTAAATGGTCAAATCTGCTCCAAACTTCACATATATGATAATAATCCTGGCCTGAACACATCTACATGACGCTCACGACTCATAGTCATAGCGCCACCTAGTGGGGACAGGAAGTAACGCCGCAGTGTTTCCTACAGTGTCCGTACAGGGTGAAAATTCAGCACGTCGTCTACCCGTTGGCCTCTGGCGACATGGTCGTGGCCGCAGCAGGCCCCGAGTGGCGCGGGGTCGCGAGGGCCCCGTTCAACGCTGCTTGCAGCTTTAATTATTATTATTTTTTTTTCTTTTTCTTATTACGAAAAAAATAAATCGCTTATTTGGGGGCTTTAACATATTCAAAAACTCACCAAATTTGGCGGTCGCATCAGTCGCGGTGAAAATTTACGTGTATTATGGTTTTTCGGCGGTGGCCGCGCCAAAATGGCTAGACCAACGCCCCTTAAACAGCGCCCTACTCGCTAGGTTTCACGGATCTCCACGAAAATTGGTACACATGTAGATCATGCCGAGACGCAAAAAAAAAAGTCATAGGGACCCATAGGCTAAACCCCAACAGGAAGGCGGCCATTTTGAATTTTGTGGTCATTTTTTGGCGTTTTCCACGTTTTGCATTTTTAACGAACTCCTCCTACAGGATTAATCGGAACGGCTTCAAAATCGCTGTGTACCAAACTACACTACTTTGTGATCTAAAGTTATTAAAAGATCGCGGTATCGTTGAAGGGGCGTGGGTGTGAGGTGGCAGCGAATTTTGATGTCTCGCCATGAAAAACGAAATTGCTATAACTTTAGCATAAATGCTCCGATCTGCACCAAACTTCACATGCTTGATAATAGTCCGGCCCTCAACACGTCTATATAAAAATATTTCCCTAAATGTCATAGTGCCCCCTACTGGCGACAGGAAATGACATGTTTTACAGTTTGAGGTGCTGCTCTGAGCACGTTGACCATATCTGACTCAAATTTGGTCAGTGAGGCCTTAAGACCTTGGTAATGCTATATTGTGAAGATCATGAGGTATCGTTTAAACGGCGTTACGCCCAGAGCGCGGCGAAGTTGATGTTTCGCCAAAACGCAGGAAAGTGGCCTTAACTTCACTGTCCTTGGTCATATCTGCCTGAAACTTCACATGTGTGTTAATGGTCCAGGCCTGAACATGTGATATGAGTTTTGTTGATGGCCGTGGCCAAATGGCTTGGCCACGCCCTTTAAACATCAGCACCTGCGGCACATTTCACCAACATGCACGAAAATTGATACACATATGTATGACACCCAGATGCACAAAAAAGCCTCTTGGACCCCCTTGGCCAAACCCAACAGGAAGTCGGCCATTTTGCTTTTCGCGGCCATTTTTGGCATTTTGCACGTGTTATATTTTAACTCCTCCTACAGGATTAATCAGAACAGCTTCAAAATCATTGTGTGCCATCTAGACAACGTTGTGATCAAAAGTTATAAAAAGATTACGCTCTTGTTGAAGGGTGTGGCCGTGAGGTGGCGGCAAATTTTGATGTCTCGTCATGAAACCTGAAAAATGCTATAACTTTACCATAAATGGTCCGATCTGCATTAAACTTGACATGCTTGATAATAGTCCTGCCCTGAACACGTCTACATGCAGAAATTCTGTAATTGTCATAGTGCCCCTGCTGGCAACAGGAAATACCATGTTTTTAGACTTTGAGGTGCTGCTCTGACCTCACTGACCATATTCAACTCAAATTTGATGTTGGTCATGCTATATTTTCGAAGACCATGATGTCTCAAACAAATGCCGCCCGCCCTGATGGCATGGCGAAGGTCAATGTTTCGCCAAAACACAGGAAGTGAACATTACTTCAGTTTACTTGGTCAAATCTTCCTGAATCTTAATATGTTTGTCACTGGTCCCGCCCTGAGCATATATTAATTTCATAAGTGGGCGTGGGTAAATAAACTCCTCCTCCTCAACTGATCCAATTGACTTCAAAACTGCTGTGTACCATGTTGACTAGTTTGTGATTAAAAGTTATTAAAAGAATTGGTCAGCGTTGAACAGTGTGGGTGTGGCATGGCATCGACTTTTGATGTCTCGCCATGAAACACAAAATTCCTATAACATGGGATTAAAAAGGTCAAATCTGCTCCAAACTTCACAAGTATGATAAAAGTCCCAGCCTGAACACTTCTACATGATGCTCATGAGTCATAGTCATAGTGCCACCTAGTGGAGACAGGAAGTAACACTGCATTGCTTCTTACAGTGTGTGAAGGAGGTGAAAATTCAGCACCTCGTCTGTAAGTCGGCCTCTGCCCACAAGGTCACGGCTGCAGTAGGCCCCGAGTGGCGTGGGGGCTGTGGTCGCCAGCACCCCGAGTGGCGCGGGGGTGCGAGGGCCCGTTCAACGCTGCTTGCAGCTTTAATTAGGGCCCGAGCACCGTCCGGTGCGAGGACCCTATTGAAATTGCTCCGATTTTTTATTATTATTCTGGCAAAAGTAAATCGCTTATTTGGGGCTTTAACATATTCAAAAACTCACCAAATTTGGTAATCGCATCAGTCGTGGTGTAAATTTAGGTGTTTTAGGGTTGTTGGCGGTGGGAGGTGCAAAATGGCTAGGCCACGCCCCTTAAACAGCAGCCCCTGCGGCATATTTTACTGACATGCACGAAAATCGTAACACACATGTATCACACCCAAACGCACAAAAAAGTCTCTTGGACCGCATAGGCCAAACCCCAACAGGAAGTCGGCCATTTTGAATTTCGTGGTCATTTTTGGCGTTTTCAGACGTTTCATATTTTAACGAATCATCCTCAGGATTAATCAGAACGGCTTCAAAATTGCTGTGTACCAACCAGACTACTTTGTGATCAAAAGTTATCAAAAGATCGCGCTAAACGTTGAAGGGCATGGACGTGAGGTGGAGGCGAATTTTGATGTCTCGCCATGAAAAACGAAATTGCTATAACTTTAGCAAAAACTGTCTGATCTGCACCAAACTTCACATGTTTGATAATAGTACTGCCCCTGAACACGTTTATATGAAAATATTCCATAAATGTCATAGCGCCCCCTACTGGCGACAGGACATGACATGTTTTACAGTTTGAGGTGCTGCTCTGAGCACATTGACCATATCTGACTCAAATTTGGTCAGTGATGCCTTAAGACCTTGGTAATGCTATATTGTGAAGATCATGATGTATCGTCAAACGGCGTTGCGCCCAGAGCGCGGCGAAGTCAATGTTTCGCCAAAACACAGGAAAGTGGCCTTAATTTCAGTGTCCTTGGTCATATCTGCCTGAAACTTCACGTGTGTTAATGGTCCAGGCCTGAACATGTGATATGAGTTTCAATGATGGCCGTGGCCAAATGACTTGGCCACGCCCTTTAAACATCAGCCCCTGCGGCACATTTCACCGACATGCACCAAAATTGGTACACATATGTATCACACCCAGACGCACAAAAAAGCCTCTTGGACCCATTGGCCACACCCAACACGAAGTCAGCCATTTTTAATTTGGCGGCCATTTTTGGCGTTTTGCACGTGTTGTATTTTAACGAACTCCTCCTACAGGGTTAATCAGAACGGCTTCAAAATCACTATGTGCCATCTAGACAACGTTGTGCTCAAAAGTTATTAAAAGATTACGCTCTTATTGAAGGGCGTGGCCGTGAGGTGGCGGCGAAGTTTGATGTCTCGCCATGAAACATGAAATTGCTATAACTTTACCATAAACGGTCCAATCTGCACCAAACTTGAAATGCTTGATGATTGTCCCACCCTGAACACATCTACATGCAGAAATTTTGTAATTGTCATAGCGCCCCCTGCTGGCGACAGGAAATACCATGTTTAGACTTTGAGGTGCTGCTCTGAGCATATTCAACTCAAATTTGGTCAGAAAGGCCTTAAGATGTTGGTCATGCTATATTGTGAAGACCATGATGTCTCGTTTAAACGATGCCGCACTGACGGTGCGGCGAAGGTCGATGTTTCGCCAAAACACAGGAAGTGGACATAACTTCAGTTTACTTAGTGGAATCTTCCTGAATCTTAATATGTTTGTCACTGGTCCCGTCCTGAGCATATGACATTAATTTCGTAAGTGGGGCGTGGCTAAACAAACTCCGCCTCCACAACTTATCCGATTGACTTCAAAACGGTGTGTACCATATAGACTAGTTGTGATTAAAAGTTATTAAAAGAATTGGTCAGTGTAGAACAGTGTGGGTGTGGCATGGCGTCGACTTTTGATGTCTTGCCATGAAACACGAAATTGCTATAACATGGGATTAAATGGTCAAATCTGCTCCAAACTTCACAAGCCTGATAAAAGTCCTGGCCTGAACACATCTACATGATGCTCACGAGTCATAGTCATTTGCGCCACCTAGTGGGGACAGGAAGTAACACGGCATTGCTTCCTACAGTGTCCAAAGGGGCTGAAAATTCAGCACCTCGTGTGCCAGTCAGCCTCTGGCCACAAGGTCATGACGGCCGCAGGCTCCGAATGGCGTGGGGGCTGCGGTCACCAGCACCCCGGTTTGCCGGCACCCCGAGTTGCGTGGGGGTGCGAGGGCCCGTTCAACGCTGCTTGCAGCTTTAATTTTTTTTCTTTTTCTTATTACGACAAAATAAATCGCTTACTTGGGGGCTTTTACATATTCAAAAACTCACCAAATTTGGCAGTCGCATCAGTCGCGGTGAAAATTTACGTGTATTAGGGTTTTTGGCGGTGGTTGGGCCAAAATGGCTAGCCCACGCCCCTTAAACAGCGCCCTACTCGCTAGGTTTCACGGATCTCCACGAAAATTGGTACACATGTAGATCATGCCGAGACGTAAAAAAAAGGTCATAGGGACCCATAGGCTAAACCCAACAGGAAGGCAGCCATTTTGAATTTCATGGTCCTTTTTGGCGTTTTCCACGTTTTGCATTTTAACGAACTACTCCTACAGGATTAATCAGAACGGCTTCAAAATCGCTGTGTACCATCTAGACTACTTTGTGATCAAAAGTTATAAAAAGATCGCGCTATCGTTGCAGGGCGTTGACGTGAGGTGGCTATGAATTTTGTTGTCTCGCCATGAAAAACGAAATTGCTATAACTTCAGCATATATGGTCCGATATGCACCAAACTTGACATGTATGATTATAGTCCCACCGCCAACACATCTATATGAAAATATTCCATAAATGTCATAGCGCCCCCGACTGGCGACAGGAAATGACATGTTTTACAGTTTGAGGTGCTGCTCTGAGCACGTTGACCATATCTGACTCAAATTTGGTCATCGAGGCCTTAAGACCTTGGTAATGCTATATTGTGAAGGTCATGACGTATCGTCAAACGCTGTTGCGCCCAGAGCACGGCGAAGTCGATGTTTTGCCAAAATGCAGGAAAGTGGCCTTAACTTCAGTGTCCTTGGTCATATCTGCCTGAAACTTTACATGTGTGTTAATGGTCCAGGCCTGAACATGTGATATGGGTTTCGTTTAAACTGCAGCCCCCGCGCCACGTTTCACTCAGGTGCACCAAAATCGGTAGACACGTGTATCACTCCAGGACACACAAAAAAGTCTCTTGGACCCATAGGCTAAACCCAACAGGAAGTCGGCCATTTTGAATTTTGTGGTTAATTTTTGGCGTTTTGCATGCGTCGCATTTTACAAAACTCAGCCTACAGGATTCATCAGAACGGCTTCAAAATTGTTGGCTGCCATCTACACTACTTTGTGATTAAAAGTTATTAAAGATTTTTGCCTCAGCTGAACAGTATGGCCTTCAGGTGGCGGCGAATTTTGATGATTCGCCATGAGACAGGAAATTGCTATAAATTTAGCAAAAATGGTCCAATCTGCACAAAACTTCTCATGTGTGATGATAGTCCGACCCTGAACACAGCCACATGACAATAGTCCATGATAGTCACAGCACCCCCTACTGGCGACAGGAAATGACATGTTTTAGAGTTTGACGTACTGCTCCAAGCGTCTTGACCATATCCAACTCAAATCTACTCAGACAGGTCTTCAGACCTTGGTGATGCTATATTATGAAGATCTTGAGGCCAGGTCAAATGGCGTTGCCCTGAGAGTGCGGCGAAGATTGACGTTTCGCTAAAACACAGGAAGTTGCATTAAATGCACTGCACCTGGTCAGATCTGCCTGAAACTGCACATGTTTATTGACAGTCCAACTCTGAACATATGATATGAATTTCGTCAATGGGCGTGGCTAAATGGATTGGCCACGCCCATTCTTTAAAGTAGCCGCCATAGGACGTATCACCGATATGCACGAAAATCGGTAGACATATGTATCAGACCCAGGCACACAAAAAAGTCTCTTGGACCCATAGGCTAAACCCAACAGGAAGTCAGGCATTTTGAATTTTGTGGTCAACCTTGCTGTCTCGCCATGAAACAGGAAAAAGGCTATAACTTTGCTATAAATGCTCTTATGTGCACCAAAACTTAACAAGTATGATAAAAGTCCCAGCCTCAAACACATCTGCATGACGCTCAGGAGTCATAGTCATAGCGCCACCTAGTGGAGACAGGAAGTAACACCGCATTGCTTCCTACAGCGTCCAAAGGGGGTGAAAATTCAGCACCTCGTCTGCCAGTCAGCCTCTGGCGACAAGGTCACGGCGGCAGCAGGCCCAGAGTGCCATGGGGTCTGCGGTCGCCAGCACCCCGAGTTGCCGGCACCACCGAGTTGCGTGGGGGTGCGAGGGCCCGTTCAACGCTGCTTGCAGCTTTAACTTTGTTTACATCCGACAGTTGAAACAACTCCCCCATAAGCAAGCACTTTGGCGACAGCGGCGAGGAAAAACTTCCTTTTAACAGGCAGAAACCTCGGACAGATCCATGACTCATGGTGGGCGGTGATCTGACGGCACCGGTCGGGTTGAGAGGGAAAGAGGAAAAGGGGAGGAAAGAGGGGAGGTGGGAGGGGTGGAAGAGAGAGAGAAAAGAACAGAGACAGAGAGAACAGTAGTAACAGAACATCAATAGTAAAACTACAGTATGTGTAGGGAAAAAGTAGTACATATAAATATGTAAGCTGTATGTAAATAATAATACTAATACTAGATGTTACAATAATGATAAAAAATAATGATAATAATAGTAACAACAACAATGTGATGAATGTTTGATTGATTAGGTGAGTTATAATAATCCACAGTGGGAGGTTCAGCTGTGATCAGCGATCCATGCGCAGCCACAGTCCATAGGAATCTGCAGGATGACAAAGCAGAAAGACTCCGGGGAAGGAATCAAGTCAGTAACAGGCATTAATGGAACATAAACATAAACATCTGGGGAAAGAGATGAAGAAAGAGAGGAGCTCAGTGTGCCTTGGAGTCCCCCAGCAGCCTAAACCTATAGCAGCATAACTAGGGGCTGGTCAGGGCAAACCTGAGCCAGCCCTAACTATAAGCTTTATCAAAAAGGAAGGTTTTAAGTCTACTCTTAAATGTGGAGATGGTGTCTGCCTCCCGAACAGAAATTGGAAGATGGTTCCACAGGAGAGGAGCTTGATAACTGAAAGCTCTGGCTCCCAATCTACTTTTGGAGATCTTTGGGACCACCAGTAAGTCTGCATATTGAGACCTAAGTGTTCTAGTGGGATGGTAAGGTACTATAAGCTCTTTAAGATAAGATGGTGCCTGATCATTAAGCGCTTTGTATGTAAGGAGAAGGATTTTGAATTCTATCCTAGATTTTACAGGTAGCCAGTGCAGTGAAGCTAATACAGGAGTAATATGCTCTCTTATCCTAGTTCCTGTTAGTATACGAGCCGCAGCATTTTGAATCAACTGCAGACTCTTTAAAGACTTATTGCTGCAGCCCGATAATAACGCATTGCAGTAGTCTAGCCTAGAAGTAACAAATGCATGGACTAGTTTTTCTGCATCCGTTTGAGACAGGATGTGCCTGATTTTCTTGATATTGCGTTAACAAACGTGTGAAGTTTCAATCAGATTGAACCAAGTACACTGAAATTAATGCCACTTTCAGTGTTTTGGCGAAACATCAACCTTCGCCGCGCCGTCAGGGTGACACCATTTGACGAAACATCCTGGTTTTCACAATATAGCATTACCAATATCTTAATGCCTTTCTGACCAGATTTGAGTCGGATATGGTCAACGTGCTGGGAACAGCAACCGCAAAGTCAAAAACATGTCATTTCCTGTCGCCAGTAGGGGGTGCTATCACTATCACAGAACTTTGTCATGTAGATGTGTGCAGGGCAGGACTATTATGAATCATGTGAAGTTTGGTGAAGATTGGACAATGTATCCCAAAATTAGAGCAATTTCGTGTTTTCATGGCGAGACATCAAACTTCGCCGCCACCTGACAGCCAAACCGTGTAACGATGGAAAAATCTTTGAAGAATTTTTGATCACAAAGTAGTCTAGATGATAGTCAGTGATGTGAAGTCGTTCGGATTAATCCTGTAGGAGGAGTTCGTTAAAATACAACACGTGCGAAACGCCAAAAATTGTTGTAAAATTCAAAATGGCTGACTTCCTGTTGGGTTTGGCCAATGGGTCCAAGAGGCTTTTTTGTGTGTCTGGGTGTGATACATATGTGTGCCGATTTTCGTGCATGTCGGTGAAACTGGCCGCGGGGGCTGCTGTTTAAAGGGCGTGGCCAAGGCATTTGGACATGCCCACTCATGAAACTCAAATGACATGTTCAGGGCTGGACCATTAACACACCTATGAAGTTTCAGGCAGATATGACCAAGGACACTGAAGTTAAGGGCACATATCTGCATATTGGCGAATCATCAACTTCGCCGCGCTCTGGGCGCAACGCCATTGGACGATACGTCATGATCTTCACAATATAGCATTACCAAGGTCTTTAGGCCTTCCTGACCAAATTTGAGTCAGATATGGTCAAGATGGTCAGAGCAGCACCTCAAACAGTAAAACAGGTCATTTCCTGTCGCCACCAGGGGGCGCTATGAAAATTATAGAATCTTTTGACATACGTGTGTTCAGGGCGGGACTATTATCAAATACTTGAAGTTTGGTGCAGATCGGACCATTTATGCTAAAGTTATAACAATTTCGTTTTTCATGGCGAAACATCAAACTTCAAAACATCAAAAAGCGATACGCCCCTCAACGGGTAGGTGATCTTTTAAGAACTTTTGATCACAAAGTAGTGTAAATGATACACAGCAATTTTGAAGTCAATATGATTAATCCTGTAGGAGGAGTTCGTTAAAATACAAAACGTGTAAAACGCCAAAAGTGGCCGCCAAATTAAAAATATCTCACTTCCTGTTGGGTTTAGCCTACTGGTACCTATGACCTTTTTTGTGCGTCTGGGCATGATCTATGTGTGTACCGATTTTCGTGGCAATCGGTGAAACCTTCAGTCCGGGGCCCCTGTTTAAGGGGCGTGGCCTAACCATTTTGGGCCGGGCCTTGACGAAAACCATATCACACCTAAATTTACACGGGGAGTGACGCGCATGCCAAATTTGGTGACTTTTTGAATATGTTTAAAGCCCCCAAATAAGCGATTTATTTTTGTCGTAATAATAATAATAATAATTCCTTCAATTTCAATAGGGTCCTCCGCACGGACGTGCTCGGGCCCTAATAATTCCTTGAAATTCAATAGGGTCCTCGCACTGGACGGTGCTCGGGCCCTAATTAAAGCTGCAAGCAGCGTTGAACGGGCCCTCGCACCCTTGCGCAACTCGGGGCCTGATGCGGCCGCCACTGTGTCACCAGAGGCTGACCGGCAGATGAGGTGCTGAATTTTCACCCCCTTCTGACACTGTAGGAAGCGATGCGTTGTCACTTCCCCTCCCCGCTAGGTGGCGCCATGACTATGACTTGTGAGTGTCATGCGGGTGTGTTGAGGCCTGGACTTTTATCATACATGTGAAGTCTGGAGCAGATTCTACCATTAAATCCCATGTTATAGCAATATCGTGTTTCATGGCGAGACATCAAAAGTCGACGGCATGTCACGGCTAAACCGTTCCACGTTGACCAATTGTTTTAAGAACTTTTCATCATGCCTTTATCTAGATGGCACACACCAGTTTTGAAGTCAATTGGATTATTTCTGGAGGAGGAGTTCGTTAAAATACGACACGTGGAAAACGCCAAAAATGACCGCAAAATTCAAAATGGCCGACTTCCTGTTGGGTTTGGCCTATGCATCCAAGAGGCTTTTTTGCGCGTCTGGGTATGATACATGTGTGTACGGATTTTCGTGCATTTTGGCGAACCTTGCTATAGGTAGTATTGCACTTTAATGGGCGTGGCCAAGCCTTACAGCCACTCTCATTGACGAAACTCATACCATATGTTCAGGCCCTGGACTGTTAACAAACGTGTGAAGTTTCAATCAGATTGAACCAAGTACACTGAAGTTAATGCCACTTTCAGTGTTTTGGCGAAACATCAACCTTCGCCGCACCGTCAGGGCGAGACCATTTGACGAAACATCCTGGTTTTCACAATATAGCATTACCAATATCTTAATGCCTTTCTGACCAGATTTGAGTCGGATATGGTCAACGTGCTGGGAACAGCACCGCAAAGTCAAAAACATGTCATTTCCTGTCGCCAGTAGGGGGTGCTATCACTATCACAGAACTTTGTCATGTAGATGTGTGCAGGTCAGGACTATTATGAATCATGTGAAGTTTGGTGCAGATTGGACAATGTATCCCAAAATTAGAGCAATTTCGTGTTTCATGGCGAGACATCAAACTTTGCCGCCACCTGACAGCCAAACCGTGTAACGATGGAAAAATCTTTGAAGAACTTTTGATCACAAAGTAGTCTAGATGATAGTCAGTGATGTTGAAGTCGTTCGGATTAATCCTGTAGGAGGAGTTCGTTAAAATACAACACATGCGAAATGCCAAAAAGTGTTGCAAAATTCAAAATGGCTGACTTCCTGTTGGGTTTGGCCAATGGGTCCAAGAGGCTTTTTTGTGCGTCTGGGTGTGATACATATGTGTGCCGATTTTCGTGCATGTCGGTGAAAGTGGCCGCGGGGGCTGCTGTTTAAAGGGCGTGGCCAAGCCATTTGGACACGCCCACTCATGAAACTCAAATCACATGTTCAGGGCTGGACCATTAACACACCTATGAAGTTTCAGGCAGATGTGACCAAGGAGACTGAAGTTAAGGCCACTTCTTTGGTTTTGACGAAACGTCTACCTTCGCCGCGCCGTCAGGGGAACACCGTTTAACAATATGTCACAATCTTCACAATATAACATTACCAACATCTTACGGCCTTTTTGACCAAATTTGAGTTGGATATGGTCAACGTGCTCAAAGCAGCACCTGAAGAGCTAAAATATGGCATTTCCTGTCGCCACCAGGGGGCGCTATGACAATTACAAAATTTCTGCATGTATAAGTGTTCAGGGTGGGACTATTATCCATCATGTGAAGTTTGGTGCAGATCGGACCATTAACCCCAAAGTTATAGCAATTTCGTTTTTTATGGCGAGATATCAAAATTTGACCTTCCGCTGCGGGCACGCCCTTCAACGATAGCGCAATCTTTTAATAACTTTTGATCACAAGGTAGTTGAGCTCACACAAACCAATTTTGAAGTCAATCCGATCAATTGTGTAGGAGGAGTTCATTAAAATACAACACGTGGAAAACGCCAAAAATGGTCGCGAAATCCAAAATGGCTGACTTCCTGTTGGGTTTAGCCCATGGGTCCCCTGAACTTTTTTGTGCGTCTGGGCATGATATACATGTGTACCGATTTTCATGCATATCGGGTAAACATGCACTCGGGGCTGGTAATTAAGGGGCGTGGCCTAACCATTTTGGGCCGCCCACCGCCAAAAACCATGATACACGTAAATTTTCACCACGACTGATGCGACTGCCAAATTTGGTGAGTTTTTGAATATGATAAAGCCCCCAAAAAGGCAATTCATTTGGAGGAATAATAAGAAAAAGAACTAGAACTGCAAGCAGTTATGAACGGGGGCCAAGCCTCCCGCGCGACTCGGCCCCCGCGTGTAGCGGAGCCCACGTAACGCCAATGGCTCTATTTCGGTATCATGAGGTACATCGCCAAGATTTGCTGTCAAGCGTGCGGTCAAACAAGGCTGCCCTCTCTCTCCATTCCTCTTATTGTAAAAGAAAGAGCACTGGAAGCTCTGTATAATTGCTGAACATGTTTGTTGTAACAAGTCATGCCCACTTTGACCAAACAGTACTAAACTTTACGGCTGGCCTCGGGAGTGACTCCGCATCATGCTCCCCAAATTTTGTGCGAATCCGATGAACTTTTATGTCACTTGATATTTCTCTGTTTATAGCGCCCCCTTTTTCCCAATTTGCACCAAATTTGGCACAGTGCCTCTGGTTGACCTGGGAAAGAAGTGACTTGAGTTTCATGTCGATAGTTTTTATTTTGACAAAAATATGCAAGAGTATGTGATTTTTAGCTAGCAGAAATAATTGCTTATTTATAAGTACCGCATTTTTTGGAGTAGCAAAATTCTTTTGATAACTTTTGATCAGGGTAGTCTGGAGATTGTCTGGGCTAAGTTTCGTGCAGATGGAGCGTAAATCCTAGGAGGAGTTCGAAAAAGTAGGTTTTTGACGTGTAGTGAATTACAAAGAGAAATATGCTGTGGAAGTGGGCGTGGCTTATGTCAGAAGATGCGGATCTATTCAGGGAACACATGGATATAAAGTTTATGAAGATGTGACTTAAAATGTGGAAGTTACAGGCCAAAACGCATTTGCGTCTGTTATAGCGCCACCTAGTGGAGTAGATGCACAATTTTCGGTAAGGGCAGTCTGTGTCCTATTCTACATATACCCTGTCAATTTCAGACCTCTCAGCATAATACTTGTGCTGAAATAAACGTTTGTTGTTTATCGCATCATAAGCCACGCCCACTTTGACCAGTGGCGATTAACTTCAAGATGTGGCCTCAGGAGTCATCCAGCATGGTAGCCAGCCAATTTCGTTAAAATCGGTGTTGTCGTTTAAGAGATATAAATGTACCGTATCTGCAGCGCCCCCTAGTGGCTAACATCAGCCAAATTTGGGTGTTAGCCTCACAGTGGCATGCCAACCAAGGATCTGAGGCTTGGTGTCGTTAGCATTTATTTTGACCGAGATATGCAACAGTTCGCGTTTTTATAGCTAGCTAGAAAATTTTATGCGTTAAAAATTTGCGCATATTTTGACGGAACAAAATTCTTTTGATAACTTTAGATCAGGGCCAGGTGAAGAACATACGTGCCAATTTTCACACTGATCGGACCAAACCCCAAGGAGGAGTTCGAAAAAGTAGGTTTTCGATTTTTTGCGATTTCCTGAAAAAAAATTCTAGGCGGAAATGGGCGGGGCTTAGCCCAGGAGATTCAGGGCAAATCAGGGAATCTGAACATATGAGGTTTTTGAATGTGCGACATACGGTGTGGGAGTTATAGGCCAAAAGGTGTTTCCCTTGGTTATAGCGCCCCCTGGTGGCGGACATATGTCAATTTTTGCGTCTGCGGTCCCTGCAGAGGTCTGGACCAACCCTCCAAATTGCACCGCCCTCCCATGCACGGTTTAGGCTGCAGTACCACTTTTAGCGGTGGAAAAATAAAAATAATAATAATAGAGAAAAAAATAAAAATCCGAACAAAAACAATAGGGTTCCCAGCACCGCTGGTGCTGAGAAACGCGTCTGCAAACAATAGGGTTCCCAGCACCGCTGGTGCTGAGAAACGCGTCTGCTTTGCAGTCGCGTTCCCCAGCCCCCGCGGGCTTGGCCCCCTAACTAGAACTGCAAGCAGTTATGAACGGGGGCCAAGCCTCCCGCGCGACTCGGCCCCCGGGCGTAGCGGAGCCCACGCAACGCAAACAGCTCTGTTTCGTCACCGGGAAGCATGTTGCCGAGGTTTGCTGTTAAACGCTGGGTAAAACAAGGTTGCCCTGTCTCTCCCTTCCTCTTACTGTAGTGGCAAGAGCACTGCAAACGTCAAATGCTGATTATGTTTGTTGTAACAAGTCACGCCCACTTTGACCAAAGATAACAAAATTTTATGGCTGGGCTCGGGAGCAAATCCAGATCACGCTCCCTGAATTTCGTGCGGATACGAGCAACTTTTTTGTCGCTTGATATTACCGTGTTTATAGCTTCCCCTATTGCCCATTTTGCACCAAATTTGGCACAGAGCCTCTGGTTGACCTCTGAGAGCAGTGTCTTGAGTTTCATGCCCATAGCTTTTACTTTGACAAAAATATGCAACAGTATGTGTTTTTTAGGTAGCGGAAAAATTTGTTTATTTATAAGTACCGCATATTTTGGAGTAGCAAAATTCTTTTGATAACTTTTCATCAGGCACATCTGCAGATTGTGTCTGCAACGTTTCGTGCAGATGGAGCGTAAACCCTAGGAGGAGTTCGAAAAAGTAGGTTTTTGACACGTAGCAACTTACAAAGAGAAATATGCTGTGGGAGTGGGCGTGGCCTATGTCAGAAGATGCGGATGTCTTTAGGGAACACGTGGATATAAAGTTTATGAAGATGTGATTAAAAATGTGGAAGTTACAGGCCGAAATGCATTTGCGTCCATTGCAGCGCCACCTAGTGGAGTAGATGCACAATTTTTGGTATGGGTGGTCTGTGTGCTATTCTATATATACCCTGTAAATTTCACAGCCCTCAGCATAACACTTGAGCTGAAATAAATGTTTGTTGTTTATCTCGTAATAAGCCACGCCCACTTTGACTAGTCGTGATTACCTTCAAGATATGGCCTCAGGAGTGACCCAATGTCATACCCACCAAATTTCGTAGAAATCGGTGTTGCTGTTTGAGAGATATAAATGTCCCATATTTGCAGCGCCCCCTAGTGGGCAACATTAGCCAAATTTTGCTCACAGACTCACAGTGACATGCCAACCAAGGATCTCGGACTTGGTGTCATTAGCATTTATTTTGACCGAGATATGCAATTGTTCACGTTTTCATAGCTAGCTTGAAAAATTTATTCGTTAATAATTTGCGCATCCTTTGACGGATCAAAATTCTTTTGATAACTTTTGCTCAGGTCCATCAGAAGACTGTACGTGCCAAATTTGACAGTGATCGGACAAAACCCCAAGAAGGAGTTCGAAAAAGTAGGTTTTCCAGTTTTCGCGATGTAGTGAAAAAAAATTATAGGCGGAAATGGGCGTGGCCTAGCCCAGGTGATTCAGGGCAATTCAGGGAATCGGAGGATATGAGGCTTTTGAATGTGCGACATACTGTGTGGGAGTTATAGGCCAAAACGTGTTTCCCTTGGTTATAGCGCCACCTGCTGGCGGATATATGTCAATTTTTGCGCCTGAGATACGTGCAGGGGTCTGGACCAACCCTCCAAATTGTACCGCCCCCCCTTGCACGGTTTAGCCTGCAGCACCACTTTTAGCGGTGGAAAAATAAAAATAATAGAGAACTATAATAATTAAAGCTGCAAGCAGCGTTGAACGGGCCCTCGCACCCCCACGCAACTCGGACTGCCGGCAACTCGGGGTGCTGGCGACCGCAGCCCCCATGCCACTCGGGGCCTGCCGCCGCCGTGACCTTGTCGCCAGAGGCTGACTGGCAGACGAGGTGCTGAATTTTCACCCCCTTTGGACGCTGTAGGAAGCAATGCGGTGTTACTTCCTGTCTCCACTAGGTGGTGCTATGACTATGAGTCCTGAGCGTCATGCAGATGTGTTCAGGCTGGGACTTTTATCATACTTGTCAAGTTTTGGTGCACATAAGACCATTTATAGCAAAGTTATAGCATTTTCCTGTGTCATGGTGAGAGAGAAAAATTGACCACAAAATTCAAAATGGCCGACTTCCTGTTGGGTTTAGCCTATGGGTCCAAGAGACTTTTTAGTGTGCTTGCGTCTGCTACATATGTGTACCAATTTTCGTGCATATCGGTGAGACGTCCTATGGTGGCAACTTTTAGGAATGGGCGTGGCCAAGGCATTTAGCCACGCCCATTGACGAAATTCATATCATTTGTTCAGAGTTCGACTGTCAATAAACATGTTAAGTTTCAGGCAGATCTGACCAGGTGCAGTGCATTTAAAGCAACTTCCTGTGTTTTGGTGAAACGTCAACCTTCGCCACGCTCTCAGGGCAACGCCGTTTGACCTGGCCTCAAGATCTTGACATATATAGCATCGCCAAGGTCTGAAGACCTGTCTGAGTTGATTTGTTTTGGATATGGTCAACACGCTTGGAGCGGTACGTCAAACTCTAAAAGATGTCATTTCCTGTCGCCAGCAGGGGGCGCTATGACAATCCTGGAATATTGTCACGTAGTGGTGTTCAGGTGGGGACTATGATCACACATGAGAAGTTTAGTGCAAATTGGATTGTTTTTGCTAAATTTATAGCAATTTCCTGTCTCATGGCGAATCATCAAAATTCGCCGGCACCTGACGGCCATACCGTTAAACTGAGGCAAAATCTGTTGATAACTTTTACTCACAAGCTAGTCTAGAGGGTATGCAGCAATTCTGAAGCCGTTCTGATGAATCCTGTAGGCAAGAACTCTTACAAGGCAACGCGTGCGAAAGGCCAAAATTTACAACGAAATTCAAAATGGCCAACTTCCTGTTGGTTTTAGCCTATGGGTCCCAGAGGCTTTTTTGTGCGTCTGGGTGTGAGACATGTGTGTACCGATTTTCGTGCATGTCGGTCAAACGGGCCGCGGGGGCTGCTGTTAAAGGGGCGTGGCCAATCCATTTAGCCACGCCCCCTTATGAAATTCACATCATATGTTCAGGGCAGGTCCAGTTACAACCATGTGAAGTTTCAGGAAGATTCGACCAAGTACACTGAATTTAGGGGCACTTATTGGGTTTTGGCGAAACGCCGACCTTCGCCACGCCGTCACGGCGATACCGTTTGACGAGACATCATGGTCTTCATGATATAGCATTACCAACTTGTTAAGGCCTTTCTGACCAAATTTGAGTTTGATGTGGGCAATGTGCTCAGAGGAGCACGGCAAAGTGTAAAAGATGGCATTTCCTGTCGCAAGCAGGGGGCGCTATGAGAATTACAAAATTTGAGCATGTAGACGTGTTCAGGGTGGGACTATTATCAAGCATGTGAAGTTTCGTGCAGATCGGACCATTTATGCAAAAGTTATAGCAATTTCGTTTTTCATGGCGAGACATCAAAATTCGCCGCCACCTCACGGCCACACCCTTGAACGATAGCGCGATCTTTTGATAACTTTTCATCACAAAGTAGTGTAGTTTGTACACAGTGATTTTGAAGCCGTTCTGATTAATCCTGTAGGAGGAGTTTGTTAAAGTATGACGTGTGAAAATGGCCAAAAATGACAGAAAATTGAAAATAAAATTCAAAATGGCCGACTTCCTGTTGGGTTTAGGGTGTCGCTCCAAGAGGCTTTTTTATCCGTCCTGCCATGATACATACGTGTACCAAATTTCGTACGCCTAGGGCAAAGTTAAAGCAGGGGGCTTCGATTTTGAAAACTGTTAGGGGGCGCCATTGAGTCATTTTGGCACGCCCCTTTGTAACGACCATAAAATATTGAATTTTTCACCAGATGTGACGAGTGTGCAAAATTTGGTGAGTTTTTGAGCGTGTTCAGGCCGCCAAAAATGCGATCTTAGGATAAAAAAAATAATAACTAGAACTGCAAGCAGTTATGAACGGGGGCCAAGCCTCCCGCGCAACTCGGACCCCGGGCGTAGCGGAGCCCACACAACGCAAACGGCTCTGTTTCCTCACCGGGAGGCACGTCGCCGAGGTTTGCTGTTAAACGTTGGGTAAAACAAGGCTGCCCTGTCTGTCCCTTCCTCTTACTGTAATGGGAAGAGCACTGCAAGTGTCAAATGCTGAATATGTTTGTTTTAATAAGTCACGCCCACTTTGACCAAATGTAACAAAACTTTACGGCCGTGCTCAGGAGCGACTCCAGATCACGCTCCCCAAATTTCGTGCGGATCTGAGCTACTTTTGTGTTGCTTGATATTACCGTGTTTATAGCGCCCCCTGTTGCCCAATTTGCGCCAAATTTGGTACAGAGCCTCTGGTCGACCTTGGAAACAAGTGAGTTGAGTTTCATGTCGATAGCTTTTATTCTGACAAAAATATGCAACAATATGTGTTTTTTAGCTAGCAGAAAAAATTGCTTATTTATAAGTACCGCATTTTTTGGAGTAGCAAAATTCTTTTGATAACTTCTGATCAGGCACGTCTGGAGATTGTGTGTGCAAAGTTTCGTGCAGATGGAGTGTAAACCCTAGGAGGAGTTTGAAAAAGTAGTTTTTTGACGTGTAGCGACTTACAAAGAGAAATATGCTGTGGGAGTGGGAGTGGCCTATGTCAAAATATGCGGATCTATTGAGGGAACACATGGATATAAAGTTTATGAAGATGTGATTAAAAATGTGGAAGTTACAGGCCAAAATGCGTTTGCCTCCGTTACAGCGCCACCTAGTGGAGTAGATGAACAGTCTTTGGTAGGGGTGGTCTGTGTCCTATTCTATATGTACCCTGTAAATTTCACAGCCCTCTTCATAACACTTGAGCTGAAATAAATGTTTGTTGTTTATCTCGTAATAAGCCACGCCCACTTTGACCATTCGGGAGTACCTTCAAGATATGGACTCAGGAGTGACCCAGCATCATACCCACCAAATTTGGTAAAAATTGGTGCTGCCGTTTAAGAGATATAATGTTGCCATATTTGCAGTGCCCCCTAGTGGCGAAAATGAGCAAAATATGGCTCATACCCCCACAGTCACATGGCAACCAAGTATTTCAGACTTGGTGTCGTTAGCATTTATTTTGACCGAGTTATGCAACTCTTCGTGTTTTTATAGCTAGCTAGAAAATTTTATTCGTTAATAATTTGCGCATATTTTGACCGAACAAAATTCTTTTGATAACTTTAGATCAGGTCCAGGGGAAGAACATACGTGCCAATTTTCACACTGATCGGACCAAACCCCAAGGAGGAGTTCGAAAAAGTAGGTTTTCCAGTTTTTGCGATTTCCTGAAAAAAAATTATAGGCGGAAATGGGCGGGGCTTCGCCCAGGAGATTCAGGGCAAATCAGGGAGTCTGGGGATATGAGGTTTTTGAATGTGCGACATACGGTGTGGGAGTTATAGGCCAAAAGGTGTTTCCCTTGGTTATAGCGCCCCCTGCTGGCGTACATATGTCAATTTTTGCGTCTGAGGTCCCTGCAGGGGTCTGGACCAACCCTTCAAATTGCACCACCCTCCCTTGCACGGTTTAGGCTGCAGTACCACTTTTACCGGGGGAAAAATAAAAATAATAATAGAGAAAAAAAAAAAAAAAAATCCGAACAAAAACAATAGGGTTCCCAGCACCGCTGGTCCTGGGAAACGCGTATGCTTGTGCATACGCGTCCCCCAGGCCCCGCGGGCTTGGCCCCCTAATAAGAACTAGAACTGCAAGCAGTTATGAAAGGGGGCCAAGCCTCCTGCGCGACTCGGCCGCCGGGCGTCGTGGAGCCCATGCAACGCAAACGGCTCTGTTTCGTCACCGGAAGGCACGTTGCCGAGGTTTGCCGTTAAATGTGAGGTCAAACAAGGCTGCCCCGTCTCTCCCTTCCTCTTACTGTAATGGGAAGAGCACTGCAAGTGTGAAAGGCAGAATATGTTTGTTGTGAGAAGTCACGCCCACTTTGATCAAACATGACTAAACTTTACGGCCGGGCTCGGGAGGGACTCCAGATCACGCTCGCCGAATTTCGTGCGGATCCAAGCTACTTTTGTGTCGCTTGATATTACCGTGTTTATAGCGCCCCCTGTTGCCCAATTTGCACCAAATTTGGTACAGAACCTCTGGGTGACCACTGAAAGAAGTGAATCAAGTTTCATGTTGATACCTTTTACTTTGACAAAATTATGCAAGAATATGTGTTTTTTAGCTAGCAGAAAAATTTGTTTATTTATAAGTACCGCATTTTTTGGAGTAGCAAAATTCTTTTGATAACTTTTGATCAGGGCCATCTGGAGACTGTATGTGCAAAGTTTTGTGCAGCTGGAGTGTAAACCCTAGGAGGAGTTCGAAAAAGTAGGTTTTTGACGTGTAGCGAATTAGAAAGAGAAATATGTTGTGGAACTGGGCGTGGCCTATGTCATAAGATGCGGCTCTATGCAGGGAACACGTGGATATAAAGTTTATGAAGATGTGATTTAAAATGTGGAAGTTACACACCAAAACGCGTTTGCGTCTGTTATAGCGCCACCTAGTGGAGTAGATGCACAATTTTCGGTATGGGCAGTCTGGGTCCTATTCTACATATACCCTGTCAATTTCAGACCTGTCAGCATAATACTTGTGCTGAAATAAACGTTTGTTGTTTACCGCGTCATAAGCCACGCCCACTTTGACCAGTCGCGATTAACTTGAAGATGTGGCCTCAGGAGTCATCCAGCATGGTAGCCAGCCAATTTCGTGAAAATCGGTGTTGTCGTTTAAGAGATATAAATGTACCGTATCTGCAGCGCCCCCTAGTGGCTAACATCAGCCAAATTTGGGTCTTAGCCTCACAGTGGCATGCCAACCAAGGATCTGAGATTTGGTGTCGTTAGCATTTATTTTGACCGAGATATGCAACAGTTCGCGTTTTTATAGCTAGCTTGAAAAATTCGTTCGTTAATAATTTGTGCATCTTTTTACTGAGCAAAATTCTTTTGATAACTTTAGATCAGTTACAACTGTAGACTCTACACGCCAAGTTTGACGCTGATCGGACAAAACCCCAAGGAGGAGTTCGAAAAAGTAGGTTTTTCGAGTTTTCGCGATATAGCAAAAAAAAATTCTAGGCGGAAATGGGCGTGGCCTAGCCCAGGTGATGCATCCCTATTCAGGGAATCTGAGGATATGAGGTTTTTGCATGTGTGACATACGGTGTGGGAATTATAGGCCAAAAGGTGTTTTCCTTGGTTATAGCGCCACCTAGTGGCGGACATATGTGAATTTTTGCGTCTGAGGTACGTGCAGGGGTCTGGACCATCCCTCCAAATTGCACCGCCCTCCCTTCTACGGTTTAGGCTGCAGCCGGACTTTTATCAACGGAAAAATAATAATAAAAAAAAGATGAAGAAAAAAAATAAAAATCCGAACAAAAACAATAGGGTTCCCAGCACCGCTGGTGCTGGGAAACGCGTCTGCTTTGCAGTCGCGTTCCCCAGCCCCCGCGGGCTTGGCCCCCTAATAACTAGAACTGCAAGCAGTTATGAAAGGGGGCCAAGCCTCCCGCGCGACTCGGCCCCCGGGCGTCGCGCAGCCCACGTAACGCGAATGGCTCTATTTCGGTACAGGAAGGTACGTGGGCAAGATTTGCTATCGCACATCAGGTCAAACAATGCTGCCCTCTCTCTCCATTCTTCTTATTGTAATGGGAAGAGCACTGGAAGCTCTGTATTATTGCTGAATATGTTTGTCGTAACAAGTCACGCCCACTTTGACCAAACAGTACTAAACTTTACAGCTGGCCTCGGGAGTGACTCCACATCACGCTCACAAAATTTCGTGCGAATCTGAGCAACTTTTGTGTCGCTTGATTTTTCTCTGTTTATAGCGCCCCCTTTTGACAAATTTGCACCAAATTTGGTACAGAGCCTCTTGCTGACGTCTGAAACAAGTGATTTGAGTTTCATGTCGATAGCTTTTACTTTGACAAAAATATGCAACAATATGTGTTTTTTAGCTAGCAGGAAAAATTGATTATTTCTAAGTACCGCATTTTTTGGAGTAGCAAAATTCTTTTGAGAACTTTTGATCAGGCCGATCTGGAGACTGTATGTGCAAAGTTTCGTGCAGATCGAGCGTAAACCCTAGGAGGAGTTCGAAAAAGTAGGTTTTTGACGTGTAGCGAATTAGAAAGAGAAATATGTTGTGGAAGTGGGCGTGGCCTATGTGAGAATATGCGGGTCTATGTAGGGAACACGTGGATATAAAGTTTATGAACTTGTGATCAAAAATGTGGAAGTTACAGGCCAAAACGTGATTGTGTCCGTTACAGCGCCACCTAGTGGAGTAGAGGCATAATTTTTGGTGTGGGTGGTGTGTGTCCTATTCTATATATACCCTGTAAATTTCACAGCCCTCAGCATAATACTTGAGCTAAAATAAATGTTTGTTGTTTATGTTGTACTAAGCCACGCCCACTTTGACCAGTCGTGATTACCATCAAGATATGGCCTCAGGAGTGACCCAGCATCATGCCCACCAAATTTGGTAAAAATCGGTGTTGCCGTTTAAGAGATATAACGTTGCCATATTTGCAGTGCCCCCTACTGGGCAAAGTTAACCAAATTTGGCTCACACCCCCACAGTCACATGTGAACCGAGGATCTGGGATGTTGTGTCGTTAGCATTTATTTTGACCGAGATATGCAACTGTTCGCGTTTTTATAGCTAGCTAGAACATTTTATTCGTTAATAATTTGCGCATATTTTGACCAAACAGAACTCTTTTGATAACTTTAGATCAGGTCGAGCTGACGAACGTCCGTGCCAAATTTCACACTGATCGGACCAAAGCCCAAGGAGGAGTGCGAAAAAGTAGGTTTTCGAGTTTTAGCGATTTCCTGAAAAAAAATTCTAGGCGGAAATGGGCGTGGCCTAGCCCAGGAGATTCAGGGCTATTCAGCGAATCTGAGGATATGAGGCTTTTGAATGTGCGCCAAAGGGTTTGGGAGTTATGGGCCAAAAAGTGTTTCCCTTGGTTATAGCGCCACCTGCTGGCAGACATATGTCAATTTTTGCGCCTGAGGTACGTGCAGGGGTCTGGACCAACCCTCCAAATTCCACCGCCCTCCCTTGTACGGTGTAGCCTGCAGTAGCACTTTTATCAACGGAAGAATAAAAGAAATAATAACTAGAACTGCAAGCAGTTATGAACGGGGGCCAAGCCTCCCGCGCGACTCGGCCCCCACGCGTCACGAAGGCCACGTAACGCAAGCGGCTCTGTTTCCTCACGTGGAGGCACACCGCCAAGATCTGCTATCGAGCGTTGGGTCGAACAAGGCTGCGCTCTTTCTTCATTGCTGTTATTGTAATGGGAAGAGCAGTGTGAGAGGCTGAATATGTTTGTTGTAACAAGTCACGCCCACTTTGACCAAACATCACTAAACTTTATAGCCGGCCTCGGGAGCGACTCCACATGGCGCTCGCCAAATTTCGTGCGAATCTGAGCAACTTTCGTGTCGCTTGATTTTACTCTGTTTGTAGCGCCCCCTATTGGCCAATTTGTGCCAAATTTGGCAGAAAGCCTCTGGTTGACCTCTGAAACAAGTGACTTGAGTTTGATGTCGATAGCTTTTACTTTGACAAAAATATGCAACAGTATGTGTTTTTTAGCTAGCATAAAAAAATGTTTATTTATACGTAGCGCATTTTTTGGAGTAGCAAAATTCTTTTGATAACTTTTGATCAGGCACGTCTGGAGATTGTGTCTGCAAAGTTTCGTGCAGATGGAGCGTAAACCCTAGGAGGAGTTGGAAAAAGTAGGTTTTTGACATGTAGCGACTTACAAAGAGAAATATGCTGTGGGAGTGGGCGTGGCCTATGTCAAAAGATGCGGATCTATTTAGGGAACACGTGGATATAAAGTTTTTGAAGATGTGATTAAAAATGTGGAAGTTACAGGCCAAAATGCATTTGCATCCATTAAGGCGCCACCTAGTGGAGTAGATGCACAATTTTTGGTATGGGTGGTCTGTGTCCTATTCTATATATACCCTGTAAATTTCACAGCCCTCAGCATAACACTAGAGCTGAAATAAATGTGTGTTTTTTATCTCGTAATAAGCCACGCCCACTTTGACCAGTCATGATTACCTTCAAGATATGGCCTCAGGAGTGACCCAAGATCATACCCACCAAATTTCGTAAAAATCGGTGTTGCTGTTTAAGAGATATAAATGTCCCATATTTGCAGCGCCCCCTAGTGGCCAACATTAGCCAAATTTTGCTCACACACTCACAGTGACATGCCAAAGAAGGATTTCAGACTTGGTGTCGTTATCATTTATTTTGACCGAGATATGCAATTGTTCGCATTTTTATAGCTAGCTTGAAAAATGTATTCGTTAATAATTTGCACATACTTTGACGGATCAAAATCCTTTTGATAACTTTTGGTCAGGTCCATCAGAAGACTGTTCGTGCCAAATTTCACACTGATCGGACAAAACCCCAAGGAGGAGTTCGAAAAAGTAGGTTTTCCAGTTTTCGCGATTTTGCGGTAAAAAAATTATAGGCGGAAATGGGCGTGGCCTAGCCCAGGTGATTCAGGGCTATTCAGGGAATCTGTGGATATGAGGCTTTTGAATGTGCGACATACGGTGTGGGAGTTATAGCCCAAAACGCGTTTCCCTTGTTATAGCGCCCCCTGCTGGCGGACATATGTGATTTTTTGCGCCTGAGGTACGTGCAGGGGTCTGGACCAACCCTCCAAATTGCACCGCCCTCCCATGCACGGTTTAGGCTGCAGCAAGAGTTTTACCGGTGGAAAAATAAAAATAATAATAAAAACTTTAACAAAAACAATAGGGTTCCCAGCACCGCTGGTGCTGGGAAACGCGTCTGCTTTGCAGTCGCGTTCCCCAGCCCCCGCGGGCTTGGCCCCCTAACTAGAACTGCAAGCAGTTATGAACGGGGGCCAAGCCTCCCGCGCGACTCGGCCCCCGGGCATCGCGGAGGCCACGTAACACAAACGGCTCTATTTTGTTACCAGGAGGCACACCGCTAAGATCTGCTATCGAACGTGGGGTCGAAGAAGGCTGCCCTCTCTCTCCGTTCCTTTTATTGCAATGGGAAAAGCACTGCAAGTGTCAAAGGCAGAATATGTTTGTTGTAACAAGTCACGCCCACTTTGACCAAACATTACTAAACTTTATGGCTGGGCTCGGGAGGGACTCCAGATAGTGCTGGGCAAATTTCGTGCGAATCCGAGGAATTTTTTTGTCGCTTAATGTTTCTCTGTTTATAGCGCCCCCTGTTGCCCAATTTGCACCAAATTTGGCACAGCGCCTCTGGTTGACCTCTGCAACAAGTGATTTGAGTTTCATGTTGATAGCTTTTATTTTGACAAAAATATGCAACGGTATGTGTTTTGTAGCTAGCAGAAAATAATGTTTATTTATAAGTACCGCGTTTTCTGGAGTGGCAAAATTCTTTTGATAACTTTTGATCAGGCAAGTCTGGAGATTGTGTGTGCAAAGTTTGGTGCAGATGGAGCGTACAACCTAGGAGGAGTTCGAAAAAGTGGGTTTTTGACGTGTAGCGATTTACGACTAGAAATATGCTGTGGGAGTGGGCGTGGCCTATGTCAGAAGATGCGGATCTATGTAGGGAACACGGGGATATAAAGTGTATGAAGATGTGATTTAAAATGTGGAAGTTACAGGCCAAAATGCGTTTGCGTCCGTTACAGCGCCACGTAGTGGAGTGGAAGCGCAATTTTTGGTATGTTTGTTCTGTGTCATGTTCTATATATACCCTGTAAATTTCATGGCCCTCAGCATAATACTTAACCTGAAATAAGTGTTTGTTGTTTGTCTTGTAATAAGCCACGCCCACTTTGATCAATCGTGATTATCTTCAAGATATGTCCTCAGGAGTGACCCAGCATCATGCCCACCAAATTTGGTAAAAGTCAGTGTTGCCGTTTAAGAGATATAACGTTCCCGTATTTGCAGCGCCCCCTAGTGGCCAACATCAGCCAAATTTGGCTCATACCCCCACAGTCACATGCCAGCCAAGGATCTCAGAAATGGTGTCATTAGCATTTATTTTGACCGAGATGTGCAACTGTTCGCGTTTTTATAGCTAGCTAGAAAATTTTATTCGTTAATAATTTGCGCATATTTTGACAGAACAAAATTCTTTTGATAACTTTAGATCAGGTCCAGCTGACGAATGTACGTGCCAAATTTCACAGTGATGGGACCAACCCCCAAGGAGGAGTTCGAAAGAGTGGGTTTTGGAGTTTTTGCGATTTCCTGAAAAAAAATTCTAGGCGGAAATGGGCGTGGCCTAGCCCAGGAGATTCAGGGCAAGTCAGGGAATCTGGGGATATGAGGTTTTTGAATGTGCGACATAGGGTGTGGGAGTTATAGGCGAAAAGGTGTTTTCCTTGGTTATAGCGCCACCTGCTGGCGGACATATGTCAGTTTTTGCGTCTGAGGTCCCTGCAGGGGTGTGGACCAACCCTCCAAATTGCACCGCCCTCCCATGCACGGTTTAGCCTGCAGCACCACTTTTAGCCGTGGAAAAATAAAAATAACTAGAACTGCAAGCAGTTATCAACGGGGGCCAAGCCTCCCGCGCGACTCGGCCCCGGGCGTCGTGGAGCCCACGCAACGCAAATGGCTCTATTTCATTACCAGGAGGCACACCACCAAGATCTGCTATCGAACGTGGGGTCGCACAAGGCTGCCCTGTCTTTCAATTCCTCTTATTGTAATGGGAAGAGCAGTGTGAGAGGCTGAATATGTTTGTTGTAAGAAGTCACGCCCACTTTGACCAAACATCACTAACCGTTACAGACGGCCTCGGGAGAGAGTCCACATGGTGCTTGCCGAATTTCGTGCGAATCTGAGCAACTTTTGTGTCGCTTGATTTTTCTCTGTTTATAGCGCCCCCTGTTGTCCAATTTGCGCCAAATTTGGCACAGAGCCTCTGGTTGACCTCTGAAACAAGTGATTTGAGTTTCATGTCAATAGCTTTTACTTTGACAAAAATATGCAACGGTATGTGTTTTTTAGCTAGCAGAAAAAATTGCGTATTTATACATAGCGCATGTTTTGGAGTAGCAAAATTCTTTTGATAACTTTTGATCAGGCAAGTCTGGAGATTGTATGTGCAAAGTTTCGTGCAGATGGAGCGTAAACCCTAGGAGGAGTTTGAAAAAGTAGGTTTTAGACCTGTAGTGACTTACAAAGAGAAATATGCTGTGGGAGTGGGCGTGGCCTATGTCAGAAGATGCGGATCTATGTAGGGAACACGTGGATATAAAGTTTATGAAGATGTGATTAAAAATGTGGAAGTTACAGGCCAATATGCGTTTGCGTCCGTTACAGCGCCACCTAGTGGAGTAGATGCACAATTTTTGGTGTGGGTGGTCTGTGTCCTATTCTATATAAACCATGTAAATTTCACAGTCCTCAGCATAATACTTGAGCTGAAACAAATGGTTGTTGTTTATGTCGTAATAAGCCACGCCCACTTTGACCAGTCGTGATTACCTTCAAGACATGGCCTCAGGAGTGACCCAGCATCATACCCACCAAATTTGGTAAAAATCGGTGTTTGGCGTTTAAGAGATATAACGGTCCCATATTTGCAGCGCCCCCTAGTGGTCAACATTAACCAAATTTGGCTCCTATCCCCACAGTCACATGCCAACCAATGATCTCAGAATTGGTGTCGTTAGCATTTATTTTGACCTAGATATGCAACTGTTCGCGTTTTTATAACTAGCTAGAAAATTTTATTCGTCAATAATTTGTACATATTTTGACCGAACAAAATTCTTTTGATAACTTTAGATAATGTCTAGCTGACGAACATACGTGCCGAATTTCACAGTGATCGGACAAAACCCCAAGGAGGAGTTTGAAAAAGTAGGTTTTCGAGTTTTCGCAATTTCCTGAAAAAAAATTATAGGCGGAAATGGGCGTGGCCAAGCCCAGGTGATTCTGGACCATTCAGGGAATCTGTGGATATGAGGCTTTTGAAAGTGTGACAAACGGTTTGGGAGTTATAGGCAAAAACGCGTTTCCCTTGTTATAGCGCCCCCTGCTGGTGGACATATCTGATTTTTTGCGTCTGAGGTCCCTGCTGGGTTCTGGACCAACCCTCCAAATTGCACCGCCCTCCCTTGCACGGTTTAGCCTGCAGCACCACTTTTACCAACGGAAAAATAAAAATAATCACGATAATAATAAAAATCTGAACAAAAACAATAGGGTTCCCAGCACCGCTGGTCCTGGGAAACGCGTATGCTTGCATATGCGTCCCCAGGCCCCGCGGGCTTGGCCCCCTAATAATAGTGAACTATAAAAATCTGAACAATTACAATAGGGTTCCCAGCACCGCTGGTCCTGGGAAACGCGTATGCTTGCATACGCGTCCCCCAGGCCCCGCGGGCTTGGCCCCCTAATAACTAGAACTGCAAGCAGTTATGAACGGGGGCCAAGCCTCCCGCGCTACTCGGCCCCTGTGCGTCGCGGAGCCCACGCAACGCGAACGGCTCCGTTTCGTCACCGGGAGGCACACCGCCAAGATCTGCTATTGAACACTGGGTCGAGCAAGGCTGCCCTCTCTCTCCATTGCTCTTATTGCAATGGGAAGAGCAGTGTGAAAAGCTGAATATGTTTGTTGTAAGAAGTCACGCCCACTTTGAGCAAACATGACTAAACTTGACAGGCGGCTTCGGGAGCGACTGCACATGGCGCTTGCTGAATTTCGTGCGAATCTGAGCAACTTTTGTATTGCTTGATTTTTCTCAGTTTATAGCGCCCCCTTTTGACCAATTTGCACCAAATTTGGTACAGAGCCTCTGGTTGACCTCTGAAACAAGTGTTTTGAGTTTTATGTCGATAACTTGTACTTGGACAAAAATATGCAACAGTATGTGTTTTTTAGGTAGCAGAAAAAATTGTTTATTTATAAGTACCGCATTTTTTGGAGTAGCAAAATTCTTTTGAAAAGTTATGATGAGGCACATCTGGAGATTGTGTGTGCAAAGTTTCGTGCAGATGGAGCGTAAACCCTAGGAGGAGTTCGAAAAAGTAGGTTTTTGACGTGTAGTGACTTACAAAGAAAAATGTACTGTGGGAGTGGGCGTGGCCTATGTCAAAAGATGCGGCTGTATTCAGGAAACACGTGGATATAAAGATTATTAAGATGTGATTAAAAATGTGGAAGTTACAGGCCAAAATGCGTTTGCGTCCGTTACAGCGCCACCTAGTGGAGTAGATGCACAATTTTTGGTATGTTTGGTCTGTGTCCTATTCTATATATACCCTGTAAATATATACCCTGCCCTCAGCATAATACTTGAGCTGAAATAAATGTGTGTTGTTTATGTCGTAATAAGCCACGCCCACTTTGACCAGTCGTGATTACCTTCAAGAAATGACCTCAGGAGTGACCCAGAATCATGGCCACCAAATGTAGTAAAAATCGGTGTTGCCATTTAAGAGATATAATGTTCCCACACTTGTAGTGCCCCCTAGTGGAGAAAATGAGCCAAATTTGGCTCATAGCCCCACAGTCACATGGCAACCAAGGATCTCAGATTTGGTGTCATTAGCATTAACTTTGACTGAGTTATGCAACTGTTCGCGTTTTTATAGCTAGGTAGTATAGTTTATTCGTTAATAATTTGCACATACTTTGACAGAACGAAATTCTTTTTGTATCTTTAGATCAGATCCCTCTGAAGAGCGTACGTGCCAAATTTCAGACAGTTTTGACAAAACCCCAAGGAGGAGTTAGAAAAAGTAGGTTTTGAAGTTTTTGCGATTTCCTGAAAAAAAATTATAGGCGGAAATGGGCGTGGCCTAGCCCAGGTGATTCAGGGCTATTCAGGGAATCTGGGGATATGAGGCTTTTGAATGTGCGTCATACGGTGTGGGAGTTATAGGCCAAAACATGTTTCCCTTGGTAATAGCGCCACCTGCTGGCGGACATATGTGAATTTTTGCACCTGAGGTAAGTGCAGGGGTCTGGACCAACCCTCCAAATTGCACCGCCCTCCCTTGCACGGTTTAGACTGCAGCACCACTTTTACCAACGGAAAAATAAAAATAATAATAACTAGAACTGCAAGCAGTTATCAACGGGGGCCAAGCCTCCAGCGCGACTCGGCCCCGGGCGTCGTGGAGCCCACGCAACGCAAATGGCTCTATTTCATTACCAGGAGGCACACCGCCAAGATCTGCTATCGAACGTGGGGTCGCACAAGGCTGCCCTGTCTTTCAATTCCTCTTATTGTAATGGGAAGAGCAGTGTGAGAGGCTGAATATGTTTGTTGTAAGAAGTCACGCCCACTTTGACCAAACATCACTAAACATTACAGACGGCCTCGGGAGAGAGTCCACATGGTGCTTGCCGAATTTCGTGCGAATCTGAGCAACTTTTGTGTCGCTTGATTTTTCTCTGTTTATAGCGCCCTCTGTTGTCCAATTTGCGCCAAATTTGGCACAGAGCCTGTGGTTGACCTCTGAAACAAGTGATTTGAGTTTCATGTCGATAGCTTTTACTTTGACAAAAATATGTAACGGTATGTGTTTTTTAGCTAGCAGAAAAAATTGCGTATTTATAAATAGCGCATGTTTTGGAGTAGCAAAATTCTTTTGATAACTTTTGATCAGGCAAGTCTGGAGATTGTATGTGCAAAGTTTTGTGCAGATGGAGCGTAAACCCTAGGAGGAGTTTGAAAAAGTAGGTTTTAGACCTGTAGTGACTTACAAAGAGAAATATGCTGTGGGAGTGGGCGTGGCCTATGTCAGAAGATGCGGATCTATTCAGGGAACACGTGGATATAAAGTTTATGAAGATGTGATTAAAAATGTGGAAGTTACAGGCCAAAATGCGTTTGCGTCCGTTACAGCGCCACCTAGTGGAGTAGATGCACAATTTTTGGTGTGGGTGGTCTGTGTCCTATTCTATATAAACCATGTAAATTTCACAGTCCTCAGCATAATACTTGAGCTGAAATAAATGTTTGTTGTTTATCTCGTAATAAGCCACGCCCACTTTGACCAGTCGGGATTACCTTCAAGATATGGCCTCAGGAGTGACCCAACATCATGCCCACCAAATTTCGTAAATATCGGTGTTTCCGTTTAAGAGATATAACGTTCCCATATTTGCAGCGCCCCCTAGTGGCCAACATTAGCCAAATTTGGCTCATAGCCCCACAGACACATGCCAACCAAGGATCTCAGAATTGGTGTCGTTAGCATTTACTTTGACCGAGTTATGCAAGTGTTCGTGTTTTTTTAGCTAGCTAGAAAATTTTATTCGTTAATAATTTGCGCATATTTTGACCAAACAAAATTCTTTTGATAACTTTAGATGAGGTCCAGCTGACAAACATACGTGCCAAATTTCACACTGATCGGACCAAACCCCAAGGAGGAGTTCGAAGAAGTAGGTTTTCGAGTTTTTGCGTTTTTGCGGAAAAAAATTATAGGCGGAAATGGGCGTGGCCTAGCCCAGGTGATTCAGGGCTATTCAGGGAATCTGGGGGTATGAGGCTTTTGAATGTGCGATATTCGATGTGGGAGTTATAGGCCAAAAGGTGTTTCCCTTGGTTATAGCGCCACCTGCTGGCAGACATATGTGAATTTTTGTGCCTGAGGTACGTGCAGGGGTCTGGACCAACCCTCCAAATTGCACCGCCCTCCCATGTACGGTTTAGCCTGCAGCACCACTTTTATCAACGGAAAAATAAAAATAAGGAAAAAAAAAATAAAAATCTGAACAAAAACAATAGGGTTCCCAGCACCGCTGGTCCTGGGAAACGCGTATGCTTGCATACGCGTCCCCCAGGCCCCGCGGGCTTGGCCCCCTAATAATAACTAGAACTGCAAGCAGTTATGAACGGGGGCCAAGCCTCCCGCGCGACTCGGCCCCCGGGCGTCGCGGAGCCCACGTAACACAGAGGGCTCTATTTTGTTACCAGGAGGCACACCGCCAAGATCTGCTATTGAACGTGGGGTCGAAGGAGGCTGCAATGGGAAAAGTACTGCAAGTGTCAAAGGCAGAATATGTTTGTTGTAACAAGTCACGCCCACTTTGACCAAACATCACTAAACTTTATGGCTGGGCTCGGGAGGGACTCCAGATCGTGCTGGGCAAATTTCGTGCGAATCCGAGCAATTTTTTTGTCGCTTAATGTTTCTCTGTTTATAGCGCCCCCTGTTGCCCAATTTGCACCAAATTTGGCACAGCGCCTCTGGTTGACCTCTGCAACAAGTGATTTGAGTTTCATGTTGATAGCTTTTATTTTGACAAAAAAATGCAACGGTATGTGTTTTGTAGCTAGCAGAAAAAAATGTTTATTTATAAGTACCGCGTTTTCTGGAGTGGCAAAATTCTTTTGATAACTTTTGATCAGGCAAGTCTGGAGATTGTGTGTGCAAAGTTTTGTGCAGATGGAGAGTACAACCTAGGAGGGGTTCGAAAAAGTAGGTTTTTGACGTGTAGCGATTTACGATGAGAAATATGCTGTAGGAGTGGGCGTGGCCTATGTCAGAAGATGCGGATCTATGTAGGGAACACGGGGATATAAGGTGTATGAAGATGTGATTTAAAATGTGGAAGTTACAGGTCAAAATTCGTTTGCGTCCGTTACAGCGCCACCTAGTGGAGTGGAAGCGCAATTTTTGGGATGGTTGTTCTGTGTCCTGTTCTATATATACCCTGTAAATTTCATGGCCCTCAGCATAATACTTAACCTGAAATAAATGTTTGTTGTTTGTCTTGTAATAAGCCACGCCCACTTTGACCAATCGTGATTATCTTCAAGATAAGTCCTCAGGAGTGACCCAGCATCATGCCCACCAAATTTGGTAAAAATCAGTGTTGCCGTTCAAGAGATATAACGTTCCCGTATTTGCAGCGCCCCCTAGTGGCCAACATAAGCCAAATTTGGCTCATACCCCCACAGTCACATGCCAGCCAAGGATCTCAGAAATGGTGTCATTAGCATTTATTTTGACCGAGATATGCAACTGTTCGCGTTTTTATAGCTAGCTAGAAAATTTTATTCGTTAATAATTTGCGCATATTTTGACAGAACAAAATTCTTTTGATAACTTTAGATGAGGTCGAGCTGACGAACGTACGTGCCAAATTTCACAGTGATGGGAGCAAACCCCAAGGAGGAGTTAGAAAAAGTGGGTTTTGGAGTTTTTGCGATTTTCTGGAAAAAAATTATAGGCGGAAATGGGCGTGGCCTAGCCCAGGAGATTCAGGGCAAATCAGGGAATCTGGAGATATGAGGTTTTTGAATGTGCGACATAGGGTGTGGGAGTTATAAGCCAAAAGGTGTTTTCCTTTGTTATAGCGCCACCTGCTGGCGGACATATGTCAGGTGTTGCGTCTGAGGTCCCTGCAGGGGTGTGGACCAACCCTCCAAATTGCACCGCCCTCCCATGCACGGTTTTAGCCTGCAGCACCGCTTTTACCAACGGAAAAATAAAAATAACTAGAACTGCAAGCAGTTATCAACGGGGGCCAAGCCTCCTGCGCGACTCGGCCCTCGGGCGTCGCGTAGCCCACGTAATGCGAATGGCTCTATTTCGGTACCGGAAGGTACGTCGCCAAGATTTGCTATCGAACATGAGGTCAAACAAGGCTGCCCTCTCTCTCCATTGCTCTTATTGTAATGGGAAGAGCACTGGAAGCTCTGTATTATTGCTGAATATGTTTGTTGTAAGAAGTCACGCCCACTTTGACCAAACATAACAAAACTTTACGACCCGGCTCGGGAGCGACTCCAGATCACGCTCTCCGAATTTTATGCGAATCTGAGCAACTTTTGTGTCGCTTGATATTACCGTGTTTATAGCGCCCCCTGTTGCCCAATTTGCACCAAATTGGGTACAGAGCCTCTGGTTGACCTCAGAACCAAGTGACTTGAGGTTCATGTCGATAGCATTTATTTTGACAAAAATATGTAACAGTATGTGTTTTTTAGCTAGCAGGAAAAATTACTTATTTATACGTATTGCATTTTTTGGAGTAGCAAAATTCTTTTGATAACTTTTGATCAGGCCTGTCTGGAGATTGTGTGTGCAAAGTTTCGTGCAGATGGAGCGTTAACCCTAGGAGGAGTTCGAAAAAGTAGGTTTTTGACGTGTAGCGACTTACAAAGAGAAATATGCTGTGGGAGTGGGCGTGGCCTATGTCAAAAGATGCGGATCTATTCAGGGAACACGTGGATATAAAGTTTATGAAGATGTGATTAAAAATGTGGAAGTTACAGGCCAAAACGCGTTTGCGTCCGTTACAGCGCCACCTAGTGGAGTAGATGCACAATTTTTTGTGTGGGTGGTCTGTGTCCTATTCTATATATATTTTGTAAATTTCTCAGCCCTCAGCATAATACTTGAGCTGAAATAAAGATTTGTTGTTTATCTCGCAATAAGCCACGCCCACTTTGACCAGTCGTGATTACCTTCAAGATTTCGCCTGAGGAGTGACCCAGCATCATGCCCACTAAATTTGGTAAAAATCGGTATTGGCGTTTAAGAGATATAACGTTCCCATATTTTGTAGCGCCCCCTAGTGGCCAACATTGGCCAAATTTGGCTCATATCCCCACAGTCACATGCCAACCAAGGATCTCAGATTTGGTGTCATTAGCATTTACTTTGACCGAGTTATGCAACTGTTCGTGTTTTTATAGCTAGCTAGAAAAATGTATTCGTTAATAATTTGCGCATATTTTGACGGAACAAAATTCTTTTGATAACTTTAGATCAGGTCCAGGTGATGAACGTACGTGCCAAATTTCACACTGATGGGACCAAACCCCAAGGAGGAGTTCGAAAAAGTAGGTTTTCCAATTTTTGCGATTTCCTGAAAAAAAATTATAGGCGGAAATGGGCGTGGCCTGGCCCAGGAGATTCAGGGCAACGCAGGGAATCTGGGGATATGAGGATTTTGAAGGTGCGACATACGGTGTGGGAGTTATGGACCAAAACGTGTTTTCCTTGGTTATAGCGCCACCTGCTGGCGGACATATGTCAATTTTTGCGTCTGAGGTCCCTGCAGGCGTCTGGACCAACCCTCCAAATTGCACCGCCCTCCCATGCACGGTTTAGGCTGCAGTACCACTTTTACCGGGGGAAAAATAAAAATAATAATAATAGAGAAAAAAAATAAAAATCCGAACAAAAACAATAGGGTTCCCAGCACCGCTGGTCCTGGGAAACGCGTATGCTTGTGCATACGCGTCCCCCAGGCCCCGCGGGCTTGGCCCCCTAATAATAATAGTGAACTATAAAAATCCGAACAAAAACAGTAGGGTTCCCAGCACCGCTGGTCCTGGGAAACGCGTATGCTTGTGCATACGCGTCCCCCAGGCCCCGCGGGCTTGGCCCCCTAATAATAGTGAACTATAAAAATCCGAACAAAAACAATAGGGTTCCCAGCACCGCTGGTCCTGGGAAACGCGTATGCTTGTGCATACGCGTCCCCCAGGCCCCGCGGGCTTGGCCCCCTAATAAAAATAACTAGAACTGCAAGCAGTTATGAACGGGGGCCAAGCCTCCCGCGCGACTCGGCCCCTGTGCGTCGCGGAGACCACGCAACGCGAACGGCTCCGTTTCGTGACCGGGAGGCACACCGCCAAGATCTGCTATCGAACACTGGGTCGAGCAAGGCTGCCCTCTCTGTCCGTTGCTCTTATTGTAATGGGAAGAGCAGTGTGAAAGGCTGAATATGTTTGCTGTAAGAAGTCACGCCCACTTTGACCAAACATCACTAAACTTTACAGGCGGCCTCAGGAGCGAGTCCACATGGCGCTCGCCAAATTTCGTGCGAATCTGAGCAACTTTTTGTATGGCTTGATCTTTCTCTGTTTATAGCGCCCCCTTTCGACCAACTTGCACCAATTTTGGTACAGAGCCTCTGGTTGACATCTGAAACAAGTGATTTGAGTTTCATGTCGATAGCTTTTACTTGGACAAAAATATGCAACAGTATGTGTTTTTTAGCTAGCGGAAAAAATTGTTTATTTATAAGTACCGCATTTTTTGGAGTAGCAAAATTCTTTTGAAAACTTTTGATGAGGCACATCTGGAGATTGTGTGTGCAAAGTTTCGTGTGGATGGAACGTCAACTCTAGGAGGAGTTCAAAAAAGTAGGTTTTTGACGTATAGCAACTTACAAAGAGAAATATGCTTTGGGAGTGGGCGTGGCCTATGTCAAAAGATGCGGCTCCATTCAGGGAAGACGTGGATACAAAGTTTATGAAGATGTGATTAAAAATGTGGAAGTTACAGGCCAAAATGCGTTTGCGTCCATTACAGCGCCACCTAGTGGAGTAGACGCACAATTTTTGGTGTGGGTGGTCTGTATCCTATTTTATATATACCCTGTGAATTTCAGAGCCCTCAGCGTAATACTTGAGCTTAAATAAATGTTTGTTGTTTATCTCGTAATAAGCCACGCCCACTTTGACCAGTGGGAATTACCTTCAAGGTATGGCCTCAGGAGTCACCCAGCATCATACCCACCGAATTTCGTAAAAGTCGGTGTTGCTGTTTAAGAGATATAACGTTCCCATGTTTGCAGCGCCCCCTAGTGGCCGAAATCAGCCAAATTTGGCTCATAGCCCCACAGTCACATGGCAACCAAGGATCTCAGATTTGGTGTCATTAGCATTAACTTTGACCGAGTTATGCAACTGTTCACGTTTTTATAGCTTGCTAGAAAAGTTTATTCGTTAATTTTTTGCGCATACTTTGACAGAACGAAATTCTTTTGATATCTTTAGATCAGATCCCTCTGAAGAGCATACGTGCCAAATTTGACAGTGATCGGACCAAATCACAAGGAGGAGTTTGAAAAAGTAGGTTTTTGAGTTTTTGTGATTTCCTGAAAAAAAATTATAGGCGGAAATGGGCGTGGCCTAGCCCAGGTGATTCAGGGCAAATCAGGGAATCTGTGGATATGAGGCTTTGAATGTGCGACATAGAATGTGGGAGTTATAGGCCAAAATGTGTTTCCCTTGGTTATAGCGCCACCTGCTGGCGGACATATGTGAATTTTTGCGCCTGAGGTCCGTGCAGGGGTCTGGACTAACCCTCCAAATTGCACCACCCTCCCTTGCACGGTTTAGCCTGCAGCACTACTTTTACCCGTGGAAGAATAAAAATAATAAGAACTAGAACTGCAAGCAGTTATGAAAGGGGGCCAAGCCCCCCCGTGCCACTCGGCCCCCAGCGGGATACCAGCCGACGTTTCGCCTGCGGTATTGTAATTGTAACAGGAAGAGCAGTGGAAGTGTGAAAGGCTGGCCTGAGGAGTGAGTCCACATCATGCTCATCAAATGTGGTGCGAGTCTGATCAACTTTCGTGTCGCTTTATGTTTTTTCTTCTGTTATAGCGCCACCTAGTGGAGTAGACATGCAATTTTTGGTACGGGAGGTCTGTGTGCTATTATACATATACCCTGAGAATTTCAGAGCCCTCGGCATAATACTTCAGCTGAAATAAATGTTTGTTGTTTATCGCGTCATAAGCCACGCCTACTTTTACCAGTCGCGCTAAACTTTAAGATGTGGCCTCAGGAGGCACCCCATATTGTGCTCACCGAATTTCGTGCAAATCCGATCAGCTTTCATGTCACTTAATGTTTCTGTGTTTATAGCGCCCCCTATCAGCCAATGTGCGGCAAATTTGGCCCAGAGCCTCTGGACGATGTCTGAAACAAGTGACTTGAGTTTGACATCGATAGCCTTTACTTTGACAAAAATATGCAACAGTATGTGTCTTTTAGCTAGCAGAAAAAATTGTTTATTTATAACGACTGCGTTTTTTGGAGTAGCAAAATTCTTTTGATAAGTTTTTGATCAGGCAAGTCTGGAGATTGTGTGTGCAAAGTTTCGTGCAGATAGAGCTTAAACCCTAGGAGGAGTTCGAAAAAGAAGGGTTTTGACGTGTACCAACTTATGACTAGAAATATGCAGTGGAAGTGGGCGTGGCCTATGTCCTACGATGCGGGTCTATCTGGGGAACACGTGGATATGAAGATTACAAAGATGTGACTTAGAATGTGGAAGTTACAGGCCAAAACGCATTTGCGTCCGTTATAGCGCCACCTAGTGGAGTAGATGCAGAATTTTTGGTATGGGCAGGTTGTGTGCTATTCTACATATACCCTGTGAATTTCAAAGCTTTCAGCATAATACTTCAGCTGAAATAAATGCTTGTTGTGTATCGCGTCATAAGCCACGCCCACTTCGACCAATCGCGATTATCTTCAAGATATCGCCTCAGGAGTGACCCAGCATGGTAGCCAACAAATTTCGTTAAAATCGGTGATGCTGTTCAAGAGATATAACGTTGCCATATTTGCAGCGCCCCCTAGTGGCTAAAATTATCCAAATTTTGCTGATAGACTCTCAGTCACATGCCAAACAAGGATCTCAGGTTTGGTGTCATTAGCATGTATTTTGACCGAGATATGCAACAGTTTGCGTTTTTATAGCTAGGTAGAAAAATTCATTCGTTAATAATTAGCGGATTTTTTGACCGAACGAAATTCTTTTGATATCTTTAGATCAGGTCCAACTGTAGACTCTACACACCAAGTTTCACGCTGATTGGACAGAACCCCAAGGAGGAGTTTGAAAAAGTAGGTTTTCCAGTTTTCACAATGTAGCGAAAAAAAATTATAGGCGGAAATGGGCGTGGCCTAGCCCAGGTTATTCACTGCTATTCAAGAAATCTGGGGATATGAGGTTTTTGCATGTGTGACATACGGTGTGGGAGTTATAGGCCCAAACGTGTTTTCCTTGGTTATAGCGCCACCTAGTGGCGGACATAAGTGAGTTTTTGCGTCTGAGGTACGTGCAGGGGTCTGGACCAACCCTCCCCAAAATTTCACCACCCTCCCTTGTACGGTTTAGGCTGCAGCAGGACTTTTATCAACGGAAAAATAATAATAAAAAAAAAGAAGAAAAATAAAAATCCGAACAAAAACAATAGGGTTCCCAGCACCGCTGGTGCTGGGAAACGCGTCTGCTTTGCAGTCGCGTTCCCCAGCCCCCGCGGGCTTGGCCCCCTAACTAGAACTGCAAGCAGTTATGAACGGGGGCCAAGCCTCCCGCGCGACTTGGCCCCCGTGCATCGCGGACCCCATGCAACGCGAACGGCTCCGTTTCGTCACTGGGAGGCACACCGTGAAGATCTGCTATCAAACGCTGGGTCGAACAAGGCTGCCCTCTCTCTCCATTGCTCTTATTGCAATGGGAAGAGCAGTGTGAAAGGCTCAATATGTTTTGTTGTAAGAAGTCAGGCCCACTTTGACCAAACATCACTAAACTTTACAGACGGCCTCGGGAGCGAGTCCACATGGCGCTTGCCGAATTTCGTGTGAATCTGAGCAACTTTTGTGTCGCTTGATTTTTCTCAGTTTATAGCACCCCCTGTTGGCCAATTTGCACCAAATTTGATACAGAGCCTCTGGTTGACCTCTGAAACAAATGATTTGAGTTTGATGTTGATAGCTTTTACTTTGACTGAAATATGCAACGGTATGTGTTTTTTAGCTAGGAGAAAAAATTGTTTATTTATAAGTACCACATTTTTTGGAGTAGCAAAATTCTTTTGATAACTTTTGATCAGGCAAGTCTGGAGATAGTGTGTGCAAAGTTTTGTGGAGATGGAGTGTACATCCTAGGTGGAGTTCGAAAAAGTAGGTTTTTGACATGTAGCGACTTACAAAGAGAAATCTGCTGTGGGAGTGGGCGTGGCCTATGTCAGAAGATGCGACTCTATGTAGGGAACACGTGGATATAAAGTTTATGAAGATGTGATTTAAAATGTGGAAGTTACAGGCTAAAATGCGTTTTCATCCGTTACAGCGCCACCTAGTGGAGTAGATGCACAATTTTTGGTATGGGTGGTCTGTGTCCTATTCTATATATACCCTGTAAATTTCACAGCCCTCAGCATAATACTTGAGCTGAAATAAATGTTTGTTGTTTATCTTGAAATAAGCCACGCCCACTTTGACCAGTCATGATTACCTTCAAGGTATGGGCTCAGGAGTGACCCAGCATCATACCCACCAAGTTTTGTAAAAATCGGTGTTTCCGTTTAAGAGATATGATGTTGCCATATTTGCAGCGCCCCCTAGTGGCCAACATCAACTAAATTTGGCTCATTCCTTCACAGTCACAGGCCAATCAAAGATCTCAGAGTTGGTGTCGTTAGCCTTTGTTTTGACCGAGATATGCAACTGTTCGTGTTTTTATAGCTAGCTAGAAAAATTTATTCGTTAATAATTTGCGCATACTTTGGCGGAACAAAATTCTTTTGATAACTTTAGATCAGATCCCTCTCAAGACTGTACGTGTCAATTTTCCCACTGATCGGACAAAAACCCCAAGGAGGAGTTCGAAAAAGTGGGTTTTCCAGTTTTCGCGATGTAGCAAAAAAATAATTATAGGCGGAAATGGGCGTGGCCTAGGCCAGGTGATTCAGGGCAATTCAGGGAATCTGTGGATATGAGGCTTTTGAATGTGCGACAAACGGTTTGGGAGTTATAGGCCAAAAGATGTTTCCCTTGGTTATAGCGCCACCTGCTGGTGAACATATGTCAATTTTTGCGCCTGAGGTACGTGCAGGGGTCTGGACCAACCGTCCAAATTGCACCGCCCTCCCTTGCACGGTTTAGCCTGCAGCACCACTTTTAGCGGTGGAAAAATAAAAATAATAACGATAAAAATCTGAACAAAAACAATAGGGTTCCCAGCACCGCTGGTCCTGGGAAACGCGTATGCTTGCATACGCGTCCCCCAGGCCCCGCGGGCTTGGCCCCCTAACTAGAACTGCAAGCAGTTATGAACGGGGGCCAAGCCTCCCGTGCGACTCGGCCCCTGTGCGTCGCGGAGCCCACGCAACGCGAACGGCTCCGTTTCGTCACCGGGAGTCACACCGCCAAGATCTGCGATCGAACACTGGGTCGAGCAAGGCTGCCCTCTCTGTCCGTTGCTCTTATTGTAATGGGAAGAGCAGTGTGAAAGGCTGAATATGTTTGCTGTAAGAAGTGACGCCCACTTTGACCAAACATCACTAAACTTTACAGGGGGCCTCGGGAGGGAGTCCACATGGCGCTCGCCAAATTTCGTGCGAATCTGAGCAACTTTTGTATCGCTTGATTTTTCTCAGTTTATAGCGCCCCCTGTTGCCCAATTTGCACCAAATTTGGTACAGAGCCTCTGGTTGACCTCAGAAACAAGTGATTTGAGTGTCATGTCGATAGCTTTTACTTGGACAAAAATATGCAACAGTATGTGTTTTTTAGCTAGCAGAAAAAATTGTTTATTTCTAAGTACGGCATTTTTTGGAGTAGCAAAATTCTTTTGAAAACTTTTGATCAGGCATATCTGGAGATTGTTTGTGCAAAGTTTCGTGTGGATGGAACGTAAACTGTAGGAGGAGTTTAAAAAAGTAGGATTTTGATGTGTAGCGACTTACAAAGAGAAATATGCTGTGGGAGTGGGCGTGGCCTATGTCAAAAGATGCGGCTTTATTTAGGGAACACGTGGATATGAAGTTTATGAGGATGTGATTAAAAATGTGGAAGTTACAGGCCAAAATGCGTTTGCGTCCATTACAGCGCCACCTAGTGGAGTAGACGCACAATTTTTGGTATGGGTGGTCTGTGTCCTATTCTATATATACCCTGTAAATTTCACAGCCCTCAGCATAACACTTGAGCTTAAATAAATGTTTCTTGTTTATCTAGTAATAAGCCACGGCCACTTTGACCAGTCGGGATTACCTTCAAGGTATGGCCTCAGGAGTGGCCCAGCATCAAACCCACCAAATTTGGTAAGAATCGGTGTTGTCGTTTAAGAGATATAACGTTCCCATGTTTGCAGCGCCCCCTAGTGGCCGAAATCAGGCAAATTTGGCTCATAGCACCACAGTCACATGGCAACCAAGGATCTCAGATTTGGTGTCATTAGCATTTACTTTGACCCAGTTATGCAACTGTTCGCGTTTTTTATAGCTAGCTGGAAAAGTTTATTCGTTAATAATTTGCGCATATTTTGACAAAACGAAATTCTTTTGATATCTTGAGATCAGATCCCTTTGAAGACGGTACGTGCCAAATGTCAGACAGTTTGGACAAAACCCCAAGGAGGAGTTTGAAAAAGTAGGTTTTCCAGTTTTTGCAATTTCCTGAAAAAAAATTATAGGCGGAAATGGGCGTGGCCTAGCCCAGGTGATTTAGGGCAATTCAGGGATTGTGACGATATGAGGCTTTTGAATGTGCGACGAACGGTTTGGGAGTTATAGGCGAAAACGCGTTTCCCTTGTTGTAGCGCCCCCTGCTGGTGGACATATCTGATTTTTTGGGTCTGAGGTCCCTGCAGGGGTCTGGACCAACCCTCCAAATTGCACCGCCCTCCCTTGCACGGTTTAGCCTGCAGCACCACTTTTATCAACGGAAGAATAAAAATAAAAACTATAATAACTAGAACTGCAAGCAGTTATGAACGGGGGCCAAGCCTCCCGCGCGACTCGGCCCCGGGCGTTGCGGAGCCCACGCAATGCAAATGGCTCTATTTCGTTACCAGGAGGCACACCGCCAAGATCTGCTATCGAACGTGGGGTCGCACAAGGCTGCCCTCTCTTTCAATTCCTCCTATTGTAATGGGAAGAGCAGTGTGAGAGGCTGAATATGTTTGTTGTAACAAGTCACGCCGACTTTGACCAAACATCACTAAACTTTACATCCGTCGTCGGGAGAGAGTCCACATTGTGCTCGCCAAATTTTGTGCGAATCTGAGCAACTTTTGTGTGTCGCTTGATTTTTCTCAGTTTATAGCGCCCCCTGTTGGCCAATTTGCGCCTAATTTGGCACAGAGTCTCTGGTTGACCTCTGAAACAAGTAATTTGAGTTTCATGTCCATAGCTTTTACTTTGACAAAAATATGCAACGGTATGTGTTTTTTATCTAGCAGAAAAAAATGCGTATTTATAAATAGCGCATGTTTTGGAGTAGCAAAATTCTTTTGATAACTTTTGATCAGGCAAGTCTGGAGATTGTACGTGCAAAGTTTCGTGCAGATGGAGCGTAAACCCTAGGAAGAGTTCTAAAAAGTAGGTTTTAGACCTGTAGTGACTTACAAAGTGAAATATGCTGTAGGAGTGGGCGTGGCCTATGTCAAAAGATGCGGCTTTATTGAGGGAACACGTGGAAATAAAGTTTGCGAAGATGTGATTTAAAATGTGGAAGTTACAGGCCGAAATGCGTTTGCGTCCGTTGTGGCGCCACCTAGTGGAGTAGAGGCACAATTTTTGGTAGGGTTGTTCTGTGTCCTATTCTATATATACCCTGTAAATTTCACAGCCCTCAGCATAATACTTGAGCTGAAATAAATGTTTGTTGTTTATCGCATAATAAGCCACGCCCACTTTGACCAGTCGCGATTAACTTCGAGATATGGCCTCAGGAGTGACACAGCATCATACACACCAAATTTCGTAAAAATCGGTGTTGCCGATTAAGAGATATAAATGTTCCATATTTGCAGCGCCCCCTAGTGGCAAACATTAGCCAAATTTGGCTCACACACCCACAGCCACATGACAACCAAGGATCTCAGATTTGGTGTTGTTAGCATTTACTTTGACCAAGTTATGATACTGTTCATGTTTTTATAGCTAGCTAGGAAATTTTATTCGTTAATAATTTGCGCATATTTTGAAAGAACAAAATTCTTTTGATAACTTTAGATTGGGTCCAGCTGATGAAGATATGTGCCAAATTTCACACTGATCGGACAAAACCCCAAGGAGGAGTTCGAAAAAGTAGGTTTTCGAGTTTTCGCAATTTCCTGAAAAAAAATTATAGGCGGAAATGGGCGTGGCCTAGCCCAGGTGATTCAGGACAATTCAGGGAATCTGTGGATATGAGGCTTTTGAAATTGTGACAAACGGTTTGGGAGTTATAGGCAAAAACGCGTTTCCCTTGTTATAGCGCCCCCTGCTGGTGGACATATCTGATTTTTTGCGTCTGAGGTCCCTGCTGGGGTCTGGACCAACCCTCCAAATTGCACCGCCCTCCCTTGCACGGTTTAGCCTGCAGCACCACTTTTACCAACGGAAAAATAAAAATAATCACGATAATAATAAAAATCTGAACAAAAACAATAGGGTTCCCAGCACCGCTGGTCCTGGGAAACGCGTATGCTTGCATATGCGTCCCCCAGGCCCCGCGGGCTTGGCCCCCTAATAACTAGAACTGCAAGCAGTTATGAACGGGGGCCAAGCCTCCCGCGTGACTCGGCCCCCGGGCGTCGCGGAGCACACGCAACGCAAACGGCTCTGTTTCGTGAGCGGCAGGCACATCCCCGAGACTTGCAGTCGAACGTGTGCTCAAACAAGGCTGCCCTCTCTCTCCATTCCTGTTATTGTAATGGGAAGAGCACTGGAAGCTCTGTATTATTCCTGAACATGTTTGTTGTAACAAGTCACGCCCACTTTGACCAAACAGTACATAACTTTACGGCCGGCCTCAGGAGGGAATCCACATCAAGCTCACCAAATTTCGTGCAAATCCGATGAACTTTTATGTCACTTGATATTTCTCTGTTTATAGCGCCCCCTATCGGTCAATTTGCGCAAATTTGGGCACATAGCCTCTGGTTGACCTCTGAAACGTGGGGACTGAGTTTGATGTTGATAGCTTTTACTTTGACAAAAATATGCAACAGTATGTGTTTTTTAGCTAGCGGAAAAAAATTGTTTATTTATAAGTACCATGTTTTTTGGAGTAGCAAAATTCTTTTGATAACTTTTGATGAGGCACGTCTGGAGATTGTGTGTGCAAAGTTTCGTGCAGATGGAGCGTACACCCTGGGAGGAGTTCGAAAAAGTAGGTTTTTAACGTGTAGCGACTTACAAAGAGAAATATGCTGTGGGAGTGGGCGTGGCCTATGTCAGAAGATGCGGGTCTACTCAGGGAACATGTGGATATAAAGTTTATGAAGATGTGATTTAAAATCTGGAAGTTACAGGCCAAAATTCATTTGGGTCCGTTACAGCGCCACCTAGTGGAGTAGATGGACAATTTTTGGTATGGCTATTCTGTGTGCTGTTCTATATATACCCTGTAAATTTCACAGCCCTCAGCATAATACTTGAGCTGAAATAAATGTTCGTTTTTTGTCTTGTAATAAGCCACGCCCACTTTGACCAGTCGTGATTACCTTGGAGATATGGCCTCAGGAGTGACACAGCATCATACCCACCAAATTTCATAATAATCGGTGTTGCTGTTTAAGAGATATAAATGTTCCATATTTGCAGCGCCCCCTAGTGGCCAACATTAGCCAAATTTAGCTCACATACCCACAGCCACATGCCAACCTAGGATCTCAGATTTGGTGTCGTTAGGATTTATTTTGACCGAGATATCCAACTGTTCGCGTTTTTATAGCTAGCTAGAAAAATTTATTCGTTAATAATTAGCGCATATGTTGACGGAACGAAATTCTTTTGATAACTTTAGATCAGGACCATCGGAAGACTGTACGTGCCAAATTTCACACTGAACGGATAAAACCCCAAGGAGGAGTTCGAAAAAGTAGGTTTTCCAGTTTTCGCGATTTTGCGGGAAAAAAATTATAGGCGGAAATGGGCGTGGCCTAGCCCAGGTGACTCAGTACTATTGAGGGAATCTGAGGATATGAGGCTTTTGAATGTGCGACATACGGTGTGGGAGTTATAGCCCAAAACGCGTTTCCCTTGTTGTAGCGCCCCCTGCTGGCGGACATATGTGATTTTTTGCGCCTGAGGTACGTGCAGGGGTCTGGACCAACCCTCCAAATTGCACCGCCCTCCCATGCACGGTTTAGCCTGCAGCAACACTTTTAGCGGTGGAAAAATAAAAATAAGGAAGAAGAAAAATAAAAATCTGAACAATTACAATAGGGTTCCCAGCACCGCTGGTCCTGGGAAACGCGTATGCTTGCATACGCGTCCCCCAGGCCCCGCGGGCTTGGCCCCCTAATAACTAGAACTGCAAGCAGTTATGAACGGGGGCCAAGCCTCCCACGCGACTCGGCCCCCGGGCGTCGCGGAGCCCACGCAACGCAAATGGCTCTATGTCGTTACCAGGAGGCACACCGCCAAGATCTGCTATTGAACGTGGGGTCGCACAAGGCTGCCCTCTCTTTCAGTTCCTCTTATTGTAATGGGAAGACCAGTGTGAGAGGCTGAATATGTTTGTTGTAAGAAGTCACGGCCACTTTGACCAAACATCACTAAACTTTATAGCCGGCCTCGGGAGGGAGGCCACATGGCGCTCGCCAAATTTCGTGCGAATCCGAGCAACTTTCGTGTCGCTTGATTTTTCTCTGTTTGTAGCGGCCCCTATTGGCCAATTTGTGCCAAATTTGGCAGAGAGCCTCTGGTTGACCTCTGAAACAAGTGAGTTGAGTTTGATGTTGATAGCTTTTACTTTGACAAAAATATGCAACAGTATGTGTTTTTTAGCTAGCAGAAAAAAATGTTTATTTATACGTAGCGCATTTTTTGGAGTAGCAAAATTCTTTTGATAACTTTTGATCAGGCACGTCTGGAGATTGTGTCTGCAAAGTTTCGTGCGGATGGAGCGTAAACCCTAGGAGGAGTTGGAAAAAGTAGGTTTTTGACATGTAGCGACGTACAAAGAGAAATATGCTGTGGGAGTGGGCGTGGCCTATATCAAAAGATGCAGATCTATTTAGGGAACACGTGGATATAAAGTTTTTGAAGATGTGATTAAAAATGTGGAAGTTACAGGCCAAAATGCATTTGCGTCCATTACAGCGCCACCTAGTGGAGTAGATGCACAATTTTTGGTATGGGTGGTCTGTGAGCTATTCTATATATACCCTGTAAATTTCACAGCCCTCAGCATAACACTTGAGCTGAAATAAATGTTTGTTGTTTATCTCATAATAAGCCACGCCTACTTTGACCAGTCATGATTATCTTCAAGATATGGCCTGAGGAGTGACCCAAGATCATACCCACCAAATTTCGTAAAAATCGGTGTTGCTGTTTTAGAGATATAAATGTCCCATATTTGCAGCGCCCCCTAGTGGTCAACATTAGCCAAATTTTGCTGACACACTCACAGTGACATGCCAAAGAGGGATTTCAGACTTGGTGTCGTTATCATTTATTTTGACCGAGATATGCAATTGTTCGCGTTTTTATAGCTAGCTTGAAAAATTTATTCGTTAATAATTTGCGCATACTGTGATGGATCAAAATTCTTTTGATAACTTTTGGTGAGGTCCATCAGAAGACTGTACGTGCCAAATTTCACACAGATCGGACAAAACCCCAAGGAGGAGTTCGAAAAAGTAGGTTTTCCAGTTTTCGCGATTTTGCGGGAAAAAAATTCTAGGCGGAAATGGGCGTGGCCTAGCCCAGGTGACTCAGTACTATTGAGGGAATCTGTGGATATGAGGCTTTTGAATGTGCGACATACGGTGTGGGAGTTATAGGCCAAAACGCGTTTCCCTTGTTATAGCGCCCCCTGCAGGCGGCCATATGTGATTTTTTGCGCCTGAGGTACGTGCAGGGGTCTGGACCAACCCTCCAAATTGCACCACCCTCCCATGCACGGTTTAGGCCGCAGCACCACTTTTACCAACGGAAGTATAAAAATAATTATAAAAACTTTAACAAAAACAATAGGGTTCCCAGCACCGCTGGTCCTGGGAAACGCGTATGCTTGCATACGCGTCCCCCAGGCCCCGCGGCTTGGCCCCCTAATAACGATAAAAATCCGAACAAAAACAATAGGGTTCCCAGCACCGCTGGTCCTGGGAAACGCGTATGCTTGTGCATACGCGTCCCCCAGGCCCCGCGGGCTTGGCCCCCTAATAACTAGAACTGCAAGCAGTTATGAAAGGGGGCCAAGCCTCCCGCGCGACTCGGCCCCCGGGCGTCGCGGAGCCCACGCAACGCAAACGGCTCTGTTTCGTCACCGGAAGGCACGTCGCCGAGGTTTGCCGTTAAATGTGAGGTCAAACAAGGCTGCCCTGTGTCTCCCTTCCTCTTACTGTAATGGGAAGAGCACTGCAAGTGTCAAAGGCAGAATATGTTTGTTGTGACAAGTCACGCCCACTTTGATCAAACATGACTAAACTTTACGGCCGGCCTCGGGAGAGAATCCAGATCACGCTCCCCGAATTTCGTGCGGATCCAAGCTACTTTTGTGTCGCTTGTTATTACCGTGTTTATAGCGCCCCCTGTTGCCCAATTTGCACCAAATTTGGTACAGAACCTCTGGGTGAGCACTGAAAGAAGTGACTCAAGTTTCATGTTGATACCTTTTACTTTGACAAAAATATGCAACAATATGTGTTTTTTAGCTAGCAGAAAAAAATTGTTTATTTATAAGTACCCGCATTTTTTGGAGTAGCAAAATTCTTTTGATAACTTTTGATCAGGGCCATCTGGAGACTGTATGTGCAAAGTTTCGTGCAGCTGGAGCGTAAACCCTAGGAGGAGTTCGAAAAAGTAGGTTTTTGACGTGTAGCGAATTAGAAAGAGAAATATGTTGTGGAACTGGGCGTGGCCTATGTCATAAGATGCGGCTCTATGCAGGGAACACGTGGATATAAAGTTTATGAAGATGTGATTTAAAATGTGGAAGTTACACACCAAAACGCGTTTGCGTGTGTTATAGCGCCACCTAGTGGATTAGATGCACAATTTTCGGTATGGGCAGTCTGTGTCCTATTCTACATATACCCTGTCAATTTCAGACTTCTCAGCATAATACTTGTGCTGAAATAAACGTTTGTTTTTTATGGCGTCATAAGCCACGCCCACTTTGACCAGTCGCGATTAACTTCAAGATGTGGCCTCAGGACTCATGCAGCATGGTAGCCAGGCAATTTCGTTAAAATCGGTGTTGTCGTTTAAGAGATATAAATGTACCGTATCTGCAGCGCCCCCTAGTGGCTCACATCAGCCAAATTTGGCTCTTAGCCTCACAGTGGCATGCCAACAAAGGATCTGAGGTTTGGTGTTGTTAGCATTTATTTTGACCGAGATGTGCAACAGTTCGCGTTTTTTATAGCTAGCTTGAAAAATTCATTCGTTAATAATTTGTGCATCTTTTTACCGAGCAAAATTCTTTTGATAACTTTAGTTCAGTTACAACTGTAGACTGTAGACGCCAAGTTTGACGCTGATCGGACAAAACCCCAAGGAGGAGTTCGAAAAAGTAGGTTTTCCAGTTTTCGCGATGTAGCGAAAAAAAATTATAGGCGGAAATGGGCGTGGCCTAGCCCAGGTGATGCATCCCTATTCAGGGAATCTGAGGATATGAGGTTTTTGCATGTGTGACATACAGTGTGGGAATTATAGGCCAAAAGGTGTTTTCCTTGGTTATAGCGCCACCTAGTGGCGGACATATGTGAATTTTTGCGTCTGAGGTACGTGCAGGGGTCTGGACCATCCCTCCAAATTGCACCGTCCTCCCTTGTACGGTTTAGGCTGCAGCCGGACTTTTATCAACGGAAGAATAATAAAAAAAAAAAGAAAAAGAAAAATCAGAACAAAAACAATAGGGTTCCCAGCACCGCTGGTGCTGGGAAACGCGTATGCCTTGCATACGCGTTCCCCAGCCCCCGCGGGCTTGGCCCCCTAAAAATCTAAACAATTACAATAGGGTTCCCAGCACCGCTGGTCCTGGGAAACGCGTATGCTTGCATACGCTTCCCCCAGGCCCCGCGGGCTTGGCCCCCTAAAAATCGGAACAATTACAATAGGGTTCCCAGCACCGCTGGTGCTGGGAAACGCGTATGCCTTGCATACGCGTTCCCCAGCCCCCGCGGGCTTGGCCCCCTAATTAAAGCTGCAAGCAGCGTTGAACGGGCCCTCGCACCCCCACGCAACTCGGACTGCCGGCAACTCGGGGTGCTGGCGACCGCAGCTCCCATGCCACTCTGGGCCTGCTGCCGCCGTGACCTCGTCGCCAGAGGCTGACTGGCAGACGAGGTGCTGAATTTTCACCCCCTTTGGATGCTGTAGGAAGCAATGCGGTGTTACTTCCTGTCTCCACTAGGTGGAGCTATGACTATGACTCCTGAGCATCATGCAGATGTGTCTTCAGGCTGGGACTTTTATCATACTTGTCAAGTTTTGGTGCACATAAGAGGATTGATAGCAAAGTTATAGCATTTTCCTGTTTCAAGGCGAGACAGCAAGGTCGACCACAAAATGCAAAATGCCTGACTTCCTGTTGGGTTTAGCCTATGGGTTTAAGAGACTTTTTTGTGTGCCTGGGTCTGATACATATGTCTACCGATTTTCGTGCATATCGGTGAGACGTCCTATGGCGGCTACTTTAAAGAATGGGCGTGGCCAAGGCATTTAGCCACGCCCATCGACGAAATTCATATCAGATGTTCAGAGTTGGACTGTCAATAAACATGTGCAGTTGCAGGCAGATCTGACCAGGTGCAGTGCATTTAAAGCAACTTCCTGTGTTTTAGCGAAACGTCAACCTTCGCCGCACTGTCAGGGCAACGCCATTTGACCTGGCCTCAAGATCTTCACAATATAGCATCACCAAGGTCTGAAGACCTGTCTGAGTAGATTTGAGTTGGATATGGTCAACACGCTTGGAGCAGTACGTCAAACTCTAAAAGATGTCATTTCCTGTCGCCAGCAGGGGGTGCTATGACTATCATGGAATATTGTAATGTGGCTGTGTTCAGGGTCGGACTATGATCACACATGACAAGTTTTGTGCAGATTGGACTGTTTTTGCTAAATTTATAGCAATTTCCTGTCTCATGGCGAATCATCAAAATTCGCCGCCACCTGACGGCCATACCGTTCAACTGAGGCAAAATCTGTTGATAACTTTAACTCACAATGTAGTGTAGAGGGTAGCCAGCAATTTTGAAGCTGTTCTGATGAATCCTGTAGGCAGGAACTCTTAGAAGGCGACGCGTGCGAAACTCCAAAATTTACCACGAAATTAAAAATGGCTGACTTCCTGTTGGTTTTAGCCTATGGGTCCAAGAGACTTTTTTGTGCGTCCTGGAGTGATAGACGTGTGTACCGATTTTCGTGCACCTTGGTGAAACGTGGCGCGGGGGCTGCAGTTTAAAGGGCGTGGTCAAGGCGTTTGGTCACGCCCATTGACCAAACTCATATCACATGTGCAGGGCGGGACCTGTTACCAACGTGGGAAATAAGTTGGCGATACGAAGTTGTACACGAAAGTTAATGACAAAAACATCGCTTTTTGGAAACGTCGACCTTCGCCACGCTCTGGGGGCGTCGCCCTTCGATGAAACGTCATGACCTTCACGTCATAGAATTGCCAAGGTGTTTTGCACTTACACGCCAGATTTGACTGAGATACGGTCAACGTGCTCATAGCAGCACCTTAAAGTCTAAAAAATGACATTTTCTGTCGCCAGCAGGGGGCGCTGTGAGAAGCGCAAACTATTGTAATTGAAATGTGTTCAGGGCGGGACTATTATGAAACATAATAAGTTTGGTGCAGATCCGAGCATGTATGCCAAAGTTATCGCAATTTCGTTTTTCATGGCGAGACATCAAAATTCGCCGGCACCTCACGGCCACACCCTTCAACGATAGCGTGATCTTTTTATAAATTTTGATCACAAAGTAGTCTAGTTGGTACACAGCGATTTTGAAGCCGTTCTGATTGATCCTGTAGGAGGAGTTCGTTAAAATATGAAGTATGCGAAACGCCAAAAATGACCACGAAATTCAAAATGGCTGACTTCCTGTTGGGTTTGGCCTATGCGTCCAAGAGACTTTTTTGTGCGTTTGGGTGTGATACATGTGTGTTCCGATTTTCGTGCATGTGGGTAAAATATGCCGCAGGGGCTGCTGTTTAAGGGGCGTGGCCTAGCCATTTAGCACCTCCCACCGCCGCCAACCCTAATACACCTAAATTTACACCACGACTGATGCGGTTACCAAATTTGGTGAGTTTTTGAATATGTTAAAGTCCCCTCCAAAGCGATTTACTTTTGCCAGAATAATAATAATAATAACTAGAACTGCAAGCAGTTATGAAAGGGGGCCAAGCCTCCCGCGCGACTCGGCCCCCGCGCGACTCGGAGCCCACGCAACGCAAACGGCTCTGTTTCGTCACCGGAAGGCACGTCGCCGAGGTTTGCCGTTAAATGTGAGGTCAAACAAGGCTGCCCTGTCTCTCCCTTCCTCTTACTGTAATGGGAAGAGCACTGCAAGTGTCAAAGGCAGAATATGTTTGTTGTGACAAGTCACGCCCACTTTGATCAAACATGACTAAACTTTACGGCCGGGCTCGGGAGGGACTCCAGATCACGCTCCCCGAATTTCGTGCGGATCCAAGCTACTTTTGTGTCGCTTGATATTACCGTGTTTATAGCGCCCCCTGTTGCCCAATTTGCACCAAATTTGGTACAGAACCTCTGGGTGACCACTGAAAGAAGTGACTGAAGTTTCATGTTGATACCTTTTACTTTGACAAAAATATGCAACAATATGTGTTTTTTAGCTAGCACAAAAAATTGTTTATTTATAAGTACCGCATTTTTTGGAGTAGCAAAATTCTTTTGATAACTTTTGATCAGGGCCATCTGGAGACTGTATGTGCAAAGTTTCGTGCAGCTGGAGCGTAAACCCTAGGAGGAGTTCGAAAAAAGTAGGTTTTTGACGTGTAGCGAATTAGAAAGAGAAATATGTTGTGGAACTGGGCGTGGCCTATGTCATACGATGCGGCTCTATGCAGGGAACACGTGGATATAAAGTTTATGAAGATGTGACTTAAAATGTGGAAGTTACACGCCAAAACGCGTTTGCATCTGTTATGGCGCCACCTAGTGGAGTAGATGGACAATTTTCGGTATGGGCAGTCTGTGTCCTATTCTACATATACCCTGTCAATTTCAGACCTCTCAGCATAATACTTGTGCTGAAATAAACGTTTGTTGTTTATCGCGTCATAAGCCACGCCCACTTTGACCAGTCGCGATTAACTTCAAGATGTGGCCTCAGGAGTCATCCAGCATGGTAGCCAGCCAATTTCGTTAAAATCGGTGTTGTCGTTTAAGAGATATAAATGTACCGTATCTGCAGCGCCCCCTAGTGGCTAACATCAGCCAAATTTGGGTCTTAGCCTCACAGTGGCATGCCTACCAAGGATCTGAGGTTTGGTGTCGTTAGCATTTATTTTGACCGAGATATGCAACAGTTCGCGTTTTTATAGCTTGCTTGAAAAATTCATTCGTTAATAATTTGTGCATCTTTTTACCGAGCAAAATTCTTTTGATAACTTTAGATCAGTTACAACCGTAGACTGTACACGCCAAGTTTGACGCTGATCGGACAAAACCCCAAGGAGGAGTTCGAAAAAGTAGGTTTTCCAGTTTTCGCGATGTAGCGAAAAAAAATTATAGGCGGAAATGGGCGTGGCCTAGCCCAGGTGATGCATCCCTATTCAGGGAATGTGAGGATATGAAGTTTTTGCATGTGTGACATACGGTGTGGGAATTATAGGCCAAAAGGTGTTTTCCTTGGTTATAGCGCCACCTAGTGGCGGACATATGTGAATTTTTGCGTCTGAGGTACGTGCAGGGGTCTGGACCATCCCTCCAAATTGCACCACCCTCCCTTGTACGGTTTAGGCTGCAGCCGGACTTTTATCAACGGAAGAATAATAAAAAAAAGAAGATGAATAAAAATCAGAACAAAAACAATAGGGTTCCCAGCACCGCTGGTGCTGGGAAACGCGTATGCTTGCATACGCGGTTCCCAGCCCCCGCGGGCTTGGCCCCCTAACATAGAACTGCAAGCAGTTATGAACGGGGGCCAAGCCTCCCGCGTGACTCGGCCCCCACGCGTCGCGGACCCCACACAACGCAAACGGCTCTGTTTCATCAGCGGGAGGCACACCATCAAGATCTGCTTTCAAACGCTGGGTCGAACAAGGCTGCCCTCTCTTTCCATTGCTGTTATTGCAATGGGAAGAGCAGTGTGAAAGGCTCAATATGTTTTGTTGTAAGAAGTCACGCCCACTTTGACCAAACATCACTAAACTTTACAGACGGCCTCGGGAGCAACTCCACATGGCGCTCCCCGAATTTCGTGCGAATCTGAGCAACTTTTGTGTCGCTTGATTTTCTCTGTTTATAGCGCCCCCTATAGGCCAATTTGCGCCAAATTTGGCACAGAGCCTCTGGTTGACCTCTGAAACAAGTGAATCGAGTTTGATGTTGATAGCTTTTATTTTGACAAAAATATGCAACGGTCTGTGTTTTTTAGCTAGTGGAAAAAATTGTTTATTTATAAGTACCACATTTTTTGGCGTAGCAAAATTCTTTTGATAACTTTTGATCAGGCACGTCTGGAGATTGTGTCTACAAAGTTTTGTGCAGATGGAGCGTAAACCCTAGGAGGAGTTCGAAAAAGTAGGTTTTTGACATGTAGCGACTTACAAAGAGAAATATGCTGTGGGAGTGGGCGTGGCCTATGTCAAAAGATGCTGATCTATTTAGGGAACACGTGCATATAAAGTTTATGAAGATGTGATTAAAAATGTGGAAGTTACAGCCGAAAATGCATTTGCGTCCATTACAGCGCCACCTAGTGGAATAGATGCACAATTTTTGGTATGGGTGGTCTGTGTGCTATTCTATATATAGCCTGTAAATTTCACAGCCCTCAGCATAACACTTGAGCTGAAATAAATGTTTGTTGTTTATCTCGTAATAAGCCACGCCCACTTTGACCAGTCGTGATTACCTTAAAGATATGGCCTCAGGAGTGACCCAGCATCATACCCACCAAATTCCGTAAAAATCGGTGTTGCTGTTTTAGAGATATAAATGTCCCATATTTGCAGCGCCCCCTAGTGGCCAACATTAGCCAAATTTTGCTCACACACTCACAGTGACATGCCAACCAAGGATGTCAGACTTGGTGTTGTTATCATTTATTTTGACCAAGATATGCAATTGTTCGCGTTTTTATAGCTAGCTTGAAAAATTTAATCGTTAATAATTTGCGCATACTTTGACGGATCAAAATTCTTTTGATAACTTTTGGTCAGGTCCATCAGAAGACTGTACGTGCCAAATTTCACACTGATCGGACAAAACCCCAAGGAGGAGTTCGAAAAAGTAGGTTTTCCAGTTTTTGCGATTTCCTGAAAAAAAATTATAGGCGGAAATGGGCGTGGCCTAGCCCAGCTGATTCAGGGCTGTTCAGGGAATCTGGGGATGTGAGTCTTTTGAATGTGCGACAAACGGTTTGGGAGTTATTGGCCAAAAGGCGTTTCCCTTGGTTATAGCGCCACCTACTGGCTGACATATGTCATTTTTTGCGCCTGAGGTCCCGGCAGGGGTCTGGATCAATCCTCCAAATTGCACCGCCGTCCCTTGCACGGTCTATCCTGCAGCAGGACTTTTATCAACGGAAAAATAAAAATAAGGAGGAAAAAAAAAAAAATAAATAAAAATCTGAACAAAAACAATAGGGTTCCCAGCACCGCTGGTACTGGGAAACGCGTATGCTTGCATACGCGGTTCCCAGCCCCCGCGGGCTTGGCCCCCTAATAACTAGAACTGCAAGCAGTTATGAAAGGGGGCCAAGCCTCCCGCGCGACTCGGCCCCCGGGCGTCGCGCAGCCCACGTAACGCGAATGGCTCTATTTCGGTACAGGAAGGTACGTGGGCAAGATTTGCTATCGCACATCAGGTCAAACAATGCTGCCCTCTCTCTCCATTCTTCTTATTGTAATGGGAAGAGCACTGGAAGCTCTGTATTATTGCTGAATATGTTTGTCGTAACAAGTCACGCCCACTTTGACCAAACAGTACTAAACTTTACAGCTGGCCTCGGGAGTGACTCCACATCACGCTCACAAAATTTCGTGCGAATCTGAGCAACTTTTGTGTCGCTTGATTTTTCTCTGTTTATAGCGCCCCCTTTTGACAAATTTGCACCAAATTTGGTACAGAGCCTCTTGCTGACGTCTGAAACAAGTGATTTGAGTTTCATGTCGATAGCTTTTACTTTGACAAAAATATGCAACAATATGTGTTTTTTAGCTAGCAGGAAAAATTGATTATTTCTAAGTACCGCATTTTTTGGAGTAGCAAAATTCTTTTGAGAACTTTTGATCAGGCCGATCTGGAGACTGTATGTGCAAAGTTTCGTGCAGATTGAGCGTAAACCCTAGGAGGAGTTCGAAAAAGTAGGTTTTTGACGTGTAGCGAATTAGAAAGAGAAATATGTTGTGGAAGTGGGCGTGGCCTATGTGAGAATATGCGGGTCTATGTAGGGAACACGTGGATATAAAGTTTATGAACTTGTGATCAAAAATGTGGAAGTTACAGGCCAAAACGTGATTGTGTCCGTTACAGCGCCACCTAGTGGAGTAGAGGCATAATTTTTGGTGTGGGTGGTGTGTGTCCTATTCTATATATACCCTGTAAATTTCACAGCCCTCAGCATAATACTTGAGCTAAAATAAATGTTTGTTGTTTATGTTGTACTAAGCCACGCCCACTTTGACCAGTCGTGATTACCATCAAGATATGGCCTCAGGAGTGACCCAGCATCATGCCCACCAAATTTGGTAAAAATCGGTGTTGCCGTTTAAGAGATATAACGTTGCCATATTTGCAGTGCCCCCTACTGGGCAAAGTTAACCAAATTTGGCTCACACCCCCACAGTCACATGTGAACCGAGGATCTGGGATGTTGTGTCGTTAGCATTTATTTTGACCGAGATATGCAACTGTTCGCGTTTTTATAGCTAGCTAGAACATTTTATTCGTTAATAATTTGCGCATATTTTGACCAAACAGAACTCTTTTGATAACTTTAGATCAGGTCGAGCTGACGAACGTCCGTGCCAAATTTCACACTGATCGGACCAAAGCCCAAGGAGGAGTGCGAAAAAGTAGGTTTTCGAGTTTTAGCGATTTCCTGAAAAAAAATTCTAGGCGGAAATGGGCGTGGCCTAGCCCAGGAGATTCAGGGCTATTCAGCGAATCTGAGGATATGAGGCTTTTGAATGTGCGCCAAAGGGTTTGGGAGTTATGGGCCAAAAAGTGTTTCCCTTGGTTATAGCGCCACCTGCTGGCAGACATATGTCAATTTTTGCGCCTGAGGTACGTGCAGGGGTCTGGACCAACCCTCCAAATTCCACCGCCCTCCCTTGTACGGTGTAGCCTGCAGTAGCACTTTTATCAACGGAAGAATAAAAGAAATAATAATAAAAATAAAAATCGGAACAATTACAATAGGGTTCCCAGCACCGCTGGTGCTGGGAAACGCGTATGCCTTGCATACGCGTTCCCCAGCCCCCGCGGGCTTGGCCCCCTAATAATTAAAGCTGCAAGCAGCGTTGAACGGGCCCTCGCACCCCCATGCAACTCGGGGTGCTGGCGACCGCAGACACCGCCCCACTCGGGGCCTGCTGCGGCATGACCATGTGGCCAGAGGCTGACTGGCAGACGAGGTACTGAATGTTCACCCCCTTTGGACACTGTAGGAAGCAATGCCATGTTACTTCCTGTCTCCACTAGGTTGCGCTATGACTATGACTCGTGAGCATCATGTAGATGTGTTCAGGCCGGGACTTTTATCAGACTTGTGAAGTTTGGAGCAGATTTGACCATCTAATCCCATGTTATAGCAATTTTGTGTTTCATGGCGAGACATCAAAAGTCGACGCCATGCCACACCCACACTGTTCTACATTGACCAATTCTTTTAATAACTTTTAATCACAAACTAGTCTATATGGTACACACCAGTTTTGAAGTCAATCGGATAAGTTGTGGAGGCGGAGTTTGTTTAGCCACGCCCACTTACGAAATTAATATCATATGCTCAGGACGGAACCAATGACAAACATATTAAGATTCAGGAAGATTCCACTAAGTAAACTGAAGTTATGTCCACTTCCTGTGTTTTGGCGAAACATCGACCTTCGCCGCGCCGTCAGTGCGGCATCGTTTGACGAGACATCATGGTCTTCACAATATAGCATTACCAACATCTTAAGGCCTTTCTGACCAAATTTGAGTTGAATATGGTCAACGTGCTCAGAGCAGCACCTCAAAGTCTAAAACATGGTATTTCCTGTCGCCATCAGGGGGCGCTATGACAATTACAAAATTTCTGCATGTAGTCGTTTTCAGGGTGGGACAATTATGAAGCATTTCAAGTTTGGTGCAGATTGGACCATTTATGGTAAAGTTATAGCAATTTCATGTTTCATGGCGAGACATCAAACTTCGCCGCCACCTCACGGCCACACCCTTCAACAAGAGCATAATCTTTTAATAACTTTTGATCACAACGTTGTCTAGATGGCATATAGTGATTTTGAAGCCGTTCTGATTAATCCTGTAGGAGGAGTTCGTTAAAATACAACACGTGCAAAACGCCAAAAAATGGCCGCCAAATTCAAAATGGCCGACTTCCTGTTGGGTGTGGCCAATGGGTCCAAGAGGCTTTTTTGTGCGTCTGGGTGTCATACATAGGTGTACCAATTTTCGTGCATGTCGGTGAAATGTGGCGCAGGGGCTGATGTTTAAAGGGCGTGGCCAAGCCATTTGGCCACGCCCATCATTGAAACTCATATCACATGTTCAGGCCTGGACCATTAACACACATGTGAAGTTTCAGGCAGATATGACCAAGGACACTGAAATTAAGGCCACTTTCCTGCGTTTTGGCGAAACATCGACTTCGCCGCACTCTGGGCGCAACGCCGTTTGACGATACGTCATGATCTTCACAATATAGCATGACCAAGGTCTTAAGGCCTCACTGACCAAATTTGAGTCAGATATGGTCAACGTGCTCAGAGCAGCACCTCAAACTGTAAAACATGTCATTTCCTGTCGCCAGTAGGGGGCGCTATGACATTTATGGAATATTTTCATATAGACGTGTTCAGGGCAGGACTATTATCAAACATGTGAAGTTGGGTGCAGATCGGACCATGAATGCTAAAGTTATAGCAATTTCGTGTTTTATGGCGTGACATCAAAATGTCCCGCCACCTCACGGCCATGCCCTTTAACGATAGCGCGATCTTTTAATAACTTTTGATCACAAAGTAGTCTAGATGATTCACAGTGATTTTGAAGTCATTCTGATTAATCCTGTAGGAGGAGTTCGTTAAAATACGGCACGTGGAAAACGCCAAAATTGACCACGAAATTCAAAATGGCTGACTTCCTGTTGGGTTTGGCCTATGGGTCCAAGGGGCTTTTTTGTGCGTCTGGGTGTGATACACATGTGTACCGATTTTCGTGCATGTCGGTTGAACATGCAGGTGGGGCTGCTGTTTAAGGGGCGTGGCCAATCCGTTTGGCCACGCCCATCGCCAAAGATCATATCACACGTAAATTTTCACCACGACTGACGCGCATGCCAAATTTGGTGAGTTTTTGAGTATGTTTGAGCCTCCAAAAATGCGATTCATTTCAAGGAATAATGGCAAAGAAAAATAATAATTCCTTCAGTTTCAATAGGGTCCTCGCACCCGAGGGTGCTCGGGCCCTAATAATAATAATAATTCCTTGAAATTCAATAGGGTCCTCGCACCGGACGGTGCTCGGGCCCTAACTAGAACTGCAAGCAGTTATGAACGGGGGCCAAGCCTCCCGCGCGACTCGGCCCCCGTGTGTCGTGGAGCCCACGCAACGCAAATGGCTCTGTTTCGTCACTGGGAGGCATGTCACCGAGGTCTGCCGTTAAATGTGGGGTCAAATGAGGCTGCCCTGTCTCTCCCTTCCTCTTACTGTAATGGGAAGAGCACTGCAAGTGTCAAATGCTGAATATGTTTGTTGTAATAAGTCACGCCCACTTTGACCAAACATCACTAAACTTTACGGCCGGGCTCGGGGGTGGTTCCAGATCACGCTCAGCGAATTTCGTGCGAATCTGAGCAACTTTTGTGTCGCTTGATATTACTGTGTTTATAACGGCCCCTATCAGCCAATTTGCGCCAAATTTGGCACAGAGCATGTGGTTGACTTTTGAACGTGTGGATTGAGTTTCATGTTGATAGCTTTTATTGTGACAGAAATATGGAACGGTATGTGTTTTTTAGCTAGCATAAAAAATTGCGTATTTATAAATACCACATGTTTTGGAGTAGCAAAATGCTTTTGATAACTTTTGATCAGGCAAGTCTGGAGATTGTATGTGCAAAGTTTCGTGCAGATGGAGTGTAAACCCTAGGAGGAGTTCGAAAAAGTATGTTTTTGATCTGTAGTGACTTACAAAGAGAAATATGCTGTGGGAGTGGGCGTGGCCTATGTCATAAGATGTGGATCTATTGAGGGAACATGTGGATATAAAGTTTGTGAAAATGTGATTTTAAATGTGGAAGTTACAGGCCAAAATGCATTTGCATCCATTATGGCGCCACCTAGTGGAGTAGACACACAATTTTTGGTAGGGGTGTTCTGTGTCCTATTCTATATGTCCCCTGTAAATTTCACAGCCCTCAGCATAATACTTGAGCTGAAATAAATGTTTGTTGTTTATCTGATAATAAGCCACGCCCACTTTGACCAGTCGTGATTTCCTTTGAGATATGGCCTCAAGAGTGACCCAGCGTCATACCCACCAAATTTCGTAAAAATCAGTGTTGCCGTTTAAGAGATGTAAATGTCCCATATTTGCAGCGCCCCCTAGTGGCCAAAATGAGCCAAATTTGGCTCATACCCCCACAGTCACATGCCAACCTGGGATCTCAGATTTGGTGTCATTAGCATTTATTTTGACAAAGTTATGCAACTGTTCGCATTTTTATAGTTAGCTAGAAAATTTTATTCGTTAGTAATTTGCGCATATTTTGACCGAACAAAATTCTTTTGATAACTTTTGGTCAGGTCTATCGGAAGACTGTACGTGCTAAATTTCACACTGATCGGACAAAACCCCAAGGAGGAGTTCGAAAAAGTAGGTTTTCCAGTTTTCGCGATGTAGCGAAAAAAAATTATAGGCGGAAATGGGCGTGGCCTAGCCCACAGGATTCAGGGCTATTCAGCGAATCTGTGGATATGAGGATTTTCAATATGCGATGTATGGTGTGGGAGTTATTGCCCAAAACACTTTGCCCTTTGTTATAGCGCCCCCTTCTGGCAGACATATGTCAATTTTTGCGTCTGAGGTCCCTGCAGGGGTCTGGACCAACCCTCCAAATTGCACCACCCTCCCTTGCACGGTTTAGCCTGCAGCAAGACTTTTACCAACGGAAAAAATAAAAATAGAGAAAAAAAAAAAAAAAAAAAAAACTATAAAAATCCGAACAAAAACAATAGGGTTCCCAGCACCGCTGGTCCTGGGAAACGCGTATGCACAAGCATACGCGTCCCCCAGGCCCCGCGGGCTTGGCCCCCTAATTAAAGCTGCAAGCAGCGTTGAACGGGCCCTCGCACCCCCGCGCCACTCGGGGTGCTTGCGGCCATGGCCTCGTGGCCTGATTCGTCCCAGTCAAAGAAGATCTGAATTTTTAAAGCTTTCAGATATCATGGGAGGAATGTGATGTCACTTCCTGTCTCCACTAGGTGGCACAATGAGTCTGACTCCTGAGTGTCATGTAGATGTGTTAAGGTCGGGACTTTTATCATACATGTGAAGTTTGGAGCAGATTTGACCATTTAGTCCCATGTTATAACAATTTCGTGTTTCATGGCGAGACATCAAAAGTTGACGCCACGCCACACCCACACCGCTCAACGATGACCAATTCTATGAATAACTTTTGATCACATACTTGTCTATATTGTACACAACAGTTTTGAAGTCAATTGGATTAGTTGTGGAGGAGGAGTTTATTTAGCCACGCCCACTTATGAAATTAATGTCATATGCTCAGGGCGGGACCAGTGACATGCATATTAAGATTCAGGAAGATTCGACCAAGTAAATTAAAGTTATGTTCACTTCCTGTGTTTTGGCGAAGCATCGACAGTCGCCGCGCTGTGAGGGCGGCACCGTTTGACGAGAAATCATGGTCTTTACAATATAGCATTAAGAACATCTTAAGGCCTTTCTGACCAAATTTGAGTTGAATATGGTCAATGTGGTCAGAGCAGCACCTC